>OW804099.1:33931918-34656076 GCA_942159475.1 Sthenelais limicola
TTTTCGCTCTCTTTCGATAGTGTAAATTATTAAATATAAAGACATGTCCTATTAACTAGGTTCCAAATTCTGCTGCACTGAATGGATTTCGATGTGTTTTGAGTTTTCTGTGAACATTGTCTCAAATTGTTTCGCAAATAAAATTTTCTAATAAAAACAAAAACGAAATTATGATGTAAAACAGGGCTTAAAGCAACCAATCCCCATATTGTTCTTTTTTGATGGTGGTGCATCAGTCTAATCTAGAACTGTATTCCGGTTTATTGAGAGCGAGAGGTTGTGAACCAGTTGAACCTATATGTCCTATACATCCTCCTCCATTAATAAATAATTATTTTGTCAACAAGGTCCTGCCACAAACTCTAATGACGTCCAATACTGAAACCGAAAGTGAAAGTAGAGAATCACCACCAGACGCTTGTATTTCCCCTCCGTCAACTCCTACCTTGTCCTATACCATATTGCCTCCATTAGAAGCTGGGGTCTGAATACAAGCCAGCGAATGCGACGGTTTCGGGTAAATAGAAGTTGGTGCTTGAATAGAAGCTGGAGTGTGTGTGTGTGTTGGGGGGGGGGGGGGGATCTATACGTCTACAAAAGGTGAAGGGGGATGGTATATATATATATACCAGCCATATCCTCCTTTAATCTGAAGATATCTTTTATCATGAGTCTAATACCTGCCTGGCTTGAATACAATACAAACAAGCCCGGCTTGAATACAATACAAACAAGCCCGGCTAGAATACAAACAAGCCCGGCTAGAATACAAACAAGCCCGGCTAGAATACAAACAAGCCCGGCTAGAATACAAACAGCCCGGCTAGAATACAAACAAGCCCGGCTAGAATACAAACAAGCCCGGCTAGAATACAAACAAGCCCGGCTAGAATACAAACAAGCCCGGCTAGAATACAAACAAGCCCGGCTAGAATACAAACAAGCCCGGCTAGAATACAAACAAGCCCGGCTAGAATACAAACAAGCCCGGCTAGAATACCTGGGTTGTATTCAAGCTATAGAAGCAGGCTCTGTGAGATGTAGTAGCCCGGGCTACTGATGGGGTAAATACGGTAGTGGGGCTATTGCCTGATGTTATTGGCGAGCCGTGGAATCAATAGTGCAGCAGGGGGACAATGTGAGCTACTCCTCCTCCATGCAGTCTGCTGCTGGACAGGGATACACCACACACCGCCTCCTATGGCTCAAGTCACCGCAAAATGTACAATTCATCTTCTCAAACCTACCTCTCAAATAGACCGAATATGAGATAGAAATGATATGAGGTTCAAAATATCATTAAATATAACGCAATTAGATGTTGTAATCAATGCAATACCAAATATACTCAGATATACCTAATTTGGATCAGGATGTCATGAAATGTACAATCGGCAGTTCTTTAGTAAATTCTGTTTAATTAGGCTGATAATGATGAATACTATATATGTATCTGAGTATATTTGGTATTCCGTTGATTCTAAAGACCTGTTCGTTTGTATTGGACCGTATTTTGAAGCTATTTCTATTTTAATTTTAGGTTATTTGAAAGAATTAGTCAAGGCCAATTGTACATTTTCAGACGTCTTCACCCATTCATCATATTCAGCCTAATTTAGTGGAATTACTAAATATGTAGAGCCACTTTGCTAATCGGTTTCCTGGCCTAGAACTCGGCATTTTAATGGGAATAATAATGACACTTTACGGCCTTAATGGAATTATAATGGCATTTTGCGGTTTGGGGCGAGAGGCTTTCCCTTCATTTGAAGGGACTCTTATCAACTTTGGGCCTAGACTGGAGTTGCTGAGTGTACACAATCTGCCCCCAGACCCATGTACAGCAGGCAGGGACTGTCGGTTGGGAGCAGTAGGCTGTAATTCCTTCCCCCATCAAGTGTTTAACTTGCTTTATGTCCCGCGTCCCTTTCCTTATCCGCACATAATCGAACTACAGCGACGGAATAAATGGATTCCATCCGACTGCTGCTATGTATGGGTCTATAGTCTATATGTACGTGGGCGCGGGTATAGTTAACTGCATGGGGACGAGTTGACGGATAATGATATCATATTACTTGTATGTATATAATACAAGCTTATTACAGAGATGTTTAATGTATTATTCACATCAATAAATAGTATTACTAAGTATGGTCGATGCGATAGTGTTGATTCTTAATAATTGCAAAGATACCACAGGCTCATATATTATCTTTGATAGTTGCTAATATTTTGTATATTTATATACTCATCAATGAAAAATTCTAAAAAAAATCATTTATTTTCCCTATTCTAGGCAACTTTCAATTTATCTCCAAATAAACTCTTCCTTCAATGGTCCTGGAGCTATAACCACGTTAGGTCAAGACTAAAAAGATTAATGACATTTCGGGCCTGTTGGTGCACTGTTAGTTAATAATTTCTCTGCTTCGCCTCGGGATTATGCTCCAAACAGTGCACCAGCAACCCCTCAATATCGGTTAATATTCCTTTATGAAAATACACAACTTGACTAATAAAGTAGGGTGGATAATAGGGGATTTGCATAGCCGCCATTTTGAATCTTGATTCGCATGGAATTATGGGATTAACGGTACAGCGTAAAACCTAGAAAACATGCCATGCTCAGCATGGAATATTTATCCATTCTCCAATGTCAATATCCATTTGTCATACATGTTCCCATGACACAAGTCCTCATCTTTCCCATCATGCATTTGGCTTTCATAGATCACTTAGACAAGCTCAGATATTGGTAAAAACATTCTTGCAATTTTCGATGAAAATGTTGCCAAATATTTGTATGTCAGATTTCTACATGATCCATCCCAGCATGCACTGTAGTAGACATGCGCAGTGACACATGCAAATCCCCTATTTGACATGATTTTCTTTTTTAAAAAACACAACCACCGATAATACTTTTAAGTACCTCATCACATTTTGATGAACATGGCAGGTCTCCAGATACTAATCCTTTTAGTATTTTTTGCCACAAATCACTACTAGATTCTAAGGCAAATGTTGTTCAGCGAAATTGCCTAATCAATCGCTCAGGCGAACTGCTACTTGGACATTTTGTAATTGAGGGAATGGGGCGCGGAGATGCGATTAGGCGCTTATCGCCTGAACCCACTGGGAATGAAGGGATCGTCATAATGGCGACACACTGTAGTGGCATCGATTCCTGATGCCTGCTGTTATAACGGGGGGTGAGGGGTGGAGGAGGAATTCCAATAATCCTCCTCCTTCACCTGCATGATGTGTAATTCAATAGGGATTGATGCATCCATGGGGGATGAAGCTGAAGAAATGCTGGAGTGTTTACATAACTGTAACATTGCATGTTCTGGCTGATGTGACTGAATGTGGAGATTGATGGGGGAGGGGGGGGAGAAGGTGGTGGTGGGGGGGGGGGTGAAGGAGGAGGAGGAGAAGGGGGTGGGGGTGGAGAAGGTGGTGGGGGAGGGGGGGAGAAGGTGGTGGGGGAGGGGGTGGAGAAGGTGGTGGGGGGAGGGGGTAGGGGGGGGTGAAGGAGGAGGAGGGAGGGAAGGAGTAACAGGAGTGGGGGACGTGGTAAGAAGGGGAAGTGGTAGAGGAAGAGGAGGGGGAGAATCAGATGTGGAAGACCAAGAGGGTGTACATAATCTAATAACGTTCATAGATTCAAGTCTTCAGGAGTAGGCGGGGGGGGGGGGTAGGGGGGTGCGGGGGGGGAGGGGGTTGTGGAGGTGGGATAAGACTAAACGCAGGCTTAATTGAGGCAGAAGCCAGCGTCCTTCACTACACTTCTAAAGGAAATCATTGAGAAGCCTGGCTTAGATGCTCGTTTGCGTGATTCCACAGGAGGGTCAAGCCACCTGAAAATGTACAATTGGCCTTCACCAATCCTCTCAAATAACCCAAATTTCAGACAAAAATCAGGTTCAAAATACAGTGCAACATAACCAGACAGATTTATTGAATGAATACAATACAGAATATATACTTAGATATACCTAGCATTTATCATTTTCCCCTCTAATTCAGCAGAATTTGATAGATGTGTAGAACTGCAGATTGTGCATTTTCTGAAAATCTGACCCAGGAGCCAGACTGTACTGGGGGGATCTATGACGGAGATCAATAACTTCTGATGATGGCAGTGTATTGAGTTATAGGCGGCCTGAGACTAGACACCACGCACGGCATGATCAATCAATATGGTGGCCAAAGAACCTGAGATATTAAAAGCATATTTCTCCTTTGGTTTACCATGAAGGGGTTTCATCGAATTTGCTGTACGTTATCCCAGGCAAAAATAAACTATGGGTGATATCGTTAGAAAATGTACAATTGGCCTTCACCATTCCTCTTAAATAACCCAAATTTAAGATGAGGTTCAAAATACAGTTCAACTTAAAGGGGGAAACAATTCTTTGAAAAAAATCAATGCAATGCCAAATATTATATTCTCAGATTCATGAAAGAACTAAAAATATTCAACGATTATGTAAAAAGAATGGGGAGTTTTCACTACTAACTGGTAAAGTAGAGGGGCCACGTGAACGTTCGGTAGACTGTGGAAGAATGACGATTTGAAATATTTGATGTTCCTTTTATTTATTCCCAACGTTTCGAGAGCTTTGCTCTCTTCTTCAGGGGTGAAGGTGTTACAATTATGTAAAAAGTTTTCCCTTGAGACTGAGATTATCTATGTACCGCATGAAAACCAGCTCAATAAAATTTCTTTAAAAAAAAGAAGATGTAATTTCCTATGCCCAGAATATAACATTTCATCCTAATTTAGCAGAATTTACTCAAATGTATAAATTGCGATTGAACATTTTCTGATGAATTGAACCTATTAATTAATAATTATACCATTTAGGGACGGATTGTCGATTCATTTCCAAAACCTGTAGTGAAATGTAATACGGGTGGCAGCTTCCTAATAGCTTTGGGTGGGCTTTAACCATGGAACATTATCAAGTGGCATTCTAATGGTACATAAATAGCCGGCCATGGTAATGGTTCCATTGCGGCATTAAATCTTAACCATGTCATAGCCTTGTCCGGGGCTGGGGTTAGTATTGATCAGTGTCAGCTGTGCATCGTCCGTAATGTAGTTAACTCAAGTCCGATCACACACATGGGTCAGATTTCCAGAAAATGTACAATTCACCTTCACCAATCCTCTCAAATAACACACATTTTAGACAAAAATGAGCTTCAAAATGCAGTTTAACATAAAAGAACTGATACTTTAAATCAATGCAATACCAGATAAGATTAGATATACCCGGTATTCATCAATTTGCAGCCTAATTTAGCAGAATTTCCTAAATGTGTAGCGCTGCCAATTGTACATTTTCTGAAAATCTGACCCACATGCACTACAGCCCCTTTGTTCACTGATAGAGGCTGCTGTTAATTGTTCCCTCAGCCATTTTGTTTATTCTCAAGAGGATAGTTCGTTATCTACGACCTCTATCATTACATGGGTCAGATCGTCAGAAAATGTACAATTCGCCTTTACCAATTTTCTGAAAGAACCCAAATTTCGGACGAAACTAAAGTTCAGAATACAGTTCAACCTAACCAAACAGATTGTTAGAATCAATGTAATGCCGAATATACTCGAATTTACCTAGTATTGACCAAATTACAGTATAATTTAGCAGAATTTACTAAATGTGTACAGCTGCCAGTTATACATTTTCTGGATATCTGACCCACGTGGCCCTTCTCGCTATATTAGCTCTATATTAGGATTCCTCTTCCTCATTCTTATACAAAAAAATGGTCATATCCTACCACAAAATCCCATAATTAAAAGTTCAATTCTATTCGATAAGTGGCGTTGAAAATGTTTAAGTGCAAAATTAGTCTGGAAATAAATACTCTCCTAGACCACAGAACTCCAGGGGTCCCTGGAGGTGTGTGCCTAGACGGAATGTCCATTCTCATGACGGACAGTCGGCTGGTATATGGGTCACATTTTCAGAAAATGTACAATTCAACTTCGCCAATCCTCTCAAATAACTCAAATTTCAGATGAAACTAAAGTTCAAAATACAGTTCAACCTAACCAAACAGATTGCTAGAATAAATGCAATGTCGAATATACTCGCGTATACCTAGTGTTGACCAAATTGCAGCCTAATTTAGCAGAATTTACTAAATGTGTACAGCTGCCAGTTATACATTTTCTGGATATCTGACCCACGTGGCCCTTCTCGCTATATTAGCTCTATATTAGGATTCCTCTTCCTCATCCTTATAAAAATGGTTGTATCCTACCACAAAATCCCATAATTAAAAGTTCAATTCTATTCGATAAGTGGCGTTGAAAATGTTTAAGTGCAAAATTAGTCTGGAAATAAATACTCTTCTAGACCACAGAACTCCAGGCTCCCTGGAGGTGTGTGCCTAGACGGAATGTCCATTCTCATGACGGACAGTCGGCTGGTATATGGGTCACATTTTCAGAAAATGTACAATTCAACTTCACCAATCCTCTCAAATAACTCAAATTTCAGATGAAACTAAAGTTCAAAATACAGTTCAACCTAACCAAACAGATTGCTAGAATAAATGCAATGCCGAATATACTCGCGTATACCTAGTATTGGCCAAATTGCAGCCTATTTTAGCAGAATTTACTAAATGTGTACAGCTGCCAATTGTACATTTTCTGAAAATCTGACCCATATGGGGTGACGTAATCCCAGGTCACTATCCATTATTGGTGCGAGGTCACTTGAAGATGCAGGATGATGATTGGTCAATCAGGATTAAATTAATCAGTTCCTTCCCTGTCCACTTGAGTATTGGGGGCAGCACCCTGCCATCTGTACTATCTGTGATTTGAAATGTGGCGTTGCTTTCTTTCCCATTTTTTTTAAAAGGTTTATTATGAGTTTACATATAATTGACTGTTTGAACTAGATCCCTCGTTGCTTGGAGGAGGATCTTTGACATAAGTTATTCATGCACATAGACTTCATAACTCAAGCCTCTTGCTGGTATACTTTCTTTACACCTACCTATCCAAGGAATATCAAATAAAGACCCAATAGTGATCCTCTGTACCTCTAATATGGCTATACATATCCCAGGTATCATCATATGATTAAATAATCTTAAAGTTTCAACACATTTCATGAGAACTAAAGAACCACATTAACTAAATAAACTGAGGGGGAAATAGTTCACAATGGGCCCAATGACTTATTGTTTGCCACTCTGACATTCTGACTTACGAAAAATGTCTATTTCGCAACAATAGTTGTTTTTAAAGAGAACTACTTTTTAATGCTTTTCTAATTAGGATGGCTTATATTCCTGCTTGAATTAGCTTTTTTGTAAAAATAAAAAATAAAATCAGACAAAAAATAGGCAAGGACAAACAATTTTTCTTAACTGGGGTAGGGTTGTTTTTTTTTTTGGGGGGGGGGGGGGGGGTGTACCTCATATCTTTTGGCCTTGGTATAAATATCGTCTGCTCCGGCGCCATTTTTGCTGGAACTGCACCCCGTGTATCATTAAATGTAACCCCCACGTTTAGTTCCCGTATGAGTGATCGCCCAGGTCACGTCACGTCCATTGCGAGAGAGCCACGAGAGCAGGAGGGGGAACGCTGCCACTGACAGAGCAGCAGCAGCATCCCTTTGCTGACTGGATTTGTTTCATGGAAAAGTAATTAAAGCAGCAAAGCAGGTGCCGACACAGATTTGTTCTGAAATATTTGCGAGTCTTACTTCTTAGAAGAAGCTCAGTAATCATCCGTGAGTCGTTTAGTGTAGAGTGCATTCTATTTATGGCATCTCTGATGTGGAAATTAACTTCGTCTTTTTTTTTTTCTTTTTTTTTTTTACATATATTTCACATCATCCTTTATTATTACTTCTGCCGTTCTTACTTAGACAAATGTCTGTTCTATTTTAGACAGATAAATTAAATGCTTTGAAATGTTGTTTCTGGTTATCAGACAACGGGGGAGATGGTGATTCAGCCAATGTGTCTACCATTATAGCTGGTATACCTGTTCCCTTCACGTCTTAATGGTGTTTTATATTTTCTTAAAGAATAGACAGAACCCTATATGGGTCAGATTTTCAGAAAATGTACAATTCAACTTCGCCCATCTTCTCAAATAACCCAAATTTCAGACGAAAATAAAGTTAGATTGCTAGAATCAATGCAATGCCGAATGTACTCGAGTTTACCTAGTATTGCCCAAATTTCAGCTTAATTTTGCAGAATTTACTAAATGTGTACAGCTGCCAATTTTACATTTTCTGAAAATCTGACCCATATAGTAAAGGTAGATAGATAGACACCCTTCCGTCCTATAGTTCATAAGACAAGAAGTAAAGCTTGTAAAAATCTTTGTTGAAAATGGCTGAGAACACAATTTTAACTTGGAAGAATGCCAGTGAGAAGATGGGAGGATATGAGCATGAGGAGAGAGTATAAAAGTGACATGACGTGCCTCAACGTCAAATGGTTCAGATCGTCAGAAAATGTACAATTTTCCTTTACCAATCCTCTCAAATAACCCAAATTTCAGACAAAAATCAGGTTCAAAATACAGTTCAACATAACCAGACAGATTTATTGAATGAATACAATACAGACTGCACTCAGATATACCTAGTATTTATCAATTTTCACTCTAATTTAGCAGAATTTAACAGATGTGTAGAACTGTATATTGTGCATTTTCTGAAAATCTGACCCAGGTATTTTAGTAGAGCTTACTCACGCTGCCTATGTGAGTAGTATAGGGAAAGTAGCGCATCAACACACCTCCCCTCCCACTTAATGGGCCCTGCCTATAAAAGGTGAGTTATACCTACCACAGTCACCGGTCTACCACCCCGCCTATAGCAGACTCTATGTTGGGGAATTTTGTCTGTAAATGTACAATTGGCCTTCACCAATCCTCTCAAATAAACCAAAGTTAAGACAAAAAATGACGATCAAAATACAGGTCGACATAACCAGACAGATTTATTGAATGAATACAATACAGAATACACTCAGATATACCTTATATTTATCATTTTTCAAACCAATTTGTAAGAATTTGATGAATGTGTAGAGCTGTGAATTGTACATTTTCTGACGACCTACCCGATGTGAATCATCCCCATGAATTCGGCGAACAAATACCTTCATAAAATGGTGGATTTTAATGACAGTGTCTCTCCCTGTGCGGTTTATTACTGTGATGTACCACCGCTTCTTGGCACAAAAACCCACCATAACCTGGCTGAGTCATGGCCGCGTGATTGGGATATTCTCGTCTGGTTGCTATTTGCTATCAGATTTTCAGAAAATGTACAATTCACCTTCACAAATCCTCTCAAATAACCCAAATTTCAGACAAAAATAAAGTTCAAAATACAGTTCAAGCTAACCAAACAGATTGCTAGAATCAGTGCAATATCAAATATACTCGAATTTACCTAGTATTGGCCAAATTGCAGCCTAATTTAGCAGAATTTACTAAATGTGTAGAGCTGCCAATTGTACATTTGTCCAACCAAAATGGAAAAGGGAAGTTGGAATAGTTTTACATCAAGTTCTACAAAGTTTTCCCCTATGACTATACGTATTCATTTTCTGTTATTAGAAGTTGCTGACTCATTTTTCAAAAATCGTATTCGTTGTTCATACGTAGTCTAGGCTCAGAGCCTCTCAGATCAGAAAAAGGAGGTATGTCAGTGATTGGACGCCTACTGCGCTGATGACTTTCCTGGCCCTGGAGTGGGATTATAATCATAACGGCACTTTGCGGTTTGGAGCGAGAAATTTTCCCTCAGACTCTGTCATATTGCTTTATACCAAAATCAACCCTTTTGTGACGAATATCAATCTAATGAATAATTTGGCATGCTTTTGTCGACACATTCCCCAATCGATTGAGACACAACCTCTCCCAAGAAATGATGACATTTGCTTGCTCCTGGATGGGAATGTTATATTAGTGAAGTCTGCTAAAACAGTTCCCACTGGCAACATGCCACAAAGTATCGATCTCGGAGAGAAGTGGTTCTAATCCGTGAGTGGGGAGAGATATGCATCGCCTTCCAGATTTAGTCCAGGCAATCTAGCTCAAAAAACCCAAAATGTCAAAAAAACTAGAACAGAAATGCGGTTTTCACCATCCTTTCCCACAAGGGCCCTGTATTAACATACTAAAAATGTAGAAAAATTTATCGTTGGGAAATAGGGGAAAATAGCCATTTTCCAAAATGGCTGCCATGGGATAAGTGCCCAGCTAAAAATCAATGTAACTTTTGATCAGAACATAGCAAATGGATGTATTTGGTGTCTATAATGGGGTTTTCAGATATGCCCAACACACTGGTGATATTTAAAATCATGTTAGACATTTCCTAATATCCGATATCCAAGATGGCCACAATTGGAAATCTGACAATTTTGGAAAAGTTCATAACTTTTGATTGAAACATGGTATGAGGCCAATTTTGGTGCCTATTATGGGGTTTTCAGGTATGACCAATGCTGTGATAACATTTAAAAACATGTTAGACATTGCATGACAACTCATATCCAAGATGGCCGCCATTGAAAATCTGACAATATTGAAAAAGTTCAAAACTGTTGATTGAAATATAGTATAAGGACCAATTTTGTTGACTATTATGGGGTTTTCAGGTATGCCCAACACAGTGAGAACATTTAAAACCATGTTATTCATTGCCTAACCCATATCCAAGATGGCCACCACTGAAATTCTGACAATTTTGGAAAAGTTCAAAACCTTTGAAAAAAACATAGTATAGGACCAACTATGGGGTCTAATAATTATGGAGTTTTAATGTATGGTGAATGGCAGTAATGCTGTAGGACACATGCTCAGTGGCAAAGCAATGCCCAGATTCCATAGACACTATTCTCTTGATGGCAGTCCTTATTTTACTGATGGTTAAATCGCATTTACTGAAAGAATACAATATGGCAAGTGATAGGATAACTTCCTTATGTAATTAAATAATTTTCTTTATGATCATAAATGTACATAGACAACTATCTCATATGTCTATATGCAGGAAATATATCACATCAATCCATAGATAGACAGTCAAATACATGACAAGCTATAGAAATTCTTTCTCAATAGAGAAAGTTCCCCTCTAGCCTTATACAATTTTATCTGGCTCCGGATGCAATGTTCATTACTGATTTTTAACCATGCCAAATGCAGATCAAATGACTGAAACATCTTTTGAAGAAGCAAATTCAAAAGTTGGCCAAAGAGTCCCTCTGCACCAGGAGAAAGTTCCACAGAGAACTGTCCTGGTGATACAAGTTGCATCACCTATATCTGGCTGCAGTATAATGAAGATGGTACTTTCAAGGGCTTTCTGAGAGCAGACAAATCAGGCAATTGTAAATATCACGTTGCATCAATCCAAGAAAGGTTCTCCTACCATAGCTGCCCCGGAGCCCAACATGTATAACAAAATAATACATTCCTATTTAGAGAATATGGCCAGACAAGAAGACGATGACCCTGATATCCATGATATATACTTGGATGGCCTACAGATTCTGGGTGGTCTCTCCACTGTCCTGGCTATTGAACAGGTATTGATATGCAGCATCTAAACTGGTTATCTCACTAGTGGGGGGAGTATGTAAGAGTTACAAAGGCTGGTTTGGGGAAATTCTCTTTCTACTTGCTCTCAACTAAACCAAGGTATACACAGATATACTGGCATCACATTTCTCAATAGTAAACAACATATAGAAGTTTTAAACACTCAACAGAGGTGTGATTGCAAAGCTGGTAAACTTTCTTGATGTATAAACCCCTTTATAATGACAGACACATTGCATATTATTGTCTCAGGTGAAGTGGCTTCAGTACCTGTGACAATTGATAAAACTGAAGCTGTTGTGCAAAATCACTGTTTTTTCAAGCACATCATGTTTTCAATGGAGAGACCTTGCTACATAGAATCATTTGGACCTGTGGTGTACATTTAAGGACATCTGTGGCAATTATGTTTATCATGTGAAAGCCAAGTATGGGGCATTATTGTGTTTGATGGGTACTTTGCTCCAGTAAAGGACACTTGAGATGAGGATCAAAAGTGCCTCTGACAGTGAAGAAGCAAGTCATTCTGGGAAATACATAAAATAAAAAGTGATTCCGCAACTTATCGAGTGACATCTTGGTACAAGCTGACCTTGTCATTCATTGCCAAACTCCTATGGTTGCTGCTGCTGACAAAGAATTGTTGTTGCAGATGACACATACATACTTATTTTCTTATGCTGCCAGGGCAACAGTAACAACAGAGGATATTTCTGAAGTAAAAGCATGAATCAACAAAGATCCAGGTCTGATTCTGGGAGGCCAAAACAATCCCCTTAACAAACTTTGTTACCACCAGTTTTATCAAAGAGTTATGAGAAGGACAGCATACATGTGTGTTAACTAAGATTCTACCCCAACTTCCACAGTAGCCCAATCCACAGCCTACTAGTGTACAGTTATGGTTAGGCAACTACTGCCTTCAGCTCACAGACTAGGGGTGGGAAGTGAAAGAAGGACTGATGTATTCAGCAATGATGGGCAAGTCACCAACACCAGATTAACTGTTGATGATGATTAAATGTAATTAAATGTTCTGACTACAGACCAAAATAAAACTTGTACTAAGTTCTATCAAACTTTGAGAATTATTCAAACACCGGTCAACCCTGCTCCCCCATCATCCAATTCATACCCCATCTCCACCATCACACTTCATCTCACCACCACCATATGATTGAATAATGGCAACCACTGATATTTTGAAACCTCACTCTAATTATCTGTTCTCTCTGCTTGTTCAAAAGGACTGATTAGTAAATTCAGGAGACAGCGGAGGACCAGGAGACCATTTTTACCCAAGCTGTCCTGGCCTATATGGCTTATGCCAGACCAAATACCTGAATAAAATTTGTTAAGTTTCTGGGATAGTCATTTTGGATATATGTCAGGCAATGTTTGAAATTAATTTAAATGTCATCACTGTGTTGAAGCATACCCAAGAACCTGATAATAGCCACTAGAAATTGGTGCTTATACCATGTTTCTATCAAAAGTTTTGAGCTTTTCCAATATTTTCAGATTTTCAATGGTGGCCATCTTGGATATGAGTTGTCATGCAATGTCTAACATGTTTTAAAATGTCATCACAGCATTGAGCATACCTGAATACCCCATAATAGGCCCAAAAACTGGCCTTATACCATGTTTCAATCAAAAGTTATGAAATTTTCCAAAATGTCAGATTTTCGGTGGCAGCCATCTTGGATACCTGTTATAAGGAAATGTCCAACATGATTTTAAACATCACCAGTGTGTTGGGCATACCTGAAAACCCCATTATAGACACCAAATACATCCATTTGCTATGTTCTGATCAAAAGTTACATTGATTTTTAGCCAGGCACTTACCCCATGGCAGCCATTTTGGAAAATGGCTATTTTCCCCTATTTCCCAACGATAAATTTTTCTACATTTTTAGTATGTTGATACAGGGCCCTTGTGGGAAAGGATGGTGAAAACCGCATTTCTGTTCTAGTTTTTTTGACCTTTTTCATAAATTGACTGGACTAATTAGGATTTGCCATTCATTACAATAGGGGTCGTGTTATAAGTGCCCCCCCCCCCCCACCACCCCACTCAGCCTGCTGATGAGGAGCCTGCTCTTGTACCCTTTCGATCCTTGTCTCTCCTTATAGGCAAACAAAATAAAAGGTGTGTTTCCGATTTATCTGGCCGAGAACTAGGTAAGGGAAGTGGTAACTTTTTTTTTTTTTTTTTTTTTTTTTTTTTTTTATAGGAAACCGCCTCGCGGGTACTGAAAAAAATGTCTTATTTTATAACAATAGTTGTTTTAAACATGGGAAATATGCTTTTTGACAGTTCCGGGTTAGATAGGGAAGGTTTTTCTAGGTAGTGGTGGGGGTGGGGTAAATCGGAAAGACACCTATTTTGTCCCCCTATCCTGTACCCTTGATCTCTCCAGGTCCTGCATGCCCCCCCCGTCTGCCCCTGTCCTTATCCTATACCCTTCATCAGGCACCACATGTAGGCCTACTCCTCCTCTGCTCTACTTCATCCATCTTCCTCCTGCTGTTGCTGCTCCTCTTCCGCCTCCTTCCACCCCGTCCTTTTCCTCCCCCTGAACCTCCTCTTCCTCCTCCTCCTCCTCCTCCTTCTCCTCCCACCTCGTCCTCTTCCTCCCCCTGAACCTCCTCTTCCTCCCCCTCCTTCTTCCTTCTAGACCTCTGCCTCCACCTCTTCCTTCTCCTCCTCCCCTCCTCGTCCTCCTCCTCTTCTTCCTCTGCCTCCGCCTCTTCCTTCTCCTCGTCCTCCTGCTCCCTCCTCTTACTCCTCCCCCTCCTCCTCCCTCCTCTTCCTCCTCCTCCCCTCCTCTTCCTCCTCCCTCCTCTTACTCCTCCTCCCTCCTCTTACTCCACCTCCCTCCTCTTACTCCTCCTCCCTCCTCTTACTCCACCTCCCTCCTCTTACTCCTCCTCCCTCCTCTTACTCCACCTCCCCTCCTCTTACTCCACCTCCCTCCTCTTACTCCTCCTCCCTCCTCTTACTCCACCTCCCTCCTCTTTCCCCTAAAGCTACCGTTGTCTACTGCAACATGTATCCCCTTTTATTTGTACAACTAACACTTCCTCGTCACACATCTGGTATTTTTCTAACGTGAAAACCTAATTCTCTTACCTGTTTGTTCTCCAACTCCTCCCCCGCCCTTATAAATATGTCCGTCCCTCCCCGACCACCCTTCCCTCACCCCACAGCCTCCTCACACCGACACAAATAAAGCTGTTCATACGACACTATACGACCGCCCAGAGGTCATGTTGAAGGTCACATCAAGGTCATGTACCACATGATAACCCTGGTCACGTGGAGATCATGTGATTTGTGCAGGCAGCGTCTCCCCCAGCAGGCGCTTTAGTCATTTTGTGTCGCCAGTTGATATGATTTTGGAATTACAATAATCCTTAATGCTCCCTAATTTGACATTGATTTCATTAATCAACACACCATGTACAATGGTTAATCATAAAATATAAAATCATAAAATTTATTTCATATTTCGCTTTATTTCTTGTTATATCAGTATTTTTTACTGTTTTTTTAAAAAAAATGAATTTAATTACATCAACAACATTATATATGAAGTATTATTCTGAGAACCGGTTGATGTGATGTATGAATATTACTTATGGTGTGATAAATATTGGACAAAGAAATGGTGACTATAAAAAAAATAACTGCTGAAAACGTTTCAGAAATACGCATTGTATGATTCAAAACCATGCAGACTTTCCTTCCCCAGTGATGCCTCCAAATTGTTTGCGTTATCCTGGGTAACTGGAGTTAATGCACTGCTTAAAGACAGACTTGGTAAGCTGATAAACGTCCAGCGCCATTTGCCAGGATTCCCTTCCAAACGACTCATTTCTCATTGGATTAACGCCCAGAGATGAGTGTCATGTGACACTTCTCAGCGAATCGGCGTGATCATTACTTGGCAAGGGCGCAGCAAGGTCAATCAGGTCATCGGAGGTCACCTTTAGCGAGGGTCAATTGCGGAGAAAGGCCTTCCCGTGGCGGGAACATCAAAGCTTTGAAAGGCAATATTCACCTGCCGGTGATTGATGTACAGAAGGTACACAGGCCGTCTTCAAATCTTCTAAATGAAGCTCAGGGAATGATAGCGCGTGCCAAGCGATATATATAGTTCTACTAGAAGTAGAAGTTTAACGATTTTGAAGATGAGAGGACTCCCTGTATATTATGGCTTAAGTTCCCTAGCGTATAATATATATGGGTCAGATTTTCAGAAAATGCACAATTGGCAGCTGTACCCATTTAGTCAATTCTGCTAAATTAAGCTGCAATTTGGTCAGTACTAGGTAAATTCAAGTATATTTGGCATTGCATTGATTCTAGCAATCTGTTTGGTTAGGTTGAACTGTATGTCTTCTGATGTTAGAAAATGCCAAGAAAGCCCATAGGGCGTCAGCACCCATTATGTCAGATATTAAAAATGATATACATTTAAAATAGGCATTAGACTATCAATAAAACAGACCAACTGGAAGAAATGGGAGGAGGCATTTATATATCATCGGCCTAATCGACATTTATTATCACAGCAGCAAGATCATAAAATTCATGGCAATAAATACGTGACTACAATGTGTGATTAATTGGGTCATTGTTTGAATTATTGATCATTTAGGATTTCATTAACCTCAGCCCCAGAAGGAAAGGAGATAACATGAGCTCAAGACAAGGGCAGTCTAGGCCCACAGTTGAGAGAACCCCTTCAAACAGAGGGAAAGCCTCTCGCCTCAAACCGCAAAGTGCCATTATATTTCCATTAAGACCGCAAAATATCATTATCATATTCCCATTAGAACGCATAGTCCTAGGCCAGGAAATCGAGTAGCGAAGTAGGCGCCTAATCACTGACATACCATTCTTATCTGATCTGAGGGTTTGTACCCGGACTGAGGGGATTTCATGACCGTTCCCATTACTTGAGACCTTTATGGGTATAACACCTCTCCGGTTCTCTATCAACTATACGGTACTTGCATTATTTCGCTATCAACGGCTTGCATTATTTTAAAGGGTGATGTTGTCAGAAATTTTTTTAAAAATGTACAATTCGCCTTAACCAATCCTCTCAAATAACCCACATTTAAGATAAAAATTAGGTTCTAAATACAGTCTGACAAAAACGAACAGATATTATGAATCAATGCAATGCTAAATATACTCAAATATACCCAGTATTTATCCTATTTTAGCAGGATTTACTAAATGTGCAGAACTACTGATTGATCTGCCGACCTGCGATATTCTCCTGCTACGGCGCGACCAAGTGCCGCGTATAATGAAAACAATATTAATCGCCGAAGAGGGCAAAAACTGTCTATGCTTCATATTTCATTCAAATCCAATCGCCGAACTAGGCCACTCTGGGATTTTTTTCGTCGCAAGTCATTGCATGCCTGTGTCCCATCCCTTTATCTGTTCAGTGTTCGTGGCGAATATAAATTAAGTTAAGTTCCTTTCCCAATTCTAAACACCAAAATGAATAAATTTCTCTTTCACACATATAACTCAGTTACAATTAATAATTTCATGGTCAATTTCTCGGTTTAATGGCGATGGATAAACATTTGACATGAATTAGACATGTCATATAGAATGTAGGTTGCTGGGGTGTAATGTATAATCTTGGGATCGACATACACAAATCATTTCAAATCAGTGTTAATGGGGCAGTACGACAGGGATGGGAATGTCAACTATTTAGAACAACGGGTGCAGATTGTTCCCATAATAATATACATCCTCAAAATGGGTTTCATCAATCTTTGCTAGGATTTAATATTTCAGTAGTGATAATCCTGGAAGTACATTTATACATGATTTCCCCCCCCCCCCCCCCCCGCCTGTAGTCAAGAGGATAAGGAGGAGGAGTAGGAAGTAGAGGAAACATATCAAATATACTCCATTTCAGCCTAATCTAGCAGAATTTACTCATTCTGTATAGAGCCAGTCTAGATAAAAATGGTATATCAGTGATTGGACGCCTGCTGCTGGCTGGCTACTGGCCCTGAAGTAGGCTCCTTAATGGGATTCTAATGGCATTTAGCCGTTTGGAGCGTGAGCCTCAGAGGCTTTCCCTCAGTTTGGAGGTTCTCTCCCAGCTCTGAGCCCAGGCTGGAGCTGTCAATTGTACATCTTCAAATGCCCCGGACCCAAATATTCACTATGAATTGATCTAATATTGAACATGAACATTCTGTCGTTTTACTTAGACTAGGCAAAATCCACCTAAACATCACTCTTAATACTCCTAGAGGCATTTTCTAGTACAAAGGTTCATCAGCACTTTTCTGGCTAATTTGGGTGTGCTGAATACGAAAATCACTGTTGGCAAGCTGAAATCTGACTCCTTCCCTGTCAAAAATCAAAAACAAAAATGGCTGCCATTCAGTTTTTAGAAAAATCATAAAACACACATATATAGTCATGTGATACCTCAAAATGATGGAAATTGAGAGGACAATCCATTTCACCCACTTACCTGGATGTCACAGTAATGTGGTTACCATGACAACCAAATATCCACAGATAATATGTATTTTTCACTCATTTCTGGGGAAAATCATAAAAAAACACATATATGGGCATGTGATACCTCAAAATGATGGTAATGCAGAGGGGAATCCATTTCTGATATTCTCATTGTTGTTAGGACATGTCATAGCATATTACAGCATATCATAACAACAAAATCTGAATAAAAAGTCCATACATTCCTGGCTATAACATCATTGTTCAACCAGTTAAGAACTGCCATGTGTATGGTGCCTATACACCTAAGTAGTACATCAACCTGATTGCATGCAATATCATTGGCATATCAATATTGCTATGAAGGCTATAGATTTATGAAGGCAATTCAGAGACTAGAAATTTATGCAATTGTAAAGAATCAGATGTACAGAGAAATGGTTGTAAGTCAGCTTTCATATAGTGTTGTGTCTATTCCCTTATGTTGCAGTAGACACCTGCATTTTTATCACAGTGACAGTTTTGAAGTGAATGGTAGAATAGTTTTCCTGCAACCTCAATGTTGATTTGTACTCCCAGTCTTGCATTGACTTGATATCAGTGATATGCAAGCATCAGCTACAGCGTCTTTGGTCATAAGGATGGGCACAAGTTGCTGGTCCTTTTGTTTCCACCCAAGTGTTGTAGGGTTAGAAATATTAGGATTAACCATATGAGTTCTAGACCAGGGCTTAGTAATGGGGCAGAATGAATATGCAGCATAAGTGCATCAGCAGTGGATAGCAAAGCTTCTGTCTTATACAGTTTTCTGAACAGAAGTAGCCTTGCATAATCAATTGATGTTGCTCCTGGCATCTTGTACATAGCAGAAGAACTTCTCAACTAAGATACCATATCTTGGCTGAGTTCCAGTTTACTCCAAGTTCATGGAGTAAGTCATGTTGTTCAAGAACCACATTGTACATGGTTTGTTGTCTGTGGTCTGCTATGAATGATGTGTCTGACCTTCTTATGGTATGGAAGGCAGGAATGCTAGCAGGGACCTTCAGGGATATTGTGTATAACCTCATGCACTGGAATATACATTTGAAGAAGAATGGATGGCATGGAGAATGAGTAGTGTCTGCTTAGTCATACTCTGCTACAAGAGGACCATGGTTAAGGGGGATAGTACTTTTCACCTCACCATTGGGGAAGCTGCCACTAATAACATCCTTCCAAATGTATTTCCCACTTTCAGAACAGTATCAGTAAAGACATCTGTGTAATCCTCAAAGGTAGTGGCTCCATCCAGTTTCCAAGTGCATTGATTAATGCCTGACCATCTATAATGAGGGTTGAATCTGAAATCTCAGCAACAGCAGATGGACAGGGGATATTTTCAGTTAGTCAATCAATCAAGATGGCTTTATTACCAGTTTGTAGATTATCATTGTCAGCCTCATTGACACTGATGTTTCTAATTGCCTCTGACCCCTGGGATATAAGAACTGTAGTTTTGCATTCTGAAATGCACTTGTCACAAGATCTTTGTTTGCCAGATTATGTAAGACTTCCATTGCAGAGAAGAATCCAAGATTAGCAAGTTGGTCTACTAAACGATCCTCATCCTTATGTCTTTCCATATGTTTTGGCTGACTTTCATTGAGAACAATATCATTGTTCTCAACATTGTAGTTGGCATATACAGTGATGCTGATGTGGGTACAGAGATTGTAGGACTGTGCCCCTCTGTTCAGAATCGATCTAGTTTTGGTGATGCCTACAATTCCATCCGCACATTTCTCTACTTTGTTGATCCACTACAGTGCATGGTCAGCATCTACCTGGTTGAACTGTCTGTCAGAAAGTTTGACAATGAAGTTTCCATGTTCAAACTTTGTCAGTACATGAAGTGGAAGATTGCCCATCTCGGCTAGGGAGACAGAATCTCACTTTGCATAGTTGGTATGATCATACCATATGAAATATGGTAGCATCTCATTGAAGGCCTCAATGGGAGGTGCAAGTCAGCATCACAGTAGGCCCTTATTATCTGTAGAAGAGTCCTAACCATGTCCTTGTTCTGCCACCAGTACAGAAAGTTAATGTTCTCCTTTGCTTTCTCATTTGCAAGTCAGAGATTCTTTAGAGTGACTACATCTCCTGATGAAGCTGATATTTCAATGTTCCATCAAGTGACTAACTAAGGCCTAATCAACCATTATTACAGTATAATACTTGCCAAGTTGCTCTGATACATACATGCACCTGAGTGTTAAGTATGTCCACTTCATGGGCAGGTGCTTGGATGATGGGCATGTAACTGATTTTTGTCATTTCATTTGTTGGTGCTCTGAATTGCCTTCATGAATAGCCTTCTGTTATAGGCAGAGCTTAGTAGAAGGATATTGGATCCAATCAGGTTGATGTACTACTTAGGTGTATATATGCACCATACACATGGCAGTTCTCCAACTGGTTGAACGATGATGTTATAGCCAGGAATATATTGACTTTTTATTTAGATTTTGTTGTTATAATATGCTCTAATATGCTATTCCCTAATATGCTATTCATAGCATAGCCTTCATAGCAATATTGATATGCCAATGATATTGCATGCAATCAGGTTGATGTACTACTTAGACCTATAGGCACCATACACATGGCAGTTCTTCAACTGGTTGAACGATGATGTTATAGCCAGGAATGTATGGACTTTTTATTCAGATTTTGTTGTTATGATATGCTGTAATATGCTATGCCATGTCCTAACAACAATGAGAATATCAGAAATGGATTCCCCTCTGCATTACCATCATTTTGAGGTATCACATGCCCATATATGTGTTTTTTATGATTTTTGTCAAAAAATGAGTGAAAAATACATATTATCTGTGGATATTTGGTTGTCATGGTAACCACATTACTGTGACATCCAGGTAAGTGGTGAAATGGATTGTCCTCTCAATTTCCATCATTTTGAGGTATCACATGACTATATATGTGTGTTTTATGATTTTTCTAAAAACTGAATGGCAGCCATTTTTGTTTTTGATTTTTGACAGGGAAGGAGTCAGATTTCAGCTTGCCAACAGTGATTTTCGTATTCAGCACCCCCAAATTAGCCAGAAAAGTGCTGATGAACCTTTGTACTAAAAAATGCCCCTAGGATTGAGAATTTCTCATCTATTGCCCAGTCTAACTGTCTAATACTCTGTAATGTAATCAGATGACCTTGTACTAAGTGGTCAGCAGGGAATATAGGGGTCAGATTTCCAGAATATGTACAATCTACAGTTCTACACATTCAGTAAATTCTGCTAAATTAGGCTGCATTTTGGTCTATACTAGGTAAGTACGGTATTCGGCATTGCATTGATTCTAGCAATCTGTTTGGTTAGGTTGAACTGTATTTTGAACTTTATTTTCGTCTGAAATTTGGGTTATTTGAGAGGATTGATGAAAGTGAATTGTACATTTGCATGTCGTACTGCGCATGTCTCTTACAGTCTTACAGTGCATGCTAGGATAGATTCAGTTCAGGTCTGACCATTGCGCTATACATGGCTAGGCGTTCTAATGGGATTATAATGACATTTTGCGGTCTAAATGACTTCATTATGCCACTTTGCGGTTTGAGGCGAGAGGCTTTCCCTCCGTTTGAAGGGACCCTCTCACATTTGGGCCTAGACTGTATGGGGTCTGATGTCCTCTAACCACCACTCAGGCCTATAGGCCCCCTACCAGCTTATGCCTGCTTGCACGGACTATAGATGGATTATTTTCCAGGCTGGTGCGCTTCCCATGCTGTGGTCAGATTGAAAGGGACCTAATGACCATGACTGGTGGACGGCTACAACTGACCCCTGCACTGACCCCTGTCCACAAGCAAATAATGCCAGTGACGTGAACCAATTAATAGCGGTCACGAGGCCATTGTGTGGCCTAAGTGTGTGCATCTCATCCCCCGTCACATTATGCTGATGAAGATATGGGGGAAGTCGCCATTCACGTTTTCATATGGTATTTTATAACACCAAGACAACCAGAACAACATCAAAATAATACTTCTCTGATATAGATATTCACTGTCATGTGTGATCTCAATTGCACATATAATGCGCATTTAAAATCGCGTCTAAATACACTACACTCAAGATATGGGGGAAGTCGCCAGAAAATGTACTTCTAATCCTAACAAATAACCGTGTACATTTAAGATAAAAAATGTGGCACTCTAGGTCCAAACCCTCAGATCAGATAAGGATGGTATGTCAGCCCACTTCGCTAATCGGTTTCTTGGCCGTTTTAATGGGAATATAATGACATTTTGCTGTCTTAATGGAATTATGATGGCAGTTTGCGGTTTGAGGCGAGAGGCTTTCCCTTCGTTTGAAGGGACTCTCTCAACTTTGGGCCTAGACTGGAGGTTCAAAATAGATGTTTTTTTAAATCAATACAACATACACCACTACAATAAATTATATCTATAATATAATGGCAGGTTATACCTAGTATTTATCACTAATTGGTCTGAGTTGATGCATGGGAGAAGTCGCCAAAAAATGTACAATTCGCCTTCATCAATCCTCTCCAATAACAAAAGTGAGGTTCAAAATACACTTCAACACAACCGAGCAATAAATATTTACATATTTACATTTTACTCAAATATATGCCTATTACGTATGTACGTTCACGTACATACGTTCAGCATAGTACCTGAACTATCATTTCCTTGTCCAAACCATGTCCCCGCGGGTCTGCAAAACCAATTATTCCTTCTCCAGAGCCCCTTGACATCTTGTTAATATGCAAGCCGCTCAATTAAAGCTCTCCTGGTTAAATATACAGCCATATCTTGCTCCAGGCGATCAATGGGAATCCCCTGACGGCTGGGAGCCGGGCCCACAATTGGCTTACGTGTCGGAGATTCAGCCCATTGTTCCTATTGCCGGCAAGTGGCACTAATGAGTATCGATGGACACGGACGCTGAGTGACTCCAAACGCGGGAGATGTTGTCTGAAAATGTCCATTTGGTCTTCACAAATTCTTATCTCCTAAATATCTCAAACAGATTCACCCGAATCACAACGGACTGACGGCTGGAGTGATATTTTCAATCCATGAATTAATCATTCAAAATTTATTTTTCAAAAGAGTTACTCAAACTCAGTCAAAGTGTCTTAACTCTCAGATCAGATAACTTTGGTATGTCAGTGATTGGACGCCTACTGCGCTAAGGTTTTCACTACCCTGGAACCTAGAATAGGCGTCCTAATGAGAGATTCTAATGGCCCTTTGCGGTTTGGAGCGAGAAGCTTTCCCTCAGTTTGCAGGGACGCTCCCAAGCCTAGACTAAGCTGCCCATGGTACATTTTCTAACGCCCCGACCCATGGTAGCCTAGTTAGAGCCTGCCTGGCTTTCCCTCAGTTTGGAGGGACTGTCTCAGCTCTGAGCCTAGACTGCGCTGCCCGTTGTACATCTTCTGACCCCCATATGTTAATGTAACAGTAGGGTAACTGTAGGAAGAACTGGGAGTTAACAAACCTGGACATACATATTATACCCAATTTACTCACCTCTACATACTCATGTAACTGTTTTATGATAAATAAAAGTATTTTTCAATTCAATTCAATGTGTGGCTATAGGCGAGTAGAGCCTGCCCACATCAGCACTACTACTACTACCCTACCCTCCCCTTCTCACCCTCCTCCACCCCCTGCCCAGCCAACCCATGCTAATTACCCACACTAATTAACACACTCCATCAACATCTGTATCGCCATAGGCCAATTGTTTATTCAAATGATTAAGCCTTTCCGATGACCGGCTCTCAATAGGATATGGCTGTTATGTCTTGCTGGTAGCGTATGTAAGCATTAGCATGGCTAGCCTACGTGGGGGTGGTACTAATTAGCTTTGCTATTGTATCTGGAATGTGTTGGTATAAGCGGTTTTTGTCGCTATTAATGTTTCTATATGTCTTATGTTATATTGTGTAACACCATGTAAGACCTTTATTCATATTAATGAGTATTCAGGTATGATAATATCGCCATACCCTGAATTTTCGCGTTACGTTAAATATATTTGTGTTGAGTATATATGTTTGTGTACATACAAGTTCATGAATGGTAATGAATTGATGAAAAAAAATAAAGATTTTGTGACAACTACTGATTTTCATACCTTCCCTGATTTGAAATAATTATGATATATTTATACTGAATCTCTAACTTAATCTGTGCAATTTCTGTCTTGTAGGTGAGTCGCATTTGGTGCTTGAGCACAAAGGAGCAGCCCAGCATGGACGCGAGTAACTCTTGAAAACTGGTCCATATATTCTTTTTATTTGTTTTTATTATGTACGCATTTCATATGAATCAACATATCTAGAGTGGAATACGATGCATGCTGCAATCCCGCCACCTGAACCGCCGAGAAACGTCCACAAAATGGTGTTAAAAAGTTTGTTTTTGGATCAATAATTCGCATATGAGATATAGATAATACATCGGTGATACATCGGTCCGCTTGTTGGATACGAAATAAAGTCTAAACTCGGGCCATTAAATCACATGAGTATTTAGATTTTTTGTTCAGTTCTGTCTAGAAATCTACCTACGGATGATATTACATAATGTTACATAACATGATTATGTATATGGGTCAGATTTTCAGAAAATGTACAATCTTCGGATCTACATCTACACATTTAGTAAATTCTGCATAATTAGACTGTAAAATGATAAATACTAGGTATATCTGAGTATATTTGATATTGCCTTGATTCAAACTATATGTTTGGTTATGTAGAACTGAATTTTGAATTGAGCTTTTGTCTTAAATTTGGGTTATTTTAGAGGATTGGTGAAGGTGAATTGTACATTTTCTGGCGATTTCGCCCATATATATATGTATACGTGTATGGATGGTATTGTCAGGGGAGAATGTTACTAATAAGATGGCATTGAGGGAAGGTGGAGCTCGGGAACACCGAGATTCTGGGCATCGGTGCTGTCATTTTGAACCAGGAACAGGAATGTCATATTTGGAGTGAGATGTGGGAAGGCTTCTAGACTGGGAAACAGATGAGAAATTCTCAATCCTAGGGGCATTTTTGAGTACAAAGGTCCACCAGCACTTTTCTGGCCAATTTGGGTGTGCTGAACACGAAAATCACTGTTGGACAGCTGAAATCTGACTCCTTCCTTGTCAAAAATTAAAAACAAAAATGGCTGCCATTCATTTTTTAGAAAAATCATAAAACACACATATAGTCGTGTGATACCTCAAAATGATGGAAATGGAGAGGACAATCTATTTAATACATTGACCTGGATGTCACAGCAATGTGGTTACCATGACAACCAAATATCCACACATAATATGTGTTTTTCACTCATTTCTGAGAAAGATTGTAAATAAAACACATATATGCCCGACGGGCACTGAGTGCAATTGAATGTGATAGCACTGCAATCATTTTGTGATGGGCCGCAAACTAGTGAAGTGTGATACTTATAGCTTTGAATCACAGTGAAATGGACATCCCATTAGCAACCATTATGTGAAATCCATTGCGTCTATTTCCTCCCATGTTGTTGGTGGTCTCACACTTTTGTTAGATCAATTTCTCATTCATATTCATTTAATTTCGTATCAAACATGTGTTACTTAACCAATTTTATCTTCAAATACATGTTTTCTTCAAAAGTCAATAATAGGCCTATGGGTGTGATCTCAATTGCACATATAAAGCGCATTCAAAATCGCGCCTAAATACTCATTATAAAGCAGCCACAACAAGACATCCCTGACACTACTCACTGACCTAGCATTCACACTTACTGTGGCGCATCTGACACTACATTCTCTGACACATATACTCACTCTCTGACACCAAGTAAAAGAAACCCCTATGCACAAATCTAAACGAAACCTAGCTCCATATTACTAAAAACAATATTCATGATCTTTCGAATTGGAGACTAATAAATACATAGAAAATATTTTTCTCCACCCTCCAACTTGGCGGGTAAATGCAGATATTTACCCGCCCACAAATTACACTTTAATTAAATTATAAAATACCCTACTTTCTTTGTACCAAAATAATATAGTAACAGATTTTTCCCTTTTTATATGTGAAGAATTGTAACGATTTCCAGTACCTCGTGACCAGACTGGCCATATTAAACCAGATTTATTGAATAATATAATGTAACTTTGATGTGAAATACCCAGTAATTATGCCAGTGATATCAACTGACAAAGTCACAGCTAGCAATGTGAGCCGCCAAAATTGGACCTGTTTAATTTGTCACCAACGTTTCAATACATTTTTGTCAAAATATCCGTTTTATTTCTATACAATTACAGTGTTAAAATAGGACGACCTCTTTATTTCTTGCATAAGAACTTTGAGCCTCAGAGCCTGATCTATATATAGAAAACAATTCTATTATATATGTTCGAAATAGTGGGAATAGCCCATTACCCTTAGCCAATAGCCTTTACCATTATGCAACTTGTTCTCACCAGGTGAAAACAGTAGGCCTACTGTTTTCACCAGGTGGCGCAATAGGGAACTGGGGTGCATTTACAAATTCTTTTACAAAAATGTGCCGCTAATAGACTTGTATAGCATTCATACCACTATAGATATTCCACACCATGTACATAGAAATGTTATAAATGATATACATCAATAGTTTATGTGTGTCATATACTTGTTTGATATTGAAAAATGCTGTGATCAAAATACCCTAATGATCGTACATATAGATTGTCCCTAGTGGCTTGGGCACGGCAGAGCTAACTAACAACTGGAACACATCAGATGGAAGGCTGCTATGCTTCAGGCTCACACAGAGGATGGTAGAATTGTTGAAAATAAAATGATGCCTATAAAGAGAGGGCAATGCATACACTGCCCTGAACTCTCTCAGAAATGTTGAGGGTATAATGATACCCCTCAAACCTTTCTGTGTGAAAGAATATATGCCACTGCCAGGGTGAGAAAATAAGACTGTAATTAATGAAGAGTCACACTTATTTGAGATGCTATTAATCTAAGGAATCGTCAGTACATATATCACGCTCAAAATGTCATAAGAATTGCTCATTTTTGCAATGCTATTGCGTTATACCCTTTGTGTGACCATCACGCGATCATTGCGCAATAATTATAGCGTGAAAAGCGTCCACTCTCATCACAGAACTATGGCGAGATGATTGCGCATTAAAAATCGCGTAGAATCGCGTTCATTTGCCCGTCGGGTGGTCATGTGATACCTCAAAATGTTATGTAACCATTGTTGTAAGGACATGTCATAGCATATTAGAGCATATCATAGCAAAACAATCTGAATTTAAAAGTCCATACATTTCTGGCTATAACATCATAGTTCAACCAGTTAAAGAACTGCCTTGTGTATGGTGCCTGTAAACCTAAGTAGTACATCAACTTGATTGCATTCATTATCATTAGCATATCAATATTGCTATGAAGGATATAGATTCATGAAGGCAATTCAGAGACAGAGACATCTTTAGATATATATACAATGTACAAAATCAGAGGTACAGTGAAATGGTTACAAGCCAACCTTCATAAAGTGTTGTATCAGGGGTCAGGAATGTAAGGATAATAAGCCATATGGGCAAAATTCTAAACCAGGGCTTAGTAATGGGCATCAGTGCATCAGCAGTGGATGGCAACACTTCTGTCTTATTCAGTTTTTCAAACAGAAGTAATCTTGCATTATCAATTGATGTTGCTCCTTATATCTTGTATACATAGCTAAGATATGGTATCTTCAGTTGAGAAGTTCTTGTGCTGAGTTCCAGTTCGCTCCTAGTAAGTCATGGTTTTCAAGAAACACATTGGTTTGTTGTCTGTGGTTTGCCATAAATGATGTTGTGTCTGACCTTCTTCTGGCATGGAAGGGAGGAAAATGCTAGCGGGAACCTTCAGGGATATTGTGTATAACCTCATGCACTGGAATATACTTTTGAAGAAGAATGGATGGCATAGAGTCTGGTGTCTGCTTCTTCATGATCTGCTACCAGATGACCAAGGTCAAGGAGAATGGTACTTTTCACCTCTCCATTGGGAAAGCTGCCACTGATAACAATCAACTTCTGACCAGCACATTCTAAAATCTGAACTTTGCTAGTTATTTGGATGAGCCAACTAGTTGGCCCGTATTTAGCCAAGTTGGCTGGAAGTGGCACATTCCTATTGTCAACCAGTTTCCTGATGGGTACTTTTTGTTTTTGGCAGTGCTTTCCTGACTGTGCTTTGATAGTAATGTCTTTGTACTGGTCAAATAATAGATCAATTCTTCCAAATGCATTTCCAACTTTAAGTATGGTATAAGTAAAGACATCTGTGTAATCCTTAAAGGTAGTGGCTCCATCCGGTTTCCAAGTGCATTGATTAATGCCTGACCTGAGATGGACAGGGGATGATATTTTCATTTAGTCAATGAATCAAGATGGCTTTATTACCAGTTTGTAGATTATCATTGTCTTCTGTTGGAGAGAATGTTCTAATACTTTTTCCAATCCAAGTCTCTTCCAGCTACATATTCTTTGCATAGTGTTACAATCTGCTTTAAGAATGATGTTTTTATCCTTTGTCTTTCCCTTTTTCTTGATTTTGTAGAAGCAACTGAAAGTAAGGGTATCATTCCTCACCATTGGTTCATTTAAGTTTTCAGGTGTTTTGATCAGCCTCATTGACACAGATGTTTCTAATTGTCTCTGGCCCCTGGGATATACTGTACTTGCATCCTGAATAGCAATTGTCACAAGATCTTTGTTTGACAGATTATGTAAGAATTCCATTGCAGAGAAGAATCCAAGATTAGCAAGTTGGTCATAATCCTGATCCTTCTTATATCTTTCCATATGGTTTGGCTGACTTTCATTGAGAACAATGCCATTCTTCTCAACATTGTCGTTGGCATATACAGTGATGCTGATGTGGGGACAGAGATTATAGGAGAGTGCCCCTCTGATCAGAACCGATCTTGTTTTGGTGATGCCTATAATTTCACCAGCATCTTTCCCTACTTTGTTGATCCACTACAGTGCATCATGAGCAGCTACCTGGTTGAACTCTCTGTCAGAAAGTGTGACAATGATGTTTCCATGTTTCCATGTTCAAACTTGGTCAGTACATGAAGTGGAAGATTGCCCATCTCTGCAAGGTAGACTGAACCCCACTTTGCATAGTTGGTATGATCATACCATATGGAATATGATAGCATCTTCATGAAGGGCTCAATGGGGAGGTGCAAGTCACAGTAGGCCCTTATCAGCTATAGAAGAGTCCTAACCATGTTGTTGTTCTGCCACCAGTACAGAAAGTTAATGTTCACTTTTCCTATCTTATTTGCAAAGTCAAAGAGAAGCTGATTATGTCAGCATACTCTAGAAGTGTGACTACCTCTCCTGATGAAGCTATTACCTCAATGTCTTGCACAAGGTTTAAACTTCATTAATGTTAAACCTCATTTAATAATCATTAATTAATACAGTATTTCTCTTGGTTGTGATGCACCTGCCAATTACTGTGAAGGGATTACCTGATGGTAATCCATTCAGGTATTTAACAGGTGCCTCCTGCACCTAAAAGGGAACTTGCCATTACAGAGCAGAATCCCCAAAAGGGCATGGTATGTGATTTTGTGAGTATGCATTGCCTTGTTGTAGTCATTGTAGCCCTGTTGTAGTCATATACCTTGTCCCAAGATGTCACTCATAACCCAGGCCTCCACTATGCCAGTACTGATAGGTTTCAGAAAGCTCATTGCTATGTGTTGGCCTCCAAGACAAATGAACACCCTCTTCTGGAATAATGGAGTTTGCCACTTCAGTTCCATCAACCGACTAAGGCCTGATCAGCCATTATTACAGTTGCTTTGACACATACATGCACCTCAGTGTTAAGTGTGTCCACTCCATGGACAGGTGCTTGGATGGTGGGCACTTTTGTCATTTCAATTGTTGGTGCATTTCTCTGTACCTCTGAGTTGTACAGTTGTATATATTTCTAGTCTCTGAATTGACTCCATGAATCTATATGGCCTTCTGTTAGCATATAGGAAGAGCTTAGAAGAAGGATATTGCATTCAATCAGATTGATGTACTACTTCCTATACACAAGGCAGTTCTTCAACTGGATGGACTATGATGTTATAGCCAGAAATGTATGGACTTTTCATTCAGATTGTTTTGCTATGATATACTCTAATATGCTATATGCTGTCCTTACAACAATGAGAATATCAGAAATGGATTCCCCCTGCATTACCAACATTTTGAGGTATCACATGACCATATATGTGTTTTTTTACGATTTTTCTCAGAAATGAGTGAAAAACACATATTATGTGTGGATATTTGGTTGTCATGGTAACCACATTGCTGTGACATCCAGGTAAGTGTGTAAAATGGATTGTCCTCTCCATTTCCATCATTTTGAGGTATCACACGACTATATATGTGTGTTTTATGATTTTTCTAAAAAATGAATGGCAGCCATTTTTGTTTTTAATTTTTGACAAAGAAGGAGTCAGATTTCAGCTGTCCAACAGTGATTTTCGTGTTCAGCACACCCAAATTAGCCAGAAAAGTGCTGGTGGACCTTTGTACTCAAAAATGCCCCTAGGAGTATTAAGAGTGATGTTTAGGTGGATTTTGCCTAGTCTATTCTGGGTGTCATGCAATCGTCCCATCTGCCTGGTGTAGCACATGGGTCAGATTTTTAGAAAATGTACAATTGGCTGCTCTACACATTTTAGTAAATTAGGCTGCAATTTGGTCACAATACAAGGTAAATTCGAGTATATTCGGCATAGCATTGATTCTAGCAATCTGTTTGGTTAGGTTGAACTGTATTTTGAACCTTTTTTTTCCCGTTTAAAATCGGGGTAATATGAGACGATTGGTGAAGGCGAATTGTACATTTTCTGGCGACTTCATCCACATGATTCTGATATTGAATCCCTCTAGTTAGGTACACCCGATGGAGACATGCCATGCGCTGTATTCATAAGGGATTCATACGCGGGTCAAGTTTTCAGAAAATGTACAATTGGCCTTCACCAATCCCCTTAAATTACCCAAATTTCAGACAAAAATCAGGTTCAAAATACAGTTCAACATAAAACAGACAGATTTATTGAATGAATACAATACCGAATAGACTCAGATATACTCAGTATTTATCATTTTTCACTCTCATTTAGCAGAATTTGAGAGATGTGTAGAAATGTAGATTGTGCATTTTCTGAAAATCTGACCCACATGCCTCTTGAATCTTGTCCAGGAAGAGTAAAGATGATTCATGCAGGCACTTCTGAGTGATTACAAAGATCGATTTTCTATTTAGTATACAGTAATGCAAGTTTTCAGTCGGGTGACTTAACAATCTGTCAATCCCATCATTTCAAATATTTTGGTAAAATTTTCTGAAAATTAGACACTTCAGCTATACAAATACCACAACCCTGTAAATGAACATTTACTTTAAAAGAAACGTAGAAAAAAATCATTCTTATTTGAATCGATTTGAAATATTTCTCAAAATTGTTAATAATTCGATTTAAGATTAAAGCATTTTCATTCAACTTAAACATTACACAATACGATGTTATTCTCAGCGAAACCCGACTGTAGATAAAATAATAAACAACATCACCAATTGGCTCTCAAAGACAAATAAAGAGATCGCCACCTTTCAATACCAGTCATATGTTGCCTTCCAATGATGGTCACATTATAAACATTCGATTTACCATGATACTATTTCTCTAGCAAAAAACAATATACCGGTATACAGGTTAACTGTATAACGAGTTGTTTGACTATAATTATGCCTATAGACTATGGTAGTGACGGTGAGGGGGTAAAGTGCTTTGTAAGAGAATTATCGATGCGCACATTGCTTTACCCTATCTCTATAGACACTCAGGAGGTAAGCAAAATACTTCTACTTGGCACAAATATGTTTATGGGTCAGATTTTCAGAAAATGTACAATTCACCTTCACCCACCCTCTCAAATAACCCAAATTTAAGAAGATTAGGTTCAAAATACAGTTCAACATAACCAGACAGATGTATTGAATGAATACAATACAAAATACACTCAGATACACCTATAGTATTTATCATTTCTCACTCTAATTTAGAAGAATTTAATAGATGTGTAGAACTGTAGATTGTGCATTTTCTGAAAATCTTACCCTTATAAGGTACAACGGTGGCCAATGGATAACTTCCAACTCTGAGTTTAACTTGGCCACAATGCAATACTAGGGACACCAAGTTACAGAGAAATGATTCACAAGTCGCAATAAATGATATTTTTCAAATGTTTTTCCCACCACAAAACGCCTTCCTCAGCATATTTTCATTTTTGCGGTGTGTTGCGCTGTTATGTATATATATAGAACCTAATGAGAATGTGGTACGAGGGACACTATTGCACTCTACGAGATGTTTGTTTTTCCGTGGCCCACAAGCAGATATTCATTGGATGTCCTAATCATGTTTACCATCTTTGGAATCGGCTTGATCTCATCTTTTCAAATATGATGGTATCTCAAAATCCATCAGAGCGGGGGAATTTGCTGATCCAAGCCAATATCAAGGGGGTCTGGTATAAATGGGTATAAAAGAGTCAAGCAAAACGAGTCACTTGGTTTGACTCTTTTAGGAGGCGCTGGACTCGGATTTAGAGTCAAATGACTCGTTTATGTTTCTCTGTATAGGATTCTCTCTCCCCGGGGATAGTGGAACACATGTATAAATACCCCCCAACGTCGCCACTGTACACTCAATCTTGGGTGTTAGAATTTAAAATACTGCAAGGCTAAAGAAAACATGTTAAGTTGCCTGGGGCAATTAAAACATGTCCTGGGCAAGTAAACTTTAATGTTAGTTGCCCGATTGGGCAAGTGAAAATCTCTACAGCACCAATTTCAAACCCGTGTTGTGATGTCTTTTTACAATGAAACAAGATACATACAGATCGATGTGATTTCGTTTTATAATTCTGCCAATAGATTTGGGCAAGTGAAAAATGATGTGCAATGGGCAAGTGAAGTTGGTAGGTTTTTTTCAAGCCCTGAATACTTACAAAAAGAGAATAAAATAATTATTATTTCAAGACTTATAATGTAGAATTCTCCAGATTCTAATTCCTATATGATCCTCTGTGCATAGGCCGGGGTTGTCGTGACAATACATGAGAGAATACCAAGCCTGTACAAACAGTGAGATGCACGATATCTGTATAGATTCACATCAGTGAGATCTACACAGCAATATCACATAGATGTCAGGTATACACATCAGTGATATAGACACAGCAATATCATATATGACCTAGGGTCACGAAATGGACTCCACCCTGGGGTCCAGGTTGATATATCAATAAGTTGTTGGTAGATTAACAATCTTTGTTGAATCCATTAGGTAACACCTTGCTGGTTGATATACAAAAAAAAGTAGGATCACCACTCGCTTGGTTTAAAAAATATGCATCATCAAAGTTAAGGTTTTTTATCAAAAAAAAATGCGGTTTTCTACGAGATCCTGAGGGTCTAAGTCAGTTTGGTACCATCCTGGTTTCTATATAATCTCTTAATGAACTATATTTTGCTGTTTTTATGTAGCTAATACATCCACAATAACCAGGAAACCCCTTAGATTTCCCTAGGTAACCATTTTTGGGGAGTTACCGGTGGTTAAACATTGCACAAAATTTGTGCAGTGTGATTTTGGTGAAAAATTGAATATTGACACTTTGTCAAATCCCATAACTTTTAAAAGAGGCCACTGATACCAACTTTTTGCACTTTTCTGTTACACAAGGTATGTCTAAATCATGAGTAACCACTAATTTTTCTTCATTTTTTAGTTTGCTATTGCTAGGACCAAGGCATGTATACCTTTGTGTTGGATTATGTAAAAAACATGTGGCCATTGAAATCAACAGATTAAATAAAAGTGGATTTTAACCCTATCTAGGCTACTTAAGTGCTTCTTTGTTATTACAATGACAGTCAAGCATCTCCCAAGTCAATGTAACCCAAAATTAAAACTCTTCATATTGATTTGAGAGGAAAATGTTACTCTTACTACTTTATTTTTAAGTTAAAACATATCCCTCCCAGACAGAAGGAAGGTTAAACATGAAATGTATCAACTCCTCTTAGCTTAAATAAGTCATTTTATATCTCATTTAGTGTAACAAAAAAGAATAACTTCTTTTGTCCACCTTTTTGGACTTGAACAAAAGTTGTGCCAACTTATAACTGAACACAACTGGATATCGTAAAACACACAACCTGAAAAGTTATGCATGCATTCCTAAGAGAGCTTTGAAATTGTTTTTCATCTTGTTGTTGAATTATAATGGAAGAATAGCAATGTAAACCCATGTTATTGCTGGCATACAATGTTTGGAAAGCTTTGTATTAAGCTGAGCTTGGTGCTGTTGGACTATGTAATGATGTTGTAGAAAACACATTTATGCTCAGTGAGCCCATATCAAGTACAGGAGAGAAAAAAAATCTGGTAAAATATGTTCACATGCATGCAAGAAACTAGTATGCTCATTTTACAATCACTGCCTAACACCTAAACCCTGTCATAAGCAAGAGAGAGAAGCGATATCGTAGAAAACAGGATCTGTAAAAAACACATTGGAGTCCTATGCTGGTATTCCTCATGCAGTACATGATATATAACAAAAACACATACCTCAGAACCTTGGGAAGGGCGCGACAAGGCCAGAACCATCACTCAGGAAGGTCTTTTTTGGAAGAATAGTGTCTATTGAGCTAATTGTCTAAGTTCCTTTACTTGCTAAAAGTCTAGAGTTCCTGCTAAGACTGATATGTACATATTTACAAGAGTTAAACTCCATTTATTTGAGCTTAGCTAGGGCAGCCTCCAGTTCCATCTCATTGAAGTGGAATGCCCTCTTGGATCTACCATTTGGAGTGGGATCACTGAGTCGTCCTAGTATGTTAGGCGGTGAAACCCATAGAACGTCCTCTTTGTTTGGCCATCTGAAATTGTTCTTTCCTTTTTTGTTCTCCATGAACTTTACACAGTAATCCGTATCATCCCACTCGCTTACTTTTCCAACGTACATCTCCCCCAAGTACTTAACTGCGATGAAGAGATTCTCCTCTCTGTACGTTGGAACTTCCACAGGCTGTTCGGGCTGCTGTTCGGGCAGCTGATCGGGCTGCTGTTCGGGCTCCACAGCCTGTTCGGGCTCCACAGGCTGTTCGGGCTCCACAGGCTGTTCGGGCTCCACAGGCTGTTCGGGCTCCACAGGCTGTTCGGGCTGCTCACGCTCTTGCTGGAAAGTGACCTCCTCCCATCCGGGGCAGACAGGATGGAAGTTGCTCCCTGTCCAACAGCAGGGCTTGAAGCAGCTGGTTTCCCTATACTTTAAGGCGTTTGCATGCGCAATTACAGTGTGCAGCTTCATGGTTCCTTTTATAGGTATTTTGGGGATGTTGGCCAACTCAGGAAGGCTCTCGGCAATTTCTTCTGAAGTGGTGAGAATGAACTTCATCTTGGATCGGATGGTTTTTGCCCACTCATACATTGTGTTTGCATCTTTTATGATCACTCCAGTTTTGATAGCAGTGTCAGCACTTCTCTTAACAACTGCCCCAACCCCATCACAGGGGCCCTTGCCGTGGCCGGCCTCAAAGTAACTCCACGTTGCTGACAAACCAAAAAGCTGGGAGAACTGACCTAAGACGCCGAATATTGTGCTATTTCGGTACTGGCTTGTGGGTGAATCCGAAAGGAAGTGGAGCATTTTTGCTCTTGGTATGTTTGTCTTCACCCAAGCCACTATCCTCTTGATGAAGTGAAAAACAGTACCGGCCTTGTGTGACAACTCGTCAGACAGCAAGGCAACGGAATAATGGCTGTTATTCCCTTCCTCATCCAGATAGTGGATAACCACTGGGTGGATGGTCACTTGCACTTTGGAGTAATAGGCGCCCGAAACTTCCCCATCATAATTACAAGTGTAATTCTCCGAAAAGTCAAGTTGCAAAGTGATGGATTCATGGTCTAAGTGCTGGCGCAGGTGTGTGAACTGGTGGTATTGTTCGACACACCGAGCATTATGGGTTCGGAACTTGTTGAGGGCACTGTGGAAAAATGTTATGAAATCCGCCTTCGCCATAGACTTGTCCACTAAGGTCATTCTTTTGACCATTTTCTCTTTATGTGGAAAAGCCACCTGCTCCCACTGTCTGACCTGGACTTCATCTCCAACAAGTCCCTCTAGGACTGTTGCAATCTCTTCATCGGAGTTGTTGTGGATGAAATCATTTGGATTTTGTTGCACATTTTTGAAGGGCACTAACAACAAAGCAAAATTTTGATGTGTTTGGCACAAACACATCCGACGTTGTGCAAACTTAACGGGTACAACATTTTTGGGCCGGCTCCTTTTGAACGTACTTAGGCTGACTTTCTTTTGCGGAAACTCCATGTTGTACTTCCTATGGAGATTTTCAAGAGTATCATTCATGGCATATTTGGTGTAGATCTCTTGGCCAACCTTCATTGTGTCCCGCTTGCCTGGCATACAGGAAGCCTGCCCTGGTTCTTGCAGCCACTGACCTATGGACCTCTTCTGCACTGCAGCTCCAACCTTCCTACTTGTCTCTGCTGCAGATTTTCGCTTACGGCTAACTTGCAGATAATTGCACAGTAACCGCATAGAGCAGGATTTACTCCCATCCACTGCTAATTTCTTGCGTTGTTTGGAACCGAGGTTCTTCACCGACTTTAGCAGTGCATTCCCAACCATAATCCTCCTCCTGCTCTTCGGGGAAGTGTTGGTTGAGCTTCCATCTAGACCTTGGCTAGTAGTTGGAGTGCTGGTGACGCTGGCTACAGAACGGCTTTTTCGTCTTCTCAGCCGCCAGTTATCTCGACGCAACTGAACCAACTCCTTCTGTAGCTTGGAATTGGCGCGGTTCAAGCTGGATACCTGCCGACTGATCCTCTTCCTTACCTTAGCCCTGCTTTTCTTGAAGTCCAGATGAACGGTTAGCCTGAAAATACCCAAGTATAAACATGTTATGGAGAGTGGCATAGTTGTGAAATAAAAATGTCATGAAATGGAATATGACAAATAAATCATGCTTGCCTCATGCTCCATATTGTTGGGGTTCATGCAGGCTTACAGGGGAAGTACTCAAGCAGTCCTCACATGATGGATCTAAAGGGAATGCTTAATCTAGGTAGGAAATAAATCATGCTTGCCTCATGCAGATTGCAGCAGCCTTACTTTTACTTCTTTTGGGGGAAGTATGCCAGGAGTCCGGTCATGATGGATCTGAAGAGAACATTTAATCTAAGTAGGGAATTGTTGTTAGATTGTTAGATTGGTAAGTTGGTCATGGTTAAACAAGTCAGGCAGGGATATTCATTCCGGTGAAGGCAAGGCCAAAATTAAATACCTTCGGACATCTTGGAATTCTTCGTCCAAGTCGAGGTGATGGCTGGCTGGAGTGTCAGGTGTCTCCGGAGTCTCCGGCACATCTTCCTCTGATGTTGGGGCTGGTGGCGGGGGAGACTGCTGTCTGTTCCTCCTCCTGAGGACCCGGGAACCTTGGGCCTGGATTAAAATAATTAATTAGATAAAGAATGAAATAAATGAATAAATAGAATGAAGTACATGAGGACAATTCACCTGCATTAACTTACAAGAAATATTTATTTCTTCAATATTAATCTGTTAATTAATATAACACCTAATATAACCCACCTTCGCTCCTGTTGGAGTTTGGTTGAGTTGCTGGTTTGCTAGCTGGGTCTGCAGAACCAGTGCCTTCTTCTTGGCCCGCTGCCTCCTCATGCTCTCTCTGCTTTTCCTCCTCCTTTCCTCCTTCTCCCTCTCTGACAGCAGATCAGTTGCAACATAGTAAGCTGATGCCCTCTTTGCTTCCTTGAGTTTGTACTCAGGATCTTCCCTCTTCTTTTTTTCCCTCCACCGCTTCTGGTTTTCTGCTGAATGGCGGGGCATAGTGGCTGTAAACTTGAGAAAAAGAGGGATATTGTAGAAAACCGTTTTTTACAATATCTCACATATTCGACCAGGAGATACAAAATTAATGTCACAAAGCACACAAGCTTACATATATACATATACAAAACATATATCAATAGTATCAGATGACTTTTTCCATTAATAAATCATAATATCAGGGACGTGGGCTCACTCAAATAGAAATTGATAGGAATTTCGATCTGGTGTGTGTTTTACGTTATCCAGTTTATCAGCATTCCGATTACATCAGGGAAAAACAAACTATACCAAAACAATACATAGGGTGTATGTACCATTCACACAAAGTTTCAAAAGGATCGGCCAATTAGCAATAATTACAGAGCTACAAACAATTCAGATGGACGAGAGAGGTTTTCTACGTTATCACGATACCGAAGACCAGTAGGCGCCATGTTTCAAATCAGAATACACATGTGCGTATCGTATTTCTGGTGTTATTTGATCGATTACAACCAGGACAACACAAAATAAGCGGTAGGAAGTATCTCTAACATCATATTGACATGTTTATACCATCAAAAGTTGTGAAATATTAAGGAAAAATGAGAAAAACTCACCTTTATTTGATTCGTGTCTCGCTCGAATGGCTAGTTCTCTCGCAAATGGCGTCCCGGAAGCTGGCCAAGGGTTCACGGGAAGTGTCCCACGATGCATCGGTCGCAGAAACGCTTCAAAGCGGGCTGACAGCGTCTTTTACGAAACTAGTGGGTGATATCGTAGTACACACGATAACGTAAAACACTTTTTTTTTTGTTTTTCTCATCAGCAAGAAAGAAAAAAAGGAACATCGATCCAAATTGGTGGTAGCAGACGTCTAGGGGACCCTACCGACAAACCTAGACTTGTCTAGGTCTTCTCCTTTGTTTATTTTTGGCACAGGGTGGATAACGTATAACACATGCTTAACCAATACGACCTAAAATTTTTTACAAATCGTTCCCTGACGTACAGACCTGAGGATTATTGAATTTGATTATTGTGTATTCATCAAATATAGGTGTTGACCGATGACTTTTATATATTTTGTTTAAGATAGGAGTTTTTTGTCCATACTAGCCAGCTGTCTAAAGTTGGATATTGTAGAAAACCGATTTTGTGGGACAAACTTTGAAGGGTTCCAGGGAAGAAACCAAAATAGGATATTTTTAAAAAAGTGAATAAAAATTGTGGATATGATGTTTTTAAGGCCTCAGAAGCTAGAAATACTAAATAAATCATTAATCATTCGTTTTATTGATTGTTTTCATTAAGTATGTTGGCTTGGGACAAGCCAAAAATGGCCAATTTTGGCCATTTTCATACATTTAACCTGGAATTTCAACTAGAAATATTCTTCGTACATACAAAAAGTTGGTATGCTATGAAAGCTCTATGAAAGAGCTATCGTTTGGTAGCAAAAGCTAAGAGATTTATGCATTTTTGAGAATACTACGGGCTTGGGACAGTGTAACAGCAGGGTGGAGTCCATTTCGTGACCCTAGGTCATATAGATGTCAGGTATACATGCCAGACGTGGGCGAGCTGGTATTTATACCTGTATTTATTTACACGAGCCTTTTAGGCTAAGGGTCTATACGCTTACTATATAAAATATACACAGACTAGCCAATGGTAACAGAAACTTTTGCTTGGGCCTAAAAAGTGGCTGTCAAAATGTGAGCTGCCAATATTGATTACATTGGCTCTGGTGGCGGCTGTGATTATGTAGGAGGAGAAGGAGGGGGGGTGGGGGAGGAGGAGAAGTAGAAGGTGGAGGAGTAGGGGGAGGAGAAGTAGAAGAAGGGGGAGAAGGAGGGGAGGTGAAGCAGGGGGAGAAGGAGAAGAAGAAGGAGGAGGAGGAGTAGGAGTAGGAGAAGGAGGGGGAGATGCTGGAGGAGGGGAGGTGAAGCAGGGGGAGAAGGAGAAGAGAAGGAGGGGTGGTGAAGTAGGGGGAGAAGGAGAAGAAGAAGAAGAAGGAGGAGGAGGAGAAGTACAAGAAGGAGGGGGAGAAGCTGGAGGAGAAGTAAAGGAGGAGGAGGAGGTGAAGTATGAGAAGGAGAAGAAGAAGGAGAAGAAGAAGAAGGATAAGGAGGGGGACAAGGAGAAGAAGGAGGGGGACAAGAAGGAGGGAGAGAAGCTGGAGGAGAAGTAGAAGGAGGAGGGGGAGAAGCTGGAGGAGAAGTAGAAGAAGGAGGGGGAGAAGCTGGAGGAGAAGTAGAAGAAGGAGGGGGAGAAGCTGGAGGAGAAGTAGGAGAAGGAGGGGGAGAAGCTGGAGGAGAAGTAGAAGAAGGAGGGGGAGAAGGAGAAGTAGAAGAAGGAGGGAGAGAAGCTGGAGGAGAAGTAGAAGAAGGAGGGGGAGAAGCTGGAGGAGAAGTAGAAGAAGGAGGGAGAGAAGGAGAAGTAGAAGAAGGAGGGAGAGAAGGAGAAGTAGAAGAAGGAGGGAGAGAAGCTGGAGGAGAAGTAGAAGAAGGAGGGGGAGAAGCTGCAGGAGAAGTAGAAGAAGGAGGGGGAGAAGCTGGAGGAGAAGTAGGGAGGAGCTGGGAGAGAAGCTGGAGGAGAAGTAGAAGAAGGAGGGGGAGAAGCTGGAGGAGAAGGAGGGGGAGAAGCTGGAGGAGAAGGAGGGGGAGAAGCTGGAGGAGAAGGAGGGGGAGAAGCTGGAGGAGAAGGAGGGGGAGAAGCTGGAGGAGAAGGAGGGGGAGAAGCTGGAGGAGAAGGAGGGGGAGAAGCTGGAGGAGAAGTACAAGAAGGAGGGAGAGAAGCTGGAGGAGAAGTAGAAGAAGGAGGGGGAGAAGTAGGGAGGAGGAGGTGTAGGAGGAGGAGGGGGAGAAGCTGGAGAAGTAGAAGAAGGAGGGGGAGAAGTAGGGAGGAGGAGGTGGAGGAGAAGTAGGAGGAGGAGGGAGAGAAGCTGGAGGAGAAGTAGAAGAAGGAGGGGGAGAAGCTGGAGGAGAAGTAGGAGGAGGAGGGGGAGAAGCTGGAGGAGAAGTAGGAGGAGGAGGAGGAGAAGCTGGAGGAGAAGTAGAAGAAGGAGGGGGAGAAGCTGGAGGAGAAGTAGAAGGAGGAGGGGGAGAAGCTGGAGGAGAAGTAGAAGGAGGAGGGGGAGAAGCTGGAGGAGAAGTAGAAGAAGGAGGGGGAGAAGCTGGAGGAGAAGTAGAAGAAGGAGGGGGAGAAGCTGGAGGAGAAGTAGAAGAAGGAGGGGGAGAAGCTGGAGGAGAAGTAGAAGAAGGAGGAGGAGGTGGAGGAGAAGGAGGAGGAGGAGGGGGAGAAGCTGGAGGAGAAGTAGAAGAAGGAGGGAGAGAAGCTGGAGGAGAAGTAGAAGAAGGAGGGGGAGAAGCTGGAGGAGAAGTAGGAGGAGGAGGGGGAGAAGCTGGAGGAGGAGGAGGAGGAGGAGGAGGAGGAGGAGGAGGAGGAGGAGGGGGAGAAGCTGGAGGAGGAGGAGGAGGAGGAGGAGGAGGAGGAGGAGGAGGAGGAGGAGAGGTGGAAGAAGGAATGATCACAAGTGTAGACCAGGTGCTCCAGTGAGCAGTCTACCCCCTGCTTTACACCACCAACACTGTCTTCCTCCAGTAACTTCCACCCTTGGTCTCCCGATACCCAGGAGGAGGAAACGTTCAAGGTCGCTAGAAACTCGCGTCGCATATATGGGTCAAATCTACAGAAATGTACAATTCGCCTTCACCAATCCTCTCGAATAATCAAAATATAGCGGCAAAATACAGATATTTTGAATCAACCTAATACTAAATATTATAAGGAAATCCAAAATCTGGTCATCGAAAGGATTCATTGATTTATTGCTGAATTCTTTGTTTCGTCTCAAATTGACAAAGATAAGAGTGCTGCATATCTGAATACTCCAAACGTATTTATTTTCACGCAGATACAATTTCGCGCAATAAGTACTTTGACACCTTTTCGCGCGGATTTTACTTCGCGCAGCAAGGAAGTTTATGCAATAGTTTCCTATCTTTCGCGCAGGATTTATTTGCACGCACAAAGATGGATGCGCGAAAATAGCAAAAATAAATACTGCACGAACATTGATACGTTTTTAGTATAACCTTCAGTTATTCCTATTAATTATGCCTATTAAGCGTTGTCTCGGAGGGAAATATTTCTTAATCTCCCCCAACAATGACTCACAAATCAGAGCTTGATTGCGACACCTGGGGAGTGGGCGGTCACATTACAAATGCACTCATTCCACCCGATAAACCCAGCAGATGAAGTCATTCCCAGTTAATTCAAGGGTAAATTCACCAGAAGATGTACAATTCCCCTTTACAAATCCTCTCAAATGTATAATTAATCGCAAAATTGATATTTATCAATGTGTTTTTCACGTTATTCCCATATATATATATACGAAATTTCAAGTTTGTTTAATATGTCTATAGATAAGATAAGATAAGATGTTTTTTATTTGTCTTTTCGAGGAGTACAAATGAGTACAATGCGAGTATTATATGAATAGACAAAAGGGTCGACATACCATATGGACTACATAGAGTACATTTCTTCCAGATGTATATCTGAGGTTTCTCTATAAGGAGTACATTTGACTACTTTACTATAGTGATTGACCATCCAGAAATATAGCTAATATTTCTCTCAAACTTTTTTTTTGTCCAACATCGGATCTTTATTTCAAAACCTACTTATAATTTCTTTCAAACTTAAACATAAAACTTTATAGATGTCCCATTGTTTACCATCATTGGAATACACGTCATCTCTTCATCTTTTCAAATACGATGGTGTCTCAAAATCCATTTTTTTAAATGCGAATTATGACACATTTCTCTGTAACTCATCACATATACTCCAAAATACTCCTAGTATTTATCATTTTTCAGCCTAAATTAACAGAATTAACCAAATATGTAGAGCTGCCGATTGTATGTTTTAAGGCAATTGACCTCACCCATAAACACACTCGGATGAAGCCATTCCAAGTTAATATATGAGTAAATTCACCAGAAACTGTTCCATTCGACTTCACAAATCTTCTCAAGTAACCCAAATTTCGTAGAAAAAATATGTTCAAAATATAGTTCAACATAACCGAGCTATACCAAGTATACTCAGATGTACCTAGTATTTATCATTTTTTAGTCTAGCTAGCAGAATTCACTAAATGTGTAGAACTGCCTATTGTACATTTTCTGACGACCATTTTCTCCCCTACAGAGAAGTCAAGGGTAGATGGATCAGATTTTCAGAAAATGCACAATTGGCACACATTTAGGAACTTCTGCTAAATTAGGCTAAAAAATGATGAACACCGGGTATATCTGAGTATATTTGATATCGCATTGATTTAAAGTATCAGTTCTGTTATCTTAACCTGCATTTTAAAGCTCATTTTTGTCTTACTTGTGGGTTATTCGAGACGATTGGTGAAGGCCAATTGTACATTTTCTGGCGACTTGCCCAGAGAAGGCAATGGACTCAGTCTGACAGAGGACATGCACCTTTTCTATTGTAGATGATAGGTCACGTCCATGTCACATGACGGATCAAACGCTGGCCAATCAGAGTCCACATTGACCTCAATGGCCTTGGCATAACCTTCCGTTGACCTTTCTTGGCCAGCAAACTCGTGACGGCCCCTCGGAGGGGTCCTGCTACTTCGTCTCCCCCTCTCATGGGGGTTCAGCGTGTATTGACAATTGAGCTAATGATACATCGGGGAGCATTGTGACTTGAGGGGAGATTGACACTCGAGCATACATTTTCCATATTGCCGCAGACATTAATAAGGTATAAATAGAGCGGGTACCGTCCACTTGTGAGTGGAGTGAATTATTGATGTTTATGGTTCTTGTGCAAACTGGTGCCTTATTGTCACTCCAGCAATCTCTATTCCAAGTACACAGTCTAGGCTCAGAGCCTCTCAGATCAGATGAGAATAGTATGTCAGTAAATGGACGCCTACTGCGTTACTGGCTTTCCTGGTCCAGGGGTAGGCGTCCCAATGGGATTATTAGGGCATTTTGCGGTTTAGAGCGAGAGGCTTTCCCTCAGTTTGGAGGGACTCTCTCAGATCTGAGCCTAGACTACACTAAATTACTTCACAAATTCCCCAATTTTGTAGAGATATCCTTATCATGGGCGATGTGGATGGAGATCGATAGAGTGAGTTTCATCTATGGGTCCACATATCCTTTCAAATAACCCGAATTTAAGACAAAACTGGTTCGAAATAAAATTCAACAAAATCTCACAGAATCAACGCAATACAAAATATACCCAGATATACCTAGTATTTATAATTTTCAGCCTACTTTAGCAGAATTTACTAAATGTATACAGCTGCCGATTGTACATTTTCAGACGCCCTGGCCCATATATGATATATACATAGGTCTTCTTCTATGTTATGATATTATAGAAGGCATATCTATTCTGATGTTAAACAGTCCAGTGCAAGCCTAGCCAGTATACAGGTGCTATCACGATATGGGTCAGGTTTTCAGAAAATGTACAATTCGCAGCTCTACACATTTAGGAAATTCGGCTAAATTAGGCTGAAAAGTGTTAAATACCAGATATATCTGATTATATTTGGTGTCGAATTGATTTATAGTACCAGTTCTGTTATGTTAAACAGCATTTTGAAGCTCATTTTTGTCTTAAATTTGGGTTATTTGAGAGGATTGGTGAAGGCGAATTGTACATTTTCGGAAAATCTGACCCATATACAAGCTGCATGCATCACAGTGATGGTTATCGCCTGCCCCATGTTCCATTTCAAAAACTGATTTGATGTAGTCAGGTTGTAAGATGGTCAGATTTCCAGAAAATGCACAATCTACAGTTCTACACATCTATCAAATTCTGCTAAATTAGAGTGAAAGTTGATAAATACTAGGTATATCTGAGTGTATTCTGTATTGTATTCATTCAATAAATCACTCTGGTTATGTTGAACTGTATTTTGAACCTGATTTTCGTCTTGAATTTGGGTTGTTTGAGAGGATTGGTGAAGGCCAATTGTGCATTTTCTAGAGACTTGACCCAAGATGTCTGGCTTCATCAACCTAATCCCATTGTAATCAAGATGGATTCATCATTTCACCGTGACATTGATGTCCCCCGGACCTCGCCCGAGCTTCGAGTTCATAATTATGATTAATATCTTCTGTCGTGAAAGTCATTTAATTCGATACAAATCAGGTTCCAATCGTTCTACAGTTACGAGTCAATGATTCCAATGATCAGGATTATTGGGTCAGATTTTTGGTAACTTCACAATCTACAGTTAGAATCAATCGATCAATCAAATTCTGCTAAATTAGTGTGAAAATTGATAAATACTAGGTATATCTGAGTGTATTCTGTATTGCATTCATTCAATAAATCTGTCTGGTTATGTTGAACTGAATTTTGAAGTTGATTTTCGTCTCAAATTTGGGTTATTTGAGAGGATTGGTGTAGCTCAATTGTACATTTTCTGGAGACTTGACCCTATTACTCCTACAGGGTTCGCACAGGGCTTGAGAGTCCTTAAATTTCATCTTAAATTTTCAAGGCCTTGAAAATAGTTGACATTTTTTTATGGTTGAAGGCCTTGAAAACCCTTGAAAATTCGACGCCAGGTATTTATTTGGTTGCTCCCTGAAGCCAAATCACTTCTCTATCGAGTGTGTTTTGTTGGCTAAATTTCGGATCGAGCTCGAAAGTCCTAAACAAGTCCTTGTTGTTTACAGTGGCTAAGATCACTATTTTGACTATATGTCATTTAGAATTATGTTTGTAGTTTCGATGACATGCATAAGTAGGAACATTTGTGTGGGATAATCTAGAACATGGTTGGAATTTCAAACTTTCTCAAAATTGGGAGCTCAGTGACATGTGTCACTTTAACTTGACAGAAGTGTACGGACTCGATCGTTGCTAAAATCTGGGAGAGACAGAGGACAGATCGTCCATACTACAGAGAGAGAGAGAGAGAGAGAGAGAGAGAGAGAGGGGGAGACTCTGAGAGAGAGAGGGCCAGAGAGAGAGAGAGAGAGAGAGAGAGAGAGAAGGAGACTCTGAGAGAGAGAGGGCCAGAGAGAGAGAGAGAGAGAGAGAGAGAGAGAGAGAGAGAGAGAGAGAGACTCTGAGAGAGAGAGAGGGCCAGAGAGAGAGAGAGAGAGAGAGAGAGAGAGAGAGAGAGAGAGAGGGAGACTCTGAGAGAGAGAGGGCCAGAGAAAGAGAGGGAGAGAGAGAGAGAGAGGGGGGGGAGACTCTGAGAGAGAGAGAGGGCCAGAGAGAGAGAGAGAGAGAGAGAGAGGGGGGAGACTCTGAGAGAGAGAGGGACAGAGACAGAGAGAGAGAGGGACAGCGACAGAGAGAGAGACTCTGCGAGAGACAGAGGAGGGGAGAGAGAGAACGAGATTAGAGAGACAGAGGAATAAATAGAAGGAGAGAATCTTTGCCAAAATTAGAGAAATCTGTTCTATTCTGTTCCAACACTCTAATCAACATCTCTAGTATCTGCCCAGGAATTGCACCCGCCTAAATTGTTTGGAGTTTGAAATTCCGGTGGCACTTAGAGGTAAGGATTTATCTGGGCTGCTTTGTTTAGGCGGTGTTGTGTGAGGGTGTTTGCATGGCTTCTAATCCACGACCAGGCGGCCCAGCGTTTAGCCATTGCTGTCACAGCTACACGGCTCGACACTCTGCGTAATGAGCAACTCTCTGAGCAGCTCAATGTCTCCTGGTAACGGCAGAACTGGTACTGGTAGAGGAGGAGGTGGGATGGGGGGGGGGGCTATACTATAGAGCTATGTTATGTCCAGCTACACTCTGTTTGAGACCTACTCAGAATAAACATCCAATGTTAACCCTACGGCGAGCCGCTCTGAGTAGATCTCCAATAGAGTGTACGTCGCCCCTCCTTGCCCTCATCATTTTCTTGGTCCTGATCATCCTCTGCTCCTGTTCTTCTACCTCCTCCTCCTCTTCTACCTCCTCCTCCTCTTCTACCTCCTCCTCCTCCTTATCCTCCTCTTCTACCCCCGTCCTCCTCCCCCACCACCTCCTCCTCTTCCTCCTAACATGCTGTGCCGTATCCTCATCCTCTCCCCCTCCTCCCTCCCTCCTCCCCCTCCGCTATTATATGCTATAAATGTACAGCAAGAATGCAGGCTCGTTTCAGGAGAAGAGATGGGACATTTGCGATGGTAAAGCTTCAAGAGGAACTGAAATAAAGATGGGATGAAAATGTGGAGTAGATATTATACATTATAGGGTTTGTCTAGAGCCGCTGCTGAGTCTATATAAACACAGGAGGGTTGGAGGAAAGATGTGTACACAGGCAAGGGACGGCCATCCTATTGACAAAGCTTGGAATTAAATGGGAATTGGTGGGAGGAGCAAGAACCTAGTACAGAAGTATATACATGGGTCAGACCGCCTAGAAATATATAATTGATTAACTTCTGACAAAAATGGACAGAAAATGGTAAATATTAGGTATTACGATTTCAGTCCAAAGACATTTACAACAGTTCAATATAATATATTTGGTAATAAGTTCATTCAGAATATCTGTTTGACAATGTTTTAATCTGTATTTTGAAGCTCATTTTTGTCATGAATATGGGTTATTTGAGAGTATTGGTGAAGGCCAATTGTACATTTTCTGGGGACTTGACCCTAGAGGAGCAGATGGGGAAATGGGAGCAGATGAGGAGCTGCTCCTGCGTAATGTTTACATTCTTAGCACAGCCACCACTAGCACCAGACCAGGCCAATCCCACCCTCACTCATCCTATAGGCTTACCAACGCCTCCTCTCTCTGTCTGTCTCTCTCTCTGTGTCTCTCTCTCTGTCTCTGTCTCTCTCTCCCCCTCTCTCTCTCCCTCTCTCTCTCTGTCTCTGTCTCTCTCTGTCTCTGTCTCTCTCTGTCTCTGTCTCTCTCCCTCTCTCTCTCTGTCTCTCTCCCTCTGTCTCTGTCTCTCTCTCCCTCTCTCTGTCTCTCTCTCCCTCTCTCTGTCTCTCTCTCCCTCTCTCTGTCTCTCTCTCTGTCTGTCTCTCTTCCTCTCTCTCTCTCTCTCTGTCTCTCTCTCCCTCTCTCTGTCTCTCTTCCTCTCTCTCTGTCTCTCTTCCTGTCTCTCTCCCTCTCTCTGTCTCTCTCTCTGTCTGTCTCTCTCTCTGTCTGTCTCTCTTCCTCTCTCTCTGTCTCTCTCTCCCTCTCTCTCTCCCTCTCTCTCTCCCTCTCTCTGTCTCTCTCTCTGTCTGTCTCTCTTCCTCTCTCTCCCTCTCTCTGTCTCTCTCTCTCTGTCTGTCTCTCTTCCTCTCTCTCTGTCTCTCTCTCCCTCTCTCTGTCTCTCTCTCTGTCTGTCTCTCTTCCTCTCTCTCTGTCTCTGTCTCTCTCTCCCCCCTCTCTCTCCCTCTCTCTCTCCCTCCCTCTCTCTCTTCCTCTCCCTCTGTGTCTCTCTCTCCCTCTCTCTGTCTCTCTCTGTCTGTCTCTCTTCCTCTCTCTCTGTCTCTGTGTCTCTCTCCCTCTCTCTGTCTCTCTCTCTGTCTGTCTCTCTTCCTCTCTCTCTGTCTCTCCCTCCCTCTCTCTCTCCCTCTCTCTCTCTGTCTCTCTCCCTCTGTCTCTCTCCCTCTCTCCTCTCTCTCTCCCTCTCTCTCTCTCTCTCTCTCTCTGTCTCTGTCTCTCTCTCTCCCTCTCTCTCTCCCTCTCTCCCTCTCTCTCTGCCTCTCCAACTATGGTTTCACACATTTGTCTTGACCCTTAAGCAAGGTTTAAGAGGTTATTCTTTTTTCCCTGGAATAGGTCTCACATTCATTTTTACTCGGGGGATATTGCGAGAACCATTCTGCATATATATGGTGTTCAAAATGCTCTCTCTCTTTCTCTGTTTATGCCCCTGTCCTCCTTCCCTCCCCCCTCCCCCCTCTCTCTCTCTGTCTTCTCTCTTCTCTCTCTTTCTCTCTTCTCGTCTTATCTCTCCCTTTCTATCCCTGTGTGTCTCTCTCCCTGTCTTTCTCCCCTTCCCTCTGTCTCTCCTCCCCCTGTCTCTCTCTCTCTATCTATCTATCTATCTATCTATGACTATCTCTATCTCTCTCTATCTATCTATGACTATCTCTCTCTCCTCTCGTACTTCTGTCCTTCAACTCAGCCTCTACCAGCAGTTAACAAATTGTATGCAGCGTTTTTTCTCCGCAAGATGCTGATAGTGATGTAGACGTCCGCCCACACCCTCTCTCGTCAACCTTTACCACCCTCTCCCATGCATAATCCCCCCATCCCTACTCCTCCTCACTCTCTACCCTACCACCTCCACCACCTCTGCCACTTATGGAAAGCCATCGGTATACATATATTCTCCAATTCTTGATGTCATTCAAAATTTACATTGATATCCAATATTCAATTCTTGAACTATTTTAATCTTAATCATCATCTCTCAGGAATAATCTGCGTTTAAATGAATTCTTCACTTACAAAATTTAACTCTTGATATCCATAATTCGGGATAAAGTATACCGATGGTGTACCATAGCTACCTCTGCCACCACCACCACCACCACCACCTCCACCACCACCACCACCACCCCGCATGACCATCCTTCACATGCCCTATAATCACATTGAGTGGTCAATATACCCCGCATCTCACAGTTACCCCCAGTATTCACCCCTGAAGTGGGGGCCCTCAATATCTGCTCTCTATATTTGTATGCATTATGTATTGGCGTGGTGGCTCGTAGACTACTGTATGCAAACTATCCCATTTATGTGCAGGCCACAAGCTGCCTTCATAAATCAGACCTGGTGTTCCCAAATGGGAAGGTACTAAGATATACGTACGTATACATGTACATGTATACATACATACATACATACATACATACATACATACATACATGCATTATACATACATATATACACTTATACATACATACATACACACACACATACATACATACATACATACATACATACATACATACATACATACATACATACATACATGTACATATACATATTTAGAGAGATTGATTAGATAGATATAAACAGATTCTGCATAATTAAGCTGTGAAATGATAGATACTAGGTATATCTGAGTATATTGATATTGTAACAATCTGTTTGGTTATGTTGAACTGAATTTTGAACCTCATTTTTGTCTTGAATTTGGGTTATTTGAGAGGATTGGTGAAGGACAATTGTGCATTTTCTGGCCAATTCACCTAGAACAGGGTTTAACATTGTTATTGCCAATACTAGGGAGCATTGCTAGAGTCAGTAGTAACGCTTACAACATCTTATTAACAGTAATAATACAATAACAAAACACTGTAATCTCGAGGCTAAATGATTTTGGCGATACTGTCCTATTTTGAGATTGGGTGGTCTTATTGATATAGACACATGGAACACATGCAGGTGAACAACTAGTCTTTTCCTATCACGGTCTCCCTCAATGCTCCTGTTCAGTCCTAAAGGGTGGTCTCCACTGGCTGCGTTAAGCTCTGCGGTAAGCCTTGCGATGGTTTGTGTTGGTTCTGTAGGTGGAGAGGAGTAGCGAGGTCCTGCCTACATGGTTCACTGGCCATATGTAGGCAGGACCTCGCCACTTTTCACCATCACAGCACCATCGCAAGGCTTACCGCAGAGCTTGCCGCAGCCAGTGGAGACCACCCTTAACTCTGCCACCCGCATTCCATTTGATCTACTACTACCTGCAGGTCTGTATTGCCTGTGTATTGTGATTTACAACCCTGCAGCCAGAGTATAAATGTCTAAGTACAAGTTGAAATAATGGCAGGAATAATTGGTGTATTTTCCTTTAATATTATATATCAAATTCCCACTTTAATAATCATTATGTTTGGGTAACATTTTGGGTTGCAATCATATCATTGTTCACTAAAGTTGGTTGTGGGTCTTTATTCAATAATAACAATACAAACATTTAATAACGTTTGAATACTGCCTTAATCAATCATCTCACAATAGATTTTGTCATTGTGTGATTATCACAAAAAGCGTTAAGAACTTGTAAGGCCGCAGTAAGGCCAAAAATCAGTGCTGATTGTACTAGTATCTTTGTTTTTATTCTCTTGCGAACAGGCTTCTGATATATATGTATATTTCTTTTTTTAACGAACCGACGTGCTGGATAAAGGGCACTTGAAGCCCGAAACGTCGGATTCCCAATGAATATACTCAGATATACCTTATATTTATCAATTCTCGCTCTAATTTAGCAGAATTTGATAGATGTGTAGAACTATATGTTATGCATTTTCTGGAAATCTGACCCAAGTAGCATCCCCTTGCATCTCTCCCCCTGTATGAAGAGCCGCATGGTTTCTATGCCTTCCTGGAGCCAATGCTTCTCCTACTTGCTAGAGTTCTCATATGGGTGAAGTCACCAGCAAATGTACAATTCGCCTCCACAAATCATCTAAAATAATCCGAATTTATGACAAAAATGCGGTTCAAAATCCAGTTCAACAAAACCAAGCCTATTTTATAAGTCAATGCAATATTAAATATACTCAGATATACCTACTAGCATTTCCAGCTTAATAGATCAGAATTTACAAAATGTGTAGAGCTGTCAATTGTACAATTTCTGGCGACCTGATCCACATGATGTGTTAGTGGGGAAGGTTCTACTGTAAACTAGGGCTAGTTGCCTAAGTAACCTTCTTTGATACAAACATGATTTAAACCACCCAGCATCTAATGGAAGAATCTCGTTGCCGCATACTTGCCAGTCCCTGTTTTTATAATTAATTACCAAGGGTCCGCTCAGATTACCTCTCTATGTTCTAATGCATATATGGGTCAGGTTTTCAGAAAATGTACAATTCGCCTTCACCAATTCCCTCAAATAACCCACATTTAAGACAAAAGTGAGCTTCAAAATGCAGTTTAACATAACAGAATGGATACCTTAAATCAATGTGATACCAAATATACTCAGATATACCCGGTATTCATTATTTTTCAGCCTAATTTAGCAGAATTTCCTAAATGTGTACAGCTGCCAATTGTACATTTTCTGAAAATCTGACCCATATATCGCTGCTTGGTTATTATCGGGCATTGAGATATAATATTTGGAATCACACTTGTATATGAAGTATAAGTCTGTATCATTGGATCTCCTGAGAATATAGTGTACCACTGAATAGAGTCCAAATAAAATTATCTAAGAAATATGTAGCTTCCCAGCCATTAACCAGACAGATTTATTGAATGAATGCAATACAGAATATACTCAGATACACCTAGTATTTATCATTTTTCACTCTTATTTAGCAGAATTTGATGGATGTGTAGAACTGTTGATTGTGCATTGTCTGAAACATCTGACCCAAATACTCTTCTCTATGCAAGTGGTGGACTTTGCTAGGACATCACCAAATGAATACTATAGTTGGAATACCTGCCATGGCCACTTTAACACATCGTACACTACAACATTTAACGTATATGGGTCAGATTTTTAGAAAATGTGCAATCAGCAGATCTACACATTTTCTTAAATTCTGATAAAATAAACTGAAAAATGATGAATACTAGGTATATCTGGGTATATTTGATATTGCTTTGATTCAAACCATCTGTTTGGTTATGTTGAACTGAATTCTGAAGGTTATTTCTGTCTAAAATTGGAGTTATTTGAGAGGATTTGTGAAGGCAAATTGTGCATTTTCTTAGCGATTTCACCCATATGTTGCCATATGTTTTGTACTGTTCACTGTGTATACGGGATCATAGGGTAATGGGACTTTCTATTGAATCTCTGTAACGTTATAGATCTATGTCCACTACATGAGCTACATTGATATTTAGTTACAATGGTATCTAGGTTAAATTCCATTTCTATACAATTTCTATACACATAAATAAATTCCATTTCTATACATATAAATATATGGTTTTCAAGGTTATGATATAAGCTGTGAAATTAAAGTCGTAATGCAGTGGAGGTGTATGCAACTTCACCCTTCTCGCTATCTTTATGTCTAGTGACGGGTAGTGGAATTTCTCTTCACAATTCTCACAGATGGTAGTATCCTACCCCATAATTATATGATCCGTAAATATTCAATTCAAAAGAAAAAGAGTTCGATTCTACTGAATCAGTGGTTTTAAAGATATTTCAGTGCAAGTAGTCTGAGTAGTTTCGAAATCCATGGTCATAGAGCAGCAGTTGGTTTGCTATGTGGAGTAACACCAGGTTCCTCTATCTGTTGTGGGGTATGGCCACTGGAAGATACAGGGTGGTAATTGGTCAATTAAGATGGAAATCAGTTACTTCTCCGTTCATTTGGACATATAGGCAGCACTCTATCATGGCTGAACCATTTCTTGTGTGATTTGAAATGGGTAGAGGTTTGACCGTTACATTGCACCTATTCAGGAATTATTGAATGGAAACAAAATAGTGATGATGATCTGTACTTCAAACATTGCCATACTTACTGTATATGATTAAGCTGAACGAGTTTCAAGAGGTTTCATCACTAGGCCAAAGAAAAATAGGTGTGTTTCTGATTTATCCCCCCCACACACACCTACCTAGAAAAACCTTTCCCTATCTAAAATTCATTTTTACCATACCTGATTTTATTTTACCATACCTTACTTTTTTTTTGGATTTTTTGACAAAAAAGCTAATAAAAGCAGGAAAACAGGTTTTCCTAACCAGGAACTGTCAAAAAGCACATTTCCCTTGTTTAAAACAAATATTGTTATAAAATAGACATTTTTTTCAGTTCCTAGGAGGTGGTTTCTTAAATAAAAAAAAATAAAAAAGTTAACCCCCTACCTAGTTTTCAGACAGATAAATCGGAAACACACCTATTAGTTTTTTGGCCTTACTGATTTTAATGAGAAGAGCCACTTTAACAAGCCCTTCTCACATCGTATCAAGAATATAATACTTTTCTTTCACGCTTTATCCCATCAGTGTGTCTCGAGGATCTGCCACTGGTAATAAAAAGGCATCCTCCAAAATAATCCATTGATGTGGAGGGAAATAAAAAGCGATCCATTGGGAAAAAATAACGGATCCGCCTAATGCTTTAATTGGAGGCTTTGGGTGGGAGTATTTGCCGGCCTGGAGAAAAGCTACCTTCAGAATCCTTGGGAAAAAGTAAACGTACGTCCGATGTTTTCTGAGCTTCCTTTGGTACTGGGATGGGATGGTGCTCGTTCTGTCCCACTCTTTGTGTCGGATTTTCAGAAAATGTACAATTGGCAACTGAAAGTAGTACATTCTGCTAAAGAGATAAACCACTGTTCTCCGCACTGCTGCAGGCGGGAGTTAAAGGAACTAATGCATGAAAAATAAGGATTGACAGTAATTTTTTCAAACTTTGTCTTGAGAAAGTACATGGTTGGAGGATAACAAAAAGCAAAAAAAAATGGATCTCAGCATATTTTTTTTCTTTCTAGAGACCAGCAAAGTTTAGTATTGAAGTATGTGGGAAAAATGGATATTTTCTCAGTTTTTCCAAGATTTCAGACAGACAAATAACATTTTTCAATTGAAATGTCTTCTAAACATAACCACTATAGATGTTTGCCCTCATGTATGAAAGAACAGGGTATCAACATATTTTGAAATATATTATTTAGCATTGAAAATCTTCAATATTCCTGTTTTTAACTCACCGCCATGCAGATTCAGTTGAATAACTTTTTTAAAAGGTCGGTGACCCCCATTTTTTATTGCTTGAAAGGGTAAAGCAATATGTTAGCTATGTTTATAGAGATTTTTAGGAGAAAGTTATTTTCAATTTTTTTTTTATACTGAAAAAACGAAAAAATTGTCCTTTTCTCATAGACTTCTATAGTGAACAACCATAAATTTTGAGGCTCCCTAAAATGAAAACTAACCCGGTGACATATTGTTTTTATTGGCTTTTTGAATTCACATAACCTTGTTCTTTCATGAGGCAAAGTTTAAACAAAATTTTATTTTCAGTTTTTTTCCCAGTTGAACTGTGGTTTATCTCTTTAAGCTGCAATTTGGTCAATACTAGGTACATTCGAGTATAGTCGGCATTGCATTGATTCTAGCAATCTGTTTGGTTAGGTTGAATTGTTTTTGGACTTTATTTTCGTCTGAAATTTGGATTATTTGAGAGGATTGGTAAAGGTGAATTGTACATTTTCTGAAAATCTGACCCACTTGCAGATAAGAAGTCTCAATATTGGTCGCGGATGGATGTAAAACCTGTTAAAAGCCCATATCCGGGTTCGTACAAGGCCTTGATGTCCTTAAAAGTCCTTGGATTATATTTGAATTTTGTAATGCCCTGAAAGTACTATAGCCAGCATATATATAGGGACCTGGGTGTATAATATGCCTCTCACTGGTGCCGCCTTCATAGCCCCATGTCTATATACTACTTACATTAGGACCCACTCCGCATAAGGGACCGCTAGTCTCGTGACCTCATTCTAACTAGGTTGGGAAACCCCCACTGACGGCACCCCACTTGGGGACCAACGCGTTGGTGACCCCTATATCATAACATTACGTCGGAAATGACAGCAGTTTTCTCCCTAATATAAAGATCAGATAATATATGTAAATGCCTAGAATTCATAAGCAACGTGCTAGTTATCAATAATCAAAAAACGGTGAAGATTGTGACCATCCTGAATGATGTATTAGATTATGTTCTTTATCTCCCATAGTGACTCTATATACCCGGCATTTTGACAGGTCCCGGCACACCCCTTTCTCGGCCAATCTCGGCCGCTCTCGTGACACACTTGCAGGCCCTATTACCATTCAACTCTCCTGAGTCCCTAGTAGTAGAAGGCAGTGGGGCTTTACCCGACCTCTCTATATATGGGTGAAGTCGAGAAGTTGTACAGTTCACTTTCACCAATCCTCTCAAATAACCATAATAATGGTGCTCAGCGTACAGTTAACATTACCAGAAAGATATCTTCTAATCATCGCAATACTGAATATACTCAGATATTCTTTATTATTGGCAGTTTGTTTAGTTTTATTTAGCAGAATCTATAATTTATGGGTGAAAATGTACAATTCACCTTCACCAATCTTCTAACATAACCCAGAATTAAGACAAACATTAGGTTCAAAATGCAGTTCAACATAACCAGACAGATATATTGAATAAATACAATACATAATATACTCAGATATACCTAGTATTTATCAATTGTCACTCTAATTTAGCAGAATTTGATAGATGTGTAGAACTGTAGCAGGGCTCGAAAATAACCTATCGGTAAAGTGGCATAAATTCACCTTCAATAATCTCACCAATACAACAGTATCCCAAATTAGAAATTTAGGTTCAAGATTTAGTACAACATAACTGAACAGATCAATGCAATACCAAATATACTCAGGTATATCTGGTATTTTTCTTTTTTAGACTAATTTAGCCTAATTTATTAAATGTGTAGAACTGCCGGCTGCAAAACAATGACACAAGTATAGGTACATCTGAGTATATTTGACGTTGACTTGTATCAGGCGATCTGTTCAGTTATGTAGAGCCGTATGAGGGTCAGATTTTCAGAAAATGTACAATTCAACTTCGCCAATCCTCTCAAATAACCCAAATTTCAGACGAAAATAATGTTCAAAATGCAGCTCAACCTAGCCAAACGGATTGCTAGAATCAATGCAATGCCGAATATACTCGAATTTACCTAGTATTGGCCAAATTGCAGCCTAATTTAGCAGGATTTACTAATTATGTACAGCTGCCAATTGTACATTTTCTGAAAATCTGACCCATTTCTGGCTAAAACTTGGGTTATTTGAGAGGATTGGTGAAGACGGATTGTACATCTTCAGGTGATTTCACCCATACAGGCTAGGTTAATCACAGGTGATGGGGGGGGGGGGGGGGGGGGGGGGGGAGAGAACTCCTCCGGGGGGACAGTGCGTTATCAGTGGGAGTGGGCAGCGAGGGCCGAGGGCAATGAACTCTCAGTGATTCTGGCTCAGATTTTCAGAAAATAACAGGTTCAAAATACAGTTCAACATAACCAGACAGATTTATTGAATGAATACAACACAGAATACACTCAGATATACCTAGTATTTATCATATTTCACTCTAATTTAGCAGAATTTGATAGATGTGTAGAACTGTAGATTGTGCATTTTCTGAAAAACCGACCCATATGTACATGAGAAGACCAGCATGGACCCACTTGCAATGGAATTAAGGAAAGATGGATGCGATGGATGATCAGCGTTCGTGTTCCGGTGGAAAATTACAATTGACTCGCTGGTGTATTGACCCGGGTTGGCTCTCTGTGGCTCTGTAGAGGGAAGAAGTGCTTTGAGATGAGAAGCTTGTTGTTTAGATGGCTGCTGCGATAACCATTGTATACTATGCTGAACCAGAGAGCAGTGTCATTCTTTGTCCCTGTGCGCGAGCCGAACACATTACTGAGGCCAACAAATAAATAGCTTTGTTTTCTGTTTACCTCCGACCAGGAAAACCCTTACCCTATTGAAATATTTGTTATTCCAGGTCCAACATCATGGACCGTTTTCTATCTAAGGGGAAAGCGAAAAAGGAATAAGGGAGAGAACAGCTTAAATAAACACACATAAATGTAAACCAGTATTTGTCTTGGCCTAAGGGAGTGCATAAGGGCCCCGTCCTGTAGTGTAAAACTGCATAATGCATGTACATGTAGTCGCCCCACGCTTATGTCATGTGGCTCAAGTCGCCAGAAAATGTACAATTGGACTTCACCAATCCTATCAAATAACCCACATTTAAGACGAAAATCAGGTTCAAAATACAGTTCAACATAACCAGACATATCTATTGAATGAATACAATACCGAATATACTCAGTATTCATCATTTTTCACTCTAATTTAGCAGAATTCGATAGATGTGTAGAACTGTAGATGGTGCATTTTCTGACAATCTGACCCAGGTATGAGTAGCCTTTATGGGCAGTGCAGGAGATGCGAGCTAGCTGTATTACTGCCTTCCTCCTCCTGGTGATAAATGGCTACCCTGGAGGAGTGCCTCCTGATGGGCCATCCCTCATCCACGTCCCCTTCTCTGTACCCGCTGTACACTCTATACGCGACCTGTAGGTAGTAAACATCAACGGTTAATTCTATGGAAAAACGCCGCCTACAAGACGCGTATAGAGTGTGGTACGTCCGTGTAAAGCCCTGCCCACACATAGCCGATTGCCCCCCGATTTGAGTCTCCTGATGAATTCTAGGATTTAATTTCCAATCCTGGTTGATTGTATTTCAAAACCATAAACCAGGATTTGAAATGAAACTATAGAATTCATCGGGAGACCCAAATCGGGGGGCAATCGGGGGCCAAATCGGCTGTGTGTGGGCATGGTTTAAGAGAATTCGCCTGAAGATGTACGTATTCACCAATCCTCTCAAATAAACCTAATTTAATACAAAAGTGAGATTCAATATACAATTCAACATACCTGAACAGTAGTTTTGTTCTTATCAATGTACTAATGTATATACTCAGTTATACCTTGTATTTATCATTTTTCAGCTTAATTCATCAGAGTTTAATAAATGTTTGGAGCTGTGGTACGATTTCTAACGATCAGACCCTAAAAGTGTTTTACTTAAAATGCGGACAATAGTTATTCCAATGCGCCTGTTCGTGTTTATTGAACATTGAACTGAACAGTAATTCCAAAAGTAGCTACATGGATGTTCAATCACAAATTTGTAGTTCTAGTGTCAATTGCAGTTCGAATTCCCATATAATTATTCAGACTTCGACGATATAATGTATAGAGAGAAGGGAAGCCTATAATCTCTTAAAAGAATACGTTTAAATTACAGTTCAACCAACGAGAATTTGAACCTAACTGAACAGATTTTTGTTACTCAACACAAAACCAGATATATTCAGATGTACCGAGTATTTGTCATGTTTAGTCTAATTATTACCGGTAGCTACTTCTGCTTGGTCTTTTCAAAATTTCATGATATCTCAAAATCCATTTTTTCTACCGGCGTCTGACTCATTTTCCTGTGACACATCACATAATTTGTACATTGTACATTTCTGACCCTATGACGCCCTGACCCATGTTTAAGACGTCAATCTGGTTAAAAATACAGTTCAACATAACTAGACAGATCTATCATGATCTATTGAATGAATACAATACAGAATACACACAGATATACCTAGTATTTATCAATTTCTATAGCGCCCAGCATATTATAATCTGACGTTTGACCATGCACTAAAGTGGCTCAGCGTTGCGTGGACAGACTGTAGCTGGCTTCCCCTGCCTTTACCATGCTCTGCCTGTGTACTAGGGCACTAGACCTTGCAGCCAGCACCCATGCAGCCCGCTTACATCTGGGTTTTCCCCGTCAGGAATTCCCCTTTTCTCCAGGACACTCTCAGTCTACTCCTCCTCCTCCAGCACCTCCTGCTCCTCCTGCACCTCCACCTTGCTGGCAGCAGCCACTCACTCCTCACCCAGCGATTGCAGCGCCTCCTGCGGAGAAATAACGAGCTGCTCTGACTGCCAGCTGAGGAGCTCCTGCTGCTGCTTGTAGTCGCGGTTGACCTCAGTGTGAGGACACGTTCAGTCTAGGCTCAGAGTTGAGAGAGTCCCTTCAAACTGAGGGAAAGCCTCTCGCTCCAAGGCGCAAAATGCCTTGAGAATCCAATTAGTACCACCAAATACCATTATAATCCCATTAGGACGTTGCCTACTCCAGGGCCGGGAAATCCATAGGTGCAGTAGGCGTTCAATCACTGACATACCATTCTTAAGCTTTTTATTTCAAAGCTCAACTGGAGATATGTATATATATATATTGTTAATACTGGGGCAAGTGAAAAACCTTTGGAAAAAATATTTGCTAACCCAGGTGACTGGGGAGACTGGGGAGCGCCTGCCTGCCTAGGCCTGCCTGTAGTGGCGGGTGACCTTAGGAGGACAATCTTGCCTATACGCCTGCATCAGGCCCTTAGTTAGGAACATGCGGGTGAAATTTCCAGATAATGCACAATTCACATTCAGAAACCCTCCCTAATAACCCGAATTCAATACAAAAATGAGACTTAAAACACAATTCAACATCCTTTGAATCAACTTGATACCAAATATACTCAGATATGCCTAGTATTTATCATTGTTCAGCCTAATTTAGCAGAATTTACTAAATGTGTAGAGCTTGCGAGTGTACATTGTCTGGTGACCTGACCCATGTATGTTAACAGAGAGTGCAAGCATCAAGAGAAAGCTTGTGGAGGGGCTCAGTGTAATGGTCCATATTAATCTAACGAAGGGGTGACATTTGATTTATTATATGGAATGTGGAATGAAACATTGACCAGCCCTGACCGTCTTTGGTTGCGGCCAACACCCTGGCGGTCATCGAACCCTACACAATGATCAATATAGCTATTGTGGGCCGGGTTTAGCATCATTGCCCCATTGACATGATGATTGACGGGTGTCATGTTACTCAGCGTTAAGAAGGCAAGAGTTTGGTGACCAAAGCAAATATTATATCAAATTAAGTGACTACTACTATAGTCTGTCCAAAAAGTAGTTGAAACGTGATTCCTTAGTTCCTTTAAGGGGAGGGAAAAGTGGGAGATTTTGTATTTCTATTTATGACAAGGACCTGTCAACCCTTTGCCATGGGAGTCGCTCATTGCAATCAACCATGGAGTAACAGGGCCAATATAACCATCTCTTCCTTCCTTGTAAGCAAAACAACAGCTGATGCATATAGAACAGAGGCAGCGCAATACAATGCAGCTGTATATTTGGCCATGGTCGGTCGCAAACGGCGATTCAGGGGGCAAAGGTTTGAAGTTTAAAACTCCCCCACTTTTCCCTCCCCTTAAAGGTTTTCCCTCCCCTTAAAGGGACTAAAGAATCACGTGTCAACTACTTTTTAGACAGACTATAGATGGCTTAGTGATCTGTGATGGCAAGAATCTTACACGTTCAGTCTAGGCCTAAAGTTGAGAGAGTCCCTTCAAACGAAGGGGAAGCCTCTCGCCTCAAACTGCAAAGTGCCATTATAATTCCATTAATACCGCAAAATGTCATTATGTTCCCATTAAAACGCCTACTCCTAGGCCGGGAAACCGATTAGCGAAGTAGGCTGATATACCATTCTTATCTGATCTGAGGGTTTGTACCTAGAGTGGGTTAGACATATATACATGTGTAATTGTTGCAAGTATTAGGAGCATAATTTGATTCCTTTCTATGTGTTAACTGGTTTGCAGTTGATAGACAAATAGTGGAAGGTGTAAGGGTTAAATTATAGATGGATATAATGAATTATGAATAAATGGCAACCAACTCCATTCTTATATGATCTGAGAAGCTCTGACAGAGTGTTACTGCCTATCAGGTAAGCCTCCCAAAATTATATTTAAAAAAACTGCAAGATTTATTGATAAATGTTGAAAATAAAATATCAGTTTAAAAAATTACATGTTTATAGTAATGTAATACGGAATATCCCAGTTATCTGATACCCACTTCTTTGTCTCTTTGTGGTCAATGTTTGTTGACACAGAGAATCCATTTTCATAATGGATGTTCGGCCTATTGGGAATCCCTGTATTACACTATTTTCCCACCGTAACACATCCAGATCAGTTTCAACGCCCAGGGCATCTTCCAAAATAACGGAAAATCTGTCTTTAAAATGGCATGTTAGGGACACATGCTGTGTCATAATAGGTCTGTGTCTAATGGTGGCGTTATGGATTTCCCTGTTACATCCAGACAGAAATAGGGGATTTGCATGTCTCAATGCGGATGTCTATAGTGCATGCTGGGATAGATTCAGTTCAAATCAGACATGCCAATAGTTTGCAATATTTTATCGAAATATGCAAGGATATTTCCTTCAATATCATAGCTTGTGTAAATGATCTATAAAACAAATGCATGATGGGTAACATGAAGTCTTGTTTCATGGAAACATGTAAAACACAGGGATATTGGAATTAGAGCATTGTTAATTATTCCATGCTGAACATAACATGTTCTCTATAGCTTTTACACTGACATATACAACTCCCATAATTCCACGTTAATTATGATTCAAGATGGCGAACATGCAAGTCCTCTATTGGTGAGGATTGGACAATAGCCGTCCATCAGGTTAATGACACGGTGTAAAAAGCATTGACAGGTGGTCCGATGTAGCCAAGCCCCTCCAATAACCAGTTCATTCGAGATGCCACCCTAACGAGGGTAACCCGAGAAGGAAAGTTTAAAAAAGATGAGAGAGTTATGTAAATACTGGCCAGGAAACCCAGAAACATCTGGCCCCAACCACTGACATTTGTTTTTGCTCCCTTTCATTCTCTTCCCCCTGTATGTGTGAGTGAATGAACCTGTCTGCTTGTCTGTTTCTCTCTTTCTCTCTGTCTCTCTCTGTCTCTCTCTTTCTATGTGTCTCTCTCTCTCTTTTGCCCTCTATCTCTAACATCGTCTCTCTCTCTCTCTCTCTCTCTCTCTCTCTCTCTCTCTGACACATACTCTCCCCTCCTCTCCAGATTTTATTTTATTTATTTTTATGTTGACAATTGCCAAGTGCATGCTCTCACGGGCTATTAGCTAACTCTATCAGATGCTCATCCACCCAATGTACTACGGTATGGCAGATTAGTGAAATGGGCTCTCGTTCTCTATTTTCTCTTCCTTCGCCGCCCCCCCCCCCCCCCAACGGTGATTATCAGCCATTCCCCTTTAGGTTACATCGAGAGGTCGGCTCCCTCGTCGAATGGTGGGGGTGATCTATGGTCGTTACCCTCAGGTACCGGTTGCTATGGTAACCTCTTCCTATGCGGGGTTCTATGAGAGATGAGTGGCTATCCCAGGACCGCTGCCTGGCCCCGGGATCATAGGATTGGCCCAATTTTGGCCAATTGAACATGTAATTGATTTGGACGGGGACTTGCACCTTTGCTGTGGTCTGGGCTAGTGCGGGGTAGTTACCCCGACTCCTGGGTGTGATATGACTGGCCCAGTGGTTGCCGGGTGGTTACCAACCTTGGCAACAGCGACCTACGGTTGCCCTCTTGTGAGAGAGCTCGTTCCCATTGATGCGGGCACTGTAGACACGATACCCTCCCATTAGCGGTCATATGTCATTACCGATTAATAAAAAAATATGATGTTTATGTATGTTTACAAACATGTATGTATTTTGCCTTTTATCATCATACATGTGGGTCAGATATTCAGAAAATGTACAATTAGCAGCCGTACACATTTAGTAAATTCTGCTAAATTAGGCTGCAATTTGGTCAATACTATAGTGGTAAATTCGAGTCTATTTGTCATAGCTTGGCATTGCATTGATTCTAGCAATCTATTTGGTTAGGTTGACTGTTTTTCGAACTTTATTTTCGTCTGAAATGTGGGTTATTTGAGAGGATTGGTGAAGGTGAATTGTACATTTTCTGGTGACTTCACCCATATGTGGAGGGTACTTATTAGCTTGGAGCACAGTAGGGACACTTTATTGACATTTTTTAGTTCAGTCTGGGAAAAACCTGAACCACTCGGATATTTTAGTATTATACCTTTATCCGCATACAATGTTAGTTGTACTCTATCAATTAGGATCAAATAATATGTCAATTTACTAACTGTTTTAATTCTAATTCTAAAGGGTTGGCCGGGGTTGGCCCAGAAATTGTATATTTCTAGGCGACCTGACATACATATATCTACAAGTTTAAGAATAACAATCCTTGCCTTTGCTAATCCTTGCCTTGCCTTGGCGTGGATATGTTTGCTTTTGTATTTGCTTTTTCCTTCGTGAAATGAGTCTCAATGAACTATTGTTATGCAATATTTCGTCCATGAATGTGCGATGTATAATGTCATTTAGTGATTCTCTATTATGATATTTAATGGAAATACATGCACAAGTGTCAGGAACACAAATTCTCAGCTCAGCGCATTCTGACCCAAGCATCTGTTGCCATCTGGTGTTAGTGCAGGGTTCTATGATAGTTCGCGCGTAATTCAGTAGATGGCGCCACCAAACTCCTTGAGTGGCCACTGATGCCGAGATCCAGGGACTCTGGGTTAGAAAAACACGAAACAAGAAACTAGTTATTTGGTGTCAGTGGCCATTATTGACAATTTATCCTCCCTTGGTCGTGAACAAGGAAATGATGATACTTGAGATATTCCTTTGAACATAAGAAGTAAGTAATTTAAAGATAGAAAATTCCATGAATTCAATTTGAAGTTGGTTCAAATGCCTTGTTACAATAGTATCGTTGCTTATTATTACATATAGGTCGATACTAATAGTGTAATAATACTTTATGTAATACTACAGATATTTCTTTTAAACCTGTAGAAGAAAGTCATTCAAACTTTCAGACAATTTTAAGAATTTGGGTGCATATGCCATACCCCATGCATTACATTTGAAGTTGGCTCAAATATCTTATTATTTAAAATAAGTCCAAAGGGCGAAGAGGATCCCATCAATTAGCATATATAGGGAAATGCATTGACCTTGACCCGGGTAGATAGATACCTGCATGCATTTGAAGTGAACTTGTATGGGTCAGATCAAATTCTGCTAGACAGAACAATTATAAATACTAGATATATATCCGAGTATATTTGATGCATGTTGATTAAACAATCTCCTCGGTTGTGTTAAGCAGTATTTTGAACCTCATTTTTGTCTGAAATTAGGGTTATTTGAGAGGATTGCTAGAGGCGAATCGAACATCTTGAGGCGAGTTTGCGTTTGAACAGGCCCAACCAACTCATAACGTATTTTTGATATGGGATGACATGTGTAGGTTACTCCACTTGCACATGTCTACACAGACATGCATGTAATAAGTACAAAATGTGCGCAATCCTCCGCCTGTTGACCCACACCCTTAGGGAATGATCTATTTGCCATGGGGGTCTATAAATTGGGTTTATATTCCGCTGGCATTTTTATGGGCATGGCCTGACAGCTTAGGTGTCAGAGCTGTATAATCTATCTTCTGACATCAGACGCGGAGTGAGTTACATGTATATCACATGATGCTAACATGTCTCCCATGCAATGGCATGTCATATGTATATGGGTGGGTCATAATTTCAGAAAATGTACAATGCACTTTCACCAATCTTTACAAATGACCGTAATCTAAGAGAAAAGTGACGTTCAAAATACGGTTTAACGCAATGAAAGAGACATGTTTTATCAACACAACGCCGGAGATACTCTGATATAACACCCATTATTCATAATTTTTCAGTCTAATTTAGAAGAAGTTACCAAATTTGTAGGGCTGCTGATTGTACATTTTTTGACAATCTGACCCATGTATATGGGTCAGGTTGGGACAATATGTACAATCTGCAACTTGTCACATTTAGTCAATTCTGCTAAATTAGGCTAGAAAATGACAAATACTGTACATCCTTCTAATATTACTCTAAGGTACAAGGAGTATATTTGGTATTTCATTAATTAGAAAGATCGGTTCGGTTATGTTGAACTGTATTTTAAACCATTTTTTCCTTTTAAATGATTATGGGAGAGGATTATTTGTGAAGGCATGTCACCTGTACATGTAGAATCTGCAGCTCTACACATTTAGTAAGTTCTCCTAAATCAGGCTGAAAAAATGATTAAGTATGAATACTTAGTACGTCAGAGTATATTGTGTATTGCGTTGATCAGAAAAATCTGTTCAGTTATATTGAACTCTTATTTTGAACCATTTTTTGTCTAATTTGTGTTATTTGAGACAGTCCCTCCAAACTGAGGGAAGGCCTTAAAACCACATTATGACGCGTACTCCAGAACCAGGAAAGTCATTAACGCAGTAGGCGTCCAATCACTGATATACCATTCTTATCTGATCTGAGAGGCTGTGAGCCTAGACTGGAGAGGGTTGCTGAAGGCGAAGTTGTACATCTCCGGGCGACTTCCCCCATATGGTGTACATGTATCAGTGAAATACATGTACATGGGTCTGGTTTTCAGAAAATGTACAATCTACAGTTCTACAGATTCTGCTAAATTAGAGTGAATATTGATAAATACTAGGTATATCTGAATGTAGTCTGTATTGTATTCATTCAATAAATCTGTCTGGTTTTGTTGAACTGTATTTTCAACCCGATTTTCGTCTTAAATTTGGGTTATTTGAGGGGATTGGTGAAGGCCAATTGTACATTTTCTGGAGACTTGACCCACATGCAAACTCTTCACATACTGTATGCAGAAAGAACATCCCCACGAACAAAGAATCTAGATAAGCCCACATCAAGTTCTCACAGCTAAGCTTCATATTGTTTTGTTTAGACTATTGTTAGTTATCATAAGTAATCGGTTTTGTCTTGGGACATGTGGGATTTATCAGTTTTCTCTGCGATAGGATCATATTTACTTAACTTCGTCTGTTCATCGTTATAAATCAGGAGGTCAAAGACGCAGTTTGGTGTGGGAAAAAATGACACAGCAATTTGAAGCAAGGATATATGGGTAGGAGATTGGGCGTGACTATAAACGTGCAGTGATCTTAGCAGTCTAGGGCCAAAGATGGGAGAGTCCCTTCAAACGAAGTGAAAGTCTCTCGCCTCAAACCACAAAGTGCCATTATAATTCCATTAAGACCGCAAAATGTCATTATATTCCCATTAAAACGCCGAGTCTTAGGCCAGGAACCGATTAGCGAAGTAGGCTGACATACCATTCTTATCTGATCTGAGGGTTTGGACCTAGAGTGTTAGAGTAAAACACCTCTAGCTATCCCTTCTCTAAGCAGTTATACACGTCTTCAGTATTCTATTTACTGAAATCAGTATTTTTGAAACTTCCAAAAAATGTCTAATCTTCCCCAAATTCCATTTATAATTTCCCCCCCCCCCCCAAAATGTTGATTGGTCAGAATTCGTCGAAATTTTCAAAAATAAAATTCCCAATTTCTAATGTTCATCAAAGTTTCTGTCTATCTACATATCAGTTTAAAATATTCTATAATACAAGACAGTAGAGCCCCTAAATAATTATTCCCTCTCATTTTGTTGTTGAACATTTTCAGTATTTTTGCTATGACCCAACTAAACATTCACCCCTGTATAAAGGGACATCAGGCATAGAGGGGTCAGATCGTCAGAAAATGTACAATCGGCAGCTTTATGTATTTTGTAAAATCTGCTAAATTAGGCTGACAAATGAAAAATACACGGTATATCTGAGTATATTTGGTTTTGCCTTGATTCAAAGAATCATTTTTGTCTTAAATCTGGAATATTTTCGAGGATTGATGAAGGCGAATTGTGCATTTTCTGAAGATCTGACCCAGAGGGATTTGTGAGCCTGAGATATAGACTCAAGTCTGTGTCTGGCACGTGGACATGTTTACACACAACTCCTCCAGTGGCCACATCCTATTGTTGTCTCCAGGGCACTTGACCTGCTGGAGGAGGGCTTGTGGTGCCAAGTGTGTCCTACCACATCAGTCATTCCCTGCTCTCTCTTTACTCCCCTCTCCTACTCTGCTCAACCTCCAGCTCAACAATGCCCACTTCAATGGGTCGTATGTGGGTCAGATTTTCAGGAAATGTACAATTGGCCTTCACCAATCTTCTCAAATAACCCAAATTTCAGACGAAAATAAAGTTTAAAATACAGTTCAACCTAACCAAACAGGTTGCTAGAATCAATGCAATGCCAAATATACCCTAATTTACCTAGTATTGACCAAATTGCAGCCTAATATAGCAGAATTTACAAAATGTGTACAGCTGCCAATTGTACATTTTCTGAAAATCTGACCCATGTACTGCTATGGCCAAGGAAAATACCGTATTTCCCCGTTTATAAGCCCAGTCTAGGTCCAAAGATGGAAGAGTCCCTTCAAACGAAGGGAAAGCCTCTCGCCTCAAACCGCAAAGAGTCATTATAATTCCGTTAAGACCACAAAATGCCATTATATTCCCATTAAAACGCCGAGTTCTAGGACAAGAAACCTATTAGCGAAGTAGGCTGACATACCGTTCTTATCTGATCTGAGGGTTTGGACCTAGAGTGTCCATCTACATTTCTATGCCCACCTCTTGCTTCTGTATTTATCTATTCAATTCAATTCAATTCATAGATTCTTTATTTGCGGATCTTGAGTTTACACAGGTAATTCGATGTCTGATTATAGAAATTAATTCAGATAATCAGTTCTTCCAACGAGTGCCTGAATCTTGATTGCTTTTATAAGGTAGTTTCAAAGGTAACAACAATGAATTAAATTAAGGTATAACAGTACATTAATCATTATGTAGTGAGATGAGTGATGAATTAACAATAACAGATTATGAGAGATGAGGAACAGGCGAGATTTGGCACTCCATATAGTACTAACAAGCTCTATTCGCATTCCTTGTTATCAATACTAGTATATAGGTACGGGGTGGGGGGACCACTTTATTATTGCTGACCTGGGGGTTGTTGCCTAACTGATTATACACTACCATCAGCTGAATTCTTTTTTATATTTAATATCCCAAACATGTACATAATGGCAGTAATAATGTATAGAAAGTTGTTATGACAACTGGTTTGATTACCCTGGGGTAGCGTGACACTCTGCTATTTATCAAACCAACCTAAACGGGCACGATTCAATGCCTAATGTATTAATGTATTTACTGATTGACTCATGTTATGTATTCTCTATCCCTAGGTGAGTTGAGTTACTGCTTCCATGGCAACGGTCGGTGAAGGGACGCAGCTGTATGAGGGTGAGCTATATGTGACCATTGCTAATCGATGGACCTAAGTCAGCCGGGCTGAGCTATAGTCTGTCCAAAAAGTAGATGACACATGATTCCTTCGTTCCTTTAAGAAGAGGGAGAAGTGGCGGACTTTTGACTTCAAACCTTTGCCACCTGCTTTTCGGACAGACTATAAGCTCCGAGCTGCAGCAGTCCTCAAGACAAGTTCTGGTCTGGAAAGAAATCTTTCTCAACCTGGAGATGATATATATGTGGGAGAACTAGTGACCATTGGTCAGTGGGACTCGTATCTACGTGTAAAAGCTTGCGCTTTTGGGTTCAAAAAGTTCATTCTTAGCTATTTACGACAAAGCGAAAGCTTACCAAATTTACCCGTTGTTTGACTCATAGTTATCAATATTTTGCCACTTTTCCGCGGGCAACCAAAATAATGATCTATTATGGACATTTTTAAAGGCCGACAGCATAAAACAAATCCTCCATATTACTGGTCAAAAAATGACTTTCAGATGTGCATGAAAAGAATGGAACATAACATAGAAACTCTTTTTGTATTAATAACACAATAGGGGATTTGAATGTCTCACTGCGCATGTCAATGACAGTGCATGCTGGGATAGATTCAGTTCCAATTTGACATTTAACAACAATTTTTATGGAAAATTGCAAGAATATCCTCAACACTATGATAGCTTGTGTAAATGATCTATAGATACCAAATGCATGATGGGAATAATGCAGCCGTGCGTTATAGAAACATCTAAAACACACAGATATTGATATTGGACCACTGATAAATATTCCAAGCTACAGATATAACATGTTTTCTATAGATTTTATACTGTACCATTACTCCCATAATTCCAAGCAAAATTCAAAATGGCGGCTATGCAACTCCCCTATTGATTAGTGGTCAGGCCGGAAGACCTGCTCAGCAGAGGCCTCTGAGCAATTCCTGTAACTATTTTCTCATAGGAATAAAAATAATTATGTATAATAATTTTTTATAACAAGAAAGTGTGTCATCGATTAACTGCCAATTCTCCATTCATGTGTGGGTGTGTGATTTATGTAAGTTATCGAGAATTTGTCTTCAAATTACTGGGATGAATATACACAAAGTTATCCGCTCGTGGCGTATATGATTCATGATGTGGTTTCTAACCTATCTATAGATCTTCCCATCGGTATAATCAACTTTTGGAATGAAATGCGGGTGATAAGTATACATGGAAGGGGGAGTATTAATGCCAACATGCATGCATGCAATCAACTCTCTTAATCACATACATTCGTAAATGAGCTCTTAGGAAAAATACATGAATGGGGGCGATTAATAATATACGGGGACGAAATCTTGCTTGATCAATGGCTTACCGCATCATGTGATTTAACAATGCATCATGGGTATGCATGAAGATGATTGTGCGCGCCCCCTGTGTGTGAAGTACGTAACCTTGGAGATGGTGCTTGGGAACACAAAACCAGTCTAGGCCCAAAGTTGAGAGAGTCCCTTCAAACGAAGGGAAAGCCTCTAGCCTCAAACTGCAAAGTGCCATTATAATTCCATTAAGACCGCACAATGTCATTATATTCCCATTAAAACGCCGAGGCCTAGGCCAGGAAACCGATTACCGAAGTAGGCTGACATACCATTCTTATTTGATCTGAGGGTTTGGACCTAGAGTGGAACGACCCATGCGATCAGTAGTATTATATTTTTCTTTTAATTATACAGACGTTTTAAGCAGATCTTATTAAGGATTTTTTTTTTAAAGATTTTATTTCAACTTGGTAACCGACTCCCCTTTTCGGGGTTGGTTCTGCCGGGCCAAGCCTAAAGGATATAGGCCTAGTGAATAACGAACACACATTGGAAGATACTGAAGAAAGAATCATGAAGATTTTAGCACTTGGTATATTTAGTTCATATTTCCAGTCTAGGCCCAAAGTTGAGGGAGACCCTTCAAACGAAGGAGAAGCATCTTGCCTCAAACAGCAAGTGCCATCATAATTACATTAAGACCGCAAAATGTCATTATATTATTCCCATTAAAACGCATAGGTACTAGACCAGACAACCGATTGGCGAAGTAGGCGTCTAATCACTGACATTCTTATCTGATCTGAGGGTTTGGACCTGGACTGTTTCATCAAGGGACAACACTGACTTTTTTCAGACATAAATGCACGTCATTGTGGAAAGAATTGTTAAAAGATTGGGTAATATTGTAGTGGTTCCCTCATCGGGGGAACTTTTTTTTCAAATGCTCATAACTTTTTTCCCCCAAAGGTTTCTGCCTTGTACCTGGCAGATCTGAAATCGGGAGATTCGGGAGAATTAGAATCACTCAAAAAACGTCGGTTCACCCCAACAATGGGCTTTGGCGAAGGCGAATTGTAATCGCCTGACGACTTCGCCCTAATAGTCTAGGCTCAGAGCTGACAGAGTCCCTCCAAACTGAGGGAAAGCCTCTCTCTCCTAACCGCAAAATACCATCATAATCCCATTAAGACGGCAGGAAAGCCATAAGCGCAGTAGGCGTCCAATCACAAATTCTTATCTGACGAAGTTGAAACTAGGTGTAACTTGTTTTAAGAAATCCCTCACCAATTGGTCCCCGGATTGGTCCAGATCAAAACTGAAACCGTTTCCATCTTCTAGAACCGTGTAGTGTCCATAATGGGTGAAGTCGCCAAAAAATGTACAATTAGCCTTCACCAATTCTCTCAAATAACCCAAATTTCAGACGAAAATAAAGTTCAAAATACAGTTCAACCTAACCAAACAGATTGCTAGAATCAATGCAATGCCCAATAGACTCGAATTTACCTATATATAATATTGACCAAATTGCAGCAGAATTCAGCAGAATTTACTCAAGGTGTACAGCTGCCAATTGTACATTTTCTGAAAATCTGAGCCTAATACTGACGTGCAGACAGACATCACCATGTAGATTATGTGACTCACCAAACCCAGCCCCAAAATGCCTTGGGTGCAATCGCTACTTCAAACGTTCTCTGATTCAGATGGATTCTTCCTAATGAATTCCCAACAGCTCGTGGCCCTCCACCCCTCGCCGCCATTCCATGCCCCGCGGCTCGTCACACAGGTTACCACCAGTAAAAAGTATGATTTAAGATCGATTTATTCTCCTCCGGTCTTTTGCATAAGCACTGCTTGCAATGTTGACGTGTTCATTTCCTTGGTTCAGTCATCTGTGAAATCAGCACGCGACCTTGCAGGGGCAGGAAGGGGTACAAACACTGGTGGTTGTTGCTCGGGCATAATTTCTAATTTCTCCCCAATACGCCTCAGTGATAAAACCAGACTGAAGAGTTGTCATTAGATATTTAATTTGTCTGAATTCAGATAAAGTTCTGCCGTCGTGGGCTTGGAAGATGTGTGTACAGTCTAGGGTCAGAGAGTTGAGGGAGTCCCTTCAAACTGAGGGAAAGTCTCTACAGTCTAGCCTCTAGCGAGTCGAGAGAGTCCCGTCGAACTGATGACAAAGCTTCTCGCTCCAAACCGCAAAATGCTATTACAATCCCATAAGGACATACTTATGTCTACTCCAGGACCAGGAAAGCTATTAGCGCAGTAGGCGTCCAATTACTAACATACCCTTCTTTATCTGCTCTGAGAGACTGAGCCTAGGCTATAGGAAAACCCCTACCTCTGCCCTGGCTTGGTTATTTGTCCGTTTTACAAGTATTTGTGTATTAAATGTAAACGGATACATATATATTCGTCTCCTGTGATGCCTAATTAGCTTCTTTTGCACTAATGATTTGATAGTGCAGAGGTTACATAGGCCCGCATATAGGGGTCAGATCGTCAGAAAATGCACAATCGGCAGCTCTACACATTTTGTAAAAATCGGCTAAATTAGGCTGACAAATGATAAATACATGGTATATCTTAGTGTATTTGGTTTTGCCTTGATTCAAAGAATCTATTCGTTTGTGTTGAATTATATTTTGGACCTTATTTTTGTCTTAAATCTGGAATATTTGCAAGGATTGGTGAAGGCGAATTGGCATTTTCTTCAGATCTGACCCATTATAGAGAGAGACAGACCCCATCCATCCATCCACCCCAATGGCAACCCTCTTTGCCTTTTTGTTTTAATGCGAAAGCTGGGGTGCCCAATATTTTTCCCATCGCTTCTGTCACAGCACGTCATACAATGAATGTACACTTGGCAGCCCAGCTCTACACATTTAGTAAATTCTACTATAATATAGGCATAATTAAATGATTAATACAATCTTCGAATATAACAGTCCCCTCTTTCTCTAAGATACAATGAATAACTGAGTATATTACTTCATTGCTTTGATTTTAAAAATCTATTCGGTTATGACCAGTTTTATCTTAGATTTGGTTAGGTCAGATTTAGAGAATTCTTTATTTGCCTTCGCACATTGACGAAAAGGTTGTGGTCTTCTCAAACATAGGTCTTCCAGACCATGCCTCTTTTCTTTCCTTGTCTTTGTTTCATTATTAGTAACTAAAATATAACTTCTCTACATCAACTATGTTAATTAAATTACCAAATCGTAAGATTATAGAGATGTGGCACTGGCGATTGTTGTTAAAGGGGCATTGTACAATGTTAGATGACTTCACCCATTTCCCCTCTGCCAGAGGTTGGTGCTGGTGGAGTGCGTGTGTTAAAAGCTGGGCATTGTTTCGGCTCCTATGTTCTGGTTGATGCTGTTTCCAATCAGACTGTGCCTTTCCCAGCCTCTCAGGCCGTCTTTCTCTCCTTCTCGCCATTATGGATCCTTTCTCTGTCTGCATGGAAAGTGAAAACCTTTGTTTGTCCACACGTGCGGGCATCAGTGGAGATTTTAAACTAATTATTTTTTTTCCCCGAGAAACTATTGTTTTATGAGACCAAAGAAATAAATGGTGGTTGATTGCCCAGGTTAGATCGAAAAAGGTCTTTAGTACATTTCAAACAAGAATTCTGATTTAATAAATACAACTATATGTGCCTCAGTTAAATAATTTATGTGCCATCAGATTGTAATTGTTCTAATCATTGTGTTATATGGTCAGGACTTTGATCCTTGTGTGTCATGGTGGTGGCAGACTTCATGACTATTTCTGGGATGGTACAAATGTCCCACTCAGGGCATCCAACTCAGGGCATTACACAGAAAATATAACTTGAATTTTGACCAGCGATAAAAACTGCACCCCAGGTCAAAACAAGGATAAGTGGTATATTGCCAATTGTACAATCCCAGAAAATCTGACCCAAATGTTCTAGCACGGGTGTGTGTGGGAAGAACTACTGTGGGATCAGAAACACAATCTCCATTTTGTTGTATTTTAAATCGACAAGTAAAATCATGTGTGCAATCAATTGATTTCATGAGATGAAAAATGGGGCAAATATAGGCCAAAATGAAATTTCACTTGAAAGAAAACTTACCCTACCTCAAGATTTTTTTACTCAACCTAAAACAAATGTTTAAGTGTTCTTCAGTAATCTTTACCATCACTGGGGAGCCCTTAACTATTTCCCCTTTTGACCTTGCTCTCTTAATTGCCGGCCAGCATCAGCATTAGTATTGTCCCAAGTGGTGCTACCCCAAGATGGATCCCTTCTAATACGTGACTGAAGCACCCAGGGGGAACAATATGGGGAGATTTGCCTTCCCCTCACCCCCTCTTTCCCTGAATGGTTTACCTTAGAAGGAAAGGGGGAAACCACAGGTATTTTCCACCGCCCCCTTCCCTCCTTATAAACGAGCTGAGTCACAGGTTAAAGCAGGGATTGAGTGGGTCACCCTGCATTATACCCATTGTATACAGGATGCCCGCAGCCAATGCCTCTCTTCTCACTTGAGAGATTAAAAGTTAAGCTTGTAAAATCGAGCCATTAAATGTATTATACTTTATAGAAGGGGTTTCGCTCAAGAGGTGATAGCTGACCAAGCAGGATTGAGGCCTTTCTAAAGTCTTCGCCAACAAAGGACATAGTGCTGAAGGAGGAATGAACCCAGCAGATCTTGGCCGCTTTTCTTGTGGAGAGAATAACGATTAAGCACCCTAACTCTGTTTGGCTTGATGTGTGTGGGCCACTTGGAAAATTCTTTTGATCCTTAATCTTTCCTTGGTTAAGGTTCTCAACGAAAATGCTCTATTTCTGAGTTGAATGTGTGAGCTTTCCCATCGGTTACAGTGAGTGACCAGTGGTTTAAACTATTTCCATATCTACTCCACAGAAGTGCACTCGATAAAAGATTAATAAGTAACCACACATCTAGGTTATATATAAAATAATAGTCCATATATAGAAGTAGGATATTTCATTGCCATTGGTTACCTGGTCTTCTGAGGTTAGAATAGTTTTGTGAACCACAAAGCACCTATGGGTCAGATTTTCAGAAATTGCACCATCTACAGTTCTACACATCCATCAAATTCTGCTAAATTAGAGTGAAAAGAAATAAATAATGGTGTATCTGAGTGTATTCTGTATTGTATTCATTCAATAAATCTGTCTGGTTATGTTGACCAGAATTTTGAACCTAATTTTCTTCTTAATTCTGGGTTATTTGAGAGGATGGGTGGAGGTGAATTGTACATTTTATGAAAATCTGACCCATATACAGGCTACAACACAAGAATTAAACTATGCCACAAATAGTGTTAGGATATAATTATTGCATTTAGGGGGAAATCACTGCGATCTTCCCTGGCAACCAATGTCGTTTTTGTTGATATTCTACTCCACGAAACTATAAATATCAAGACAAAAGAATCTGTAATTTATTGCACCGCAGCGTCCGCTGGTAAAGAACTTACTTCAAGAGGCTTTTGTTGCGGTGATTTGGGCTTTTTGAGATCAATTACTTTCCCAAGCACAGACACCCAACTTTCAACAGACCATATAATTAAGTATACTGTATATGTTGCTTTGTCTGAAGATGCTTTAATTCCATTGTACGTGATTTAACGGCCCTATTTTATATACTCATTTGTGCAATAAAAACTATATATTCGTAAAGCTAAAAACAATTGTATGTATAACTCTGGCCAAGAAATATTTGTAATCTCGAAATTGGCTGTTACATATTTCCCGTGAGGAAAATATCAAACAATAGTTTGTGTATTACAAACTATTGTAATACATGATGATGATCATGATACATGATATATAATGATCCGCGTAAAGATATATTTAAACTAAAATTGTACACTCATACAAACTATAGTTTTAGAGCAACATTTGGCTCTTTCCGCTACAAAATATATCTCTACAGTCCAGGCTCACAGCCTCTCAGATCAAATAAGAATAGTACGTCAATGATTGGACGCCTACCTACTGCGTTAATGGCTTTCCTGGCTCAGGAGTAGGCGTCGTAATTAGATTTCAATGGCATTGAAGCGAAGGGCTTTCCCTCAGTATCGTATGGAGGGACTCTGTCCGCTCTGGGCCTAGACTGTCTAATCGTTTAAGTAAAACACATGAGGAGCCGAGGAGACATTTATCATGGAGAAATGCCTATGTTTGGCTGAGGTACAATTTGGTGATCTTTGCCACATTGAAACCATTTATCCATCCACTATCGATCATAGGGCAGCGCAAGTCCACCCTCCAGAATGTGAGTTGAGCCCTTCGAGTCTTGATTATGGCTCACTGGCTCACTCGTTGCACACGTATGAAGCAAACCTAATTTGTTAAATAGATTAGACAGAGGAAAGCCAATAGTCCGTTGGTAGAGCATGAGCCCATTTGCTTAATGCAGGTTGTGAAATATAATTACGGACATTGCAGTTATAATCTGCGCTTAGCCAATAAATGTTCTCTGATGAAACAATGCTTATATAACTCTGGGTTCCCCCCTCAATCTTATCCGTAAATATGGCCTTTGCCAATATAGAGCCAGAATCGATAAAGTCAGTTTGGTAATGGTAATATAATGGTGTCTGTTTGGCACCATAGTGAGAGACGCTAAAAGGGGGATTATCAATAAGCTGCAAAACGCTGGAAATAGTCGTATTCAGTCTAGGCTCAGAGTTAAGAGAGCCCCTTCAAACTGAGGGAAAGTTATTATTATTATCATTACAAACTTGTATTCAGTAAACATTACATTTCTGATTTATGCAGGACTAAAAAGAAATGGTCCTTCTACCCGTAGTTTATCTACTTGTAGATCTTCCAGGTATTCCTTTTTGAATCATAATTAGTAAGTGAAAATGACAGAATACAATAATAATACAGGTGCATATTCAATAATACAAACACATATTCATTGATCAGTCAGTCAAATGTCGCTCCATAGTTATTCATTTATTCTATATTTAGTTTTGACGGTTAAGTCACTCGCTCCAAACCGCAAAATCTAATTGGAATCCCATTATGACGCCTAGTCAAGTGCCGAGAAAGCCATTAGCGCAGTAGGCGTCCAATACCTGATTTACCTTTTTTTAACTGATCAGAGAGGTTAGAGCCTAGACTATATTTGAGAAGCAGATCATACAATATATACATGTATTTCAAATTGGCTGAAGTTCTGAAGACTACTAAATCACTGCAATCGATTTGGTGAATTTGAAAAATATTTCATTCAGGCAAGAGCAATAAGAATAAGGAAAATAATAATTGTTATGGCGAAACTCCAGATATTTCCATGCGTTGCCTGCAGATTGCGAAAAAAAGCACCACACAAATGTTGCTATGAGAAATATGAATTGCTCAACTGTGTGAACTGAGATTTCTTCAATCAGTTCTTCGAATAGCCAGCGAGTTGGCCTTCCTTTCATCTCATCTGATGTTCCCGCCCATTCCTCGTCTGCAGTTTATCGCCAGATCCGTCCCCTACTGCCCATAGCAAACGATCTTCGCTTTGTGGGCGATAACGAATCGCACGATGTCAGCTTTCTGGCGATAATGAAGATACTTTATACACTTCATACTGCTTTGATGGTGCGGGCGTTCTATCGGAAACTCACGGTGTCATATGTACATTTCATCATTGCACATGACAATAACAGTTTATTTATAGCCCAGCGGTCCGCCTAACAGCTGGCTATTGATTGGAGTTGGTCTGGCCCTGAGAGAAACGTGCCAGCTTTTGCTGGTCAGTGATTTTCTTTTCTGAGCCATTTAAGAAGTTGGCTGAAGTTGCTCATAGTTTATAGGCTCAGAGTTGAGAGAGTCCCTTCAAACTGAGGGATAGACTCTCGCTACAAACCGCAAAATGCCATTAGAACCCCATTAGGGACGTCTACTCCAGGGTTAGGAAGGCCATGAGCGCAGTAGGTGTCCAATCACTGATATACCATTTTATCTGATCTGAGAATCTCTGAGCCTAGACTGAGACCCACCGAGTCCAACTGGGCACATTAGGCCAAGAAAGGGTGTCTTTCTGGTGTACTTCCATTAACTTTAAAAATAACCTTAACCTCACCAAAATAGTCCTAAAAATTCTTTCTTTTTTTTTTACACCAAAGAGTTAATAAAAACAGGAACGCTTGCTAACCACAAAAACCTCATGAAGTACATTATGTCTCATTTAAAACAATTATTATTATAAAATAAACATTTTCTCAGTTCCCGCAAAAAAGTTACGAGACCAGCAATATAGCCAGTTCTCACTCAGCCTGTCTGAACCAGAAATGCACCATTTTTTGGCCTTAAAGATGTTGACAAAGAACTAGTAGTAAAGTTGCTCAATGTCTACCCATCGAGTCCAACTCACCACTTTGGCATCGTGCCTCTCTGAATTAAGTGAAGGCGAATACATTGGCCATGCAAATGTTTGTCTAGGATAATCTGTGTCCTAATGTGCAGTCCGGCCCACACTTCCCTAAAGCAATCACTAACAAGGTTTATGTCTTGTATTAATAGCTCTGACTCGATTAGATGGGTCAAGTCTCCAGAAAATGCACAATTGTCCTTCACCAATCCCCTCAAATAACCCACATTTAAGACGAAAATCAGGTTAAAAATACAGTTCAACATAACCAGACGGATTTATTGAATGAATACAATACAGAATACATACAGGATAACTAACGAGTTGGTTGAAGGATTGTGAATATTGCACGAGTTGCGAGTATCTGATTTATTATATATGCTTTATCTAAGTGTATATAAGACAGAACAATGTATATTTTGTAGAAATATTACCATTATAAGATGCTTTGATCATGTTTTTTTTTGTGTGAATAGACCTAGGCCTATTACAATAAACCGCGCTGTTGTACCATCGCTGCGAGTCAAACCAAGAACTTTGAGAAAAATAGCTCACAGTTCCGAATCAATTTTAGACACTTTCACAGCTTTAAATCATTTTAAAATAAAGTAATGGTTTGAAAAAAGGTAGGCATCGATAATGATGTAAGGATTTTAGTTTATTAATTCATTTGATAGCTATATTACATGTCTACCTGCGTTGAAAGTTACGACGATCTGACAGCCACATCATTTTGTTGTCAGTTGGCCACTGCGGGAAAATCGCTCACGTTTTCGAATCAATTTCCATCCTTTTCATAGCTTTAAATAGTTTTAAAAGCCCAGCAATGCTTTAACAAAAGCTAGATTAAATAGAGATGAAAGTATTTTAGCTTATTTCCTTCATTTTATCTATATTTGACCATTCTGCCTCCCGTTCTGCCTTCGTTGAAAGCTAATCATACTAATGGCGTGATTCCCCTCAGTTGGGCCTACTTTTGGCGGCCACGCTGTCAGAGGCGCCTTCGGGATGACACTCAGAGCGTGGAGTTGTATACGGCACAACTCAGAGCGTGGAGTTGTATACGCACACACCGTATACAACTCTACAATACGTTGTTTCAACACCAACGCGTATATAATAAACTCAGATATACCTAGTATTTATCAATTTTCCGCTCTAATTTAGCAGAATTTGATAGATGTATAGCAATGTAGATTGTGCATTTTCTGAAAATCTGACCCAGAAGTTACTGCGTCACAACATGGATAAATCTATGTATGAAGCCGACGCCTTTTTGCCTTGCTATTATACCACTACTGCCTTTTTACAATTCACTTGTGTCCGACTTCATTATGAGTTTTCCAACCGCGTTCATTGTCCTTGATTAAGTACCTTTCAATGGGAATGGACACTGTAATGGCATAATAAATATTTCATTCTTTTTACTTCTGTATTTGTGACTATGGTTGCGACTCCATTGAATCTGCCTCTGATTGATTATTATGTAGTCAGGCGAATCACTCATTTGGAATTTAATAAAGGACGCGTCAAGGAACTTTGATAAAATCTATTGACAAGGTTTTGTTCTCATCGTCACTTGGAGATCAAATATGAATAGATTTCTTCTTCGTGTCTGCTTCAGAATTTTTTGCCCACTAATTCATTTTGTAGCAAATCTCTGGGAAAATTGTCGAATCTCCCCAAAATACCACCATTTGTAACCAAATTTCATCAAAATTTAAAAAAAAAATTTCCAGTATTTTTGACATGATTCTACATGCATCCCTGTTATCAATAATAACATTAACTTAACTTCTGATCTAAGGATACAACTGGAAAAAGTATACCAAAAAGAACAGAACAAAAAATAGAATTTTAAAAAGTTGTTGACCATCGTTATAACTAAGAGTGCAGCCTTAAAACTTTATCAGTTATCTCGCGTTTCATATTTAACTACTAGGTTCATATATAACTATTGTTTTTGTGTGAGGCCATGGTATGTCAGTGATAGGACGCCTACTGCGTCAATGGCTTCCCGTCCCAGCACTCTCTCAACAACCCAGACCCTAAACTGTTATCTCGCGTTTGTTTGTTTATCTTTTTATTTCAGTAAACTCATAATTTACATTGCTATTCTCAGCTTCATATTTTTTTTATTTATCTTTTTTTTAAATTTATTTGAGGCCCTATTTCGTTCCTATTACAATTAGTTGTGTGTGAGGCCGGAAAGATACTCTTCTTGCCTGTCCGTACCCGTGTCTGGAGATAAGCAGGATGAATTGGCTGCAGGTTAATGATGAGTGGTCACCAGTCCACTGGAAGCCATATTGAAACCATTAACAGCTCACAGTCTCAGTTATGTTTTTTATGGAGAGCAGCTCAGGGAGTTGCTCGCTGAGCAAGTGTTATTGAGGGGATGCTGTAGCAAGACTTGAACTCTACAACCATCACTTCATGGGTCAAGCCGCCAGAAAATGTACAATTGGCCTTCACCAATCCTCTCAAATAACCCAAATTTCAGACGAAAAATTAGGTTCAATATACAGTTCAACATAACCAGACTGATTTATTGAATGAACACAATACAGAATAGACTCAGATATATACTCTTTACCAGGACTAGATCACCTGGAGGGAGGAGATGAAATTGGGTTGTGGGTTCGAACAGGGTTCGAACCCACAACATGTTCATGCAACTGGGCCAGCGGTTTTAGACCACTCGGTTACCCCACATCCCCTGATGTGTTATAGAAAATTGAGTCACACGTCGCTTTAGATATAATTATGAGACCAAGCAGATCCCAATGATGGTAAACATTGGAATACTTCAAATTTGTTAATGCGTGACTCTGGCCCTTGGAGTATGTATGCCCACCACTACCGTCCTAATGGGATTCAAATGGGAATATGCGGTTAGTTTCCCTGCATCATGAGTTTGAAGTGATATGATAGGCTTTGAGCCTAGACTGCGACGACAAATACAATATTCAGATATATACCTCATGTTGGAAATGACGTCATACACTCCCCTTTCTGTCTCCTTTCTCTATTTTCTGGGTACGATCATAAACTGTCTGCCTCTCAGCTCTCCCGCCCTTGATATAACCATATTAAATGTGTTGATAAAGGCGTAAAGCAGCCAATCTCACTCACTCACTCCCCGCAAAAAAGGCGTCAGCTTTAACTATTTGAAGTATTTTAGGTTTAACTTTCAGTTAAAAAAATCTAAAGTTCTTTTTATGAATGTCCTCACACTGTAACACATTTAAAAATTAGTGGACAAAGGGACAGGAGAAACAATTTCAATTGACAAATTTCAGTTTTTGTTGTAGATTCCAATCAATGACTAAGTTAATGTATTTGGCCCCGAAGCACACCAACAAAAAACACATAAAATCATCAGTAGAAAATAACTACTCTCTTTGTAGAAGTTTTTCCCAACTTTCATCTAGGGATGAAATAATATCTGCGATTACTTACTTGGGTCAGAAGATGTATAATTGGCCTTCACCAATCCTCTCAAATAACCCAAATTTAAGAAGAAAATTCGGTTCAAAATACAGTTCAACATAACCGGACATATTTATTGAATGAATACAATACAGAATACACTCATATATTCACCTAGTATTTATCATTTTTCACTCTAATTTAGGAGAATTTGAAAGATGTGTAGAACTATAGATTGTCCATTTTCTGTAAATCTGACCCTCTTCCAACTCACATCCCTGGTTCATAACTGTCAATGGTTGACTTTGCTCACCGACAAAATGCGGTCGATTCCATGAAAAGCTGAACAATAAAAGGATAATTTATCTTTATTGACAATCACCGTGGGTGGTATTGTACTCGTGGATGTCTTTGATATGTGCAACGAGAATGTATGGGTCAGGTCGTCAGAAAATGTAGAATCGGCAGCTTTACATATTATAGCAATAATACCCGAGGTTTTGGATGGTCTGGGTGGTCTATAGCCTGTTAGACCAGGTTTGGTCAGATTCTGGGGTGTATTTTTTCGCAATAGACCATGGCAATCACTTCCGGCAACTTTCGGGGGTTATAGACCTCGAAAGAACTGATAAATCAAAGGTCTAGAGGTCGGTGAATCTTTTTTCTTAATAACACTCAGTCGAATCTGACCAAATCGGGTCTAAAAGCACTAATACCCTCGGTTTTGGATGGTCTGGGTGGTCTATTGCCTGGTGGAAATTCTCGGGGCTAACGCCCCTCGAATTGTCCACCAGGCTATAGACCACCCAGACCATCCAAAACCTCGGGTATTATTGCTATAGTGGACAATTCGAGGGGCGTTAGCCCCGAGAATTTCCACCAGGCAATAGACCACCCAGACCATCCAAAACCGAGGGTATTAGTGCTTTTAGACCCGATTTGGTCAGATTCGACTGAGTGTTATTAAGAAAAAAGATTCACCGACCTCTAGACCTTTGATTTATCAGTTCTTTCGAGGTCTATAACCCCCGAAAGTTGCCGGAAGTGATTGCCATGGTCTATTGTGAAAAAATACACCCCAGAATCTGACCAAACCTGGTCTAATTATTAGTAAATTCTCCTAAATCAGGCTGGAAAACGATAAATGCTAGCTATATGATATTTGAGTATATTTGGTATTGCCTTGATTTAAAGACATGTTCAGTTATGTTGAACTGTATTTTAAACCTTTTTTTTAAAATCTGAAATTTATTTGAGAGGACAGCGAATTGTAATTTTTCAGTCGATCTGACCCTTTTTCTCGGTCATATTATATGGATGAGATCGTCCTAACATGTACAATCAGCAGCTCTACTCATCCAGTAAAGCCTATCAAATATAGCTGATAAAGGTAACTACGAAGTTTATATGAGTACATTTAGTATTGCGTTTATTAGAAAAATCTATTTGTTTATGTTGAACTGTATTTTGATCTTCATTTCTCTCTTGAATTTGGGATATTTGAGAAGATTGTTGAACACAAAATTTTAATTGAACATTTTCTGACGACCTGACCCATATGTCCGAGAGTGACAGAGAGGGAGACAGAGAGACAGGGACAGGGAGACTCAGAGAGAGAGAGAGAGGGACAGAGAGAGAGGGACAGAGAGAGAGGGACATAGAGGGGGGACAGAGAGAGAGGGACAGGGAAGGGGCAGAGAGAGGGACAGAGAGACTCAGAGAGAGAGAGAGGGACACAGAGAGAGAGGGACAGGGACAGAGAGAGAGAGAGAGAGGGGGGCACAGAGAGAGGGGGACAGAGAGAGGAAGCATGATGGCATCATCATCACGGTCACGGGACAAGCGTCTGAATCAGCAGTAATGTGGGTGTTCACCACCAGGCGACACTACTGAAGTGACGGTGGCGGTGGTGGTGGGCCAAGTGGTGCTGTGTGAGTTTATCACGGTGGTGGTGCTTGGTGGTGGTGTCTGTGTAGACTGAGTGAGTGAAGAAGGACTCACGTGTCTGGCGCTAGAGAGAGCTCCATTCCATCGCGCGACCGACTCCAAAGGACCCGAGTTGGCGCGAGAGGATAAGCACCACTGACTGCCTTGCTTCCTCGGAGTAATAGTGCTTCTTCTTCCTTCTTCTTCTCCTCCTCCTTTCACAATCTGAGAGGACGAGAAATTACCTGCTGAGAATAGAGGCTTTTTAGTATAATTATTATACATCGAATTTGACTTCATAGTGATTGTTTAAGCTGGGACTTAACCTTATTATCATCGCTGGACTTGCGGTCACTCTGCGGTTGGTCACCTGTATGCTCCCGCACTGGACTTCATGCTACATGTTATACCCCCTGTAGCTCCGAGGGTGGTCAGCAGCAGCATGTTGATCATCTGTCAACAGAAGGTCGACAGGTGACCAGTTGTTGACATCTCACTGACCGATTGCCTTTCAGTTTCACTGGACAGACACTGACCGACTGACTGACCTATAGTACAAGCGTCTGATCCTTTTATATATGAACATACACAACAGGGTGGGGAGTTGCAACCTTCAACCCTGCCAGCTGGACAACACCAACTTACACACAACACACAAGGATCTGTTTCGTCTCTGCTGGCTCTGCTGTGCTGCCTTTCCCTTTCCTAGTCTGGGAGTTCATTCATTCGTGACTTGTGGACCAAGCCAAGCGCAGGATCACCGATACCGTACATGTGGCACTGCCAGCTATAAAGGCCTTTCACCAGCGGGGCACATATGGTTTTATCCACCCTATATATGATATTCTGCCAGCTGAATTGTAGCAGTAACTTCTGATACGCTACATATGTGCGCATTACTCATACTAGCCATAATAATAATAGTGCCTCTTCTGAGCTCTGGATGTATGGGATGATATAGCAACGAGAGGAACTCGTTGAATATACAGGGAACCAAAAGTGGGCGAGTTGACAGGCAAGATTTCTTTTCGCGCTCATTGGAATTTCCATGTGTATATCATAACTTGGTGTTGCATGTGATGACTAATATTTAATGATCGGTTGTCAGCAAATTTTGCTGGCTCAATATTGAATTCTCATAGTCATATACATAAAGCCCTGGATCACAACCCAACCTATCTGGTTTGAGATCAGAAACAGTTATTTCACCTGACGAGGATTTGAGCACATTTGCCTATATACATGTATATACTTTTCGGCACCAGACTTATTAAGGTTAAACTCGTGGTTCCTCCACACCAGGAAATAATTACCAACCTGAACCAGTTTTCATTTAACTGTCTAACTGGGCTTTGGTCGGGTTCGATCCTACCTACCCAAATCGACTGACTTTCAGGGTTGGTCAGTGCCCTTACATCTGTTCTCAGTCATCGTCTGACATCATAGGAAAGGGTGACGTAAGATTAAGTAAGCAGCAGCCCCGCTCCTCTCTACATCAGCTTACTACCGTTTTGTCCGGACGAGGGGCTGTTTTGAAGGCAGTCTATTATAGCTGTCCCCTTCTGTCTCCCTCCTTCCACCTCCCATCCTTCCTTCTTTCAGCGCGCTTGGATAAGGTGCGAATGTATCATTACGCGCGGCTTAGTTAGGGAACTTAGACCTACCTGTGCGTCTACCTACACACATCATCTACTCAGTGGTGAAACACCTGAGCGGACTGCTTGGACGTCCAGCTTTTTATTACCTGTTAAATGAGACACTAGTGATATACATAGCAAATTAACTGCACCGGACCTTCTAAACTTGGAAATACTGAAGTGTCTAGACCGTTATAGCTGCCTTCTCCTCCTGCCCCGAGGCCATTGGAATGATATATCTATAGTCATCCAGGAAGACGAATTTATATTAGAAGTTGTGTTAATTACATATTCATTCATAAAGGGACTGCCCGCTGCGCTGTATATTTCGTGCTTGACTTGTTCGCCAGTCAATGGTGATTGTTTGAGAGACGGAGTAGAGAAGGAGGAAAAATAAAGTCTGGACTGGGTGATGTTTACTGAGGGAATTTGTAGCCGGGATTACAAGGACTTTTCACTCTCCTCTTCGTTGCCGCTCTCTTCCCCCCTCTCCCCCCGCTCTCTCTCTCTCCCCTCTCTCCTGACAAGGTGCATATTACCCATGCTCATAATATTGACATCTCTCCCGTTTAAACATTCGCTGGGATCATTTTTGGCGCTCACTGAATTCCCAAGTAGTAGATGGGTCCGTATTCCTTGCATTGGAGTGTAGAAGGAGGAGGCGGCGGCGGCCTTTTTGCTGCAGTGTGTAGTTAACGTAACCTGTATGTATACAGTTATGTAAACGAGCGTAGTCACGTTTGGGATCTAATAATTGGACATACACCCAAGGTTTGCTAAGCTAGTATTGCATACGTGCTAAACATAGACCTTTTATTTGAGGTGAGAAGGAACCTTGCCCTCATTGGCAACCTCTCTCTCTCTTTAATAATATACACGCAAGTCCACCGACCTGGACATGTACCAATCGGCACAGCACCACTTTTCTACTAGTACTACGCCTATAGGTAATTAATGCAATACATACGTGCTTTTTTATCTCACTTCACTGCGAGGTGAATGATTTGGATCACAACTTATTAGCAAGTCAAGTACTGATTAATCACATTCCGAACCTGTACTCACAACCCGGTGGTCAACTGGTCAAGGGAGATACCAGTGGTCATTCACACATATTCCTAGTGGGATTTATTGATAATTGAGTCTTATTATGAGCTCCGCCTACATACAACAATCCTCGGCGTCATGATGAATTTATAATGGCTGTTTGCCATGATTCAATTATACAGGATTAGTAATTATAATAACTAAATCCAGCCTGTAGCTCTGGCGAATAGGATCTACCAGTTCTACAGCTTGTATCCCAGCGGAACTGGATTAGGAAGGAGCTGTGGGATTTGTTTCATCCTGGATTAATGCATGGATTAATGCTTAAGGATACTATATACTACATGTTGCTTTCCTCCAACACCACATTAGTGCCAGTACTACTGGGTGTGTGGGAAGCTTGTTAGAGCCCCTTAGTAAAAGTGTCAGCTGGGATATAATGGTCAATATTGGGTGAAGTGTAAGCCGGTAGAGAGGTATAGGCGCTAGTGTTATTATATAGGAGGGGTAAATAACCCTGGAATGCTATAATATAGCCTATACTGGAATTGCTTCAGGAGTCACAATGTTACTGCAGTAGTATTTACTCTGTTTTGCCTGTTTGTGCCGACTCTGACTGTTTACATTGCTAGAAGCACCAGGCAGCAGCTGGGGTATAGTACTGTATAGGTAGTGCATAGCCTATACTATAGCCATAGGGGAGAGAGTTGGTGTAGTAATAATAATAAGCAACTTTAGCTATAGGGTCAGCTACAGGAGTAACCTGTCGCTCACCTCATGCTCCTCCACACCAAACTACATTCCTACAGAGCACATGGAGTGACTGTGTGGCTAGGTTAAGGTTAATTAATCAGACCTTTCTTCACCTGCCCATCTAGATGTGTTGTGTGGGTGGTACGGTTAAAGGAAACGCACCTGCTACTACTACTGCCCAATCGCTACCCTAACATTAACCCACCACCACAAGCACAACACTTCACTTTACGTGGGAACCCATGGACTTCAGTTCTCCAATTACTTTCCCGTACCATTTTGACATTTTTGAGGACCATTGACTATCTGTATAAGCTACCTGATTCCTCGATGTGTTCGCTTGGGAATATTTCTATTATTGTGAACCCAAAACACACCCACGATTCACGATTGACATTTTTGTTAACGAAAGACAAGCAGTGATTACTGGTGAAAGCCCCCCACCCAGGAGTACAGGGAGGAGGAGGAGGACAAAGTGACTGGCTACTACTGGTGGGATGCTGCCGTAACTGCCTGCAGGAGTAGGAGGAGCACCACCGGGCACAGTGTACATGGAGACAATGAGAACATGTTTTATACCATAGTCTAAGCTGACGCTACTGTATACGTAACTAACTGCTGCAGCTGCGGAATACTACTGTAAGCATCATCAGTACCTGGATAGATCTGCTGTGTGTTATTGGTATATATAAGGAGCATGTTGGTGGACATACATGTCTGGAAATTACTCTTATAAGCGCCTACTCGCCATTCATTCGTGATTTTAAGAGTTTCTTTTACGCTGAGTCAGAACTCATGTAGTAACTGGAGCGCAGGCAGAACGCATTGATCAGTAACTGGAGAGATATGTGTATCATTGGTATATATGAGGAACATGTTGGTGTACTGTAAATGACTGTTAAATGTTATAAGCGCCAAACCTTCATTCCTTCAAGGGTATTTTTTTCATCGCCAGAACCTCAAAAATTTCTTTTCTCTGGGCCAGAGAACCCAGCTTGCTGTGACACGGCCAGCTACAACCCGTAATATCCAGGGGCGAGGTTATTATTATACGGCTGCTTTCACATCGGATTAGAAGTAAATGGGCCGTGAATTGAAAATTAAACTTTTTATTTTACCATTTTGGATCTTGAATGAGATTGCAGAAAAAGAAGAAGACGACGCACAAGATTCCCCCCCACACACAAGGGTGTGTTCTCATGCAGTTGGACGCATTTTGTAAGGAGGAAAAGTGAAATTAAATTAATTATTTAATTAATGATTAATTATTCACCCAGAATCGGATCTCTGACCCTTGCTCCTAAGAAGACCCTGTCATAATGAACACAAGGTCAAATCCATTGAATCTCACTCTATTAAGTAGAGTTACACATAATAATAATAGTTGTTCAGAGCAGTCGTTATCACCTGTTATTGGATAATATTCGTATATTGGATTATATTGGTCATCGAGTGGTCAGCAGCATGGAGATGGCGGCGGTACCAGAGGACAGAGTGACCATGAGTTGTGGTATCGGTCACCTCGCGCGGACTGCGTCCTTCAGGAACAGCCTGAGAAGGTCGAAACGTGAACCTTACTGGATAATACGTAAGTCATGTCATGCCAATAGCCAGTTTCAGCAAGTCTAACCTATATGTAAACGTAAACGTATCCGTATCTCTGATATACAAACATTCATTAAAAGGAAGAAAAAGATTCAGCAAAACATGGCGGGAAAAAACGTAATGTAACACATCAAGTAAAACGTTTCATTTCACAATTCATTTTATATGCATAAACATGCGACGCAATTCACGAAAAAGATACGGATACGGTTACGTGATTGAGATAGGATTGCTTGCTGAACCTCCCCAATTTATATGTTTTTAACGATTTTTAAAAAAAATGAGGTCATCATATATAGAAGTCCTCTCTCTCACTAACAAAAGTGTTTTTTTATAAATAGTGCAAAATGATTATTCACTCTATGTCCAAACCCTCAGATCAGATAAGAATGGTATGTCAGCCTACTTTGCTAATCGGTTTCCTCACCTAGGACCCGGCGTTTTTATGGGAATATAATGGCATTTTGCGGTCTTAATGGAATTATAATGGTACTTTGCGGTTTGAAGCGAGAGGATTTCCCTTCGTTTGAAGGGACTCTTCCATCTTTGGACCTAGACTGGGCTTATAAACGGGGAAATACTAGACCGTATTGTGGTTGGGTGGGATTGTAATATATACTGTATTTCCCCGTATACAAGCCCGGGCTGATATTAATTTCAAATGGTGATAGACCAGGCTTATATTCGGGGCGGGCTTATATTCGGGTAAGAATTATAGTGCTTATTTTACCATAAGAATGGTGTCTACCCTATATACCTATACTATCTCTACATGTGTATTACCGTCGTTTTTATTTCCTTCTTGCGGCCATTACCCCACAACTGTTCTTTGTCTTCTGAAGGCCATTATTGCCTTGATTCATCACTAGTGACTCCCAGCGAGGTCTGTAATGTTGAAATGAATAGAAAAATATTGAAGCAATTAGTGCCGAAAGAATCCTGATCTAATTACAATGTTACCCCCCCCCCCCCCCTGCGATTGGAATGAGGTAGCACGTGATGAATTGGTTGCAATGATTTGATTACGATGCAAATGTATATCGTATGTTGACTGAGACGTTTACTCTATTTATTTAAACGAAGTATGTTGAATGACTGATATTGAAGGGTGTCGGGGGTTTTCAGAGATCATGCCAGTCTGAGGTATTATTACTGAAATCTCCTATTTTTAAAAACTTTTAAATGTTTCAAACTGCACTCAAATATACCATTTATAACCATCTATAATTTAAAAACAAAAACTCAAAATTTAAAAAAGGTTGATTATAAAGTTCTTGTTGGTAAATTTTCACTATTTTTGGTATATGCCTAAACTTGCCTCCTATAGCTGGCCCACTCTTTATCTAGGTCCAGGTCTAGAATGGTATGTCAGCCAACTTCGCTAATCGGTTTCCTGGCCTAGGACTCGGCGTTTTAATGGGAATATAATGACATTTTGCGGTCTTTATGGAATTATAATGGTACTTTGCGGTTTAAGGCGAGAGGCTTTTCCTTCATTTGAAGTGACTCTTCTCCAGTTTGGGCCTAGACTGGGCCACTGCCCTGTGGGAGTGCCCTGTGGGTCTGGGCCAACCCCGAGGCCTCCCATCATCGTCCGTGGGAGTTTCTCCCTGGAATCACACACTTACATCGCAGTGGTTTTATACTTTGAAATGTTTGTCGTTCCCAGCCCGAGCCTGTATGTAAGCATGCAGTATAGAAAATAAGTATAATCTGCCCCCAAGCACCACTAGCGCCTCTACCGACTGCATCCTGACGTGAACACTCTAGGTCCAAACCCTCAGATCAGATAAGAATGGTATGTCAGTGATTAGACGCCTACTTCGCTAATCGGTTTCCTGACCTTGTATCTAGGCGTTTTAATGGGAATATACTGATATGTTGCTGTCTTAATGGAATTACAATGGCGGTTTGAGGCGAGAGGCTTTCCCTTCGTTTGAAGGGACTCTCTCAACTTTGGGCCTAGACTGTTACCCCCACGTGTTAACCTATTACCTCCAGTTTCTCCCTACTTCTTCCACTAAATGCAATCCTAGCTGAAGCCTCCTCAAACTTTTAAAAAGTACTCAGGACAATTTTCTAGTCAATTAGGAAAAACTATCATGGCTACTCGCTGGAAATGAAAAGCAATTGACTCGGGAAGAAGTGCCGTCTGTCTGACGCTGACAACAACCTGTCAAATATTGCCTTTCAGTCGACATGGTCAGACATTGATAGAAAAACTGGCAATTTGCTAGTCGCGACAAATTGAATAAAATCTTTACTAATTGGCCCCCAGGGAAAAAAACAAATATGATAAAAGAAAGAGAAAACGGAGCACTGTTCCTTTGATTGAGGTCTTTTAATGCTTGGTTGCATGCGAGGTACCTTGCTAATTAAGAATTAGATAATTGTTTTACAAAGTGTCCTCATCTCCTGGGTTAACGAGGGTTAGGGCAGTTGATTAGGATGGATAGCTTGTTTTGTGACTGACTCTTGTTTTCAAGGATGCAAGTTCAGTATTTGTTTAACTTGCCATCAAGAGTCTAGGCTCACAGCCTCTCAGATCATTATAGTGGTATCATATGTCAGCGATTGGCTTTTCTGGCCCTTGAGTAGGCGTCCTAATGGGATTTCAATGGCATTTTGCGGTTTGGAGCCTGATGCTTTAAGGTACATTTGAGATATGTACTGATTGATGACGTCTCTTGGCATATATTTGACATTATTTTACCTTCAATTTTATTGTTTTCACTTTTGGAATCTTCTGATATCCTGGCTATACTGTCCACTCGATCACGTGGGTCATATCGTTAGAAAATGAACAAAATGCCAACTCTACATTTTTAGTCATTTCTGGTAACTTAGACTGAACAATGATAAATACTAGGTTTATCTGAGTATATTTGATATTGCGTTGATTAAAATAATCTGTTCGGTTGTGTTGAACGGTACCTCATTTTTGTCTTAAATTTGGATTATTTGAGAGGAATGGCGAAATGTCAATTGTACAATTTCAGGCGACTTCATCCACATTGACTCACGTCCATTATTTAATAGTTATAAAGCAAAGCATGGCTACCATTACTGGAACATTAGTGTAGAATCTCGTGAGAGGGACTGGTATATGGGTCAGATTTTCAGAAAATGTACAATTAGCAACTGTACACATCTAGTAAATTCTCCTAAATTAGGCTGCGATTTGGTCAATACTAGGTAAATTAGAGTATATTCGGCATTGCATTGATTCTAGCAATCTGTTGGGTTAGGTTGAACTGTATTTTGAACTTTATTTTCGTCTGAAATTTGGGTTATTTGAGAGGATTGGTGAAGGTAAATTGTACATTTTCTGACGAGACGTTAAAGAGACGCCGCACATGGCGTCTGCTTGGTGGGAGGTATCCACATTGATTACTTGGGTCAGATTTTCAGAAAATGTACAATTCGCCTTCACCAATCCTCTCAAATAAACCACATTTCTGACGAAAATAAAGTTCAAAATACAGTTCAACCTAACCAAACAGATTGCTAGAATCAATGCAATGCCGAATATACTCGAATTTACCTAGTATTGACCATATTTCAGTATTGCAGCTGCAATGTACAGCTGCCAATTGTACATTTTCTGAACATCTCACCCACATGGATCTGGACACACATCAGGCATGTGTCATATGATCCCTGGGTCCCTTCCAGCCTTAATGATTGTAACGTGAGCCTAGTAATTACTTCTATATTTAAATGAATATGACATATATAATATATGGTGACATGTGTAATGTATGGAGTATATAGATCGCCTTTGTCATACATCGATGGCCATCAGAACGTTATGGAACATAACTCTTGCATTGTTGATACTTCAAAAAGATCGTGTTTTTTTTTGTTTTGTTTTTTTAACTTGTTTTTCCCGGATTGCCAGTAATGAGCTTGATATGTTTTTTTTGCATGAAATCATGTTTGCTAAGATCTTTGATTTTTCTTCTTCTAAAAAGTTATTAATTTTGATCCTATGATCTACAAGTGTTTTCTTCCTCTTTTGGTTTATTTCCCTAATTGTGTATCAATCCTAATAGAGAAAAACATATACCTTGACCTTTAGTTTATTTCGTTATTATATTTATCATAAATATTTGCCAGTTGCATCGGGAAAGTGCTCTAGAATGCCACCATGTTAGCATATATGGGTCAGATCTTCAGAAAATGTACAATTGGCAGATCAACACGTTTAGTCAATTCTGCTAAATTAGAAATATTATAAATACTAGGTATATCTGAGTATATATTTGGTATTGCATAGCTTCGGAAAGTGGTTGGTTATGTTGAACCTTAGAAGTAATATGAATTATTATATTACTTCTAAGGTTGAACTTAATTTGAACCTTATCGCTCTCTAAAGTAAAATGTGAATTATTTGAGACAAGATTCATCTTCACGACTCACGTTTCTTGCCTTGTATTGGCATCAGATCTATAATATATATAAACTGTGATGAGAGACTGGACAACTGACCCGAGCATTAATGTATTGGCCTGTAAATGAATTTTTTTAAAAAAAAAGAAAAAAAAGCTAATCAGTGGATGGAAACCATATAATTATACGGATCAGATTTTCAGAAAATGCACAATTGGCAGCTCTACACATTTAATAAATTGTGCTAAATTAGACTGAAATTTAGGTAAATTCCAGTATATTCGGCATTGCATTGATTCTAGCAATCTGTTTGGTTAGGTTAAACTGCATTTTGAAAGTCATTTTTGTCTTAAATTTGTGTTTTTTTGATAGGATTGGTTAAGACGAATTGTACATTTTCTGGCGATTTCACCCATATATATATATATGGGCGTGAGACAAATCATCCAACATACGTACATGGCCACTGTCCACTTGAAGGCAGGACACTGTCCACTCTGTTATTGTGTTTATCTATCAAGACATTCATTTGTACAGTGTAGGCTCAGATCAGATATATTATATGTCAGTGATTGGACGCCTACTGCGCTAATGACTTTCCCCGCGCTGCTCTAAATGGCTTTCCCCTAATGGCGTCCTAATGATGTTTTCGTGGTTTCGGAGCAAGAGGCTTTCCCTCAGTTCGAAGGGACTCTCTCAACTCTGGGCCTAGACTGTATATGGCGAATCATCCGACATATGGTCACTGGCCACGCTGAAGGCATGACACTGTCCACTCTGTTTGTTATTGTGTTTATTTATCGAGTATGGGATGTCTGGACATGTACTTAGGGTTCTGAGTGTGAGCACTATGTATAGCCTATGCAGCAAACACTAGCCCCTCAGTGAGGTGTTTATGCATTGGAGACTGAGGCATATCTGGGTCAGATTTTCAGAAAATGTACAATTTAACTTCGCCAATCTTCTTAAATAGCCCAAATTCCAGACGAAAATAAAGTTCAAAATACAGTTCAACCTAACCAAACAGATTGCTAGAATCAATACAATGCCGAATATACTCGAATTTACCTAGTATTGACCACATTGCAGCCTAATTTAGCAGAATTTACTAAATGTGTACAGCTACCAATTGTACATTTTCCGAAAATCTGACCCATCTGTGGAATGTTAGTTAACTCAAGAACTCGAGATGCTTGCTTGGTGTAGGTTCCCTCTCTTAATCTCCCATAATCTTTTTACCCGAGGTCATTTAATTGTTTGCCACCTTTGTTATCCGTCCAAGTTGAACCTCCCTCCTCCTCCTTAGTTTCTAAATGCGTCATTTACAAAAATAATCTTGTTTATATGTTGATCGCTGGTGTTTGTACCGTTAGAATGAAGTACGAGGGGTGATATCTGATAGAGATCTACTTCAGTGTAATTTGATGATAAATCTTCCCAAGTTTTTTTAAAAGAGGTATGCCATGAATTCGGGGATGCAAGTCTACACTTGAAGACTTTAGCACATGTGTATTATTATGTACTGAAATCAGTACTTTTGAAAACTCCCCAAAATTGTCCTATCGCCCCAAATTCCACCATTTTTAGCAAAATTCTGAAAATCCGATATTCTTAAATATTCCGTACAAGCGAGAAGGCCTAAATGAATACAAATTCAGTCTCTTTTTTCTCGAAAATCTTCTGTACATTTTTTGCAAGATCGGACGTGCATCCCTGAATAAAATTCAAATTTAAATTCAAAAAATCTTTTATTGCAGGTGTTTTTACAATCAGGTTGGTCAGTTCTGTCTTTTCCAGACCTATGACTGTCTTCCTTCAGAGCTTTGAATTGATATATTTATCCTTTTTTTCTCTTTTTTTGATATATTTATCCTTGTTGAGTTAGCAAAAAGGGTACAATTTATAACAGGACATCAATGGTGATCCATGTGCATGTAGTTTTAAAGTTTCACAGAATCTCGATAAATTTAGAAATGCTCTAACTCTCAGATTGCCTGTTCGATCTTTACCTTGCTGTTTTAATTAACTTTATCCTATCGTTTATTTGCAGGTGAGTACGATTCCTATCTGTAGAGAGAATCTGATGAGCAGAGAGTAGTTGGGGTTGGTATGTATGTGTCTACACAACGTATCTAGTTCTTTTACTGGCCATGGGATACATTCAAGTTGGCTTGGATGATGCAATTTCAGTCAGACAACAATTGATTGATTGTTGATTGATTGATTGATTGATTGATATAGTCTAGGCTCACAACCTCTCAGATCAGATATTAAGAATGGTATGTCTTGTTGCCTCTGAAACATTCTAACAGTGAGGTTTAAGGCAGAAATCATAACGCGCAAAAATCTTGATACTCAGACTTTTATTGTAAGCTGGTTTTGTAATAGGTATAGATAATTGTTATGTACGAGCGAAATCAATACCGCACAAGTTGTAAAGGAACAAGACCTTAAGCGGATGAGGAAGAAAGAAAATAGAGAAAATACCAAAAAAATACAAAATATAAAGGTAACGGATATTAAACCTTAGAAGTGTAAGAGCCCAGAAGGCAGGATATTTTAAATAAAACCTTTTAAAAACAAAAAAAAGAATGGTATGTCAGCGATTGGACGCTTATAATGCGCCAATGGTTTTTCCGGCCCTGGAGTAAAAAGCATTCTAATAGCATTTTAATGGTATTTTGCGGTTTGGAGTGAGAGGTCAGATTTCCCTCAGTTTGAAGGGACTCGTCATTCCTGACTTGAAGCTCATGTGGATGTATGATTGCAGTCCAGGGGGTCAAAGTTCACTTCCATCTCTGGAAATTTAATCCTGTTCATGACTGATAGAACGCGCACATGAAACGCTTGGCACCATGTAACAGCGATGCTTGACCAATGGTCAGCTTGATCAAAGGTCACGGGTTCACAGCATGAGGCTGGAGCTCTGCCAGTCTCATGAGGCCAAAGAAATGGGCGTGTTTCCGATTTATGTATCTGAAAATTCAATTTAATTCAATTCACAGCATTTTTTATACATACCTTATTTTACTCGTTCATATACATACGAGTTTTCAAGTTCATACGTAATGGAGGTGTACAAAAAGAAGACACATTTTAAATCGGAAACTTCTTTTTTCTGGATTAATGGATGCACTCTAGGCCCAATATCATCATCAGATAAGAATGGTACGTCAGCCTACTTCGCTAATGGTTCCTGGCCTAGAACTCGGCGTTTTAATGGGAATATAATGACATTTTGTGTAATGACATCTTAATGGAATTATAATGGCACTTTAATTCCGTTATGAGGCGAGAGGCTCTCCCTTCGTTTGAAGGGACTCGCTCAACTTTGGGCCTAGACTGTATGGACGATGGTCACCCCCCTAGGGGTGGAGAGTGACGGTGGGTTGCATGAGGCGTGTCCCAGGCCACACACTGGAGGGGATCCCCTGGCTAGCTGTATAGTTTATTTAACTGTTGATTACATGTATGACATACGTGTGGGTATAATAACACTATATCCCCTCCAGTGATAAGCTAGCAACACCTCAACCTCATCATCCAAGCGTCATCTTGACCATTATTTATAGCAAGGCTGTATTGTTTTGCTTTAGTTTTTTTGGGGTAGAGGCTTTAGAATATTAAGAATTCACTATTTCTTTTTTAAAAATCTGCCGTATCTTTTGCATAACCCGACTTGAATCCCTAAATTTTCATTTGATGGCAAACTTTACCAGTGATCTTCCAATGCACCCACCCAAATAAGTCCATCTAATATTGATGGATCGTTTTCTTCATCGATAATCCATATTTTTATCCACCTTCATTGTATTGAGGTAGGTTTTGCATTGATCTCTGATCGGGGAGTGAGGGATCCTAGATTGTGTTCCAGTGAGTTCACATCGGTACAAAGTAATCACCATGTTTGCACCTAGGTCTACCTGGTGGGCTGTAGGCTGTCATAGCCTTGATCCATACACTTATATATATACGTGTATATCAGACTTGTATCATGTATATGGGCCACATTTTCAGAAAATGTACAATTGACCTTCACCAATCCTTTCAAATAACCCAAATTTAAGAAAAAAAATCATCAGGTTCAAAATACAGTTCAACATAACCAGACAGATTTATTGAATGAATACAATACAGAATATACTAAGATATACCTAGTATTTATCATTTTTCACTCTAATTTAGCAGAATTTGATAGATGCGTAGAACTGTAGATTGTGCATTTTCTGAAAATCTGACCAATAGAATAGTGAATATGTTGCCCTATAAAGCTTCATCATACTTTCTAATGACAATATAGAGGTGTCCCTGTCTGTGTTCAGGCCAAGGTAAAATAGGTATGTTTCCGGCTACTTTTCTGGTTCTTGCGCCTTGTAAAACGCCTACAAAATATACTTTGGAATAACGTGTATAGTGCCCAGGATCGGGGGATGATTTATGCCTGAACCCCGAGAACACAGATGGTAAATGCCACTCAAATTGTTATTTCCTAGTTAAATAACTTTTAAAAAACAAAAACAGGAGTTCGTTTTGTGTGAGACTAATACATAACAAGGCAAAAAAAATCGTTAAAAAACACAAAAAACACAAACGTACCATGCTTACAACAACCACAACTAACCATATATACACTGTGTCAGCCCCCCACCCCCACCGGCCCGCCCCCTCCCTCCACCCCGCCCCGCCCCGCAAAAAAACACAACCAACCCTAGAATCGAACATTACTCTTGTGAACGCCTCTATCATGTTTTGTCACCAGAGATGATAACTTGGTTCGAAACTATGAGATCAGTTCAAGGCGGATGGATTGGATGAGCGGAGGAAAAACAGAACCAAAAAAGGACAATATTTGTTGCAGCATGTTTTTATCAGTTTGTGTCCATCCCTCTTCTTCCTACCGGCGTGTCAATGTAACCTTATTGAAGTCGTTGTCAGATGTGGGAACAAACCTTTCCTCCTTGAAAAAAACTTTTGTTCCTGTTTGTGCGAACTAAACTGAAGTTTTATTTCCCGCGTGATTTTTGCCTTTCTTTTTTTCTTCCTTTGAATTCGTATTTGGTGCCAGGCGGCGAACTCACTCGCGTCAGAAAATGGACAATCGGCAGATCTGCACTTTCGGTACATTTGGCTAATTAGGCTGAAACGGGACACACACTATAACGTTTGCCCAGTCCTTGATTCCTCAGTGCTAATATATATGATTGACTCTTTGAACAACGAAAATCAAATACATACAAATCCCCGACTTTCCCCTCTTCTTAAAGAATCCCATTCAACTACTTATTAGACAGAGTAAAGCCAAATAGTGGCAGGGAGAACAATGAAAAAGTTGGTGTGCAGGATGGGAGTCAATCCAACTGGGAGCACACCTCTTGCCACTAAATATGGCCGCTGTAGTTCGATATATTAAGAGTCTAGACCCAGATCCTGTCAGATCCCTTCAAACTCAGGGAAACCCATCAGGTCCCTTCAAACTCAGGGAAACTCATCAGATCCCTTCAAACTCAGGGAAACCCATCAGGTCCCTTCAAACTCAGGGAAACTCATCAGGTCCCTTCAAACTCAGGGAAAGTCATCAGATCCCTTCAAACTCAGGGAAAGTCATCAGGTCCCTTCAAACTCAGGGAAAGTCATTAGGTCCCTTCAAACTCAGGGAAAGTCATTAGGTCCCTTCAAACTCAGGGAAAGTCATTAGGTCCCTTCAAACTCAGGGAAACTCATCAGGTCCCTTCAAACTCAGGGAAACTCGTCAGGTCCCTTCAAACTCAGGGAAACTCATCAGATCCCTTCAAACTCAGGGAAATTCGTCAGGTCCCTTCAAACTCAGGGAAACTCATCAGGTCCCTTCTGGCTTCAAACTCAGGGAAACTTATCGCAAAATCCCATTAGAACCTCATTATGAGGTCGGTCTCTCAAGATTCTAAAATTAATTCAGGCCGATCACAGACAGTTTTCCAGAAGGTTTCCCCACCGATTTTCTTTTCTTTGACACTAATTCGTTTTTTCACCTGTCCAAAATATGTCGAATTTCCAACGTATACATAATAATAGTGATATTCTGCAGGAACTACACAAACATGTATGTGGGTCAGATTTTCAGAAAATGTACAATTGACAGCTCTACACATTTAGGAAATTCTCCAGAATTAGGATAAAAATGACGAATACCGGGTATATCTGAGTATATTTGGTATCGCATTGATTTAAAGTATTATTTCTGTTATGTTAAACTGCATTTTGAAGCGCATTTTTGTCTTAAATGTGGCCTATTTGAGAGTATTGGTGAAGGCGAATTGTACATTTTCTGGAAATCTGACCCACGTACGTTCCATAATTTCCTATAAGCTTCTAAAGTCATTATCCATTATGACAACTTTTAAATTGGAAAATAGCCAATATAGTTCAAGTTACCTAGCTGGTAATTTGTTTTAGAAATCCTTCAACAAAGCCAAGCTCATACCTTTAAAACGCCAAGCTCACATATCTAATTATAGTTTGTGAATACGCAGCATATGGGTCAGATTTTCAGAAAATGTACAATTGGCAGCTGTACACATTTAGTAATTTCTGCTAAATTAGGCTGCAATTTGGTCAATACTAGGTAAATTCAAGTATATTCGGCATTGCATTGATTCTTGCAATCTGTTTGGTTAAGTTGAACTGTATTTTGAACTTTATTTTCGTCAGAAATTTGGGTTATTTGAGAGGATTGGTGAAGCTGAATTGTACATTTTAAGAAAAACTGACCCGTATAGGTTGCACCTGTAATGGTGGAAACAGGTGTTCATTGAGCTGGTAGGGCAATTTATGGCTATTGTTGCGTCCAGGAGGGTGTGTCCAGCAGCTATAGGGGGTGTCGGGGGTTAGATACTGACCACTGCATCTTGGTTACTGACACCGCTGACCATTGGCCAGTTCAGTATATTTGGCATTTTATCAGTCTCTAGAGACTGACCCTTCCTCATTGATGCTATACTTGAGTGATGGTGGACTGGTAATGATATATTCTATTGATACGATACGATATTTGGTTGTTGTTATTGAATAGTTTCACACATTCTCGCATACACGCTCGAGACTTAAGACCCTGCCCACACATAGCCGATTTGCCTCCCGATTTTTCCCCGATTTTGGTCTTCCGGTGATTCCTATGACTTCTTTTCGAATCCTGGTTTATGTTTTTGAAATAACATCAACCAGGATTGGAAATGATACCCTAGGATTCATCGGAAGACCAAAATCGGGGGGTAATCGGGGGACAAATCGGCTATGTGTGGACAGGGTTTAACCCACCTCATTGGTATTGTTTGCTTTACTCTGTAACGACTAATAACGGCATTATACTGGAGTAGCACATTTGGTTAAAACCATACGAAGGAACTAAAATTAGAATTCCTCAAGCCACATCTGGGTCTAAGTTTTAACCCAATTGTATTCAAGACTTTGTTTACCATTTCTGGATTCATATCTCGAAAGATTTGGTCTGTTTCTTATGGTCTTATTCGCGTTAGCGTTTTACTCTGGATTTAAGAGGAGAAGACATAGATATACTGACAAACGTGGCCCCCGACTGTTTGAGCCCCTTTTTCGCCCCCTTCTCCCTTTTCCTGCTGTTCCTATTCTATTCCTTAACCTAGAGAAAAGTTTCGGACGTTTATCTATTGGCATAACATATTAGTTTGTAACTGAGGACTATTTTCATTTTGTGTTTTCGGCACAAGGACTCACACCAAAGGAAGTGATCACGATCGTGATCACCCTGACTAAGACTTTAGCCCTTATCAAAAGCTGGGCCTAGAATGAATCTGTTATCAGATGAGACAGCCCCAGACAGCCAGCTCTACCCCAGTGCTAGCACCCCAGTCAGTGTAATAAAAGTGTGACCACAGGGTTATAAAAGTCAGGTGTCCACACAGAGTTGTTCTATCAACTTTTTTAATTTAAGGATGTACAAAAATAATTCTGGTGCAGAAGTATTCTAATGATCATAACAATACTTTTCGTCTTTCTTTCATAACTGTGTGATGTTTAGAACTGAAAATACATTTATATATACTTTCTAATGTGGTTTCCCAGAAATCAACCAGGGTTGGAAGGTGCCAGGTCAGATGAGTGCAAGGTCATTGCACTCATCTGACCTTGCACCCTCCATCCCCCCTCCTCCTCCTCCTCCATCCCTCCTCCTCCATCCCTCCCCCTTTCTGTCTCTTTCTTCTGTCTCTCTCTCCCTTCTTCTCTATCTCTATTTCCTGGGTATGATCATAAACTGCCTCCCTCTCAGCTCTCCCGCCCTTGATAACACTTCAAAGTGTTGATAAGGGCGTAAAGCAACCAATCTCACTCACTCACTCACTCACTCACTCACTCACCTCCTCCTCCATCCCTCCTCCTCCATCCCCCCTCCTCTTCCATCCCTCCTCCTCCATCCCTCCTCCTCCATCCCTCCTCCTCTTCCATCCCTCCTCCTCTTCCATCCCTCCTCCTCTCCCTCCTCCATCCCTCCTCCTCCTCCTCCATCCCTCCTCCTCAATCCCTCCTCCTCCATTCCTCCTCCTCCTCCATCCCTCCTCCTCTTCCATCCCTCCTCCTCCTCCATCCCTCCTCCTCCCCCTCCTCCATCCCTCCTCCTCCCCCTCCTCCATCTCCTCCATCCCTCCTCCTCCTCCTCCATCCCTCCTCTTCCATCCCCCTCCTCCTCCTCCATCCCTCCTCCTCTTCCATCCCTCCTCCTCCTCCTCCTCCTCCATCCCTCCTCCTCTTCCATCCCTCCTCCTCCTCCATCCCTCCTCCTCCATCCCTCCTCCTCCTCCATCCCTCCTCCTCCTCCTCCATCCCTCCTCCTCCTCCTCCATCCCTCCTCCTCCATCCCTCCTCCTCCATCCCTCCTCTTCCATCCCTCCTCCATCCCTCCTCCTCCTCCTCCATCCCTCCTCCTCCATCCCTCCTCTTCCATCCCCCTCCTCCTCCTCCTCCTCCTCCTCCTCCTCTTCCATCCCTCCTCCATCCCTCCTCCTCTTCCATCCCTCCTCCTCCATCCCTCCTCCTCCACTGCAAATGTCATTAAAATACCATTAGGACGGAATTTTTTTTTTTCTTTTTTTTTTTCATCTATCTTGTCTAGGGTCTTGCTCCCAACCGCAAAATGCCATTGAAATGCTCCTAACCGCAAATGTCATTAAAATCCCATTAGGACGGATTTTTTTTTTTTTATCATTTTTTTTTCATCTGTCAGGGTCTTGCTCCTAACCGCAAAATGCCATTGACTTTTTGATTGACAATTCTGATTTTTCGATTGACTATTTCGACTTTCCAATTGATTGTTCTGACTTCATGACTTTTCGATTGACTATTTCGAGTTTTTGATTGACTGTTTGTTCTGACTTAATGGTTGACTATTCTGACTTAATGATTGACTTTTTAATTGACTATTTCGACTTTATGATTGACTTTTCTGACTTTACGATTGACTATTTTGACTTTTCGATCGCCTATTTTGACTTTTCAATTCACTATTTCTGACTTTTTGTTTGACTATTTCGAATTAAAATGACTTTTTGATTGACTATTTTTTACTTTTCGATTGACTATTTTGACTTTTCAATTGACTATTTTGACTATTCTGACTTTCGATTTACATTTTTATTGACTTTTCTGATTGACTTTTGACTTTTCTGACTTTTTGATTGACTATTTCGACTTTCTGATTGACTTTTCTGACTTTCTGATTGACTTTTCTAACTTTCTGATTGACTTTGATTGACTATTCTGACTTAACGAATGACATTTCTGACTTTTTGATTGACTTTCTGATTGACTATTCTATATATGCCCCCATTTAAAAGGCCACAAGGATATATCATGAATGAAATCAAATATAACTTAATGTAATTGTACTTAGTTTCTTGACCAAGTAATAGAATAATACTTAGGATATATCATGAATGAAATCGAAATATAACTTAATGTAATTGTACTTAGTTTCATGTCCAAGTAATAGAATAATATTTAATTTTCACTGGTCAAATCAATAAGGCCACCAAAAATAGGTGTGTTTCCGATTACCCCCACCACCAACCCCCTACGTAGAGAAACATTCCCCTCCCTGCCTTTTTTTGGCCTAAATTGAAAACATCCCTCTTTACCAATGTATAAACACCCCACCTATTAGCTAACGCTGTGTTGGTAAAAAATCCAACACTCCATCAGCCTCATTCCTCTCTTGTCATATTGTTATTATAAATCAATTCCTCATCCACACAAGTGCATCGCTCGTTTCACAATTGGTCTTTGGGATTTGATATGAAAATATTTGATTCAGTTCTCGATTGCTGTAAAGGGACCGGCATTAGGGAGGTTTTCAAACCTTCTTTAGCTTTTTTTTACAGTGTTGTTAAACAATATCTCTCCCAGTTTCGTCAATGAAAAAATGAATTATATTTATTCAGTTTTAATGGTATTTGTGTCGAAAACATATCATGACATAATATTACAATTTCAGATCTCTGAGTCAATAACATTGTCATTAGAACATATTGTATTTTGTTGCTTGTTGCACGAACCACATTCCAAATATAGATCAAAATTAGCTTTTCAGACTGAGAGCTGTAAATAAGTAATTGTTACTCTATACCCATTGGCGGCAATAGGAGAACACGAGTCGCTTACACATGTGTTTTTGATGCTAAGAGGGAGTAACTCTGGTTATTGGAGATGAAGCTTGTTTTGAAAGCTACTGCGCTGTTCTATGAGTCAGATTTTCAGAAAATGTACAATTGGCCTTCACCAAATAAGCCAAATTTCAGACGAAAATAAAGTTAAAAATACAGTTCAAGCTAACCAAACAGATTGCTAGAATCAATGCAATGCCAAATATACTCGAATTTACCTTGTATTGACCAAATTTCAGCTTAATTTAGCAAAATTTACTAAATGTGTACAGCTGCCAATTGTACATTTTCTGAAAATCTGACCCCTTTGTGAGAGAGGAGACTTTTGTCTTGTAGTTCTGTAAGGCTCGAGTTCACTCAGATCCCGAGTAAATACACCCTTCTGTAACTGAAGCTGGGCGGGTTTTCTATCCTCATTAATTCAGTAGTAATTATTAATTGAGTGGTAATTACCGCTAAGGGTCGGTGTTGCTCTTGGCAGTTGTTTTAGTAGTTCAGTAGTCTTCCCCTATTGGGTGAAATCGCCAGAAACTGTACAATTCACCTTCACCAATGCTCTGAAATAAGCCAAATTTAAGACGAAAATAAAGTTCAAAATACAGTTCAAGGTAACCAAACAGATTGCTGGAGTCAATGCAATGCCGAATATATATACTCGAATTTACCTAGTATTGACCAAATTGCAGCCTAATTTTAACAGAATTTACTAAATGTGTAGAGTTGCTGACTGTACATTTTCTAAAAATCTGACCCATATGATCACTCAGTTAGCATCGATCGGTCACAGACCTGATGGTCTTTTGATTTCTACTTTATGTTCAATTCTTTCCCAATCCATGCATCTAAACGTCATTGGACCAAGATTTTGCACTCTAGGTCCAAACCCTCAGATCAGATAAGAATGGTATGTCAGCCTGCTTCGCTAATCGGTCTCCTCGCCTAAGACTCGGCGTTTTAATGGGAATATAATGATAATTTGCAGTCTTAATGGAATTATAATGGCACTTTGTGGTTTGAGGGGCGAGGCTTTCCCTTCATTTGAAGGGACTCTCTCATCTTTGGGCCTAGACTGTTTGGAGGATTGTGTCCGGTTGTTTTTTTGGTGGCTACGTAGGGTTTCATCCAAGTCCACGTTTGTGTTTCGGGGACCCGCCGAAATCCGTTTTCTCAAGTGCTGCAAATTCGACTTCAAAGACTTGTATAAATCTTGTGTAAACATAACAGCAATAGAATATTGATCAATCCAGACGTATAAGCGTATATACTGTGTAACCATTAATAGGCCGGCGCGGCCAAGCTCCCCCAAAAAGCCATTATTCAAGAAGTTACCCCTACCCAGTCATATAGTCATTAGAACATTTCAATCACGATATTAATTCATATCTAGAGCATTAATAAAGATAATTCACCTAATAATGTATCTAAGATAAATGTTACATACTAAATATCACATAACACTTTATAAATATTGCAATCCTTGTTTTTGCTAACCATTCCGATGTGATACAATTCTTCTGGCATGAGAAATAATGATTATAAAGGATAAAAGATGTATCTGTAGATGTAGCACGTGCTTACACAATACACATCTGTAAAGCACGAACAGCTACTCTAGAATGTTGGCAAGATGGAGGATCATTAAATATCCTTCCTTCACCTCAAGTATAAAGCGTATCTGCAACCTGTAGTACCGTCGTTTGGCTGAGAGTTGCTGGAATCCTATATAAGCTGATTGAATAAGCTCCTTATAGAAGTAAGAATGTGAGGGGCGAGGAGGAATCTGAGGACAGTATACTGGTGAATACTGACAAATATAAGGCCTTCGTACTGAGAGCTCGGTACAGTGTCCACTGAACATTATACATGTTAATGTTCTTGTGCCAAAGCATTCAATACATGTACATAAGTGTAACTTGTATATATATATCAACATGTTCCTATTGAATTATTCTATATGTCATGCAATCTAAAGGGTGGTCTCCACTGGCTGCGGTAAGCTCTGCGGTAAGCTCTGCGGTAAGCCTTGCGATGGTGCTGTGATGGTAAGAAGTGGCGAGGTCCTGCCTACATGGCCAGTGATCCATGTAGGCAGGACTAACCTTGTCATTCCTCTCCACCTACAGAACCAGCACAAACCATCGCAAGGCTTACCGCAGAGCTTACCGCAGCCAGTGGAGACCACCCTTTACTTACTGACTTATACTCATTACTGTAAGCGATTATTTATCAGCAGGGCCATGCACAAATAACCAGATTTTAACAAGAATATTATGGACGTGGGGAGATTTGAGAATATTTGGGAGTTATCATAAATACCGACTTCAACATAAATACTGAAGTTTTGGCATCTCTGATTTATAAAGGGAAGTGGTGAGAGGAGCTATATAGTGGCCCAAAGTGTTGGCGGCATGTGTTGGCAGGGTTGTGGGTTCGAATCCCGCCGTGGGCAGATGTTCTCCAGCCCAGAGCTTGTGAAAGACCAACGAGCATCTACTCCTTCGTATAACTGTCTTTGGCAGATCAGCTATAGAGTCTAAGTAATAGGGGCAGATTTTCAGAAAATGTACAATCAGCAACTCTACACATTTAGCAAACTGTTAAGTTAAGCTGCAATTTGGCAATACAAGGTAAATTCGAGTATATTCGGCATTGCATTGATTCTAGCAATCTGTTTGGTTAGGTTGAACTCTATTTTGAAATTTATTTTGAGAGAGTTGGTGAAGGTGAATTGTACATTTTCTGGCGATTTCACGTGTACACACCTGTTGCATGATTTGCCTGTTTCTCCCCACTAATTAATGGGAATGAGGTGGATATGAGGGATAGCAGTAATTACCAGCCACAGATTGGTTGGTGCTGCTGATGTATCGGCCACTTGCTGCTCTGGCCTGCTCTGGCCTGCTCTGGCCTGCTCTGGCCTGCATTCCACTGCTAACCTGTGGCTTACATGTCTCATTATTGGAGCGGCAGCTTTGTCTTCCTCGGTCTATACCTCCATCAGTCCCTATATATTGGCCCTGTTGCATAATCTTTACTTGAAATGTTCCTTGCTAAAGTTGTTCTGCCTTGCTTAGGAAGGACATGTCTATAGATTATCTCACTCATGCTGGGCCTCGTTGATTCCTCAGTCGAGTGATTCTAAAAAAAAATTTTTTTTTCAAGATTTCGTGCATTAAAACAACTATTGTTATATAATAGACATTTTTTTAGTTCCTTGGAGGTGGGTTTTAAAAAAAAATTACCATCCCCCTACCTAGTTTCAGCCAGATAAATCGGAAACACACCTATATTTTTTTTCACTATCAGATCAGATAAGAATTGTATGTCAGCCTACCTCGCTGTTCTGTTTCTGGACTCAGACTCGGCGTTTTAATGGGAATATAATGACATTTTGCGGTCTTAATGGAATTATAATGGCACATTGCTGTTTGAGGCGAGAGGCTTTCCCTTCGTTTGAAGGGACTCTCTAAACTTTGGGCCTAGACTGTTTTTGCCTTATGAAAGATGAGATCAAATCAAGATTGGTTCTGCAACGGGCCCTTGCTGGCCGGGTGTCCAATTACGCCCATACTTGTCACATTGCTGAGGAGCGGCTTCTCTCTGACTCTCTGACACTGGAGAATAGTGTTACATGTGCTGCAGCTTCACATTGTCGAGGTTAGAAATGGTCGATGGAATATTGGGAGGACTTGTTGCATGTGGGTGAAACAGCCATTTTCCCTGTCTCACATCATATCCTATTCCTTATGAGGGTCAAGTTTTCAGAAAATGTACAATTGGCCTTCACCAATCCCCTCAAATAACCCAAATTTCAGACAAAAATCAGGTTCCAAATTCAGTTCAACATAACCAGACAGATTTATTGAATAAATACAGTACCGAATGCACTCATATATACCTAGTATTTATCAATTTTCACTCTTAATTTAGCAGAATTTGAGAGATGTGTAGAAATGAAGATTGTGTATTTTCTGAAAATCGGACCCATGACGCGCACGCACACGCAATGTCAGGGTGCCACACAGAAATGTACATTTCGCCTTCAGCAATCTGCTCAAATAACCTTAAATTATGGCAAAACCAGGTAGAAGTTCACTTTAACATGATTGATAATTAGTTTTATCAGTTCTTCCTGGCAATGTTTCATGAAAAGGTTCAGTTCAGAAACAGTTTGATTATTATAGCAATTTGTCAATTGTCAATAATAGAGAGAGAACGACAAAATAAAATACAAAATATACCTGAACTTGAATATATGAATCAGCACAATACCAGACGTATCTTATGATAAATACTGTAATTGTTCTCAAATTGTTAACTAATCAAAAGTTTTAAAACATATCTCAGGATCTGATGTAGTATTTGAATATTTTTTCGATTATGTCACTCTCTCTCCCCCTCTCCCTCCCCCTCTCCCTCTCCCACTCTCTCTCCCCTCCCCCCTCTCTCTCTCCCTCTCTCTTTTCTCTCTCTCCCTCTTCCCCCTCTCTCTCCCTCTCCTTCTCTCCCTCTCCCCCTCTCTCTCCCTCTCTCTTTTCTCTCTCTCACTCTCTCTCTCTCTCTCTTACTCTCCCTCTCTCTTACTCTCCCTCTCTCTCTCTCTCTGCCTCTCTTCTGAATATTTTTCGATTATGTTCAAGGTAGTTTTACGATTTCCCGACCTCATGTTATAAGGAATCCCACGTACATTTAAAGCGGGGACCATATTAGATTTATATGTCCTCTCTCCTTTTACGGAACTCCTGAAACGTCAGATGTTAAGTGAACCTGTATAAGACCAGTCACATACATAGACCGGGCCGAGACAGAAAAGAGAGAGATTAATCTGTAAAAAGGACATGGTTCGCAGACAGCTATATTTTTTTTTTTCACGTTTTTAAAGTCTTTTATTCAGGAACATCAGTGCACAGTCTCACAAATTCAGGTGATTTTCGTACCGATATATATATGGGTTAGATTTGCAGAAAATGTACAATTGGCAGCTGTACACATTTAGTAAATTTTGCTAAATTAAGCTGAGATTTGGTCAATACTAGGTAAATTCGAGTATATTTGGCATTGCATTGATTCTAGCAATCTGTTTGGTTAGCTTGAACTGTATTTTTAACTTTATTTTCGTCTGAAATTTGGCTTATTTGAGAGGATTGGACAAGGTGAATTGTACTTTTTCTGAAAATCTGACTCATATATGGCTCTGCCGGCTAGAGATCAGGTGTTGGAGCGACGGCTTTTATTACCAGCTCTATTGCAGAGAGTGGCTCAGGATCTGCTCCACCCTTGGGTAAAATCACCAAAAAATGTACAATTGACCTTCACAAATCCTCTTAAATAATAAGTCCAAATTTAAGACAGAAATGAGGTTCAGAATTTAGTTCAACATATCGAAACAGATTATTTGAATCAAGGCAATAACAAATATAGGTTTGAATACATATAAATGCGCAAGTATTTATCATTTTTCAGTCTTGATTTAGCAGAAATTACGAAATGTGTAGAGCTGCCGATTGTACATTTTCTGAAGATCTGACCCATCTTCCTGTAGTTGTGCGAGTCGGTGCGAGTCACTCTGTTTAATCTCTTGTATCAGTGTCGCTTACTGCTGTGGAAATGTATGTATATCATTTTCATTTTAAATTGTATTGTACACAATTAAGTTGCTCGTTAGAAGTGAATACTTTAAGAATTTAAGTGTGTGCAGTACAATTTAGAATAAAAAGTTGATTGCGTCGGTATCAGATGCTGCTCTTGCACTCTAGGTCCAAACCCCGAGATCAGATAAGAATGGTATGTCAGCCTACTTCGCTAATCGGTTTCATGGCCGTTTTAATGGGAATATAATGATATTTGCGGTCTTAATGGAATTATAATGGTACTTTGTGGTTTGAGGGAGAGGCTCTCCCTTCGTTTGAAGGGACTCTCTCAACTTTGGGCCTGGACTGCTTGGAAGTGTATAACATTTTTATTCTGTCATAAGTTGCTTTTGTTTCTCTCGTCTACAGTCAGCAAGTCTTCAGTATTTGTACCGAAATCAGTATTTTTATTATCATTATAGAATTGTTATTCATGTTTCTTTTTATGCAGTTACATGATCATGAATGGGGCGAATGGTTCTACATAGTATTTCTTCCACAGTGTCCTAAATGAAATAAATTAAGATATAGAAAATTGTCGCTTAGAATTTCTTAATTGGTAACATTCAAGTATTTCAACCGTCATTAAAATAGTCTTATATAATTTAATGTAACAATTAGGGTGGTCTACCAGTTCATGGTATTTAAGTTTGTAGCAATATAACATCATTTACTTGTTGATTGTTGCTTTGGATTTTTTTTGACTGAGAATATTTTTTGTGCCTAGTCATTGTCAATTTACATATTTGAAATATTCCTGTCCGTTCTGGTCACTACTCTTCACCAACTTTCGAATTTCGTGCAGATTGTTTTAAAAAATCTTAAAATCTGATGGTTTTTTGGTCAACAAAATGTTGTTAATAAGTTAAAATGGTTTGCACTCACGTAGATGAAGCGCTAAATAATAGCATAAGAATTCAATCTCTTTTTACTTTCTCTCCAAAATTTCAACATATTTGTCCTGACTATCTGAGCATACGGTGAAACCGTTTGAGGCATATTGTCTCTAGACTTGCACAAGTCTTTGATTTTGTTTTGTCAGAAAAAAGAAAGAAATATAATTCTATGGTTTCTATGGTCACTACCATGTTATATTCCCACTGTGGAATATCCTAAGACCATGAATGGAGAGAACTAGGCTAGCACTATGGCTCTATAAACAGCAGCAGTCTTAGTGATGAGGGCTATAGTCTATATTGTCTCCTGAACGCTATACTAGTTCTAGCAGAAAATGAATGGCTGACAAGGAACGCATAAAGACAGCCACACAAACGTTAGATGTCGGCAATGAAAAGCTCTATTATATTTTCCGTTGGGAGCGTACGTGTCTCTATCGCCAGCGCTCTCAGTTTGGTAGATGAGACTTCTCAATACAAGACAGATGTGGGTCAGATTGTCATAAATTGTACAATTCGTCCTCACCAATCCTCTCAAATAACCCACATTTAAAACAAAAATGAGTTTCAAAATGCAGTTTAACATCACAGAACTGATAGTTTAAATCAATGCGACACCGAATATACTCAGATATACCCGATATTCTTCATTTTTCAGCCTAATTTAGGAGAATTTCATTAATGTGTTGAGCTACCAATTGTACATTTTCTGAAAATCTGACCCATTATATGTCTATATGACCACGTACACACACTTGTGGATCAGATAGTCAGAAAATGTACAATCGGCAGCACTACACATTTAGGAAATTCTGCTAAATTCTGCTGAAAAATGGTCAATTCTAGGTATTTTGTTTTTTTATTTAGTATTTTTATAAAGCACATCGTCTGTAATAACGACAGTTGAGTTATCAACAAACAAGTACATTGTACTGTGAAGTTCTAATAATCAATTGAGGACATTATCATTGAGATATGGGCTTGCAGATGATAATTCAATACAGAATAACCACGGTCTTCCGCCCACCTACCTCTACTGAAATTGATTCAAATAATCTGTTTAGTTATGTTGAACTGTATTTCGAACCCCATTTTTACTTAAATTTGGGTTATTGGAGAGAATTAGTGAAGGCGAATTGTACATTTTCTAAAAATCTTACCCTTGTATATATGGGTCAGATTTTCAGAAAATGTACAATCCACCCTCACCAATCCTCTCAAATAACCCACATTTAAGACAAAATGAGCTTTAAAATGCAGTTTAACATAACAGAACTGATACTTTAATTAAATCAATGCTATACCAAATATACTCAGATGTACCCGGTATTCATCATTCTTCAGCCTAATTTAGCACAATTTCCTAAATGTGTAGGGATGCCAATTGTACATTCTCTGAAAATCTGACCCACATACTCAAATGCCCACCCAGTCTGAGCTGTTATAGATAGGCAACTATCGTGTTAAATGCCAGTGTAGATTGGGCGTCTGGGATAAGAATTAATGAGAAAGTCTATCCCTCCCAGTGGTGCCATATTATTGACCATCTCACATCCCTCATTCGGCCCTCTCATTCACCTCTCATCCAAAAATGGTGATTTGTCCAGAACTTTTAAGAACTAAATCCTTCCAGTCCCATCAGTATGATAACTAGTATTGATATGTGTTCGATGCAGTCTGGGCTCAGAGCAGAGCTGACAGTCCCTCCAAACTGAGGGAATGGAAAGCCTCTCGCTCCTAACCAACAATGTCATTATAATCCTATTAGGACGCCCAGTACAGGGCCGGGAATCTCATTAGCGCAGTAGGCGTCCAATCACTGACAAACCATTCGTATCTGACCCGAGAGACTGGGTAGTTAACGTTGAGACATATTTGACCAAAAGGAGAGGTTGGCATGCAATTAATTTATCGACCATATTCAGAGCATGGCTTTGCAGCCAATGCTTTTCAAAGATATGGACCGAGGGAGTGGTAAGTAGCTGCATACTAAGCTGATTTAAACTGAGTAACATCGTTCATAACACGAGGAAACGTGTGAGATATAGTAATATTAGTATAGTTAAAATGTCGCATGTTCATCCTATAGAGTCATCTTAATTAGTATCGAAGGGTTAATCATGTGTCTGTAGATTACTATGGGAAGAAACCACATTACACTCTATTTGAGACCTACTTAGAGTAAACATCAATGCAAACCCAATGGTAACCCTACGGCAAACGGCTCCAAGTACCGTAGATATCAAATAGAGTGTAGATTCATGGGGCTTCCCTGGTTATTACCTGAATCATTGGAGCAAGAGGCTCCTCCTGCCATCCTGTGATGTGTTAAAGAAAAATGAGTAAAAAAGAATAGATTTTGAAGTACCATCATATTTAAAAAGACATCATATTTGAAAAGATGAGATTAAGTGGATTCCAATGATGGTAAACATAACGCATCTTATAAGTATTTCTATATTTTGTATGCATAGAAAATGTTAACTGTAATTATGGATTGTCAATCACTATAGTAAAGTAGTTAAATATACTATATTTTGGATAACCTCAGATATGCATAGAAAGTCTTCAAGTCGACACATGCATTCATGCTACGAGCAGCACTAAGCACTCCAATAATGAAAACATTGTGTTCACAGTCTAGGCCCAAACTTGAGAGAGTCCCTTTAAACGAAGGGAAAGCCTCCCACCTCAAACCGCAAAGTGCCATTATAATTCCATTAATACCTCAAAATGTCATTATAATCCCATTAAAACCCCGAGTCCCAGGCCTGGGAAACCCATCAGCACAGTAGGCATCCAACCACTGACTTACCATTCTTATCTGATCTGAAGGTTTGGACCTAGAATGTTCAATAAAAGGGTTCTCGTGAACAGATCACTATTTGAAAAATATCGCTTTTGCGACTCCAGTCTAGGCCCAAAGATGAGAGAGTCCCTTCAAACGGAGTGAAAGCCTCTCACCTCAAACCACAAAGTGCCATTATAATTCCATTAAGACAGCAACATGTCATTATATTCCCATTAAAACGCCGAGTCCTAGGCCAGGAAACCGATTAGCAAACAAGTAGGCTGACATACCATACTTATCTGATCTGAGGGTTTGGACCTAGAGTGACTCGTTTTCCTGTGGCACATCACATATCATTAAATCATAGCCTGTGCTAATGACTTAGAGTGAGGTTCTAAAAGACTGAACAGCGAAAAGTGCCACCAGTCTTGTCGCTTGCCTCCAGGGCCCAACGTATGTTTTATTCCTTCCCCTGCCCAACAGGTTTCCTGGAAATCCTGTATACAGGCCGCAGCAGCAAGATTAATTAATTCTCCAGCGGCTTACAAAGTTTTTAATTTTCGGATATTGGGCGGACAATTATAGTGTTGACGACATCCTTCATCCAGCCTGCCAGAAGGCTATTAAGGCTTACATAATATACTACTAGCGTCTCAACAAATCTGAACATCATTTCTGGAGCCAATATGACATTATGCTGAGAGGCTTGATAGTCTAATGTTTGCTATAAGAGACCGCGTGAGAAATAAATGCTTGGAACAGGAATAGATTTCAGAATTCGGTATTTGACTGGTCATTATAAGACATTGCCCCAGCAGTCTAGGCCCAAAGTTGAGAGAGTCCCTTCAAACGAAGGGAAAGGGAAAGCCTCTCACCCCAAACCGCAAAGTGCCATTATAATTCCATTAAGACGCAAAATGTCATCATACTCCCATAAAAACGAACTGAGGGTTCGGACCTAGAGTGGGAATTGATTTAAGAATTTCGGTATTTGACTGGTCATTATAAGAAAATGCCCCAGCAACAGTTGATTCAGATTGATTTAAACAGGTACACTATTTAGAGTGGGCCTCTAAACCTTAATGCCTCAGAACTACAGATTTTTTGGTTTTTTTGGACGTGTTTATTTTCAACTAAAAAAGTAAAAAGTAAAAATTTCTCAATAAGAATGTTGAACATGTTATTATCTTGAATATTACGTAGTCTACTAGGCAATTTGTTCCAGGTTGACGCTACTTGGTATTAAATGTAGCGAGTGTTTATCTGAGTCCTTTTTTGGAATAAATTGATGCAGGGTAGGGGCATCAAACAGGCGAGTTGCTCTGGCTATTGGCAATTTATTGTTAGATCTCATTTTTGTTATGGCAGTAAAAGCCAGCTTGGAGAGACGAAAGCCAGTTCTATTTTCTAAAATCATAGTTCTTGTCTGATTGTGTATTTCAATTGTTGGTGTTCTGCGTGGGCATCCAAGAGCAATTTTAAGAGCTTTATTCTGTAATCTTTGAATTTTTGTCAATGTTTTCTGATTACATTTACTAAGGAAGGGGGCACTATAATCGATAATTGAAAGGACGTTCGCTTTCACTAAGAGCAGGGCACTCTTTTTTATTAAGGTTAGGTCTAATAGTAGCTGACTGGTGAATCCTAAAGTTTAGCGATTTTATTAATATATTGCTTTGCTCTTGGAAGCTTAGCTTGTTATCAATATTTATGCCCAAATAGGTATAATTTTGACACATTCAATTTCGGTTTTGTTTATTTTCGGTAATAGCTGGCTGTTAGTTTTTCTCTTCTCTCCAAAGAGGACTGTCTTATGCATTCTAATTCTCTATATTTTAAAAGTTTCTTTTACTGGACAATACTATCGAAATTTATTCACTTTCAGATTGTTATGGAAAGATTATTTACAAAATTTACAAAAAGAAATCACCTCTCCATCTAATCTCTGCAGCTTTGAGTGAGCACTGAAGTTTTCAACGAAAATGAATATGATTGCTTAAATATATTTTTTTAAAAAGGGGGTTTGAGGGACCACACAATAAAGAATTGAACTGTTTTTATAATTGTGACTCTGTATTTTATTTTGGTTTTTGTTCTCATTAACCATAATAATTGAGTGTGAGCTTTTAATTTTAAGGCCATTAGTTATTTAGTTGATGTTCACCTCAAACCCTACAGACCCCTCATCCGGGCACTGATGAGCTGATGACCTGCAGCATTATCTGGGTCAAGGTAAACTGATCTACCTCAGTCACGATAGCCCCCAGGTGACCCATGGTGCCCCCTAGGGAAGGGAGGATTAATCTAGCGATATGGTTGGTCATGTGATCAGAACCTATACAATCTGCAGCACTACACATTCTGCTAAATTAGTCTGAACCAAAAGAATTGATAAATACCAGGTTTATCTGAGTATATTTAATATTGCGTCGATTCAACCAACGAGTTGATTCAACAAATCAGTTTGGTTGTATTGAATCCCCCACCCCCCACCCCTCCATTAAATTTGAGAGTGCGCTCTCACACTCTAGGTCCAAACTCTCAGATCAGATAACTTGAATGGTATGTCAGCCTACTTCGCTAATCGGTTCCCTGGCCTAAGACTTGGCGTTCTAATGGGAATATAATCACATTTTGCGGTCTTAATGGCATTATAATGGCACTTTGCGGTTTGAGGCGAGAGGCTACCCTTCGTTTGAAGGGATTCTCTCGACTTTGGACCTAGACTGCTCATAGTGTGGGCCAGTTTCCTATTAAGGGCTGGTTCCATTGGTACGGATACGAATGTTAGTACGGATACGAATCCGTCATGCGGATACGGTAACCTATTTTGGAGTGAACCCATACGTCTAGAATGTAATGGCATCAAAGAGGGAAACCATACGAATGGAGTACGGAAACGTCCCGATCGCTACATGGAGCGATCGGTTTTACCGTATCCGTATCCGTACCTGTTGACGTGTACGGATCCGCACACATGGAAACATGCCTGTATATTTTAATGTGAGCGAATTTTGCCGTATCCGTATCCGTGTCCGTATCCGTACCAATGGAACCAGCCCTTTACTCTCTAAGGTTTGCCTATGTTACTCATTCCCCCATACTCATCTGGTGCACTTCCCTAATAATACAGTATTAATTCCTCCCCCTCCCCCTCCCTCCATAGCCCCCTAACCCACGAATGCGCCCAAGGGGGATGAGGTGTACCATTCGGGGTCAATGAGTGCGAAATGCAGCTCTGTCTATAGGGCTTCTGTGAATGTCAAGATGTTAATACCATCTATACATGATAGGGGCGGAGGTATGGTGTATATAGCCATGGTATGTTTGCATTTTATGATAAGGGAGGTATCTTAATGAGTAGTACCAGCTTGTACTGCTGACTCAGTATAGGGCTGGGTCAGATCGCCAGAAAATGCACAATTGACCTTCACCAATTCCCTCAAATAACCCAAATTTCATACAAAAATTAGGTTCAAAATACAGTTCAACATAACCAGACAGATTTATTGAATGAATACAATACGGAATACACTCAGATATACCACGTAGTATTTATCATTTTTCACTCTAATTTAGCAGTATTTGATAAAATGTGTAGAACTGTAGATAGTGCATTTTCTGAAATTCTTACCCGTATAGGTCCCGTCATGGGGCTGGGCGTCAGAAAATGTGCAATTGGCCCTCACCAATCCTCTCAAATTAGCCAAATCTTTAAAAAAAAAGTTCAAAATAAAGTTCACCGAAAAGGTGGTTCTTTTCTTCATGCTCAGATATACTCAGGTCTGATCTATAGATACACAAGTCTATAACTGGTTCTCATTTTTAGTAGAATTTACTAAATGTGTAGAGCTGCCTATTGTACATTTTTGACGACCTAGCTGACTCATATGTCCCATGGGTTATAAACCTATAGAGTTATGGGTAGGTCAGGTCGCCTAAAAATGTACGATTCGCCTCCACTCTCAATAACCATTTAAAACAAAAATCAGTTTCAAAATTGTGTTAAGCATAACCGAACAAACTTCTTAAATCAACGCAACGATAAATGTATATATAGAGTTACCGATTGTCCATTTTCCCAGGCCCAGACCCAATGCCCTACGTCCCATGGTCAGGGTTATGATAAGCCAACGAGCATGGATAAACTGTAAGCTTGTGCCTGCTGGGAGATGGGCCCATGTAGATAACCCTAGTCATGCTCATGCTCAACTTCAATCGTGGAGGATGGACCTTCACGTAACTAATGATATTTCAGTGGGTTGTAATTTATGGCACATGAACCCGAACCTGAAAATATGTGGCCTTTCATTCAAAATCATTTGATACCAGAGTTCAGTCTCGCTCCAAACCGCAAAATACCATTAGGATTAGCGCTGTAGTCGTCCAATCACTGAACAGGAAAACAATGGTTGTACAATGTGGTCCATGTAGTTTTAAAGATTCGAAGAATCTTAATAAATATTGAAATTCTGCTGTAAATACAAACATGTCCTCTTTGATTGCCTGTTCGATTTTTACCTTGCTGTTTTAAATAAAGTTATCCTATCGTTTATTTGCAGGTGAGTACGATTCCTATCTCTAGAGAGAATCTGATGAGCAGAGAGTATAGTGGTATGTATGTCTACACAACGCATCTAAACATGTAAAGGCCCTGTTTTGCGGCGCAAAGTACTCTTTTCCATTAACTTATGTTAGAATCGGATGGGAATCGGCTATAGTGGACAAGGCCCTTAAGTCTTGTCCTGTAATACATTTAGGTAGGCTTGGATAATGCAATTTCAGTTGGACAACAATTAATAAACAGTTTTGTTTTGACCATAAAGTCCTTACAATAAAGTCACTAGATAATCTTGGAAGAGGCTCCTATGAAAATATGTTTTCAGTCTCATCCTTCTCCGGGTTTCTGTATCAATAAACAGAAAACATTTCTAAATATCTTATAAATTAATTACAGTGGAACCTCTCTATTGAGACCACCCTTGGGACTGAACGAGTTGTGGTCTCATAGCGAGGTGGTCTCATTAGAGGGGCTTATCTAATAAGAGGGAATAATTCGGGACTGAGAGAAACTGGTCTCAATATAGGGGTGGTCTCTATAGAGAGGTGGTCTTTATGCGAGATTCCACTGTATCCATTACAGTACTTAATAAACTGCAAGGGCTTAAAAACCTCTCTCCAGCTGGAAAACCGCCCTTCTGTAGCAATCAAACGGTTGAATAAAGTGTTATCAAATCTAATATAATAGATGTGGGGATATTTGACAAAGGCAGTGTTTAATTAAGCCCTTGTAATATTTTCACAATATTGAAGTAACTCAAGTGTGGCTATATATATGCGCCATCAGAACCTGAGATGACTGGGCGCCGGTGTTGCGTGAACTATTGTACTTTATGAAGTCACCAGATGTGTCCCTGGTGTATTGGTGACAGATGGTTCACGCCTCTGAGTGTCCCGCCCCTCCACCTCTAGTCTGACCTTTGACCCATAACACCTTCCCCATCTCACACAAGGGTCAGATTTTCAGAAAATGTACAAATCACCTTCACCAATCCTCTCAAATAACCCAAATTTCAGACGAAAATAAAGTTCAAAATACAGTTCAACCTAACCAAACAGATTGCTAGAATCAATGCAATGCCGAATATACATGAATTAACTAGTATTGACCAACTTGCAGCCTTATTTAACATCATTTACTAAATGTGTACAGCTGCCAATTGTACATTTTCTGAAAATCTGACACAAATCTAACCTCTCCAGTCTCCTGGAGCACTTGTTATGCCATGTTTAATCCTCTACACTCTATTCTAGATCTACTTGGAGCGGCTCGCCGTAGGGTTACCATTGGGTCTCTCTGATGTTCACTCTAAGTAGGTCTCAAACAGAGTGTAACCGCATGTTTCCCATTTAAAATGTGTCGATGATTGGATTTATTTTTGAGAAAATTTCGATGAATTTTAAATTTATCAGCTCCGTTTCGAAGTGAAATCTCTGAATGTTTAATTTTAGTTTGCAATCAGATGATAGGTTTCTGCCTGATCGTGCCCCAAGGGGTTAATTACCACCGTATTGCCCTCTCTGTAGACGTGTACAAGTCCTTGATTTTGTTTTGTTTATAAAATGAAATGTTTACAAATGGAGTAACATAAAAGGTAACGAGTATTGAAGTTGATCTTTATTCCTGGTACAGATGAAGTATATGAAGTCACCAGAAAATGTATAATTCACTTTCACCAATCCTTTTAATAACCCAAATTTCAGACGAAAATAAAGTTCAAAATACAGTTCAACCTAACCAAACAGATTGCTAGAATCAATGCAATGCCGAATATACTCGAATTTGCCTAGTATTGACCAAATTGCAGCCTAATTTAGCAGAATTTACTAAATGTGTACAGCTGTCAATTGTACATTTTCTAAAAATCTGATCCATATATGGTTCAGATTTTTAGAAAATGTACATATATTTTGACACAAGGAGATATAACACAATCTCGAGAAAAAAACAAAGAAACAACTCAAGGGGCAGGAATTTATTTTAGTTAAAAAACAAAATCTTGGGGGCGGGGGGGGGGGATGAGGGAAAATGTCATGTGTCATATGTCAGTGATTGGACGCCTACTTCGCTAATCGGTTTTCTCGCTTTCATGGGAATATGATGACATTTTGCGGTCTTAATGGAATTATAAGGACACTTTGCTATTTGAGGCGGGAGACTTTCCCTTCGTTTGAAGGGACTCTCTCAACTTCGGGCCTAGACTGGGTTGAGCAGGAGGGTGTCGTAGCCACCGCTGCGTTCCAGTTGCGTTCCAGTTGCGCTCTAGTATTACCAAGTCGCATGGAATGGACTGTAGGATGTCATGAGATCCCTGCATGTGCAAGTCATCATTGCCTATCGTGGAGAGTGATGAGTGATGAGTCGAATAATCGAGACAAATCTTTACACGTGGGAAATAGATGGCTTGGGTGTCAGACGTAGAGCACCACTCCACCCAGTACATAGTTCATGTTGAAGTAGAAAACATGGGAGGGGCTTCATCTAACTCTACTCACCTCCTCCCCCTCAATAATATTGATATAAGACTTTTTATTCAGTCTATGTCTTAGTGTAAAAGAGGCTCTGTGGTTGCTTATTCAAGTATTCTTAATAAATGTACCATCAAACCAATGTTACCCACCCATAAAAATAATCTGGTTTCATGAAGCAGACATAAGGTGCTACAAGTTGCAATTCCAGATGATATGTGCCGAAGTCGTCTGAAAATGTAAAATTCGCCTTCTCCAAACCTCAACTAACCCACATGATTTAGAGCAAAAATGAGGGTCAAAATACAGTTCAACATAACCGAACAGCTATTTTAATTGAAGGCACAAATATACCTAGACATAATACATACCTTGTATTACCGTTTGTTTTACAGTGACCCTAAAAACATAGGATATTTTCAAGCTGAAGTTCTCTTCATTTAGATGCTTTACGGTAGTATAAATAGTATTAAATTAGAGACGAGTAGACATTATAAAAGCAGTAATAATTTGTAATTTATTAGGCATGGCAGGATAATGATGATAACAAGCCCAGGCTGGGGGCATCTGTTGCTGCATTGTGACAGTTTCCCTTACTCAGTTAGAGTCCAGGATAATGCCCTTAGGCTAGTAGTAAGGCCAAAAAAAGCTATTTCAGGTTCTTCCCCCATCCCCCACCACCACCACCACCAGGCCCCTACCGAAAAAAAACCCTGATAAAACCTGAAACGTTATGTATTATCCTTTTATAACCATCTCATCTCTTAATAGGCCTTAAATTTTTGTCTGAAATAAACAGTTTTCTCTCATGTTTTATTAGAGTGGCAGATCAAATCATGATTTGTACCACATCCCAGATGACATTATTACAAAATACGTTGTCAGTTCTTGATATAGTCATTGTTAAATGTTCTTGACGATAAAATGAAACGTATCGCTATTGCGGAATTTTGGCAATAAAATTTACAAAAGAAAAAAAAAGAAGAAAATAAAATAAAGTCGCATGCACCAGTCTAGGGTCAGAACCTCTCTGGACAGATACGAATAGTATGGCTGTGATTGGACGCCTACTGTGCTAATGGCTCTCCCGGTCATGAAGAAGGCGTCCTAATGCAATTCTACTAGTATTTTGCGTTTTGGAGCGCCTGGGGGCTTCCTTCAGTTTGAGAGGACACTCAGAGTTTTGAAGGGACTCTCAACTGTCTCTGACTGGAGAGACTTTCCCTCAGATTAGAGGGGCTCTCTCAACTCTGAGCCTAGGCTGTACACCAACAAGTTTTCAGCTGGTTTAACCGGACATTTACAGACTCACCTGTCTATTTCTCTTGGCCTAAATGCCCCCGGGCCAGTAGTAACCAAGGTTATCATTATGTAGGGGAGGATGGTTAAAGGCCATGGCAACAAGCGTCATTATATCCATCTATCCTGTATTGTTTACAAACAACTGTCCAGCTTGTATTTCATTTTAATCATACATTGGCTAAGGGATGTAATTATTTCAAGCTCCCGTTCACTCTCTGTAGTGAATGAATATTACAGGGATACAGGTCGTGGGTATCTGTACTGATTTTTTCTAACTTCCGAAAATTGTCGTTACAGTCTAGGCCCAAAGTTGAGAGAGCCCCTTCAAACGAAGGGAAAGCCTCTCGCCTCAAACCGCAAAGTGCCATGATTATTCCTTTAAGACCGCAAAATGTCATTACATTCCCATTAATAGGCCGAGTCATAGGTCAGAAAACTGATTAGCGAAGTAGGCGTCCAATCACTGACATACCATTCTTATCTGATCTGAGGGTTTGGACCTAGAGTGTTAGCTCCATTATTTGAGACGCTTCTTGTTCCCGTCATCACAAGGTATGACGTCCTGTCTATAGGGGAGTTGCATGTGCCACTACGCATGTCTGTTGCAGTGCATCATGGGATGAATTCTGTACAAATCTGACATACAAATATTCAGCAACATTTTTATAGAAAATTGCAAGAATGTTTCCACCAATATCATAGCCTGTATAAATGATCTATGAAAACCTAATGCATGATGGGAAAGATGGAAAATTGTCTCATGAACACATGTATGATACATTGATATTGACATTAGAACTTTGAAAAATAGTCCATGCTGAACGTGGCACATTTTCCATAGATTTTAGACTGTACCATAATTGTATGCGAATCAAGACATGAAGATTCAAAATGGCGGCTATGCAACTCCCCTATTGGAGGGGGACATTATTCAGTAAGGGATAATCTGTTGTCGACTTAATTTAATTTGGAAATGTGCAATTTGAAGCGACATCTGCGCCAGACATGATTCACTCTCTAACGCTTCTAGAGCTTCACCTGGGTCTCTGCATATCTCACCCCGGTCAAAAAAAGTTGGAGACCTCTAAAGTTGACCATGTCTAGGCCCAAAGTTGAGAGAGTCCCTTCAAACGAAGGGAAAGCCTCTCGCCTCAAACCGCAAAGAGTCATTATAATTCCATTAAGACCACAAAATGTCATTATATTTCCATTAAAACGCCGAGTTCTAGGACAAGAAATCGATTAGCAAGGTAGGCTGACATACTGTTCTTATCTGATCTGAGGGTTTGGACCTAGAGTTGACCATGTAGTCCACCTTTCATGGCTCGTCTGGCTGATGCCATTCATTTCACATTGATATTCGTTATTGCACAGACTTTTAACTCATTTACATGGAGTGTCATCATCAGCCAAAAGGTTTTTAGCATAAATATGATTGTGATTATGTATACTTCCCACAGTGAAAAATGTGTATTTGTCATGGCAATAAGAGAACATATAATGCAAAATTAATTTTGAAATGTTTTAGTTGCCATTTTCTATCTATCTATCTATCTATCTATCTATCTATCTATCTATCTATCTATCTAATATGGCAACAACAGGAAGAAATACAAATGTCCTTTTCCCTTCTCAGAGATGGAAATTATAAACTAAAACTTCACTTTGGTAATTTCATTAAATGAAATATCCGGGGATGTTTTTCTAATAACATTCTGGTGGTTCTATTTTTCATTAATTACCAAACTAAAAAGTACTTTCCCCCGTTTATAACACCCCGGGTCTGCGCTCCAGCTTGGGTAATATTGTGTTTGGGGGTAAAAAGACGACTAGAGCGGGTGATAGCAGTAATGTACTGCTGATGACGCGCCTCCCGTGCACTAAAATACATATGAGTCAGATTTTCAGAAAATGTAAAATTGGCCTTCACCAATCCTCTCAAATAAGCCAAATATCAGACGAAAATAATGTTAAAAATACAGTTCAAGCTAACCAAACAGATTGCTAGAATGAATGCAATGCCGAATATACTCGAATTTACCTAGTATTGACCAAATTGCAGCCTAATTTAGCAGAATTTACTAAATATGTACAGCTGCCAATTGTACATTTTCTGAAAATCTGACCCATATGTGGAGCGATGGAGGATAAACAGGTCCTTTTTAAGGTAAATATTGACCGACATGGGGCACTTAACTTTTTTAGGTTTTGTGAGAGGAAAAAGCTGTTTTATATCGGGGGAAACCTGGACTACATACACTAATTAGAGTGATGGACAAGAGTTTCACGACTGAAATTCACACAGAGAATTTTCACAACATAAATACTCCGGTTTAAAGGTGCATTACCAGCTAAATTTCTTCAAAAAGGGATTTTTTAAAAAAAATTGTGGCCTATACTTTCTAACCCTTTGAAAGTCACAACGCTAAAATATATACACGGATTTTGGCCTATTCTTCTCGGATGTAAAACCGCATCAGATTATTCATCCCACTTTTGTTCAATATGGCTGGGCGGGGTCTGCCTATCATATTACCACTCTTATAGTGACGCGTTGCTGTTTGTGGCGAGAAGATTTCCCTTCGTTTGAAGGGACTCCCTCAACTTTGGGCCTAGACTGTATTCAGCTTTCCACAGATCTCATGACTGTGTTGGTGAGACTTCTGTGTATTGTGGTGCTGCTGCTCGCTTGGTCTAAAATATAAGTTTATTGACCCGTCGGTCAATACCAGCCGTGCCTTGGTCTATTCAGTCAAATCCATGGACTGTATAATATATGTCCTAAATACGTCCCTTTACATGAATGTCATTTGTTTTCAAAAACAGTGCAAGGGAGCAAAAGTTCAGTATAGATTTTGCACTTAAAATGGAAGTTTGTCAGTCTAGGCTCATATACTCTAATATATGATCAGATAAGAATGCTATGTTAGTGATTGGACGCCTACTGCGCTAATGGCTTTCCTGACCCTGGAGTGGGTGACCTAATGAGGTTCTAATGGCATGTTGCGGTGCAGCGAGAGGCTTTCCCTCAGTTGACCCCAGATAAATTTGTTAAAAATCAATTACTTCCCTACCGTACGGCAAGTCGTTTAAATTCATAAATTCAAATATTCTGTTTATTGTAACTATAGTAAGGGTTCTAACAAAGAGAGGATAAACATGCTACAGAAATGGGAGTTGCGATAACCTTCTATTCAAAATTCAAAGTGAATTACTTCTAATAATCTATCGCTTTTTAAAATGTAGAATACACTCCCTACCAGTATATGAATGGACAGGATAAAATAAAGAACTCTAATTACATGCTCGATAAACGAGCAATTCTGAATACTAAACCATAAATCTAAAATATTCTTGGTTTGCGTTGCCTGTCTGATAAAGCAGGCCCAAGCCCAGAACTACATCAGTTATATATTGACCAAACTTGGGAGTCTGGGTCAGTTCAAATATATATGCACAATCGGCAGCTCTACACATTTAGTCAATTCTGCTAAATTTGACTGAAAAATAATAGTCTAGGCTCACAGTCTCTGAGATCACATGAAAATTGTATGTCAGTGGTCGGACGCCTACTGCGCTAATGACGTTACTTTCCCTGGACTAGGTTACCTAATAGGATTTTAATGGCATTTCGCAGTTTGGAGTGAACGGCTTTCCCTCAGTTTGGAGGGAATCTCTCAAATCTGAGCCTAGACTGGATAAAGACAAGGGAATGAATATATGAGTATATAGTTTGTTCTTGCATTGATTAAAAACGATCTGTTCGGTTATGGTCAACCGTATTTTGAAACTCATTTCTGTTTTGGATTGGGGTTATTTGAGAGGATTGGTGAGGACCAATTCTACATTTTCAGGCGACTTCACCCTTATGGTAAATAGTCGATATGGATTTTGTAGTAGTATGTCTGACTCAGCGCTTGGAAAAGGTTGTCTGGACTTATCCCACATCTACTCTATAAATATGTTCAGGGCTCGGCGAAATAAAGCAATTAAAATTGACTTTACGAACACGCCATTTCCATTGTGTCTAGTGAAGCAAACATTACACTTTTAGCTCGCTTTGAAATAACGTTTAATGGCTGTCAACACACCTATAGTAGACCGATGTGTAAATATGACATGCTTTAACATTGACAACCTGAATATGGGCCAGCGAGCATGGACAATTGGCAGCTCTACACATTTAATAAGTTCTTCTAAATTAGGCTGACAGGTTATAAACACCAGGTATATGTATAGGTATATATGGGTGAAGCTGCCAGAAAATGTACAATTCATCTTCACAAATCTCTTAAATAACCCAAATTTCAGACGAAAGTAAAGTTCAAAATACAGTTCAAGCTAACCAAACAGATTTCTGGAATCAATGCAATGCTGAATGTACTCGAATTTACCTAGTATTTGCCAAATTGCAGCCTAATTTAGCTGAATTTACTAAATTTCTAGATCTGCCGATTGTACTTTTTCTGAAAATCTGGCCTATATGTGATGGGTTACCGAAAAAGGAGTCGGATAATTACATAAGTAAGAAAATTAGGAATTTCGTAGGATCTTCGTATCTGAGTTTATTTTGTATTCACATTGTAGTTTCTAACGATCGGTTTGGTTAATTGGAGTGTATTTTGAACCGAATTTTCGTCTAAAACCTGAGTCATTTGAGAGGATTAGTAAAGGCGAATTGTACATTTTCAGGCGACTTCACCCATATGTTCTCGTACACATGCAGCGAGTATCTAAGGCCTCTAAGATCCGAGGCGCCATAAGAATATGTGTTCATTATACTACAGTCTCTGAGTAGATTGTGTCAATATACATTTTTACCACTTCAAAGAGACCGCTTGAACATGTTGCTGGGTTTTTAAGGCAGGTTTCCCTGTAGAGTGTAATATTAATTCCATACTCCCGGTTGCTTTGACTAGATGTATTTTTGTCGGGCGACTATGAACGGGTATCTTGAAATAAAAGCTTCATTTCTTCTTCAAAGGGTTGTTGATTGAGTGGTATGTATACCATTACTAAATAAATAAATTATATAACATAAAACGCATATATATATTTATTTTCTCAGGGATTTTATTTTAGCTGCAGGGTATACAATATCCCCTCAAGGTGTTTTATAATTGACCCAGCATACTTCCTGGAACGCATTTGGGAGAATATGTTTTCTAATATGTGAAAAACTATATTGTTTTTTTATGATATAATTTGTCGCATCTCTAAGATATACTATTAGGCATGTGGAAACTGGATATGAAGATCATACTGTAATTGTTCCGAACGTTAATAGATTAAAAGGAGAAGTTGGGTAGTCTAGGTCCAAACCCTTAGATCTGATAACAATGGCATGTCAGTGATTAGACGCCTACTTCGCCAATCGGTTTCCTGGCCTAGAACTCGGCGTTCTAATGGGAATATAATGACAATTTGCCATCTTAATGGCACATTGCGGTTTGAGGCGAGGCTTTCCCTCCGTTTGAAGGGACTCTCTCAGCTTTGGGCCTAGACTGAAAAAATATTGTCCTTGATGCATATATTCTCCACTAGGGTCATTCAGGGTTATTATCTTAACGTTGTTTTAGCAATAGATAAGACAAATATGTGCACAGCTAATAAATAACCACCTTTTAAGAGGACGTGGCGATAAAGCCCGCCTCCTCCACATCCCTAGCCCCGACACCTTACAGCAACTGGGTCAGATTTTCAGGAAATCTTCAGTTCTACACATCAATCAAATTCTGCTAAATTAGAGTGAAAAATGATAAATACTAGGTATATCTGAGTGTATTCCGTATTGTATTCATGCAATAAATCTATCTGGTTATGTTGAACTGTATTAAATTTGGCTTATTTGAGAGGATTGGTGAAGACCAATTGTACATTTTATGACGATCTGACCCAACTTTGCCTGACTCTGTAACATGTATATTTGCCTAATAAATACCAGCATTGCCAAAGTCAGGGCCAAGATCAGAACTTTGGAGTGGTGCCGCTTTTTGAGAGGTTGGGCTTCCCTGGCAGAAAACACTGGCAGACGCAAAAATAAACGTGGGAACAGGGCCAGGCTATTGTAAACAAGTAATTCCTGCTGCACAGATAAGGCGACCGGAGTCTGCTGCCTATACCAGCAGTACTTGGGGGAATGGAGCCACTTAGTATAGCCCTAACTCAAATACCTAGCGATCACCATGCTAGATGGGCTAATTAATCAACATCCAGCCAGTACAGTCTAGGCCGGCAGCCAGTCAGGTCAGATCAGAATCATGGTATGTCAGTGATTGGACGCCTACTGCGTTAATTATTTCTTTTCCTGGCCCTGGAGTAGGCGTCTCAAAGGCATTTTAATGGCATTTTGCGGTTTAGAGCGAGAGGATGTTCCTCAGTTTGGATGGACTCAATTCTGAGCCTAGACTTTATTTTTTCTTTTAAAAAAAACAAAAAAATTCTGAGCCTAGACCGAACCCTTGTAAAAAGATTTGCTCACATTCCAGAAGGAGAAAGAAATACACAAATATAACTCCGACCCAAATAAAGGAATTTGTCTCACCCCAAAAAATAATTTGGTCGATTTCGCAGGGAATGCAACTTTGAGCCTAGAGTGGAGAAGCTTTCCCTCAATTTGGAGGGACTCTTCCAACTCTGAGCCCAGAGCGGCTTTAATACTAATATAAAAAGGGGATATAAAAATGTTCTCATCATGGCGACTTATCTATTCGCCTGATGAGGGCGGGTCAACTGTTGCGCGAAGATAAATCGGCGAACATTTCCTGATCCGCGTGATCCGACCATATTTCCCTTCATTAATGTATGGGTCAGGACATCAGAAGATGTACACTTGGCAACTCTACACATTTAGTTAGTTCTGCGCAAATTCTGCAAAATTAGGCTGACAGGGAATAATTTGTATTCATTTGTTATCCCCACTTTTAGATTTGGCGGTTCAATGTCAATCCAACATAGGGTATTGAAATGTAAGATCTTTTATATTTGGATGATGTGGATTGATTGTTTATATTATGTATTAATATGGGGGGGGGGGGGCAAAATGCGAGAAAATGGTGAATAATGATGTAGATTGTGTAGATGGTAACGAATTATGAAATGAGCCTCTGCCATAAATATGATAATAGAGTGACTTAATGTTAAATTATATTTCAAGGCTTAAGGCCTGTTTCCATGTGTCCGTATTGCGTGATGCGTGGTGCGTAGTGCGTAATGCGTGAAAAATATCAAAAGTAAAGAAATTAACAGGACTGAACCCATGAATGCGTACTGCGTGATGCGTAGTGCGCGCTGCGTGAACATATAGAAATGCACTTGGTGACGTCATCACAGTGACGTCATCAGGGAGAAATTACATTTACTTGCACGCAGCGTTACAAGATTTTCACGGACACATGGAAACAAACAGTACGCATCACGCAGTACGCACCACGCACTACGGACACATGGGTTTGCAGCTTTATTTATAAGATCCTTTGTTACAAAGATGTGCTTTTTAGAAATTATGAGCATATTTGGTATTGCATTGATTCAAAATCAGTTCGCTTATGTTGAAGTGATTTTGAAGCTCATTTATCATGTCTTAAATGTGGGTTATATGAGAGGATTGGTGAAGATCAATTGTACATTTTCACCCAACCTGCCCCAGACATACTGTTACTGCTGGGTGCGAATGGTCACATTGCATGGGTGGGAGAGGTAGAGGCAATGATGGTCACATTGGGAGATAGAGGCAATGATTACACCATGATGATGGGAGCTGAGGCACATGAGCAGGTCCTTGAGGCACAATGGCGGCCCCTACCTCATTCTAAGAGTATTAATGTCGAGTCCACAAAGGTACTATAGTATATATAGGGGATGCCGCCCATCCTGTCCTCAACCATCCTCCCTAGGCAGGCCCTATACTCCGCAACCAGTTTCTACGTACTAGATGGAGTAACTCATTGCGGAATAGAGGGCCTGCCTAGGGAGGATGGTCCTCAACATGTACACTCCACCTTCACCAATACACTCTAGGTGCGAAACCTCAGATCAGACTTAGAGCTAATGTATATTAGCTCTAAGGACAAGCGCCTTCGGCGCTTGGATTGTAGAGGCAGTTGTGTTTCTACTTCTCATAGGAATCAGACAATTTACTGGAGTTTTTTTTTTTATCAATTTAATTGCCAAAAATGGCTAAAATCACAGGGTGCCTACGTTGGGGTAGTAGGCCTTGGACCTCCTGGTATAGTCTGAAGCATAGGTGTAGGAACCAAAACAATGCGAGCTGTGGTGGAGATGACTGAGGGGTGAGGGGAACCACTGCCATATGGGGGAGATAGTGAGAGGACAGCACTCATGACCAGCGAGGCATGATGTGACGTAATGGGTCCGACTGGGTTTGGGGTCTCTAACAGGGAAGAAAACCCCGGTACCAGGCCGGCCTCTTTATATACTGGTCCCCGGTCTCTCCCTTTTCCATGCGGAGATCTGCGTAAGCCTCCAACCACGTCTTAATATAGAGGCTATCAGATAATTAAGAATGGTATGTCAGCCTACATTGTTAATCGGTATCCCTGCCTAAAACTAGGCGTTTTAATGGGAATATAATGACATTTTGCGGTTTAATGGAATTATAATGGCACTTTGCGGTTTGAGGCGAGAGGCTTTCCCTTCACTGGAAGGGACTTTCTCAACTTTAGGCCTAGACTGAATAGCAGAGTTGCATGTCTCACTGCGCATGTCTTTTAAATGCATGATGGGATGGATTCTGTTCAAAATTGACATGTTTTTAATTGAGGATGTTTATATGCAGGAGGTGCGTGAGATGTTTCTATGCAGGAGGTGCGTGAGATGTTTATATGCAGGAGGTGTGTGAGATGTTTCTATGCAGGAGGTGTGTGAGATGTTTCTATGCAGGAGGTGTGTGAGATGTTTCTATGCAGGAGGTGTGTGAGATGTTTCTATGCAGGAGGTGTGTGAGATGTTTCTATGCAGGAGGTGTGTGAGATGTGTATATGCAGGAGGTGTGTGAGATGTTTCTATGCAGGAGGTGTGTGAGATGTTTCTACGCAGGAGGTGTGTGAGATGTTTCTATGCAGGAGGTGTGTGAGATGTTTCTATGCAGGAGGTGTGTGAGATGTTTCTATGCAGGAGGTGTGTGAGATGTTTCTATGCAGGAGGTGTGTGAGATGTTTCTATGCAGGAGGTGTGTGAGATGTTTCTATGCAGGAGGTGCGTGAGATGTTTCTATGCAGGAGGTGTGTGAGATGTTTCTATGCAGGAGGTGTGTGAGATGTGTATATGCGGGAGGTGTGTGAGATGTTTATGCGGGAGGTGTGTGAGATGTTTCTATGCAGGAGGTGTGTGAGATGTTTCTATGCAGGAGGTGTGTGAGATGTTTCTATGCAGGAGGTGTGTGAGATGTTTCTATGCAGGAGGTGCGTGAGATGTTTCTATGCAGGAGGTGTGTGAGATGTTTCTGGTTGATAAGTTGATGCACATTTCTCCTCCTGAGTGCGACATTATGGGATGTTTATTCAGTGATGGACTTCCTTCCTCTCTTCATGAATAAACGTTGACTGACGTTCTCATGTTCTCCGCTAGGTTAGATATTACATGTTTTATAGATCAAGTTTCTCCCACTGTCACCTGATCCCCTTCATCTCCAGAATTGGTTGTTTTTGAAGCTGTATTCAGTCCAAAAGTGATTTTTCTTCTAATGTTGTGATCTATTCATTCCCAACCCATCCCAAAGTCACCAAGACAGTTTATTAATGCAGTTAAGCCAGTTAACTTTGTTCAAAACACTCTAGGCTCAAAGTTGAGAGAGTCCCTTCAAACGAAGGGAAAGCCTCTCGCCTCAAATCACAAAGTGCCATTATAATTCCATTAAGACCGCAAAATGTCATTTTATTCCCATTAAAACGCATTGAGTTGGGCTGAGGGACTTGATGCTAGTCTACCATTAGGACCGCAAAATACCGATATAATCCCATTCCTAAGGAATTCGTGCAGTAGGCGTCCAATCACTGACAGGCCATGACAGGCCAAGTTTTACATTTCGGTGACCCACCAGGGTTTCAAATTGTCAAATCTCCTCTCACTGATTCCATATAAACCAAATTTCGACCCCCGAAAAAATCCATTAAAATCTTCAAAAATTAAATTTCTCAATATATTTCTGTAAGTTTTGCCATCGAATATTTGTTATTAAAAAACGGTTAAAAATACCTCATTCAGGTAGTACTGGAAACCCTAAATAATAAGCAATTCACTCTCTTTTCTCTAAGAGATCCGACATAAAATGGCATCCCTATGGTATTTATTAGAGAGGGCCAGAGTTGTATATGCTAACTGTGGGTGTACATGTGTGTGTATGGTTAGGCCAAAAAAAAAATAGGTGTGTTTCCGATTTACCCCCCCCCTACCTAGAAAAACCTTACCCTACCTAAAAAAAATTGTACCATACCTGATTTTTTCCCCTTCATATCTTACTTTTTTTGGATTTTTTGACAAAAAAACCTTATAAAAGCAGGAAAACGGGTTTTCCTAACCCAAAACTGTCAAAAAGCACATCTCCCATGTTCAAAACAACTATTGTTATGAAAAAGACATTTTTTTCAGTTCCTGGGAGGTGGTTTCCAAACAAAAAAAAAACAAAAAAAAAAAATTACCCCCCCCCAACCTAGTTTTCAGCCAGATAAATCGGAAACACACCTATTTTTTTTTGGCCTTAAAGGGAGGCCGTGCTGTGTCATGGACCATCAACAACCAAACGCACGTGGCAATCTGAAACCACTGAGAGCGGGAGGTTAGAACAACCTAGCCACCTCCTCTGCCTCCCTGAGGTGCTTCAGAAAAAAACCCATGTGGTTTGTTGGTATATCATATATATTACCCCCTTTTTTGTTTCGGGTTAAATTACATTATGTTTCATACACCGGGTTAAGAAATTGTATTGTTTTTTTGTTGGTGTCGAGTGGAGTTTAGATCAGCATCGAAAGCAGGATATATATATTATAGCTTCTGTTAAACTTTATTATATAAATCAAATGATTGCTTAAATCAACGAGCTTTAAATGAAGTATAATTATGCTCGTTGCTATTTAAAATGACAGATATTACGGGTGAATTAAAGCCCGTTCTTCCAGAGTCAGTACTTGGGTGAAATCGCCAGAAAATGTACAATTGGCCTTCACCAATCCTCTCAAATGACCCAGAATTAAGACAAAAATGAGGTCCAAAACTCAGTTCAACATAACCAAACGTAATCAAAAGTAAAGAAATTAACAGGACTGAACCCATGAATGCGTACTGCGTGATGCGTAGTGCGCGCTGCGTGAACATATAGAAATGCACTTGGTGACGTCATCACAGTGACGTCATCAGGGAGAAATTACATTTACTTGCACGCAGCGTTACAAGATTTTCACGGACACATGGAAACAAACAGTACGCATCACGCAGTACGCACCACGCACTACGGACACATGGGTTTGCAGCTTTATTTATAAGATCCTTTGTTACAAAGATGTGCTTTTTAGAAATTATGAGCATATTTGGTATTGCATTGATTCAAAATCAGTTCGCTTATGTTGAAGTGATTTTGAAGCTCATTTATCATGTCTTAAATGTGGGTTATATGAGAGGATTGGTGAAGATCAATTGTACATTTTCACCCAACCTGCCCCAGACATACTGTTACTGCTGGGTGCGAATGGTCACATTGCATGGGTGGGAGAGGTAGAGGCAATGATGGTCACATTGGGAGATAGAGGCAATGATTACACCATGATGATGGGAGCTGAGGCACATGAGCAGGTCCTTGAGGCACAATGGCGGCCCCTACCTCATTCTAAGAGTATTAATGTCGAGTCCACAAAGGTACTATAGTATATATAGGGGATGCCGCCCATCCTGTCCTCAACCATCCTCCCTAGGCAGGCCCTATACTCCGCAACCAGTTTCTACGTACTAGATGGAGTAACTCATTGCGGAATAGAGGGCCTGCCTAGGGAGGATGGTCCTCAACATGTACACTCCACCTTCACCAATACACTCTAGGTGCGAAACCTCAGATCAGACTTAGAGCTAATGTATATTAGCTCTAAGGACAAGCGCCTTCGGCGCTTGGATTGTAGAGGCAGTTGTGTTTCTACTTCTCATAGGAATCAGACAATTTACTGGAGTTTTTTTTTTTATCAATTTAATTGCCAAAAATGGCTAAAATCACAGGGTGCCTACGTTGGGGTAGTAGGCCTTGGACCTCCTGGTATAGTCTGAAGCATAGGTGTAGGAACCAAAACAATGCGAGCTGTGGTGGAGATGACTGAGGGGTGAGGGGAACCACTGCCATATGGGGGAGATAGTGAGAGGACAGCACTCATGACCAGCGAGGCATGACGTGACGTAATGGGTCCGACTGGGTTTGGGGTCTCTAACAGGGAAGAAAACCCCGGTACCAGGCCGGCCTCTTTATATACTGGTCCCCGGTCTCTCCCTTTTCCATGCGGAGATCTGCGTAAGCCTCCAACCACGTCTTAATATAGAGGCTATCAGATAATTAAGAATGGTATGTCAGCCTACATTGTTAATCGGTATCCCTGCCTAAAACTAGGCGTTTTAATGGGAATATAATGACATTTTGCGGTTTAATGGAATTATAATGGCACTTTGCGGTTTGAGGCGAGAGGCTTTCCCTTCACTGGAAGGGACTTTCTCAACTTTAGGCCTAGACTGAATAGCAGAGTTGCATGTCTCACTGCGCATGTCTTTTAAATGCATGATGGGATGGATTCTGTTCAAAATTGACATGTTTTTAATTGAGGATGTTTATATGCAGGAGGTGCGTGAGATGTTTCTATGCAGGAGGTGCGTGAGATGTTTATATGCAGGAGGTGTGTGAGATGTTTCTATGCAGGAGGTGTGTGAGATGTTTCTATGCAGGAGGTGTGTGAGATGTGTATATGCAGGAGGTGTGTGAGATGTTTCTATGCAGGAGGTGTGTGAGATGTTTCTATGCAGGAGGTGTGTGAGATGTTTCTATGCAGGAGGTGTGTGAGATGTTTCTATGCAGGAGGTGTGTGAGATGTTTCTATGCAGGAGGTGTGTGAGATGTGTATATGCGGGAGGTGTGTGAGATGTTTCTATGCAGGAGGTGTGTGAGATGTGTATATGCAGGAGGTGTGTGAGATGTTTATGCGGGAGGTGTGTGAGATGTTTCTATGCAGGAGGTGTGTGAGATGTTTCTATGCAGGAGGTGCGTGAGATGTTTCTATGCAGGAGGTGTGTGAGATGTTTCTATGCAGGAGGTGTGTGAGATGTGTATATGCGGGAGGTGCGTGAGATGTTTCTATGCAGGAGGTGCGTGAGATGTGTATATGCGGGAGGTGTGTGAGATGTGTATATGCAGGAGGTGTGTGAGATGTGTATATGCGGGAGGTGTGTGAGATGTTTATGCGGGAGGTGTGTGAGATGTTTCTATGCAGGAGGTGTGTGAGATGTTTCTATGCAGGAGGTGCGTGAGATGTTTCTATGCAGGAGGTGTGTGAGATGTTTCTGGTTGATAAGTTGATGCACATTTCTCCTCCTGAGTGCGACATTATGGGATGTTTATTCAGTGATGGACTTCCTTCCTCTCTTCATGAATAAACGTTGACTGACGTTCTCATGTTCTCCGCTAGGTTAGATATTACATGTTTTATAGATCAAGTTTCTCCCACTGTCACCTGATCCCCTTCATCTCCAGAATTGGTTGTTTTTGAAGCTGTATTCAGTCCAAAAGTGATTTTTCTTCTAATGTTGTGATCTATTCATTCCCAACCCATCCCAAAGTCACCAAGACAGTTTATTAATGCAGTTAAGCCAGTTAACTTTGTTCAAAACACTCTAGGCTCAAAGTTGAGAGAGTCCCTTCAAACGAAGGGAAAGCCTCTCGCCTCAAATCACAAAGTGCCATTATAATTCCATTAAGACCGCAAAATGTCATTTTATTCCCATTAAAACGCATTGAGTTGGGCTGAGGGACTTGATGCTAGTCTACCATTAGGACCGCAAAATACCGATATAATCCCATTCCTAAGGAATTCGTGCAGTAGGCGTCCAATCACTGACAGGCCATGACAGGCCAAGTTTTACATTTCGGTGACCCACCAGGGTTTCAAATTGTCAAATCTCCTCTCACTGATTCCATATAAACCAAATTTCGACCCCCGAAAAAATCCATTAAAATCTTCAAAAATTAAATTTCTCAATATATTTCTGTAAGTTTTGCCATCGAATATTTGTTATTAAAAAACGGTTAAAAATACCTCATTCAGGTAGTACTGGAAACCCTAAATAATAAGCAATTCACTCTCTTTTCTCTAAGAGATCCGACATAAAATGGCATCCCTATGGTATTTATTAGAGAGGGCCAGAGTTGTATATGCTAACTGTGGGTGTACATGTGTGTGTATGGTTAGGCCAAAAAAAAAATAGGTGTGTTTCCGATTTACCCCCCCCCCCTACCTAGAAAAACCTTACCCTACCTAAAAAAAATTGTACCATACCTGATTTTTTCCCCTTCATATCTTACTTTTTTTGGATTTTTTGACAAAAAAACCTTATAAAAGCAGGAAAACGGGTTTTCCTAACCCAAAACTGTCAAAAAGCACATCTCCCATGTTCAAAACAACTATTGTTATGAAAAAGACATTTTTTTCAGTTCCTGGGAGGTGGTTTCCAAACAAAAAAAAAACAAAAAAAAAAAATTACCCCCCCCCAACCTAGTTTTCAGCCAGATAAATCGGAAACACACCTATTTTTTTTTGGCCTTAAAGGGAGGCCGTGCTGTGTCATGGACCATCAACAACCAAACGCACGTGGCAATCTGAAACCACTGAGAGCGGGAGGTTAGAACAACCTAGCCACCTCCTCTGCCTCCCTGAGGTGCTTCAGAAAAAAACCCATGTGGTTTGTTGGTATATCATATATATTACCCCCTTTTTTGTTTCGGGTTAAATTACATTATGTTTCATACACCGGGTTAAGAAATTGTATTGTTTTTTTGTTGGTGTCGAGTGGAGTTTAGATCAGCATCGAAAGCAGGATATATATATTATAGCTTCTGTTAAACTTTATTATATAAATCAAATGATTGCTTAAATCAACGAGCTTTAAATGAAGTATAATTATGCTCGTTGCTATTTAAAATGACAGATATTACGGGTGAATTAAAGCCCGTTCTTCCAGAGTCAGTACTTGGGTGAAATCGCCAGAAAATGTACAATTGGCCTTCACCAATCCTCTCAAATGACCCAGAATTAAGACAAAAATGAGGTCCAAAACTCAGTTCAACATAACCAAACGTAATCAAAAGTAAAGAAATTAACAGGACTGAACCCATGAATGCGTACTGCGTGATGCGTAGTGCGCGCTGCGTGAACATATAGAAATGCACTTGGTGACGTCATCACAGTGACGTCATCAGGGAGAAATTACATTTACTTGCACGCAGCGTTACAAGATTTTCACGGACACATGGAAACAAACAGTACGCATCACGCAGTACGCACCACGCACTACGGACACATGGGTTTGCAGCTTTATTTATAAGATCCTTTGTTACAAAGATGTGCTTTTTAGAAATTATGAGCATATTTGGTATTGCATTGATTCAAAATCAGTTCGCTTATGTTGAAGTGATTTTGAAGCTCATTTATCATGTCTTAAATGTGGGTTATATGAGAGGATTGGTGAAGATCAATTGTACATTTTCACCCAACCTGCCCCAGACATACTGTTACTGCTGGGTGCGAATGGTCACATTGCATGGGTGGGAGAGGTAGAGGCAATGATGGTCACATTGGGAGATAGAGGCAATGATTACACCATGATGATGGGAGCTGAGGCACATGAGCAGGTCCTTGAGGCACAATGGCGGCCCCTACCTCATTCTAAGAGTATTAATGTCGAGTCCACAAAGGTACTATAGTATATATAGGGGATGCCGCCCATCCTGTCCTCAACCATCCTCCCTAGGCAGGCCCTATACTCCGCAACCAGTTTCTACGTACTAGATGGAGTAACTCATTGCGGAATAGAGGGCCTGCCTAGGGAGGATGGTCCTCAACATGTACACTCCACCTTCACCAATACACTCTAGGTGCGAAACCTCAGATCAGACTTAGAGCTAATGTATATTAGCTCTAAGGACAAGCGCCTTCGGCGCTTGGATTGTAGAGGCAGTTGTGTTTTTACTTCTCATAGGAATCAGACAATTTACTGGAGTTTTTTTTTTTATCAATTTAATTGCCAAAAATGGCTAAAATCACAGGGTGCCTACGTTGGGGTAGTAGGCCTTGGACCTCCTGGTATAGTCTGAAGCATAGGTGTAGGAACCAAAACAATGCGAGCTGTGGTGGAGATGACTGAGGGGTGAGGGGAACCACTGCCATATGGGGGAGATAGTGAGAGGACAGCACTCATGACCAGCGAGGCATGACGTGACGTAATGGGTCCGACTGGGTTTGGGGTCTCTAACAGGGAAGAAAACCCCGGTACCAGGCCGGCCTCTTTATATACTGGTCCCCGGTCTCTCCCTTTTCCATGCGGAGATCTGCGTAAGCCTCCAACCACGTCTTAATATAGAGGCTATCAGATAATTAAGAATGGTATGTCAGCCTACATTGTTAATCGGTATCCCTGCCTAAAACTAGGCGTTTTAATGGGAATATAATGACATTTTGCGGTTTAATGGAATTATAATGGCACTTTGCGGTTTGAGGCGAGAGGCTTTCCCTTCACTGGAAGGGACTTTCTCAACTTTAGGCCTAGACTGAATAGCAGAGTTGCATGTCTCACTGCGCATGTCTTTTAAATGCATGATGGGATGGATTCTGTTCAAAATTGACATGTTTTTAATTGAGGATGTTTATATGCAGGAGGTGCGTGAGATGTTTCTATGCAGGAGGTGCGTGAGATGTTTATATGCAGGAGGTGTGTGAGATGTTTCTATGCAGGAGGTGTGTGAGATGTTTCTATGCAGGAGGTGTGTGAGATGTTTCTATGCAGGAGGTGTGTGAGATGTTTCTATGCAGGAGGTGTGTGAGATGTTTCTATGCAGGAGGTGTGTGAGATGTGTATATGCGGGAGGTGTGTGAGATGTTTATGCGGGAGGTGTGTGAGATGTTTCTATGCAGGAGGTGTGTGAGATGTTTCTATGCAGGAGGTGCGTGAGATGTTTCTATGCAGGAGGTGTGTGAGATGTTTCTATGCAGGAGGTGTGTGAGATGTGTATATGCGGGAGGTGTGTGAGATGTTTATGCGGGAGGTGTGTGAGATGTTTCTATGCAGGAGGTGTGTGAGATGTTTCTATGCAGGAGGTGCGTGAGATGTTTCTGTGCAGGAGGTGTGTGAGATGTTTCTGGTTGATAAGTTGATGCACATTTCTCCTCCTGAGTGCGACATTATGGGATGTTTATTCAGTGATGGACTTCCTTCCTCTCTTCATGAATAAACGTTGACTGACGTTCTCATGTTCTCCGCTAGGTTAGATATTACATGTTTTATAGATCAAGTTTCTCCCACTGTCACCTGATCCCCTTCATCTCCAGAATTGGTTGTTTTTGAAGCTGTATTCAGTCCAAAAGTGATTTTTCTTCTAATGTTGTGATCTATTCATTCCCAACCCATCCCAAAGTCACCAAGACAGTTTATTAATGCAGTTAAGCCAGTTAACTTTGTTCAAAACACTCTAGGCTCAAAGTTGAGAGAGTCCCTTCAAACGAAGGGAAAGCCTCTCGCCTCAAATCACAAAGTGCCATTATAATTCCATTAAGACCGCAAAATGTCATTTTATTCCCATTAAAACGCATTGAGTTGGGCTGAGGGACTTGATGCTAGTCTACCATTAGGACCGCAAAATACCGATATAATCCCATTCCTAAGGAATTCGTGCAGTAGGCGTCCAATCACTGACAGGCCATGACAGGCCAAGTTTTACATTTCGGTGACCCACCAGGGTTTCAAATTGTCAAATCTCCTCTCACTGATTCCATATAAACCAAATTTCGACCCCCGAAAAAATCCATTAAAATCTTCAAAAATTAAATTTCTCAATATATTTCTGTAAGTTTTGCCATCGAATATTTGTTATTAAAAAACGGTTAAAAATACCTCATTCAGGTAGTACTGGAAACCCTAAATAATAAGCAATTCACTCTCTTTTCTCTAAGAGATCCGACATAAAATGGCATCCCTATGGTATTTATTAGAGAGGGCCAGAGTTGTATATGCTAACTGTGGGTGTACATGTGTGTGTATGGTTAGGCCAAAAAAAAAATAGGTGTGTTTCCGATTTACCCCCCCCCCTACCTAGAAAAACCTTACCCTACCTAAAAAAAATTGTACCATACCTGATTTTTTCCCCTTCATATCTTACTTTTTTTGGATTTTTTGACAAAAAAACCTTATAAAAGCAGGAAAACGGGTTTTCCTAACCCAAAACTGTCAAAAAGCACATCTCCCATGTTCAAAACAACTATTGTTATGAAAAAGACATTTTTTTCAGTTCCTGGGAGGTGGTTTCCAAACAAAAAAAAAACAAAAAAAAAAAATTACCCCCCCCCCAACCTAGTTTTCAGCCAGATAAATCGGAAACACACCTATTTTTTTTTGGCCTTAAAGGGAGGCCGTGCTGTGTCATGGACCATCAACAACCAAACGCACGTGGCAATCTGAAACCACTGAGAGCGGGAGGTTAGAACAACCTAGCCACCTCCTCTGCCTCCCTGAGGTGCTTCAGAAAAAAACCCATGTGGTTTGTTGGTATATCATATATATTACCCCCTTTTTTGTTTCGGGTTAAATTACATTATGTTTCATACACCGGGTTAAGAAATTGTATTGTTTTTTTGTTGGTGTCGAGTGGAGTTTAGATCAGCATCGAAAGCAGGATATATATATTATAGCTTCTGTTAAACTTTATTATATAAATCAAATGATTGCTTAAATCAACGAGCTTTAAATGAAGTATAATTATGCTCGTTGCTATTTAAAATGACAGATATTACGGGTGAATTAAAGCCCGTTCTTCCAGAGTCAGTACTTGGGTGAAATCGCCAGAAAATGTACAATTGGCCTTCACCAATCCTCTCAAATGACCCAGAATTAAGACAAAAATGAGGTCCAAAACTCAGTTCAACATAACCAAACAGGTTGTTGGAATCAAGTGGTTTTTTTTTATATAAATATACGTTACTCATATATACCTAGTATTTTATCATTTTTCACTTTAATTTAGCAGATAGATATTAGTAGATATTTTACATTTTCTGAAGATCTAACCCACTTGTACTGATCAGTATTAATTAATTCTGTGAAAACTTCCAAAAATCAAATCTGGTCAGGATTCTCGGGTTCGTCAAATCTCGTTAACATTTTCAAAAATTATTTTTAAATTGTCATCAAAACGTTTGTCTTTAAATCACCTCAAAATAATAAAAACCCACTCTTTTGTTATCGACATTTTATTAGGGATTTTTGGCATGATCTTATTAATTGTATTATTTGGCGATTATTCCTGTTACTCAGTCCCTTATCTCTGCACTTGTACAACGTGTATGAAACGTTCTCCTCCCCGGTTTCATGATCCTCGGTATTCCCAAACGTAAGCGTTGTGATGTGCAACAACTGCCTGGATTGGGGTCACTTGCTGTGGTACATCGCCGGGCAAGAAACATGGATTGATTCCGTCTGACTGGAGGCTGGCACGATGCGCTGGGTATTGTTTTGTCATATATGGCAGACTAGGAGGCTGATTAGACCTAGTCTGTAACCTGGCGTATGTATAATATCGCTCATACAATGGTCAGATGTATGTATATGAGTGGAGTCGCCAGAAAATGTACAATTCGCCAATCCTCTCAAATAACCCAAATTTCAGACGAAAATAAAGTTCACAATACAGTTCAACCTAACCAAACGGATTGCTAGAATCAATGCAATGCGGAATCAATGCAATGCGAATTTACCTAGTATTGACGAAATTGCAGCTTAATTTAGCAGAATTTACTAAATGTGTACAGCTGCCAATTGTGCATTTTCTGAAAATCTGACCCTGACGATTGTACATTTTCTGACAATCTCCCATATACAGGACTAAGCTATGTGAAGGATAGGATGGGATGATTGCTTCCCTGGCTTATTATGAACAATTGCTGGTTCACCATCCAGAGATATGGCCCTAAACCTATTGCATTACTATATTATACATGCTCCCTTGGGCATACTTGATGATATGTAATTATATACTCTAGGTCCAAACCCTCAGATCAGATATGAATGGTATGTCAGTGATTAGAAGCCTACTTCGCTAATCGGTTCCTAGCCTATGACTCGGCGTTCTAATGGGAATTATAATGACATTTTGCCATATTAATGGAATTATAATGGCACTTTGCGGTTTGAGGCGAGAGGGTTTTCCTTCGTTTGAAGGGACTCTCAACTTTGGACCTAGACTGTTAAGGAGATTACATAACAGAATGGTGTTCACAGATATTCCTGTTCTGACTATTCATTTTCAGAAAAAGCACATTTATGATACATAATATGAGTATTTTTAACATCGAAATATATTACTTTATTTTACTATTGTTTTTTTCATTTGAATTACCTAATAGTTTAGTTCAGTTAAGATAAATTTATTCAGTGAAAAGCATTACATGTAATCTATGAATGGGGAGGAAAGCTGAGCTAAATATATTGTTTTGGCGCGGAATTAATTAAATCCCTTCGTTTCTCTTGGCTTGGTTTGTATTGAGTCCGAGCCACAGCGCTATATAGCGTCAGTTTGTCAGAAAGTTTACAATCAGCAGCTCTACACATTTACTTTACACACATTATGCTTTATATTAAGGGCCTAGTCCAATAAGCCGATTCTCATGTGATTCTCACATAATTTAGTGGAAAAGAGTCCTCTGCGGCGCAAAACCGCATGAGAATCAGCTTAGTGGACTAGCTAGGCCTTAACAATGATAATACCAGGCACATTTAACTATATTTTGCTATATTGTGTTGATTCAAAAATCTGTTGAGCTTAATGTAGTTGAGAACTGAGTCTAGGCTCAGTGCCTTTCAGACTCCTTCAAACTAAGGAAAACTGACCGCAAAATCCCAATAAATTTCCATTAGGACGGTAGTGGTGGGCCTACTCGAGGGCGAGGAAAGCCATAGACTGGAACTTAATTTTGAACCTCATTTTGGTAATAAATTTGGGTTATCTGAGAGGATTGGTGAAGGTAAATTATACATTTTCAGGAGACTTGAGCCACTCGTCGCGTCTTTATTTTGCCAGCTGGAGTTGCTCAGCCTTGGACTAGCCGCTTAGTGTATATAACATTTTATAGGGCGGTGCAATAGTTTATTGTGAAGGAGAAATGGAGGATTGGGTGTAGTATGATCATGGGGCCCAGGCAGCCTTTTGTTGGCAGGACGTTACCAATCCCCGGAAGCTTGTATCTTAGCTGTGCCAACAACTATAAACAGGAGCGTAATTTAGCTGATCCTGAGTAGATCCTGGGGCTGGGTATAAGCAATCATAAACCCTGCCCACACGCAGCCGATTTGTCCCCCGATTGTCCCCCGATTTGGGTCTCCTGATGAATCCTAGGATTTTATTTCCAATCCTGGTTGATGTTATTTCAAAAACATAAAGCAGGATTGGAAATAGAACCATGGGATTCATCAGGAGACCCAAATCGGGGGCAAATCGGGGGGCAAATCGGCTGTGTGTGGGCAGGGCATAAGCCAGCCAGATTGTGTTGGTTAAATAATGTCACGCTCTGTAAGACTTCATCGTTTATATACTTGTCGTAAGGCTTGGGAAAGGGAGTCAGCAGTTATCAATAATAAATAATAGCAAAGATGCAAAGATATATTTGGATTGAATAAATATTTTTGGAATGTTAAAAAAAATAAGATCTCCTTTTAGTTCCACCATAATTTCGACCAGATTTTGAAGAGATTAAATGTTCTAAGAATCTGATAGGTGTAATTGGTTTTACGTATTGTATATATGTATGGTAGAGGCCCTGAATAAAAGGAATTCTCCCTCCCTCTCTCTTTCCTCTCTCTCTCTCTTTCCTCTCTCTCTCACTCTCTTTCCTCTCTCTCTTTCCTCTCTCTCTCTCTCTCTTTCCTCTCTCTCTCTCTCTCTCCCCCTCTCTGCGAGAATCGCATGTGAATCGGCTTAGTGGACTAGGCCCTTTAGGCTGAACATGATGAATACCCTGAATATCTGTGTATTTGGTATTGACTTGATTCTAACAGTTAATCGGATCCTTCCATCTAGCGGGATACAGATGGACACTCTTTCTACTAACAGTCTGTTGGGTTATGTTGAACGGTATTTTGAACCTCATTTATGTCTCTACCAGTAACTCCTAACGAGTCCTATAAACTGTGATGTATGGTTGTCTAAAATATTTCTAAATTAATTGGAGCTGTTTGTCCTGAAGGTAATGATTAAGTCATATTTTGGTTAATCAGCTCTAGTATTTTATTCGCTGCCTGGAGAATGGATGTTTTGCCGAGGAGTTCATTGTATGAAGGTTTCTCTCATTCAGTCAGCTGCAATTGAATCATCTAATAGGATATTCAATCATCTGATAGCAATTTAGAATGACCTTATAAATGCAGAGACCTATTAGATATATGGTCTTGGAATTTGCTACGTGTACTGATATGAAGTCGATGGCCTTAAATGAAACATCGTCGATGGCCTTAAATGAAATATTTAGAAAAAATAAAAAATGAATAAATATGACTGAGGGCATTTAACACCCCGAGAATTGAAACATTCCTACGAGAAGTTCTTCTAATTATAGTGCTAGATATTGAATGAACATTTTTTCAAATATTTTAGTGGCCCCAAAATAAAAATATCTTTAAAATCATTTTGATTGTTATTGCAAATGGTCTGACAGTATATGATTTTTCTTCCACTTTGTACTTGGATATTTATCAGTAATATATGAAAGTGAGTTCAATGGAATTCATTTGATAGAAAAGCACTTCATACCGCTATACTCCCATTTTAATCATTATAATGTACAACATACCTCAATAGCTGCCTTGGTACCGTAATACGTTTTATTCCCATTTTAATCATTATAATGTACTACACAATGGGGGAAACCATATAGACACAAAACACTACTTAACATAGCAAATGGAGTGTTCCTATACAATAGGGAGACACGGACGCCACACGGACGCTGGCTGGTCAGGTGACCGGTGTACCACAGCCACGCCTGTGTCTGGCTCCACTCATGGCATGCGCATGCGCATTCCTTGGGAGGCTGACTATGTCTGTTGCCATGGGAACATGATGACAATAAAGGAATCCACCACATATATTCCTCATTCATCTCTCTGTGACCCGCCACTAAATGTACTGAGGGAAGGGTCGTCCCCTTGGGTGGGGGTGTGGAGGCGGGGGGGGGGCTCTTGTAATTCTGCTGAATCTCCTTAGTGTATAAAAAGAAGAAAATGGGTCAGGCCGTCAGAAAATGTACAATAGGTGATGTGTTATAGCAAAATGAGTCACGAGTCGGAAAATCGATATTTTTCAAAGTGTTTTATTCACAAGATCTCTTTGATGGAATATTCCCATTTTTGGCCAAATTTTGGCACTGTATTCAATATTTTCATTCATTTCTCAGGTCATCTTATGCAGTATATTTAGCTACTTCACAATAAATGTCCACACTGAAATATTGCATACTTATTTTTCAAAAATAAAAATATCAAACTTAAAGTATAGAATACATATTAAATGTCCTAACTTTTACTATCATTAGAATCGGCTCGATCTTATTTTTTCAAATATGATAATATCTCAAAATCCATTTTCTGCGACTTGTGACTCATTTTCCTATAACACATCACATGTGGTTACATTGTGAAATTTAATACAATGTCGTACACAATTTGGTGCTATGTCTGGTTGTGTCAATGCGATACCCTATAGCCAGTCTGAGGAGGCCCTGGGGGCATGTTTAAAGTAATCAGGACCTTCTCATGGGTGAAATCGCCAGAAAATGTACAATTCACTTTCAAGAATCCTCCCAAATAACACAAATTTAAGACAAAAATAAGGTTCAAAAATCAGTTCAACATAACCAAACAGATTGGCAATATCACATACACTCAGATATACCTAGTATTGGCCATTTTCACTGTCTAATTTGGCATAATTCACTAAATGTGTAGATCTGCCAATTTTACATTTTTTGAAGATCTGACCCTCTTATATGATTGAATCAAATTCAATTACCGGTACATTTACCAGCCCGGGGGTGGGGGGGGGGGGGGCTGCGAAAGGAAAGTTATTGAAAGGCTGACTATATGGGATGTCACAGATGAGATTGAAAAGTACTTTTATATTTCATGTTTGATGCTTTTTTATGTTTGAAAAACAAGCTTGCAATATTTCTGGGTGGTCAATTACTATAGTAAAGTATAAATATACTCCATATAGGATGACCTTAGAAATGCAATGATATCACTGTCTTGATATTTGGTAAATGTATTCCTAGCACTGGATACCCTAAAGATGAGACCATTCCTACAAAGAGATCTCGTGAATAAATTACTTAGAAAAAATATCAATGTTGCGACTTGCGACTCATTTCTATGAATTTGAAACTATTTTATTCAGGATCTAATACATTTTCATACATAAAGCACGAATGTTTTCAGTATAGCCTGATTTTAACACATATGTATATTTTACATAGGTCTCGAGTAAGAGGTAGATAATTGAAATACAGAAATATAGTATAATAATAAAATAATAACACATTCATCTGCTGGAATATGTTATAAGTAGACACACGATACAGATATATTTGAAAGATACCCCTCTAACAGCGCCGTCCTCTCACACATATACCATCGTTAGTAAGAAAAATCAGTAGCAATAAAATTTTATGTATTGGCTGGCAATCCATCGCCATTTCTGTGTGAAGATGTTATAATAGACTTCATGTGGCTGCTGTGGTGTGTTGCCTCTGGTTATGTGGCTTCCAGTGTGGCTTCCCTTTCAACGATTCATCATTCAACTCTACAGGGAGACGAGGCTATAGGGTGCTCTGGTGGCCCCTGTAACACCTGAAGATATGGATGAAATCTTCAGAAAATGTATTGTAAAGAATCGCATTCTTTTGGGTTGGTTTACCGACCCCATCAAGTCGCCCTACTTCTTCTCTTCTTGATACAACACCGAAGCTATGGGCAAATGCTCTTAGATTCTTACAGTATAATTCAACTTCACCAATCCTCTCAAATAACCCAAATTTCAGACGAAAATAAAGTTCAAAATACAGTTTAACCTAACCAAACAGATTGCTAGAATCAATGCAATGTGAAATATACTCAGATTTACCTGGTATTGACCAAATTGCAGCCTAATTTATCAGAATTTATTAAATGTGTACAGCTACCAATTGTACATTTTCTGAAAATCTGACCCATGGATATGGATGAGGGCATCTGAAAATGTACAATTCACCTTCATCGATTCTCTCAAATAACCTCAATTTGAGACAAATCTTAGGTTTACTACACAGTCCACCATATCTGAGCAGGTGTTTTAATCAATGAAATAATGATAATTATTATACTCAAACACACTGTCACAAAAGGCTTTTTTACGGCTGCAACTGTCAAATTAGGAAATATTGCCAGTACAAACAAGTAGAATATAAATTCGGTTAAAATATGAAAAATATTCGAAAATTAATAAAAAGCATAAAGGTCAATAATAATTATGTTATGTTATATCATACAAAATATACTCAGATATTCATAGTTATATTTTTTCCAGCCTAATTTGGCAGATTTGGGACACACGTAGAGCTGTTAATTATACATTTTCTGACTGCCTGAATCATATGGGTCAGACTTTCTGAAAATGCACAATCTACAAATCTACACATCTATCAAATTCTACTAAATTAGAGTGAAAAATGATAAATACTAGGTATATCTGAGTGTATTATGTATTGTATTCATTCAATAAATCTGTCTGGTTATATTGAACTGTATTTTGAACCGGATTATCTCCTCAAATTTGGATTATTTGAGACGATTTGTGAAGGCCAATTGTACATTTTCTGACTCCCTGACCCATATGTGTATAAATGATGGTACAAGTTATCTCTCCATAGCCTGAGTCCACTTCTCAAACTCTCAGCAACTCTGATCTATAAAAATGATTGATGTGGCTATACGACTGTCATTCCTTGCAATATCGCCCCCGACTGCGTGCAGCACTTATAAAATATTCACTGTAGGAGTTGTCTAGAGTTGTTGTTAATATGAATGATTGGTATCTCCTCATTCGTTTAAATCTGCGATCTATCAATTTTGAACTGTAAGGTAACTATAAATCGATAGATTCTTAAGGGATTAATAACCAACATTGAGGGGCTGCCGGTGCACTATTTGGTGCCACACTTGTGAACAGTGCACCAGCAGGCTCAAAATGGAGGTTTCTAATCCTTTTAGTCTGTCTAAGGTGTCTGGGACTGTTCAAGGCAATGACTAATTATATATATCTAGAAGACAGATTTTTCTCGCACCTATGTCAAAAACGTATTCATACCACCTACTCATTCTCATGTGGTTATATCATAATGTTAATTACAGTGAACACTATAAGAAAATGATGAGAAATTGATGATTACTGTCTATTGCAAAGTCAGTCTAGTATAGTGAGTGATGTTTTGGTGTAGGTTTGCACTGGCAACCGGTTCTAACTCATTATAGTGTTAAATGCGTTCCTGACAAAACTAAATACTAATACTGCACAATGCGCTTGCAGTTCAGCATCTTTACATGCAGCAGTTCAGCACTGTTTCCTGCAGTAGGAATCACAGATGCTATTGTGCATTGCGCATCCCTCAATTGAGTTTAAAAGAAACTATTGCGTGAGGCTTACCTTTAAGCTGCAGTCTCAGCTATTAATTACAACAGAAGGAATCTTACCATGACAAATCATGACAGAAGTTTTCAATATTCTGCTGCTGCATGGTATGTTTATAGAAGAATTTGAAGTCTAATCATCGAGAGAAAACTGCCGCCGGTGAGCGATAATAAGTGAAGTCATCATAGTAAAGGAGTCGGCAGGGTCCTCCAAATACAAATCAGGACGTCTTAGAAGCCCTGTAGCTGGACAAAATTGCTCAAATGACTTTTAGATAGGTTGGAAAAGAATGGAACAAGAAGTAAAAAATGTTCAGTTCTTGACCAATGTTATAGCTGAGAGGGCAACTGTAATAGAATCGCGAAAAGAACGTTAATAATGGGGATAAATTCAAGCGGGAAGAAAATACTATGAATGATTCATGGGTCAGATTTTCACAAAATGTACAATTGGCAGCTGTACACTTTTAGTAAATTCTGCTAAATTAAGCTGCAATTTGTTCAATATTAGGTAAATTCGAGTATATATTTCAGCATTGCATTGATTCAAGCAATCTGTTTGGTTAGGTAGAACTGTGTTTTGAACTTTATTTACGTCTGAAATTCGGGTTATTTGAGAGGATTGGCGAAGCTAAATTGTACATTTTCTGAAAATCTGACCCTCATGAATGCTGGGAGGGAAACATCCAGGCTTATTTATCCTGCAGATTCAGCTTTAACCTATTTCCACCTTTGGGAACACATTATTCCAGCGGGGGAAATAGTTGACTTGTTTCACAGTCACCCCGCTAGGGTTCGACCAGGCCCAGGTGTGTCCCTGTAAACAATGCTACCCCTCTAATTACTCCCTATCGGTCTACACTCTAAACGTATTTATTTTCGCGCAGATACATTTTCGTGCACTTAGTGCTTTGACATCTTTACACGCGGATTTAAATTCGCGCAGCAAGGAAGTCTCAAACTGTGTTCATGCAATAATTATACCTTTCGCGCAGGATTTATTTTCACGCACAAAGGTGGGTGCGCGAAAATAGCGAAAGTAAATACTGCGCAATATTAATACGTTTACAGTACTATAAATACATCATGCCACCCCAAGTAGTGCTGTCTACAGCACTGAAAGGGTGGATCCTATTTAACTAGTCCCATTGTGTGCTGGTATATATAACCCAAGTGCGCTAACCAAACTAACCCTTCGTAAAATATGGAAGTCGCCTGAAAATGTACAAATCGCCTTCACCACTTCTTTCAACAAGCCTAGATTTGAGACAAACATAAGGTTCAAATACAGTTCAACATAACCTAATAAATCTGTTGAATCCATGCAATACCACATATATACTCAGATATACTCAGATATACCTAGTATTTATCATTGTCCAGCCTAAGCCTTATTTTTTATTTTTTTTGACAAATCTTTATTCAGGAGGATCGGTGGCATTTGCCAGAGTTTTTAATCAGTTCGGGTAATCCCGGTATTCCACTGGATCCTGAAATTTCGCATTTTTCAAAATTGACAATTGTAGCTATCTTAAATTAGCTGTTTGTTATCATATTGTCTAGATCAATGGAGAGAATGTTTAGATGAGTAGAAATAATGAGATGAAATGTAGGTGACCCTAGCAGAATTTACTCAATGTGTGGGATTCCCATTTGTATATATTATATTCTGACGACCCATGACATGCTTTGGTGGTGTAACGTTAGGCAAGCAACGTTCAACAGCTCGAAGTTTTGGCGGACCAAAAAAGTCGCGAATAAGCTAAATTTGCTTTCACCAATTCTCGCAAATATAACAAGACAAATAAAAATGAACATCAAAATACAGTTCAAAACAACCTCCCTATGAAACAAGTAAATTTTGACCTTGTTGCTTAATTTCCCTTTACAAATAAAGCTAATTAAAGTAGGGAAACAAATCTTCTTAACCAGAAAATTATTACGAAATAGACATTTGCTACACGTGGGTAAACAATGGTGACCCCAGAGGTCAGCCTCGATTCCCATGTTTCCTCCCGCTATCTGATAAGGCCAGAAGAATAATAGCCACCTCTCTCATCTGTATCCGCCAATTGATAAGAAGAGTTTCTTGTCTGTAGTGCATGGGGCGTTGCTCCTACACTTCAGCCCTAGCTTGATTAATGTGCCTGAGTAGTATATGTATTTTCACTTTGAAGATGGTTTTATAAGTAAGGGATGAGAACTGTATGGGGGGAGTTTTGTGGGTGATAGATTTCAAGGGCTTCCTTCCATCAAAGGGTGGATAAATCCCTGGTTATACACGTCTGTATATTATGCTATTTAATGAAATGGTGGTGGAATATAATATGATGTGATATATGGGTGAATCGCTAGAAAATGTACAATTGACCTTCACCAATTCACTGAATAACTCAAATTTCAAACGAAAATAAAGTTCAAAAAACAGTTCAACCTAATCAAACAGATTGCTAGAATCAATGCAATGCCAAATATACTCGAATTTACCTAGTATTGACCATAATATTGCAGCCTATTTTAGCAGAATTTACTAAATGTGCACAGCTGACAATTGTACATTTTCTGAAAATCTGACCCATAACTCTTTGAATTTTGGGCCGCGCTTTCATAAATACAACACCGGTTTCTTTAGGCCAGATCGCTAGCATAAGGAATATTGAATTTCCGTCCTCGATTTACTGATCCTGGATCTTGAGATAGTGGAAGTAATTGCATCTATGGAAGCAGTCTAGGCCCAAACTTGAGAGAGTCACTTCAAACGAAGGGGAAGCCTCTTGCCTCAAACCACAAAGTGCCATTATAATTCCATTAAGACCGCAAAATGTCATTATATTCCCATTAAAACGCCGAGTCCTAGGCCAGGAAACCGATTAGCGAAGTAGGCTGACATACCATTCTTATCTGATCTGAGGGTTTGGACCTAGAGTGGGAAGCTAATTGGAAATAGAAATGTGGTATCTGAATGTTGTGATCAATCTGTACTCATAAAACAATTCAATAGAAAGGGTGTGGGCATTAGTATTAATCTCAGAGTATATGAAATAAATCAAATAAAACAATTCACAATGAATATTGTTGATTGATGAAACGTTGTATTTGATATATTTCATGTACTCTCATATGCATATCAATTTATCTTTTTTGCAGAATTTACTAAATGTGTAGCTGCCTATGTGTAGCTGCCGATTGTCCATTTCTGACGACCTGACCCATATATATTTTAGGCCCAGACCCTATCAGATTAGATAAGATCAGTGTGCTAATGACTTTCTCGGTCCTGGAGTAGGCCCACCACTATACCGTCCTAATGAGATTCTAATGGGATGTTGCGGTCAGATACTACATGTATCTTTTGTTTCCCTGAGTTCGAAGGGATCTGATATGCTCTGAGCCTAGACTGTATAACATCAGTTATGACTCAGACAGTACTGGAAAGTCAGATCTGTAGGCCCAATTATGCGTAATTCCCGCACCAGCTTATGGGTCTGATTTTCAGAAAATATACAATTGACCTTCAGCAATCCTCTAAAATAACCCAAATTTAAGACGAAACTGAGGTTCAAAATACAGTTCAACATAACCAGACAGATTTATTAAATGAATACAATACAGAAAACACTCAGATATAACTATTATTTTTACGAATTTTCACTCTAATTTAGCAGAATTTGATAGATGTGCAGAACTGCAGATTGTGCATTTTCTGAAAATCTTACCCTTATGATGGAGCGGGGGCGAATTCCTTAATAATGAAAGGATGACCGATTCCCTGCATATCAAAGTGACTTTTCTCATTAAAATCCAGCAGTGAGGAAATTTCTGCTTAATCATATAGAACAGGTGTGGCAATATTTTACTTACAAGTCATGAATACTTTGTTTTCATTTAGAAATTGTTGAATAAGTGTAAAGAAGTACATCTACCAATTTCAAATCACAAAAAAAGTTTCAAATCACAGAAAGAAGGTTCAGCCACGATAGGGGGCTATACCCCAATGCCCGAGTGGACAAAAAAGTTAACTGACTTTAAACTCAGCTTTCTGTGAATTGAACTGTTTCAAGATTTTAGATAAATTTACTGTTCATTAGCATCTTTCCTTTATTATATATCTCTTCATTTAATCCTGCCTTCAATCTTCTTTTCCTCCTCTCCATCCGTCTTCCGCTCGCTGTCGTCCAAACTTCTTCTTCTGTTTACCCTTTATTATATTGCGACGGCCCGGGTTGGAGGAATAAATGTCAAGTACTGCACTAGAAGGGCCAGGTCTTCACAAAGTGTACAATCTTCAGATCTACACATTTAGTAAATTCTGCATAATTAGGCTGTAAAATGAGAAATACTAGGTATATCTGAGTATATTTGATATTGCCTTGATTCAAACTATATGTTTGGTTATGTTGAACTGAATTTTTGTCTTAAATTCGGGTTATTTGAGAACATTGGTGGAGGCCAATTGTGCATTTTCTGGCGATTTCACCCAGAAAGGTTAACTATTGCGCGCTAGCAGGAGACTTCCTGTCGCCTTGGTATAGATTGATCCTCCCTTTATATACCGCCTTCCTCTCTAGCCCTCCCTCCTGGTGCTTGCAACTTTGCCTACATCGTTTATCCCTACTACTTTATGATATAGTGTAGTATATAATGTAGTACTATGATATATAGTATCGACCTTTCTACCGGCTAACTAGTATATCAAGAATGAAAGCTATATCTGGATATTTTTCTAGAATATTTGTCAAGAATCCCTCTCACTCACTATAGCGAAGGTTTCGGTGATCACCTATATGATGAAAACTTGTATAATCGCAGTATAATCCTCCCGAAATTTTGTTCAAATTAACTTTAGATGGGTATATTCTAGAACAAGATCGGGACAAAAAAATAGAAAACTATTGGTATTTGATCGATGAGAACACAACTTTCACCCAAGTCACCAACCATAAATGGTTTCAGCGCACGGGCCCAATATATTGTGTTTAAATACATTGTGGTTCCCCAATACATTGTGGTTCCCTACAAGGCATGACGTCATAGTGGGGGTAACCCCTTGTGGTGCTGGTGACGTACATACAATCCCAAGGCCAAAAATAAATTGGTGTGTTTCCGATAGGTTAGGGGTCGGGGAGGGTAACTGTTCTGATTAATAGTAACAAAAAACTATAGGTAGAGGGGCAGGGATGGTAACTTTTTTTAAAATGTTGTTGGGAAACCATCCTTCCAGATACTGGTACCATACTTGTTTTTAACAGGAGAAATGTACTTTTAAGGTAAATTTCTCACAGCTATGTATACATACTGAACGAGAAGGCCTACCCAGTGAATCATAGAATTTTGATTTATTAGCTAATTTAATTCAGGAATAAGGTGTGGCGACGTTAGCGACAGGCCTTCCCAATATACCTCTGCAATAGCCAGGCCTACTGTGAAAGCCGGTTGCAAAGCCTATCGCCAGGCTTATTTCGGCTAGTGTGGCGCAGCCAGGTAAACTTTTTTTTATGGCAAGGTCATTTTTTTATCAAAAAAATTAGTACGGTCATTTTTTTGTAAATAAAGGAAGTTAGGCAAGGTATTTTTTTTTATAAAATAAAAATAGGCAATGCCATTTCATTTTATAAAGAATTGAGGCACGGTCACTTACTAGGGGGAGTAAGACCCTGCCCACACACAGCCGATTTGTCCCCCGATTACCACCCGATTTTGGTCTCCTAATGAATTCTATGACGTCATTTCAAATCCTGGTTTATGTTGTTGAAATGACATAAAGCAGGATTGGAAATGAAATCCTAGGATTCATCGGAAGACCAAAATCGGGGGGCAATCGGGGGACAAATCGGCTGTGTGTGGGGAGGGTTTAAGGGTTTTAAAACTAGGTAACGGGTTGGGGGAGCTTAAATAGGAAACAAACCTATTATTATTTTGGGCCTAAGTTTGACTCAGCCTCTCTCAGGAGCGGTATCTCCGTGTTTATCCATTAGAATATCAGTATGGTTGCTATGACATCCATTGCGGCTTAACACTCAGTGGGGTGGGGCGTGGAGGCTTTTAGTATGCACTACATCGCCGCCATCACTTCAGATGCAAGATGGCCATTTTTTGTTTTCTTTCTCTTTATGTTTTATCATTTCTGTAGACGACAGGTCTAACCAGGCCTTATGGTCTTTTAGATTACCGTACCGTATATATACATGAGTTGGATCTGGCAGCTCCATGTGTCACACCCATTTTATGCTCACCTATTACCTCATTTGGGTTACGTAACATTACGTAACATTACCAACACTAATTATCATAATTATTAATATTCATAATGTCTTCCAGAATTTCACTAACTATAACCAAATTTCTATAAATTCCTGAAGTCTTATTGGTAAAAAATTTTAAGTACAATTCATAGTTCACATCAGCTATATAACCCTTCACCCCACTCTCACTGATCATCATCTTTTTTTTAAAACAAATTAAATATTTATACACAATATTGGTTCTAAATGTTCTGTTTTCTCTATATTAAAATATGCAGATGTAAACACATTCTTTCTTGTAACTCCACTGCTTGTACAAAGAATCAGGGCACTACGAAAACCACTCATAGAGACTGAAGGTGAACAAATTCTTGTATTAACCTAGAATGATTATTTCAAAATAACTTTTTAAAAGAAAACCCCTTCTCTATGGTAACCCAACTACAATAATTAATACCTCCATTCAATAACTCGGGGCACAGTGAGTAAGAGTGCAAAAAGTCATTTATTTCCCTCAATAAAAACCTGTAAAAAGCTTCAGATAAGATATGCCTTTACCAACGTCCCAATCCCATTAGTCATCTGCCATCCCATTGGTCACTTCTCAACCTGTTGCTATGGGGACGGCGCAGGAACCAATGGATGCCAAGGTCACTGCCTCCCTTCTGCCTCATCTCCTGTACTTCTACCTGGCACTGTTCAATGTTCCCATGGATCATAATACATCTCCCCAGCATCACCAGCCCTTAAAATGCTGAAGACTATCAGGCTTAATAGATGTCTGTTCTGGCGAGGGGGTCTCAGCTAAGGAGAATCGGTGTCTGGACAATCTAGGATCAAAGTTGAGAGTCCCTTCAAACTGAGGGAAAGCCTCAAATTCCGAACCACAAAATGCCATTATTATATGTGCATTCCTCTTGAGGGGTGCAATAAGTGGGGTGCAATAAAAATATACTTATGATACACGTACCATAAAAATGTAGTTGTCTAAAAATAGCTCTGTTGATATTCTTTGCGGAGCCTTGGTTCTTGTCTGTCCGCGAAGCATGTCAACAAATTCACACTGAGTGAAAGCTGCATGAACCCCCGAGATCGGTAATCCACCCGTGATTCTGGTACTATGATCATGGAAATACATAATAAGAAGCACACCATTAAATAGAGAATAAAATTCTCTATCGAATGCTATAAGTTTTATTAATATAGCACATATAAGTTTTATTAATATAGCACATATATTCGTCCGGACAAATCACGTCCAATAAATTTTTTATTACTGACGACTCGTTCCATTCCCTCTATTTATAAACCTATTAGGACGCCTACTCCTGTCCCAGAAACTCCATTAGGGCAGTAGACGTCCAATCACTGACATACCATTCTTATCTGATCTGAGAGGCTTTGAGCCTAGACTGGCTCTATATTTTATTTTCTGATTTGTTTGTCTACAACTGTTGATTAAAGGCAAACGCTACTATCTAGTGGAAAATGAAAATAAATGTCATTTTTCTGAAACTTTAGTATTTGATTCTTGAAGTGTTTCTGGTCATAAGGATGGAAAAAAATCATTGGGTCGCCGTGCTTATTTTTGAATTACAGTGCTTCAAAATTTGGCATCTCAAAAGTACCAATGACGACCAAAAGGGGGGCCCATTTTGCAGTACCTCAACTTCATAGTTCATATTTACTATTTATATTCACTCAATTTAAGTAAAATTAACAGTTTTAGAGAGAGTATTATTTGGCCAATAATTCTATGCCTCTTTTCTATAGGGTGCATTGTTATTTTTATTTTGAAAACAACAAATACATAATGTGAATTTTAAATTAAAAATTTGAAAAAACTCAATATTTTTCACCATTTTTATAAAAACAATTTTTTTTCCTTCCCAGTGAAAATAAATGTCATTTTTCTGATTCTTTAGTATATGATTGTTGAAGTATTTGTGTTCTTAAAACTGAACAAAAATTAATGGGTCACCATGCTAGTTTCTGAATTATGGGGCTTTGAAACATGGCTGACAACCCAAAAATCTGCTGCTTTCAAAGTGTTCTAAGTTTCCTAAACATGTCTATTTCAGACAGCTACAATTATTTTTTTGACGCGATGACATACATTTTTTTCCCTATATATGTGTACAATAGTACCTGCACTATATGTGTAGAAAATTCTGGGACATTTAGAGTATCCATTTTTGTTTTATTCCCAAAACTGTGCAAGGAAAATGCAGCATTTCCCAATAGACTTGCATACTAATTGAGTACAACTGAGAGTACCCATAGCTAGCTCTGTCTCCCAAACATGTCTATTTCAGACAGCTATGAAAAAACATCGAACGCGATGACATATATTTTTTTCCCTTTTTATCTGTAGTATATAACCTGAACTGTATGTGTAGAAAATTTTGGGACAGTAGGACTAGCCATTAATTGTTTGTGTTATGCTATAAAATGTGACAAAATGGGCCGTTTCCTCATAGACTGCAATGCTAAAGGAATAGTGTGTAAAATGCCCGTAGATTTGGTATATGGTAAAGGGGGGCGTGGCAGTGAATAGTAGCGTTTGCCTTTAAACTGCATTTATCAATGATTAAATTGATATGCTGCGACCATCTAGAATACATTTGAGTGAATAGCTAAAAATACATTTGGTGTACTTACTACTATAACTTGGTGAACCTGTAAAATGATGTATGATTGATGTTTGATTCCTATTTTTATTATCCATGTTTTGAACTTATAATTTATACATGTATTTTCTGTTGTAGGTGAGTGTTGCCTTGAGTGCTATGTGGGTATATTTACGAGGAAGGTATTGTACTACAACCTGTTATCATATACACATTGCATCTGACATGAGGTAATTGCATATGGGTTAATTGTAAGCAGCTAGCTGTGTCAGTGATTGGACGCCTACTGCGCTAACGGGCTCCCGGTTCTGGAGTACTATTGGGATTATAATGACAATAATTAATTAATTCTTTTTTTGCGGTTGAAAGGCTTTCCCTCAGTTTGGAGGGACTCCTTTGTGGGGTGGGGGGGGGGGGACTCTTAGCCTAGACAGAATAACATTTCTGACTTTCCATCATTCTCATATATACACTCGAGGTCCAAATCCTCAGATCAGATAAGAATGCTATGTCAGCCTACTTCGCTAATCAGTTTCCTGGCCTTAGACTCTGCATTTTAATGGGAATAAAATGACATTTTGTGATCTAAATGGAATCATAATGGCACATTGCGGTTTGAGGCGAGAGGCTTTCCCTTCATTTGAAGGGATTCTCTCAACTGTGGGCCTAGTCCGTATAGTGGTTGCTATAGTAATGTCGGCCGAGAGCAGGATACTTATAATGACTGGCAGGCGGAAGGGGGTTATCTCCTCATTACAGAAGCTATTACCCACTTCCATGTAAAGAGAGTGTATGAGAGGTTCTAAGGACTTATGGTGGGGATCCAATTACCACTAACTGGAATAATTAATTTCCTGGTATTCCTGGATTTAGTGAGAGTAATCCCATGAGCTATGGACTACCAGTTTATGACGACCAAGTAATCTGTTTGTCATCACCCTGTCTTGCCACCCTGTTATACCGGTGGGTAATTGGTTGGGGCTCTCATGTTAGGATTGTCCTTGTTATGTATGGGTCAGATTTTCACAAAATGTACAATTGGCAGCTGTACACATTTATAAGTAAATTCTGCTAAATTAGGCTGCGATTTGGTCAATACTAGGTAAATTCGAGTATATTTGGCATAGCATTGATTCAATAAATCTGTTTGGTTGTGTTGAGCTGTATTTCAATTGGTGAAAGCCAATTGTAAATTTTCTTGCGATCTGACCCTGATATAATCAGATGTAGGTGTTAATTCTTGACTGTCTCTTGAAGACTTAACAACTATTTTCTTCCATTAGAAAATGAAAGAATCGGCTTTTTCCAGTTGAATATCACGGCGCTGAACTGTATTCGAGCAAAGAAGTCTGTGTGGGCTGCTTTTATCCCTGCTTGATTACTGTAGACTGTAAAAAAGGCCAGAGGTCGCATATGTCCCTGGCAGTAATAACACTCACATACACAAATACATATTCGCCATATCCTGTTTTGGTGCGCACTCTTTTTCCTGCGATCATCATTCAGGCTCACTAAGCATATAAAGCGAATGGCTGGCCATCAGATGAATAATGTATGCTCATATTCCCCTCGTATAATAATGAATCCTGCTTCATCTGCCTGGGTGTATAGTACTGCTATACTCTATACCACGCCATAAACCCTGCCCACACACAGCCGATTTGCCTCCCGATTGCACACACAGCCGATTTGCCTCCCGATTGCCCCCCGATTTGGGTCTTCCGATGAGTCCTAGGATTTCATTTCCAATCCTGGTTTATGTTATTTCAAAGAAATAAACAAGGATTTGAAATGAGATCATAGGATTCATCAGGAGACCCAAATCGGGAGGCAAATCGGCTGTGTGTGTGGGGGGGGGGGGGGAGGGGGGGGGGGGAAGGGTCTTACAGGACGGTACTTAGCTATGTTAGATCTGTATGGTCCCATTTGGCGCTCTTTTGTGTATTATACCTATTCTATGATATACAATTTAGAGTTGAATTATAATGGAATTGAATTTAAGAGAAATTTGAGGAGATGCTGGGTGTTTGCTCTGGTCCTCCGTCTTTGGATATTAATGTAGGAGGATCAGATTTTCAGAAAATGTACAATTGGCAGCTCTACACATTTAGTAAATTCTGCTAAATTACGCTGCAATTTGGTCAATACTAGGTAAATTCAAGTATATTCGGCGTTGCAGTGATTCTAGCAATCTGTTTGGTTAGGTTGAACTGTGTTTTGAATTTTATTTTCGCCTGAAATTTGGCTTATTTGAGAGGATTGGTGAAGTTGAATTGTACATTTTCTGAAAATCTGACCCAGATAATAAGACGAATGTACATTTTCTGACACCTTGACCCAAATTGTACCTTTGGTACAAGTTGATTAGAAACGTTAGTTTCACTTTCAGGTATGTTTTACAACAAAAGCAGTAGACAAGTAATTATAGGACACCTTTATTAACTAATAAGCAACTTGATAATACACGAGCCTGCTCCTTTACACCTTTTGACATCTAGTGATGATTTAAAATATAATGTACTGATAAGTTGTGAGATCCCCATCCATGCTGTATATCATTTATAATAAAATGGAAGTTTACTCTATTATATGGGTAAAATTTCCAGAAAATGTACAATTCACTTTCGCCAATCGTCTCAAATAAACCAAATTTCAGACGAAAATAAGGTTCCCAAAACAGTTTAACCTAACCAAACAGATTGCTAGAATCAATGCAATGCCAAATATACTCGAATTTACCTATAGTATTGACCAAATTTCAGCTTAATTTAGCAGAATTTACTAAATGTGTACAGCTGACAATTGTACATTTTCTGAAAATCTGTCCTACATATGCACAAGACATCATTTCTCTTGAACTGACAATTAATATCACCTCTTTCATCTTTTCCCTTTGAATGCTTCGTAATGATTGCTTCATCTTTATATAAGGTTCTTGGGGTCCGTTTGTTCTGAGATTCGCAGAACTATACCGGGAAGGTAAAGGAGTTTTCGTTAAGTTATCTCACAAATCTCTGAACCCGGATCGTCATTTAGCGTATGACGTCATTTTGAGATTGCTAACGTCCCGGATGTCTTTTTGAATGGCGAGCCAATGGAGGTCCAAACCCTCATATCAGAATAGAATTGAATGTCAGTGATTAGACGCCTACTTCGCCAATCGGTTTTCTGGTCTAGTACCGCGTTTTAATAGGAATAATATAATGACAATTTGCGGTCTTAATGGAATTATAATGGCGGTTTAGGCGAGACGCTTCCCCTTCGTTTGAAGGAACTCTCTCAATTTTGGGCCTAGACTGTTTTGTAGAACTGATGTTGATTGAAAGTTCTGTGTTGCGTACATTGACTCTTTCTCAGAACACTCGTTCCAAGACTGATTGTCTGTCCCTGTTAGTTTACAAAGGTAACTTATTTTTTCCTCTCGGCGACACAAAACATTCCTTTTTAGACTTAGATAACACAAGGAGTTTAAAACATCTTTAATTCTGTTCCAGCGAAATTTCTCTTCAATCTTGCTTTGTTATCCGAACGCCTTTTGGCCAGTCCTTTCCCGGCTCCTGTTATCTTTCTTGATATCCTCTCCCCTCTATCTACAAGGAATGTAAATAGCTTTGTCAGGGGATGCCATAGAGACCATTTATGTTCCCCCTCCTTAGTGTAGAATGTAGAATGGGTCAGGTCGTTCGATAATGTGCAATCGGCAGCTCTGCACATTTAGTCAATTCGGGTGAAAAATGATAAAATACTCGGTATATCTGAGTACATTTAGTATTGCTTTGATTGAAAATATCTGTTCTGTTATGTTGGACTGTATTTTGAAGCACATTTTTGTCTCAAATTTGGGTTAATTGTGATAATTTGTGAAGGCAAGTTGTACATTTTCAGGCGACTTGACCAGTATGCTAAGATGCACCTGTTCAGCTAGACATGCTAGACATGCTTGTCTCCCATTACATGCACATGTATGTACATGCCTTCACATATGGGTCAAGTCTCCAGAAAATGTACAATTCACCTTCACCAATCCTCTCAAATAACCCACATTTAAGACGAAAATCAGGTTCAAAATACAGTTCAACATAACCAGACAGATTTATTGAATGAATACAATACAGAATACACTCAGATATGCCTAGTATTTATCGATTTCCACTTTAATTTAGCAAAATTTGATAGATGTGTAGAACTGTAGATTGTGCATTTTCTGAAAATCTGATCCATAATGGTGGGTCAGAACATGTATACATGTACAATCGGCAGCTCTTCACATTCAGTATAATTCCATCAAATCAATTCTAAACTTAAGTTGTGGAATAAAACAAGTATATTTCTCTAATGCCCCTAAAGAATATGTATGAGGAATTGAAAATTAATTGGAAGATAGTTGTGTTGATTTTTGTTTAGTTGTGTTGATTAGAGTGAAATAATGTAATAATGGTTAATATTAAACTATTTCACTGCAATCAATATACCGCCCTTTTAACTTAATATTAACTTAATTAATGATATAAAGACTAGTTTATAAGATCTTTAGAGACTCATATCAGGTTATGTTGGGAAAAAGAAATTGTTAATTTTGTAATACATTTACCGGTACCTCAATAAACCAAATAATAAAATGAATCAAATCAAATCAAAATCGGCTGAAAAATGATAGATATGAAGACAAGTATATCTGAGTATATTTCGTATTGCCTTAAGAAAAAATAACGTTTGGTTGTGTTGAACCTTATTTTGAACCCCATTCTTGCCTTAAGTTGGGATTATTTGAGAGGATTGGTGAAGGCGAATTGTGGGTCAGATTTTCAGAAAATGTACAATTGGCAGCTAGACACAGTTAGTAAATTCTGCTAAATTAGGCTGCAATTTGGCCAATACGAGTATATTCGAGTATATATTCGGCATTGCATTGATTCTAGCAATCTGTTTGGTTAGGTTGAACTGTATTTTGAACTTTATTTTCGTCTGAAATCTGGGTTATTTGAGAGGATTGGTGAAGCTGAATTGTACATTTTCTGAAAATCTTACCCATGTACATCTTTAGGCGACTTCACCCATAACCTAGCCTTCCCACTACATCCACCATTCTTGAAATACAGAGCGCTAGCTATAGAATGTAGCCCGGCTACCTATAATGATATCGGCAACGTTAGTTATTGCCATTGCATCCATGCCTTTCTGATATGTGCAAGTAGGGGAGAAATAAATGTATCACCTCCGCCCCTCTTTTAGGCCAAGTATATTGGAGATTGGTTTTATTCACTTATAAATGTGGATTTTTTGTTCATGGGGCCAAAAAAATAGATGTGTTTCTCGTTCAGTCAAGGTAGGTGGATATATCTTTTTTTCTCTCTCTATCTATCTATATATTTCCCCCTCTCTCCCTCTCCCTCTCCCTCTCCTTCTCTCTCTCTCTTCCCCCTCTGTCTCTCCCGCCCTCTCCCTCTTTCTCACGCTCTCTCTCTACCCTCTCTCTCCCTCGGATCCTTCCTCTCCCTCACACCTCTCTCTCTTTCCCCTCTCTCCCTCCTACCTCCCCCCTTTCTTTCCCCTCTCTCCCTCCTACATCCTCCCCCTCTCCCCCCCCCCCCCCCTCTCTCTCTCTCTCTCTCTCTCTCTCTGAATGCTTTTATCATAGGCGGAGGCAAGAGATTGGACAAGTATCCACTGGGACATGGATGAAAGTCTTCAGTATTCTACTAAAAGCAGTATTTTTGAAATACGCCCCAATTTCATCATTTTTAACCTAGCATTTTTTCTTCAGTACTTTTGCCATGGGCCCACGTTCATCCCTGTGATATCCTCTAGGCCAATGGCGTCTAATCCACTTTTTGTTTATACAAAAGTGAAGCTTCATCTAAAACCTTACAAACGACGCACCATAAAATTGGTTTTATACTGCTCACCTACCCAATGTGTCTTTTAGCTGTTTTTTTCCTATGTTTCTCTGCCGTAACAACTCCCAATCTTCCAGGAGTGGCATTTCTCGAAATATAGCGTAATAAATTGAAACTAAATAATTTTGCCTGTGCCTGGGCCATACATCGACCAAAATGCACGGGAATGCTACATAAAGATTCTCATAGGCCTCACATGATGCTCAGAGCGCGCCCACAGCCTCTCAGACTCTAGGATTACCACATTAAAAAGGTAACAAAGTATCAAATTTATTTGTCTGCAGTCGTCTTATGGAGGTTCCATAAGATCGACGGCAGACCTCTCCAGGCAAAACACCTGACAACCCTTGTTTCTGAACAGCCAGACAAACTTTAGGGGCCGGGTCTCCCGGCTCTGAGTGATAGGGCAGGAGGGATCGAGGCCACATGTCGGTCCCCTCAACAATTCATTGGGTTACTTTTCAAACAATTACCGCAACTACACATCACAACAGGAAACAAAATTACATGCAGGAAAAATAGATTCTGGCGGCTATACTACTGGATTAAACATGGCCTCAAGTGGATTGATATCGTAGAAGCGTTAGGTGTAGATTGAGTACTCCATCATCTGCTGTATACTGGGCTGGGTGGATGACCAGTGTGTTAGGTGTAGATTGAGTACTCCATCATCTGTTGTATACTGGGCTGGGTGGATGACCAGTGTGTTAGGTGTAGATTGAGTACTCCATCATCTGCTGTATACTGGGCTGGGTGGATGACCAGTGTGTTAGGTGTAGATTGAGTACTCCATCATCTGTTGTATACTGGGCTGGGTGGATGACCAGTGTGTTAGGTGTAGATTGAGTACTCCATCATCTGCTGTATACTGGGCTGGGTGGATGACCAGTGTGTTAGGTGTAGATTGAGTACTCCATCATCTGTTGTATACTGGGCTGGGTGGATGACCAGTGTGTTAGGTGTAGATTGAGTACTCCATCATCTGTTGTATACTGGGCTGGGTGGATGACCAGTGTGTTAGGTGTAGATTGAGTACTCCATCATCTGCTGTATACTGGGCTGGGTGGATGACCAGTGTGTTAGGTGTAGATTGAGTACTCCATCATCTGTTGTATACTGGGCTGGGTGGATGACCAGGTCACCTCACCTCTACCTCATGGTATTGCATCTGTGTGGATGCCCCATGTCAAACGTTCCAACAATAACTTCTTATTCACTATTCATCATGCACCTGATCCACTTGCTCCCGATAGTTTGATGCACTGTTACCAATTGCTTCAATCACAATTTTAAAAAAGAATTTCAGCTATTTGTTTTTAAACTTTTTTGGGGAAATATTTCCTTTGTAATCCTTCGGGATGAAGCAGATCCATAAAAAGTCTTGCGATGGTTTGTGATGAAGCAACAGTTCAGGAATGCAGGCAAACAGTTCAATACTGTTACGAGAGGCTCCTTGCGACTTAAGGCGCTGTTCGTTTTCTTAATATTTCGAAAAAAATGAATGATAGTTTTGATCAGCTTTTTCACAATTTACAAAAAATTCAAAGGCAACAGGCAAGGGTGAAACCGATCTTTTGAAGAAACCCTTAACCCTCAAAGAGGCAAGGATAAAGTCTGGCTCGTGATTTCATCAGAAATTTGTTAAACAGCACTCTTTCCATGACATAAGTATTTAGTGTATTAATTTCTTCTATTTCCTTCGATTAAAAATGTTACTCAGAGAGCATGGGAGCACATTTTTTGTTCAGATATTTTTCCGTTCTCCATTTCCGATATTTCTAATAATTATGGCCTGCCCTTCAGTCGATAGATAAGAGACACATCGCTCAGCCGATGTATATCGGAGGAAATTGGTAATGTGGTAATGACAAAGTCATTTCGTTTTGTGTGAGGAGAACATGGTAAGGAGATTGTCCCCGAACCCAGTGTTGTCACTGTGGCTACACCTATCAAGAAAACCGCTTTACCTCATCACATATATGGCGAATGTAATTAAAGGGGGACTTTGTTTACATATGTGTTTCATTATTTATATACCTCTGACATGTATGAAAATAATCATTAGAGATCATAATCAATAACAGTGTTTATGACAGTGTTTTTTGGATAAAACAAGTTTCGAAATCTGATAAGGAGGAAGTAAAGCCAAGGTGAGGATGAGTGTGATGCGACTGAATGATTTCTGTACCACACAATCACTTTACAGGCATCTTCCCTAAAAATAATAAAAGCATTTCCACAGTCTGTATTTCCATACAGCCTGACGTTAAAGTTATTACAGTATTCCTTGGTGCTGTATGCCCCCACAAACACATACATAATCAACCCATATGAATGAAAAAGGTGTTAAAACCTAGAAAACGTTTATGAACTGAAACCTCAGAATCCCACGTTACCTCATCATGTATTTTCAGAAAATGTACAATTGGCAGCTGTACACATTTAGTAAATTCTGCTATATTAAGCTGTGATTTGGTCAATATTAGGTAAATTCAGGGATATTCGGCATTGCATTGATTCTAGCAATCTGTTTGGTTAGCTTGAACTTCATTTTGAACTTCATCTTCGTCTGAAATTCGGGTTATTTTAGAGGATTGGTGAAGGTGAATTCTACATTTTCTGAAGATCTGGCCCATAAGTAGACCTAGGCACAGTGGTTGTTATGATGGGGTGTCGGGCCGGGGTTGTGGGTTATGGGTTTGTTTGTCACCCAGGTCTGAGGGTCGCGTGACCCGCCGTGACGGGGGAGGAAGGGAGAAGAGCCATGTTTACATGTGCGCATTCATGCAGCATGTAAAACATGTCAACATGCTGGAGCGACATGTGAATATTTATAGCTTTACTTCTCATAGATTGATGGTGGCTTTCTTACGTGGAGATAAGGCCAAGAAAAATAGGTGTGTCCTGTTTAACTTCACGTGTCCGCCTAGTGAAATGACATGATTGGCCTTTTTTTCTTCACTAAAAAAACAGGAACACACCTAAGCCTCCCAACCAGAAAACCCTTAAAAAACACCCTTTTTTCGTGTTTAAAAGCAACTATTGTTACGAAATAGATATTTTTTTCCAGTTCCTGAAAGATGGTTTCCAAACCAAGGGCTACCTTTTTGTTGGCCTTACAGTGATGGACTTGTTGATTTACAAAGCCGTTGTGTTTAAAGATCTGTCTGAATCCTTTTTCTTCGACTTGTGTACTATTTTTCTAATTCTCCATTTTCTGCCCATTTCCTGGCATGCACTGGAAGACCTAACATTTAGGAAATCTAAAAAGTATTTCGTTTTTTTTTTATGTTTGAAAACAAGTTTGCGATATTTCTGGGAGGACAATTACTATAGTAAAGTAGCTCAATATACTTCATAGGACAACCTTAGAAACGCAAAGATATCTAATACACTGTCTTGAAATTTAGTATAGGAAACAAACATTCCTACTAAGAAATCCTGTGAATGAAACACTTTGAAAATATCGATTTTGCGACTTATGACTCATTTTTCTGTAACACAAAGTATGACTGTCATATTTCTTCTACATAGGCCTAATGTTGCCAGACTCAATTGATTTTGTTTACATAATTCCACACACTATTTATATCCCGTTTAAAATTAAGGAATTAGAACAAAGCATGGAACATCACCAACATCAAGGATAGGCCAAAAAAAATAGGTGTGTTTCCGAAAACTAGAAATGTGCTTTTTGACAGTTCCAGCTTAGGAAAACCTGTTTTCCTGCTTTTATTAGCTTTTTTTGTCAAAAAATCCCAAAAAAGTAAAGTATGGTACAAAAAAAAATCAGGTATGGTCAAAAAATGTTGGGGGGAAGGTTTTCCTAGGTAGGGGGGTGGGGGGGGGGGGATAAAATCGGAAACACCTTTATTTTGTTTGGCCACATCGAATGTATTTCTGGGGACACAATGAAAAACACAGTAATAGTGAGCATGTAACGGTAAATCGCCTGAATAAAAATTGTTTTTAAAAAGAATGTGCACAGGGGATATTACCATTGACCTCCACACAGCCTTCATGGCTGCTTTCAATCGGTTCATATTCAGCTCATAGGTGGCGGCAGGGTATAGCTTATTATGCACCAACATGTGATATGAGCTCTTCCCGGGTTTCTCGCGTCACGTTACACCAATATGTGAGCCACTCTCTATTATAGTACTACGGGTCAAGTCGTATGACAAATGTACAATTGGCCTTCACCAATCCTCTCAATAACCACAATTTAAGACAAAACTCTGGTTCGAAATACAGTTCAACATAGCCAAACGGATGTTTTCAACCATCGCAATACCAAATATACTCGGATATACCTAGTACTTATCATTTTGCAGTCTAATTTAGTTGAAAGTGTAAAGCTGGGGATTGTTTATTTTCTGACAAGCTGACTCATAAAGTGTTATTGATATTTATCCGCTGGGCACAGTATTGAATCACATGTTCCACGTCCTACATTCATTGACCTCATCTCTTATATGAATATTGTCCATTGTGTGCCGATATATGCCAATATGAATGCATATCAATCTTTATCGTATAATGCTTTGTAAGAGGTGCAATAAAGGGGGTGCAATAACAAATATTTGTGATGTGTTACAGAAAAATGAGTCAAAAGTCGTAAAACTGATATCTTTCAAAGTCATTTATTCACAAGATCTCTCTGTAAGAATTTTCCCAATTTTGAGGTATGTTTCGTTTGACGTCGTATGAATGTTTTTTTTTTTACCAAATTTCAAGACTGTGTATTAAATATATGCTTGCATTTCTAAGGTCATCTTCTAGAGTATGTATAACTAACTACTTTACTAGTAATTATGCTCCCAAAAATATTGCAAACTTTTCTTTTCAAAAATAAAAATATCTAATCTGAAATATAGAAACACTATTTACTATCATTGGAATCGGCTTGATCTTGTCGTTTCACATGAGATGATATTTCAAAATCCATTTTTTGCGAATTGTGACTCATTTTCCTAAACACATCACATGTGTTATTATTCTACTCGTGCAGTGAAATGTGTTTGTACAGTAACAAATTCAGTAAAAATTACTTCATCATGGCGATTCAGAATAAAAACGAAAGTTTATAATTCATTATTCTTCTTAGCTGAGTCTTACCTTTAAGGGTATATAATGAATGGAATGGAACTCAGAGCTAATAATTGAACCAAACAAATGTTCAATAGGGTAGTTGTAAACATTGGAATCTTGATTCGCGTGGAACTATGGGACTTGTATGTCAGTTTAAATCTATAGATAAATTCCTTATTCAGTATGGAATATTTATCGGTGCTCCAATGTCAATATACATGTGTTAGGCCTATACATGTTTCTATAACACAAGCCTCCATCTTTCCCATCATGCATTTGGTTTTCATAGTTCATTTATACAAGTTATGATATTGCCATTGGTGAAAACATTCTTGCAATTCTCGACAAAAATGTTGCTAAATATTTGTATGTAAAACCTGATCTGAATCTATCCCATCATGCACTTTAACAGACATGCGCAGCGGCAGATGCAAATCCCCTATTACTAGTACCTTGTTCTATGTTCTATGTTCTATCTGTTCCTCCCTTGTTTTCTTTTATATGGGGCTCTCTCGAAAGAAAGACTGATACTTGTGCACTGAGAGGCTCTTGAATTCCCATATAGAATGATACGAATAAATAAATATATTCAAAACGTGATGCCTTTAAATAATAATCTTCACGAGAGACATGATGAAAACATATTAAGCTTTCATGAAAATCACCAGACATTGTTTGATGTCTGCCATTAGATGAGGTAAGAACGATTTGTTTACACAACACCAAACCACATTTATACTTGTACGTATATATACGATATATGGATCAGATTTTCAGAAAATGTACAATGTACAGTTCTACACATCTATCAGATTCTACTGAATTAGAGTGAAAAATGATAAATACTAGGTATATCTGAGTGTATTCTGTATTGTATTCATTCAATAAATCGGTCTGGTTATGTTGAACTGTATTTTGGACCTTATTTTCTTCTTAAATTTGGGTTATTTGAGAGGATTGGTGAAGGCCAATTGTACATTTTCTGGCGACTTGACCCATATACGATATAGGTTGTACTTCCCTAGTGCACACAGGGCCAAGTTGCTCAGCTTGGAGACATGAGTCAGGCCCTCAGAATATGGACAATCGGCAGCTCTACACATAATTTTAGTACATTCCGCTAAATTAGGCTGAAAAGGATATTGAAAATAAACTCGAAGTAAATGATGAACGGCTGTATATTGATTGTAGTGAAATAGTTTAATAATGGTTTAAAAGTCTAGTGTGCAAGACATTTAGACTAAAATCAGATTATGTTGAGAAAAAGAAAACGTAAATTTAACAAGCCTTACACATTTTCAATCAATAAACATTTTCAAATCAAATCGAAACCAGGCTGAAAAATAATAGATACGAAGTATATCTGACGATTCTGAGTATATTTTGAATTGAATTGAAAAACTTTTTATTCATTTGGTTAAATGCTGTGGAAGAGGGTCACTCCAGCTAATGGGAGGATTTCTGCCTTCATATTCGGTATTGCGTTGATTTAAAAGATGCGTTCGGTTATATTGAACAGTATTTCAAACCTTATTTCTGTTTTCAATCAGTGTTAGGAGAGGATTGGCGAAGACCAATTGTACATTTTCAAGCGACTTGACCCATTCATAGATATAGTTCCGCCGTCGACCACCAGGAATTGCCCCCTGCAGGGCCGCTTATAACAAATAAACTCCAGTCTCTTTTTGTAAATTGATCATTACGCCAACACGGCCTTGACTAAACCGGATCCCCAAGGTCAAGGGGCATGCGCGTTGCTTACCAAAGGAACTTGTCCTTACCCAGATCCACAGAGACGCTTCCGTCGTCAAGGATACGAATATAGGACCACATCCTCCGGGTGCAAACACTTTGAAGTTCACTAACCTTACGTAGTCGTTCGTGGGAAAATATGAGGAAATTTGTATGTGATTTGGAAATGACTTGGATTGAACTTTTGACCTCATTTAGTTAGAATGACGGGTGGTAGTTTTCACAAGGGCACAAGGAAGGGATATGAATTTCGTAATTACTGTGGGTTCATGTTGTTTTGATCTCTTAGCTTGTTGCCTGGGCTAAAATGATAATAAAAACAATATTTATTTTGAATTTGATATGTAACAAAATGGTCATGTACTTCATGGTTATCCGCTACGAACCTAAAAAAACTAATACACACAAGGTCCAAACCCTCAGATCAGATAAGAAAGGTATGTCAGCCTACTTCGCTAGTCAGTTTCCTCGCCTAGGACCCGGCGTGGGAATATAAATTATAATGGCATTTTGCTGTTTTAATGGAATTATAATGGCACTTTGCGGTTTGAGGCGAGAGGCTTTCCCTTCGTTTGAAGCGACTCTCTCAACTTTGGGCCTAGACTGAATAAATGAGTATTAATACAGAACAGTTCAGAAAGAAAACATGCAGGAAAATTGTATTACATTTATTCTCACTTTCATCATTATTCATATTGATGCCTTCAAAAACATTTATACTTCGCAATAGTTTCTATTAGACTATGTACATCTTTTTAAAGGTCATAGATGTATTGCCTATTGCCAAGTATGTAATATTAGTACTTCTGAAAGAAACAATTAATATTATTCTTTAATTGAAAGACTTCAGTCTAGGCCCAGAGCCTGTCAGATCAGATATGAATAATATTTTAGTGAGTGGACGCCTACTGCGCTAATCATGGCTTCCTAGCTGGCAATAGAATAGGCATCCTAGTGAGATTCTAATGAGTAATGGCATTAATGAGATTCTAATGGCATTTTGGAGCGAGAGGCTTCCCCTCAGTTTGTAGGGACACTCTCAACTCAGGGCCTAGATGGTTTTGATTTTTTCCCCAAGAAACGTACAGCATAGACTCGCAGCCTCTTAGACAAGAATATTCCTTTTTAAATATAACTATAATTTATATTGCGGTTTGGAGCGAGAGGCTTTCCCACAGTTTGGAGGGACCCTCTCAACTCTGGGCCTAGACTGACTTGAGTATAGTTATTTTCTTGATAATATACCTGCGGATTTTTACTCGCAACCCATAAGGGTGCGGGACTCAATAGAGATTCCGCGCCGTGGTATCACGTGACTTCAGTTCGCGCGGTTTTCACGCGGTGGCATAGACTTCAAAAATCTCAGAGCTCCCGTCGTAAGGTGAGTTTATTAGATTATTTCGTCACTTTAAATTTTTTCAAATTGAAAAGTTCACCATTTTGTTGCCCTGAGAACATAGATTCCAGTGGTAGCTTTTTGGTAGTAGTAAATTGTAAAGTTTTTTAAATTTAACGAGTAACGATCGTTGGACCGTGGTTCGACTGGCCCTCGAGGTGATCGTTTGGAACATGACGGTGCGCCGTCAACTAAGTTTCCTTGTTTAAACTCGATTTTTTCGTAATTATTGTTATATCTGGATCCCTTACTGCGGTTTGGGTTGCTTTTATTTATATTTTGGAGGATTGCGGGACTTGGTGCGCCAAATTGTCCGTAAATCAATAGATAATGATAATAATATTTTATAAGCTTCATGCTAATGTAATTCTTTTTTAATTATTCTAGATGCCTAGAAGGAACGCTAAAGATAGTCATGATGTGTCGGCTTCTGAAGCCTCGACAAGCCCACAAAAAAATGCAAAAATGAAGGTATCCCAGGAAGGTATTGAAGATATACACTGGTGGTTAGAACATTTTACAGGGGCCGAGAGAGAAATTCATTTCTCACCTCAGGCCTGGGATTTGTATACTGATGCTTCGCTAGCAGGTTGGGGTGCGACGTTAGGCACTATCACAGCTGGAGGTAGATGGAAGGTCGAAGAAAAAGATGACCACATCAATGTTTTAGAGCTTAGAGCTATTTGGTACGGTTTGAGGAGTTTGATCTCCGAAAGGGATGTTCACGTCAGGGTCTTAACAGACAATACGACCGCTAAAGCTTATATTAGAAAGATGGGTGGTGTACGTTCCGCTCAATGTAACTCAGTAGCTCAACAAATTTGGGCTTGGTGTGAAGAACGGAATATATGGTTGACACCAGTATATATCCCGGGTGTTTTGAACGTTAGTGCTGACAGAGAGTCAAGAGTCTTTAACGACGATATAGAATGGGAATTAGGTGCAAAATTATTCCAAAGAATTTGTAATGAATTTGGGCAACCATGGGTTGACATGTTTGCATCTCGTATAAACTGTAAATGTGAGAGGTTTGTGTCTTGGCGACCTGAACCAGAGGCGTGGAAAATTGACGCCTTCTCATTAGATTGGGACGTGTGCGACGGTCTAATCTATTGTTTCCCTCCTTTCAGTCTATCAGGCAAAGTACTGACAAAGATCATACAAGCAAAGAAGCAGAGCATTCTCGTCCTTCCGGCGTGGGAGAGTCAACCTTGGATGGCATCAGCAGCCAACGCAGCTCACAGAGTCATTCGATTTCGTCGGAACAACAAAAATCTAATCCCGCACGGCAGTCCAAACAAATTGCAAATGTTCGGAAAACTGTCACTCCTAGCATACCTTTTCTATCCAGAGTGTTAGAAAAACAGGGTATAGATAAGAAAACTATTGATTTAATCATGCACGCTTGGCGACCAGGTACCAAGAGGTTATACTCTACATATTTGAGGAAATGGGCTCTGTTTTGTGTAGAATTCGATGTCCGTCTGTTAAAACCATCTTTAGGCGATGTCTTAAAATTCCTAAGAAAGTTAATGGAGTCAGGTCTTGGGCATGGAGCAATAAACTCAGCCCGCTGTGCCTTGAGTCTTATTCTACCTCGAATTAATAACGACACGATTGGTAAGAATCACATTGTTTGTAACCTTATCAAAGGAGTGTGGGAGTTAAATCCACCAAAACCTAAGTATTCTCGCTTTTGGAGTGTAAAAGAAGTGTTAAATGAGATCAACGCCTGGGGTAGAAATGACAGATTGTCTTTGAAACTGTTATCATACAAACTTGTAATGCTGCTATTGCTTGTGACGTCCCAGAGAGGACAAACGATTATCCATCTTCGTATTGACTCGATGAAAATGTATGGAAGAGAGTTCGTTTTCTTTCTTCAAAGTCTCCTTAAACATAATCGTATGGGCGACCTCCTAGATACTATGGTACTTCGACCATATGTCATGAACGAAAATCTTTGTATTGTGGCTCTTTTGAAGGAATACTTGTCGCGTACAAAAAAGTTAAGAAAAGAATGTAAATTCTTGGTAATTTCATACATAAGACCGCACGGGTCGATCTCGAGGGATACCCTAGCTAGATGGACACTAGCGACGTTAAAACTGGCAGGTATAGATACGTCTAGATATGGGTCGCACTCAACGAGAGGCGCTTCGGCGTCAGCGGCAGTGAAATTGGGAATTAGATTGAATGATATTATGAAACATGCCGGTTGGAAGTGCGCTACTTCTTTCGCAAAACATTATTTCAAAATTGTTGAAGAGGATCCGCATGTTGCGGACAATATTTTAAATTTGGCAGATTGATGTGCCAAGATGTTCATTGCATTTCTGTACCTTTGTGGTATTTTTTGACTTGCTGTTATGGTGTAATAAACACTGTTGAGATTGTATTATCGGATTTTTTATTGAGTTTCGTGAAGAAAAGCTCCAAACATTAATACAACTCTGAAGATCTCTATTGAGTCCCGCACCCTTATGGGTTGCGAGTAAAAATTTTGGAATTTTTAGAGACTTACCATGGAAGTTGAATTAAAATTTAGATTTTTATGAGCAACTCAGAGGGTTGCGGGAGTAAATAGCCCACCGCAGGAAATTAAACCCTCCCTGATCTCATAAATTTTATATTATCCATGGTTAAGTATATTATTAATTAGTGACGATGTTGCTTGCATTAATGTATCATTGCAGCTTTTCTCCAATCTGAAGTCTGAAGTCACGTGATACCACGGCGCGGAATCTCTATTTACTCCCGCAACCCTCTGAGTTGCTCATAAAAATCTAAATTTTAATTCAACTTCCATGGTAAGTCTCTAAAAATTCCAAAAGTAGCGGTGGATGCATCCATAGGATCCTGCTCCTAATGCTCCTTAACTTACATGCTCTGAAACATGTGCATCATTAAGAGACGGTCCCCACCTATAGGGATCTCATCAAAATGACATTAATATCTTAATATCTGTCCTTAATGATATCCAGTCATCCGGATTGAGTATCTTCCGGCTTAGGAGCTATATGGGTCGGATCGTCAGAAAATGTACAATTCGCCTTCACCAATTGTCTCAAATAACCTAAATTCTAGACAGAAATGAGGTTCAAAACACAGTTCCCCCTAACCAAAAAGATATACATAACCGACACAATACCAAATATAATCAGATATGTCGAGTATTTATCCCCTTTCAGTCTAAATTTAGCAGAATTTACTAATTGTGTAGAGTTGCCAATTGTACATTTTCTGATGATCTGACCCATATACCTCTATATGTTGTCTGGGAAATCTACAATTATATTTGCAAACTTCACAGCGTTCCTATATTTTCCAATTATTTTGAAATGATGGTGGATCCATATTTAATTACACTCTAGGTCCAAACCTTCAGATCTGATAAGAATGGTATGTCAGCCTACTTCGCTAATCGGTTTCCTAGCATAGAACCCGGCGTTTTAATGGGAACATAATGACATTTTGCAGTCTTAATGGAGTTATAATGGCACTTTGCAGTGTGAGACGAGAGGCGAGAGGCTTTCCCTTCGTTTGAAGGGACTCCCTCATGTTTGGGCCTAGACTGATTAGATGATGGAGGGTTTGGGGCTGCAATTTGTACTTGTCTATTTGTTATTTCTAAATTCATTATTCCATGGTTTCTCTTCGAATAATTTTAGATCAAAGTTGTACTCTCAGCTAACGTCGGTCAAATACTCAACACTTTCTACTTTCTCTCTCATTCTTTTCCAACCTATTTAAAAGTCATTTACCGAACAATTTTGGAGGATTTTGTCCAGTTATTTTTTCTTAATGGTTTCTAAAACGTTCTCATTTGTATTTGGAGGACCCCCCGAATCCTTTCATGCGATGACTTCACTTATTATCGCTCATCGGCGACAGTTTTCTCTCGGTGATTATAAATAATTCTTCTATTGCCGAATAAAGTAAAACAAACAAACAAACATACCAGCAGCAAAATATTGATGAATCCAGTGGTATTAGTCATAATATGAGTATATTTGGTTAGATTTGCTCTGTCGTAATAGCTTAAGAATGCAGCTTTATTATCGTAGTAGAATCTAAGCTAAGCGATGTATTTACCTGAATTTCTGTTTAAAAATAGAAAATAGCTTTTAAAAATTGTTTGAGGAGAATTTGACAAGGTTCACAAACTCTAAAAATGTTTACTCATCCTTTTCCAAGTAGAATCACTAATTTTGGAATGAATATAAGCACTCTAGGTCCATACCTTCAGATCAGATAAGAATGGAATGTCAGCCTACCTCGCTAATCGGTTTCTTGTCCTAGAACTCGACGTTTTAATGGGAATATAATGACATTTTGCGGTCTTAATGGAATTATAGTGACTCTTTGCGGTTTGAGGTTTTCCCTTCATTTGAAGGGACTCTCTCATCTTTGGGCCTAGACTGTAAGGGAGACGCATGCCCCACGGCGACCCGGGTCAGGAAGGTGAGAGATACATACACCCGATCTGCTGCTCCTCATATTACTGCTGGATACCTGTGTCTTGTCGAGTTACCTTCACACACCTAGACAGGCTGATTGTATGGGCACCCCTTGCTGGGTCCATCAGCCACCACCAGTCTATGGATAATTAATATGATATCTCCTGCAACATGGCAAAGACTTCAATACAATCATAGGCAACCTGAACCACACAATGCAAAACATCACTAACACTCCACGTTATAATGTCTGAGTGGCACAGTGAATATCTATTTATTTATCCATTTATCTACTGGTTTATACTTATTTAATGTATTTTATTTTTTTCTTTTATTCTAGGCTAGAAGTATGAAAAATTGAAATCGAATAGTAAATCATTTATAGACATATATGTGCAACCAAAAGACACAGAGGAGTTTTATTGTACAGTACATTCATCAACTTGGCCCGACAGAACTAACCCCGAAAAGGGGAGTCGGTAACCAAGTGTAAATAAAATATTTTAAAAAAAACTGTTTCCCTTTTAGTGTCGATGATTTATACATACTCACATACGGTACATGAATTTAGTATACATATGTATTATTATGTACTAGAGTAAACATTACTCTTAGGCCTATTTAGCAAGGACATAATAATATACACTCGCCCGAGATAGGAAAAACATGTCTGGAAGCAAATTTATTAGACCAAAATGTGAGTATAACAGTCGGGGAAATAATTAATTTGATGTAAAATATAAAAAAATGTAAGCGTTTCTTTCAGTAACCACTAAGAAATTCTTCATGAAGAGAAATAAATCGAAGTTTTTTCAGCCTATGTCAAAATGTCTTTCTTGTCAGAGGTAAGAAGGAAAATAATGTATGCACAACATTGAGCAAATACAAGGAGTCGCAAGTTACAGTAACTGTTAGTACTTTAGTGAATGTGATCTAAAGCTCTTATAACAGCTAAATCAAGGTAAAAAGTGAAATTTAGTGGCATTCTATTCATTGCCAAACCATCTGAAAGTCACCAAGGACAACATGAAGAAAATAACGAAAATTTCAGTAAAACCCGATTAATTCATGGAAATTAAGAGGGAATACCAATTTCTTCTTCGTTTTCAATATCAAAATCCTCTGTTGTACAACGTTAAGAATTTTATTTTTTAAAGTATTGAGAAAAATAGTTTTGGTGGATTTATGTGTAAAATACATGTCTTCCCGATTTAAACCAGCTGCACACTAGGCTAGCTATGTATGGTGGAGGGGGGGGGGGACACTTTTTTTTAAAGAAATATATTCATAAGATTGTTCTGGTTATAATACTCGTATTGTTTCCTGCTTTTATTAACCATTTTTTAATGGGAATTTAGGCAGGGTAAACAAATCTCTAGGTGACGGAAGTTTTTCTATTTTTAGCTAGCGGCAATAGCCTAGAAACAGAGCTAGTTTTTGTGTTGCCTCCGTATAGAAATATCAGCACGCTAAAGAAAGTACAAGAAATAACATCTGCTATCACCTTTGTGTGAACCCATGCAGTAGAAGAAGAGATCCGACCTCAGACAAGGTTATCGTATGTCTCTCATGTAATGCTCATTTTCAGCCACAGCTCTCTTTCTTTGTGTCTCGCTACTACTGCCCAGACTGCTTCATCACATTGATGGGCGTCAGAAAATGTACAATCGCAAGCTCTACACATTCTCCTAAATCTGACTGAAATATTACAAAATACAAGGTATATCTGTGTATATTTGGTAATGTGTTGATTAAACAAATCGGTTCGGTTGTCTTGAACTGCATTTCGTACCTCATTTTTGTCTTCAATTTGGGTTATTTGAGAGGATTGTTGAAGGCGAATTGTACATTTTCTGGCGACTTCGCTCTCATGTTGATGATGCGAATTCAGGAATAGAGGGATGGGAGCAATGTTCTCCTCTAGTTGTAGTGGCGATGGTATCCTGTATCCAAGTTCAGGCGAGGCCATGAAACGATCGCTTTACCTGGTGACTGAATGGCCGCCGCCATGTCACCATGGTGACCGAATGGCCGCCATGTTTCCATGGAATGTCGTCTGATGTTCAAAGTGTCGTCTGCTTCCTAATGAGTTCCGCAAAAAGTGGAAACGAGGCTATATTGAATACTAATGAGCTTGGCAACCTGTTGGTGGTTAGATCTGACTCATGTTATAATATGATAATCATGTTTTTTACGAGGCTCTTAGACAGGAGACTTAAAGCTAAAGATTGCCAGACAAGCTCACGAATGTCTAGCCATACAAAAACAAACAAAAATGAAACACTCTAGGTCCAAACCCTCAGATCAGATAAAAATAGTATGTCAGGGATTGGACGCCTACTTCGGTAATGGGTTTCCTGGCTTAGGACTCGGCGTTTTAATGGGAGTATAATGACATTTTGCGGTCTTAATGGAATTATTAATGGTACTTTGCGGGTTGAGGTGAGAGGATTTCCCTTCGTTTGAAGGGACTCTCTCATCTTTGGGCCTAGACTGGAAATTGATTCTATATGATGGTCATGGTGCAGTCGTGTTATAAATCACTAGAAACTTCACACTAAACCATGCCTTATAACCTCATCCTTCTTGTGTCATAATTGTTATATCATAGGTTTAATGACCAACATTGAGGGGCGGCTGGTGCACTCTTTAGTGTATAATCCCGAGGCGAAGTTATAGCCCTAATACTTTCAAGCAGTGATTAATACCAATCAACACGACATAACATAACATTATATACATTCCTACGAATACATCACATACTGTATATGCAGCAACCCACATCTTCATGATAGAGGTTGGAAACTGTCTGTTTGTATAAGCCAGGATTTATTGCCTTTATCCATCAATCCACTCATTCCAAACCTGAGAATCGCCGCCTTTCAATTTAATTTACGTAAGATGATTAAATTCGGGATGAGTTATTTATTTATGAGGAACAATCCCAATCCCCAGCCATACGTGCTGCAGATCCGATCAGGATGACGCTGCGAGGTGCTTTGCAAAAAGTGGATTTATCAGCCTCAAGAATAATCAAAATGGTAGATTCACGTTTTCGCCTTTCGCTCAATATCAAATGATGGTTTTTGCTTCAAGCGCACACGATCTTAATTCGATCTAGAAAGATGCTAGGCTAATCCCTAGTTTGCCAACAGCTATAACATGTATCCATATTTTAAGAGGTATTTTCACCTTTATGGGTGAAATCGCCAGAAAATGCACAATTTGCCTTCACCAATCTTCTCAAATAACCCACATTTAAGACGAAAATGAGGTTCAAAATTCAGTTCAACATAACCAAACAGATAGTTTGAATCAAGGCAATATCAAATATACTCAGATATAGCTAGTATTTATCATTTTACAGCCTAATTATGCAGAATTTACTAAATGTGTAGATCTGTACATTTTCTCAAAATCTGACCCATATACCTTGGGCGTCCCCTCACGACTCCCTCAACGCCGGAAGTCCTTGACATTAGTTCATTATTAGCCCGCCGAGTGGCTCTTCAGGTTCTGGCAGAGCTGAGGGGCCTAAGGCTTCTTCTCGCGTTTTCCCATCAGGCGCGAGACTCACATTAAAGGTCACGTGGTTTGACGTCACGTGATAAAGCAGCGTTTCATTATCAAAACTTGATTCCGTCTGGCTTTTGTGATTGGCTACTTGACACCTGGTTTCTTGATTCTCTTTTGAATAAAACCTGTTCTTAGAATCGTCTGCCGCCTTTAATTTAAATATGATGACTAGATTTTTCAACGCTCGTACTTCTCGACTCGTTGTTGATTTAATGATTACTGTGTTTTGTCTGTATTGTTCTATTTCCATTTCCATTCTGCGTAAACTGCCTTTATGTGGTCAGAGATATAACCATTGTGTTTGCTGTTTTTAGTCTCAGGGTGAAGTCGCCATGAAATGTACAATTGGCCTTCACCAATCCTCTAAATTAACCCAAATTTAAGACGAAAATAAGGTTAAAAATTCAGTTCAACATTACCAGACAGATTTATTGAATGAATACAATACAGAATACACTCAAATATACCTAGTATTTATCATTGTTGACTCTAATTGAGCAGAATTTGTGTAGAACTGTACATTGTACATTTTCTGAAAATCTGACCCCTCACGTGTAGCTCGCCTTCGTAACTATACTCGCACGTTTCTCTCCTATGTGCCTATTGCTATTGTCATCATTGTTGGTCTGCACCTCACTCAAACTTATTTTCACTTCCAGGAGGTCCACACATTTCTTGTGACCTTATACAGTCTAGGCCCTAACTTGGGAGAGTCCCTTCAAATGAAGGGAAAGCCTCTCGCCTCAAACTGCAAAGAGTCATTATAATTCCATTAAGACCACAAAATGTCATTATATTCCCATTAAAACGCCGAGTTCTAGGACAAAAAACTGACTAACGAGGTAGGCTGACATACCATTCTTATCTGATCTGAGGGTTTGGACCTAGAGTGTATATTAAATGGATTGGATTGTCCATTCCAGTATAATACAATACTCTTTCTTTGGGTTTCTGTTCTCGTTCCACCTCTCACAGCTCATTAATCATGTTCCAAGGATATTAACGGCATTTATAACTAATTTATCATAATATAAGTCATATGTGGTATATCTATGAATATATGGTGATCCATTATAAATCTTACATAGATATCTAAGAGACACAGGCGTTAAAATATATCATGTAATCGGAACTGAACAGAACTATCCTAGACAGACAAAGATACGAAGAAATATGAGGAAAAGGTCTTTCTGAAGTACTAACATTACATACACTCTGTTTGAGACCTACTTAGAGTAAACATCAAAGCAACCCAATGGTAACCCTACGGCAAGCCGCTCCAAGTAGATCTCAAATAGAGTGTACTTGGCAATAGGCAATAGATCTTTGACATTTAACAAGAAATGGAGACATAATCATATGTCAGGCGTACATAGTCTAATAGAAACTACTCAGTCCTGGCTTTATATATTATCCCCACAGCAGTGATACCGATCTCCATTCTCCCTGTATATAAATTAATTTTTCACTTCACCACAAATTGCTAAGGTTTCGGAGAATAGGGCTCTAGAAGCTAAACTGTACATGGGGTTTTTGTTATTTTGATGTGTGTGTGAGGGCTTAGATTGCCTGGACTATACATTGTCGGAGGCCTCACTGATGCCACACATGTATATAGTTGTGGTTAGGCCCATCAGTCCATTCGGTCATGGGCTACTGCAATCGACTGAAATCGGCCGCGAAATCGACTTCAAATGTAATAGAATGTTCCTGCATGTTTTTCAACATGCTTTCTTTCTGAACTGTTCTGTATTACCCTGTATACTCAGTTATTAGATTTAATCATCCATACTAATTATCTATCCATCTATCACTCATACCAAACTATTAATTTCATGTCACCATAGGTCCGACTGTTCGTAAAGCAGGCAGCGGGAGACGATATGTACTCTAAAAAATTATAAAATAAATTATAAAATAACACCCCACCCAAAAAAATATTGCTTATATGATTACATCTTTAGATGATTTATTTCTCTTTACATGTTTTCCTGAATATTTATCTCCTTAAAGCCAGATGCACCCTTCATTTCAAATCCTGGTTTATGTTTTTGAAATAAAGCTAAATAACATAAACCATGGTTTGAAATGAAATCTTAGGATTCATCAGGAGACCCAAATCGGGGGGCAAATCGGCCATGTGTGCATTTGGCCCCCGATTGCCCCCCAATTTGGGTCTCCCGGCGAATCCTATGATTTAATTTCAAGTCCTGGTTTATGTTTTTGAAATAACTTCAACCAAAATTGGAAATGAAATCCTAGGATTCATCAGGAGACCCAAATCGGGAGGCAATCGCTAGGCAAATCGGCTATGTGTGGACAGGGTTTAAGTCCGAGTCACCACTAGCACCATGTATCTGTCAGCAGACTAGACCTGTTGGTGTTGGTTGTGATCTTAGAGCCCATGTAGAGCCCGGGTTGGTTTCCCAACCGTTACATGGGTCAGATTTTCAGAAAATGTACAATTCACCTTCACCAATCCTCTCAAATAACCCAGATTTCAGACGAAAATAAAGTTCAAAATTCAGTTCTACCTAACCAAACAGATTGCTAGAATCAATGCAATGCTGAATATACTCGAATTTACTTAGTATTGGCCAAATTGCAGCCTAATTTAGCAGAATTCACTAAATGTGTACAGCTGCCAATTGTACATTTTGTGAAAATCTTACCCACGTGCTACTCGGGTTCCACGTTCAGGAGCAGCTCACCTTAGAGGGTCAGACCTTCAGAAAATGTACAATCGCCAGCTCTACACATTAAGTAATTTAAATTAGACTGAAAAATGGTCAATACTAGGCATATCTGAGTATATTTGGTATTGCATTGATTCAAACAATCTGTTTTGTTATGTTGAACTGAATTCTGAACATCATTTCTGTCTTAAATGTGGGCTTATTTGACAGGATTGGTGAAGGCCAATTGTACATTTTCTGGCGATTTCACCTTAGAATAGTTGCTATCTTACTCACCCCCCCCCCCCCCCCCCACACACACACACACCTACACCCACCCCAGCTCCCCCATTATTACAGCCAGGTATCAGCAGGGTCGTCTGAGTCAACCCGAGGTCGGCTTAACATTACTTTTAGAATATAACTCTGTTCACGATCAACTACAGTTTTATTCAAGTGGATTCATGATCAAATAATGCATTTTCACCCTTCTCATTTCGCTATTACATGCACATAATTTTATATGGGTCAGATTTTCAGAAAATGTACAATTGGCAGCTGTACACATTCAGGAAATTCTGCTATATTAGCCTGAAAAATGATGAATACCAGGTATATCTGAGTATATTTGGGATCGCATTGATTTAAAGTATCAGTTCTGTTAAGTTAAATTGCATTTTGAAGCTAATAAAACCTTAAGGGTTACTCTTTTTATCTCATGCTAGACATCTAGAGCTTTTTATCCTTCCACCCAAGCACTCTAGGTCCAAACCCTCAGATCAGATAAGAATGGTATGTCAGTGATTAGACGCCTTCTTCGCCAATCGGTTTTCTGGATGCTACCCCCCCCCCCCCCGCACACATATAGGCCTATGATGATTCATAATGTACATGTACAATTACAATTTCAGTGTATTCGTCATGAATTCGTCTCGAAAATCAAAAAGGGTTGTTCTTATCATTTTATGCCAGACACCCGGGCCTTTTATCCCTCCATCCAGGAATCCTTCTTATGATTAGGAGCCCCCCCCCCCCCTATATATGCGATACTAGCCTGTCGGCAATGTTAGCTAATGTTAGCTTAGCTGCTACCAGTGTACATTGCCCTTCCATTACACATGGAGATCTTTATTCATTGGCAGGAGGGTCAGATTTTCAGAAAATGCACAATGTACAGTTCTACACATCTATCAAATTATGCTAAATTAGAGTGAAAATCGATAAATATTAGGTATATCTGAGTATATTCTGTATTGTATTCATTCAATAAATCTGTCTGCTTATGTTGAAATGTAATTTGAACATGATATTCCACTTAAATGTGGGTTATTTGAGAGGATTGGTTGTACATTTTCTGACGATCTGACCCAGGACCACCCTTGAGCTGGGACCCGAGGGCAGAGATTCCTCCAGCGTCCCTATACCAGCGTCTCTACACCAGCGTCCCTATACCAGCGTCCCTATATAATTTTTTATACCAGTGTCCCTACACCAGCGTCCCTACACCAGCGTCCCTATACCAGCGTCCCTATACCAGCGTCCCTATACCAGCGTCCCTGGTTATCTGCCTCAAATAACAAGTACCAGGAGTCTCCTCACCACCACGCCAGCTAGTGGCAGATTCCTCAACTACTGATAGCGTTGCTTGTCTTGGGTGTTCGCTTTCTATTGTGGGTGAAATCGCCAGAAAATGTACAATCGGCAGCTCTAGATATGTAGTAAATATCGGCTTAATTAGGTTTAAGAAATCGATTGTACAATTGGCCTTCCCCAATCCTCTCAAATAACCCAAAACTATGTAAAACGATAATTAAGTTCAAAATACAGTTCAACCTAGCCAAACAGAGTGCTAGAATCAATGCAATGGCAAATATACCCGAATTTACCTAGTATTGACCAAATTGCAGCCTAATTTAGCAGAATTTACTAAATGTGTACAGCTGCCAATTGTACATTTTCTAAAAACCTGACTATTGGTAGTGAAAGCACGACGCGAATACTGAGCACGGTTTGGGTTACTTTTCATTGTGATTTTGTGCCTACCAAGAAGACTGCATTGTTTTCAATAGAGCTCCATTCGATAGCTCGGTGGGACCTGCCTTGTCTGAGAAAGGCTTCTTCAAGTCTTAAAATCGAATCAAAGACGGGAAAATTCGATTAGAATTTAATCTTCTAGAGTAAGGGACGGGGCGGTGACACGACCAAACAAGTGATTTGCTTGGAACTGTATGGACCTGTGTAAAATAACATGTAGATGTTGGATGTTAGTCTTGGACGAGGTGGAAAGATTTGGTATTGGATTCAAAGGTTTCTTTTTTCTATTTTCTCTTTCTCTCCTCTGCCTCTGTTTCCTCTCTCTCTCTCTCTCCCTCTCTCTCTCTCTCTCTCTCCCCCCCTCTCTCTCTCTCCCTCTCTCTCTCTCTCCCCCCCCCTCTCTCTCTCTGCCTCTCTCTCTCTCTCCCCCCTCTCTCTCTCTCTCTCTCTCTCTCCCTCGTCTCCGTTTCTCTTTTTTTTCTCTCCCTCGTCTTCCTCTCTTCTCTCTCCCCCTCTCTCCCTCTCTCTTCTTTCTCCCCCCCCTCTCTCTCTCTCTCTCTCTCTCTCTCTCTTCCCCTCTCTCTTCTTTCTCCCCCCCCCTCTCTCTCTCTCTCTCTCTCTCTCTCTCCCTTTCCCTCTCTCCTCTCTTTCTGACCCTCTCTTCTTTCTTTTTCTTCTGACGGTTTTCCTACCCCTATGGTGGTACAATTGATTATGTTCCGAATAGGGGATTTATCAACAGTTGCAATCAAGGAGGTAGACTGGCCTACCCACACGCTTTGATAGATAGAATCACACTCCTCATCATTAAGTGACCATTCACAACACTTATCCACAACCTTCATTTTGTTTTTAGCATCCCATAGATGACGTTTGTTCAGTCTAGGCCCAAAAGTGAGACAGTCCCTTCAAACGAAGGGAAAGCCTCTCGCCTCAAACCGCAAAGTGCCATTATAATTCCATCAACACCGTAAAATGTCATTATATTCCCATTAAAACGCCTAGTCTTAAGCCAGGAAACTGATTAGCAAATTAGGGGCCCAATCACTGACATACCATTCTTATCTGATCTGAGGGTTTGGACCTAGAGTGTGTTGATTATATAAATAAGTTATTTAGAGTGGTTCAGATTCAAAGTGGGGACCTGAGTAAAAATAATAATAATGACAATAATACTATAGTTCATGCCTCTATTAAAACTGTTAAAACCTACACTATAACAGAGATATTGTAACATATATACGGATGCTATCTGCTAGAAAGCGCTATAAAAATTCGATAACCCTCTACTGAGTGACTGTCAGATGTACAATAAAATAGATGAGAAAAAAATCATAGATGAAAAGTAACCTAAGTCTAAAATGGGGACTTTATCTTTTTAATATAGAATTTGTATACTGCGATACAAATATTAATAATATATATTATATAATGTAGGGAGTGTATGCTTCCCTCTATATGGGTCAGATTTTCAGAAAATGTACAATTGGCAGCTGTAGGCTACATATTTAGTGAATTCTGCAAAATTAGGCTGGTCAATACTAGGTAAATTCGAGAATAGTCGGCATTGCATTGATTCTAGGAATCTCTTTCGTTAGGTTGAACTGTAATTTTAACCTCATTTTTGTTTGAAATTTGGTTATTTGAGAATTTTGGCGAAGTTGAATTGTACATTTTCTGAAAATCTGACCCATATAGAACTAGACAATAGGCACATAATAGGAAAACCCATTCATAAATAAACCTCAACACGAATAATGATAAGAAATCAGTTCTGCATCCCAATGAAGTGTTGACGTTTGAATCACGAAATAATCTCAGTTTCCGATATTTTCTAACAGTCTCTATTTGTTCCTGGCTTTTAAAAAGGTGTTTCTAACAAAAGTCAATAGGTGGCGTTCATGTAAAGGTAGGAGAAAAAGTTAAGGAAATGTCAAGAGTCGAAAAATTGAATTTAGAGTCGGGTCGTGTGGGTGTTACGAGATGTTAAAAATGCAATTGTAAATCATTATTTTAACAAACGTCCCTTGTTCTGGCGTTTTTATATCCATCTCGCCATGCCCTTACCGTTGATAATAGCGGGAGAGGAAAAAGTCGTAGGAAAATAAACATTGAAGGACCTAAAAATCAGTCATTCCTCTGTCTTTGTTTTTTTTGTCACCTTCATAAGCTCGTCTCGCCCGTACATGTGGTCCTTTGGGTGGGTGTATACATGTAGGCGTTGGTCTGAAAACAGGCCTGCATAAAGACTTAAGGCACGTTTCAACTGAACCGATTTTCCCACTTGGGACGGCCTGACTGCCCCCTGTTTCTCCTCCACTGGCCTGACTGCCCTCTGTTTCTCCTCCACTGGCCTGACTGCCCCCTGTTTCTCCTCCACTGATCTGACTGCCCTCTGTTTCTCCTGCACTGGTCTGACTGCCCTCTGTTTCTCCTCCACTGGTCTGACTGCCCTCTGTTTCTCCTCCACTGGTCTGACTGCCCCCTGTTTCTCCTCCACTGATCTGACTGCCCCCTGTTTCTCCTCCACTGGTCTGACTGCCCTCTGTTTCTCCTGCACTGGTCTGACTGCCCTCTGTTTCTCCTCCACTGGTCTGACTGCCCTCTGTTTCTCCTCCACTGGTCTGACTGCCCTCTGTTTCTCCCCCACTGGTCTGACTGCTCTCTGGTTCTTCCTCGATGCCCCCATCGTTTCAGTGGATACCGGGCCTTAGTCTCTGGAGATACAGTCCCATGTGTTAATTCATATCCTCAGAGTCATCTATATCTGAATTCTTATAAAGTTTCTAATAACTGTAATATTTTCTCTTGCCTAAATGACAAACACATGCCTTGGTTACTCGTTAAAATGTATCTGACATTTCCTAATACAAACTTAAAGTACTCTTGCAATGACAAGTCGAAATATATCCAAAATTCTTGATGTGTTGAACTTTGCCCTTTTCATGTTTTCCTTGGCTTTGCTCGCCTTGATGCGCTGTATGTGATTTGAAAATGTCATGGTTCACTTTTTAAAATGAATTTTCTTTCTTTTCTCTTTTAGGTAAGTTGTCCCTTTATTACGGAAGTCTCGATAGTTTTGTCTGAAAGTGCGGTAAGTTTACTTTGGTTGATAAAGAGTTTTATATGATCATACAATCCTCACTGTAAGATGGTCATCGGATCTTCTTGGGAAAGACACCTGTAAGATTGATTTTCTAGTCTCATCCCTGACAGGGTGTTTCTGGTGAGAAATCTTACCACACTGTTGTAATACTGAAAACGTATTAGTGTTTGCGGAATATCTATTTTCGCTATTTTAGCGCACCCACCTTGTGGATGGAAATAAATCCTGCGTGAAAGATATAATTATTGCACAAACAAGGTGTGAGACTTCCTTGCTGCGCGAATTTAAATCCGTGCGAAAAGGTGTCAAAGTATTTAATGCGCGAAAATGTAACTGTGCAAAAATAAATACGTTTACAGTAACCAGCTACAGATAGTAGGCCTATATGACCAATCTAGCCAGTTTGAAAAAAAATGGGCTTATCTAAGTGATATGTAAACAGAGTATCCATCTAAATAAATACACTTGAATAGTAATCTAAGTTTTGCCGTATTTCTTTTCATTTTTTCCTCAAGCATCCCCTTCTTCTTTTATGGGAGCACTTTCTATATTTAATATATAGATTTTTAATAAAAAAAAAACATCACGAAACTCCATACATAATACATCATATTTTTGGAACAATACAGACTTTAGAAAAAAATGTGTTCATCATGAGACGTTTGCATAGTGGCTGGTCTTGAGAAGTGTCAGTGCATAACACTGGCAGGCTGGAAATAGCTGTCACGTAGTTGACTTGTTGATAATGTGCTCCTCACACCTTTGTCTTGTCCACCCGCATGCGGGCTGTCACAGTCACTGTCAGGCTGTCAGCCTCTACTGATGAGCTGCTAATCATTACGTTATCTTCACTTCGTCTATAGTCGAAAGAAACCATTCCCTTTCATTCAACCCAGACACTATGTGTAATCTTTTTTTGTTTTGTGACCAAATGCAGATATATTGTCAAATGTAGGATGGTTTAAATGTGTTTATAGGTTGTTATCTTGCGTTAAACATGATATATAATGCAATTATTGGCCTGTTGTATAATAAATATTGATGATACGGGTATTTTCCAAGAGCTCTCCTTATCTTCAGACTTAAATTTATCCTGGCAAAATGAATCGATAGATAGATAGATAGATAGATAGATAGATAGTGAGTGATTTAAAGTACTAAGAAAAGGAGGGTACAGGGGAGAGAGAGGGAGGGAGAAAGAGAGGGGGGAGAGAGAAGGAGGAGGAGGAGACAGGGAGAGAGAGGGAGGGAGAAAGAGAGGGGGGAGAGAAGGAGGAGGAGACAGGGAGAGAGAGGGAGGGAGAAAGAGAGGGGGAGAGAGAAGGAGGAGGAGACAGGGAGAGAGAGAGAGGGAGAAAGAGAGGGGGAGAGAGAAGGAGGAGGAGACAGGGAGAGAGAGAGGGAGGGAGAAAGAGAGGGGGAGAGAGAAGGAGGAGGAGACAGGGAGAGAGAGAGGGAGGGAGAAAGAGAGGGGGAGAGAGAAGGAGGAGGAGACAGGGAGAGAGAGAGGGAGGGAGAAAGAGAGGGGGAGAGAGAAGGAGGAGGAGACAGGGAGAGAGAGAGGGAGGGAGAAAGAGAGGGGGAGAGAGAAGGAGGAGGAGACAGGGAGAGAGAGGGAGGGAGAAAGAGAGGGGGAGAGAGAAAGAGAGAGGGGAGAGAGAAGGAGGAGGAGGAGACAGGGAGAGAGAGGGAGGGAGAAAGAGAGGGGGAGAGAGAAAGAGAGAGGGGAGAGAGAAGGAGGAGGAGGAGACAGGGAGAGAGAGAGGGAAGGAGGGAGAAGGAGAGGGGAGAGAGAGGAGAGAGGGAGGGAGAAAGAGAGGGGGAGAGAGAGGAGGAGGAGGAGAAGACAGGGAGGGGAGGGAGAGAGATAGAGAGGAGACAGATGGGGGGGGGGGGGGAGAGGGGGATGGGGGGAGAGGGAGAGAGAGACTGAAAGAGAGGAGACAGAGAGAGGGAACAAGTACATAATAGAACAGTTTTAGAATTTTATTTACAGTAGTAAAAACAGAATAGAACAGTTTTAATTTGAGATTCATAATACTAAGAAGCACTGCGGTGATCATACATGACGGAGTATCATAATTATAACTTCCCTAACATCATAAATAATATACAATTTACAGTTACCTGAATTAAATAGATGTAATCTTCACCTGTTGCTTCTCCTCTATTACCTTTCTCACCTCATTTCCACTCATTCTAAGGCCAAATAAATTAGTTGTGTTTTTAGTTCAAACCTGCTAAAACTAGGTAGAGAGGAGGGATTCTTTAAATATTTTAAATATTTTAATTTCAAGAGTGGTTGTGACAGTAAAATGAATTTTGTTCTGCCCCTGTTTATGCAAGATACAATTCACAACCTGCGGCCCAAAAGAGATTAACTTTGGGAGGTAAACAAAAGTCGGTCGGTCTATGTGTGTGATAACCGGAAACACATCCTATTTACTCTTTGCTAATGAGGAAAGTTTTCATCCAAATTAACCCAGAAAGGAAGATAAATAGGCCGAATAATAATTACTCAGAAATGTCACAAGAAATCCTCCCTTCTCAACCTATATTTGTTTTAAGATGCGAGGGGTCGCCTTCACGTAATGATTCTCAGAACGTAGGAAGGTGCAGGTGAAATATATGGACCCGGGCGTTGGAAAATGTACAACCGGCAGCTTAAATATTTATCCAATTCTGCTCAATTAGGCTGATAAATACCAGGAATATCTGTGTATATTTTAAATGATTAAATGATTTTTATGATTAAACAAAGCAATTCGGTTATGTTGAACTGCATTTCACCCTCATTTTTATCTAAAATTTGGGTTATTTGAGAGGACTGGTGAAGGTGAATTGTACACTTTCTGACAACTTTACCCACATGATTCTGATCCATCTCAGTGTCTAATTATTGGCAAGAAACCATCACGCAGCAGGTGCCGCCGACTTGGGCCTTGTTCTGTGTTATCCGACTCCCATAATTACATTAATTACAGTGTGATTCGTATGCGCTGCACCCCTTTATTAACACTAATACTCGTTAATACTTAGAATCGGATCCAATGATTGGTCTCTGGTTGATGGCAAGGTATAGGGGAGGTGGATCTGGTTAGGTCACAATATACCTCCCTATTCATTGATACTGCTTGTAGTTAATGTGATTCCAGCGATGCTGCTTCGCTTGGCCAGGCTGCTGCTGCTACACTCTATACTCGTCCTGTAGGCAGCGGCGTGCCATAGCCTTATAGTAGAGTCAATATAAGCTCAAAAATAGCCAAACATAGAACAAATTGCAACAAAACGTTTTATGATTGTTTCTAGTAATTTCAGATGTTCTTAACAATATATCAAAAGTTGGACAAAATCGGAGTTCAGGAAAGTACAAAAAAACGCAAAACAAAAATGGCCACCACCTATGTTTTTAGACATAATATTTCAGGGTAAAATCAAGATGAAACGACATATCTCAGCTCCTGCTAGCTCTATTACCATGTATGATACCACTTTTTCTAGGTTTTGAGGGGCAAGGATTCTATTTCTGCAATACCTTTTATGTTTCAAGGTCATTTTCAAGGTCAAAATCCAATATGGCTGCCACCAGTAAAACGAATATATCATATCTCAGCTCCTGTTGGAACTACTATACTACATCAATGAATTATACTACTTTCTCTAGGTTTTAAAGTCTGAGGGTTCCATTTCTGAAGTATTCTTTTGTGCTTCAAGGTCATTTTCCAGGTCAAAATCCAATATGGCAGCCGCTTGGAAAGAGAATATCTCAAGTCCGGATGTATGTGTACATTTTGTAGACTTTGAGGATTGTGTTTCTTTTTTATGCTTCATTTGATCTCAAGCTCAATATAATGATACATATATCCACATTTATGATCAAAAGATATGATGGGACATGCTGGCTAATGAGATTCTATACAAAAAATCTGCATATTTCTGAAGATTTATGTAAGAAATTAACAAAAAAACGGGAAAAAACCCTTTGACATGGCTCTAATAATAGATTCATCATTGTCTGTGCGCTGTGTATTTCCCTCCTCTGGTCTATGATTGGTATGATCTGACAGAGCAAATCCTGGGCCCTTTAACCACATACCAAATTTGTTGTTGTATGTTCATGTTCTATTGTTACTTTTGACCAACCACTATTAGCAGATAGCAAATGCTGTTCCAGATGATAGCCCTATCAGGAACGTAGTTGTATTACTTGGGAGCTTCTATACTTCCATGAATTTGTTGGGCGCCATTGGATCTTTGATGGAAGGAAGCAGACTTAAGGAGATTCTGGAGACAGTGTATGGTGGCAATGCTGTTATACACATGATGAGTTGAAAGGCAGTGCAACAAGCATTTTGTGGACACCTCCTGGTGGATCAGTGCCTTACACGTCAGATTATTTCTAAAATCATGGAAGATGACCCTGGATTCCAAGGCCAAGTGTTGGAACTTGAGAGACTCCATGCACTGATAGGAACTGGTGCAACTGACTTAGATTCTTCAATGAAATCTGATTGTAACCCCAGCGGTGTCAGGCAAATTGCCACCCGGTAAAAAGCCACCCGGTAAAAAGCCACTGGTGAAAAGCCACCCGGTAAAGAACCATCCGGGATAAAGCCACTTGGTATAGAGCCACCTGGGTGCAAAACCCATCCGGTAAAAAGCCACCCTAGTCTAAAAGCCACCCGGTAAAGAACCATCCGGGATAAACCCACCCTAGGGTAAAAGCCACCCGGTAAAGAACCATCCGGAAAAAAGCCACCCTAGGCATAAACCCACCTACCTATAAACCCACCCATCCTATGGGAAGGCTGTGTCAAATGTATGAGAAACTTTATTACCGATAAATGACAAAGACAATACACAGAAATGGGTTATTGCTCTCTGTCTTTTGAAAAAACCCTGAACTATTTTCTAAGCTTATTTTACCTTTGTGAAAAAGTCACTTTATATCTGTGGGGATAAGATATGAAGAAGGCAGTAGCTTGACTGATACCAATGATTTATTTCAATTAAAAATGAATATTCATTTATTCTTAAATGAAAAGCTTTACCCACTGATTTGCCTTAGAATTTTGGAATTGATAATAGAATAAAATGTGGTCTGTCTCAGCTATTTTATGCAATCATATAGAAACTTAAGTAGAATAGGCATCATCTAATTCAACTTTGTGTAAGACTGTAATAATTAGTAAGAATGACTAGATGATTATAGTGGCTGCGGATCTAACCCTAGGCCCCTTCATGGTCCGTTCCTACAAAATGGGGTAATTATGAATAGTCCCTAATGAAAAAAAATGTTAACACCCAAAATGCTTCAAATGTGTCCAAGTCTAAGGGGAATACCTCTGGCTTCAGACCCCACGCCTTATCAATTGGGATCGACTAGGCTTGACACACAAAGTGAATATACCCTCCCTTTTAAGATTTTGACGCAACAGAATAGAATTATGCTTGGATTTATAGCAAGAAATTCGATTCTATTATACTATAGGATGGAGCGGTTGATCCATTATCCCAGGAACGTTCCTGGGAGCGCTGGAACGTTCCTGGGAGAAGGTAAAACCTACAGAACTGTTTTTTGCATTAGTGTATCTTATTTTAACACTTACAGAAAATAACTCTTGCTCACTTAAGTGCAGGCAGAGATTATTTTTTTGCAACTCTGCCAGGTGTAGTCACTGGCATAAATTATGCTTATGGGTGGATGGGTGGTTTATTACCAGGTGGCTTTTATAGGGGGTGGCTCTTTACTGAGTGGCTTTTTACCAGGGTGGCTTTTGACTGGGGTGGCTTTTTACTTGGTGGCTTTTTACCGGGTGGCTTTTGATAGGGGTGGCTTTTTACTGAGTGGCTTTTTACCGGGTGGCTTATTACCAGGGTGGCTTTTTACTAGGTGGCTTTTTACAGAGTGGCTTTTTACTGGGTGGCTTAGTGGCCAGGTGGCTTTTTACCGGGTGGCTATTCACCTAGAACCATTCCCAGCATTGACAAAACTATTACCCTCAAAAAGGATGAATTAGCTGCAACTTCCAAAACCAGCAAGCTGTGGGGGAACTACATGGACATGGTGAGAATTGCTCGGGCTCTTATTGCTGCTGATCGAATGGGGTCATGGGAATTACATCTCAGTGCCATGTCAGCTTGCTTGCCAATATTTGCTGCCTCTGGCCATCCAAATTATCTTAAGTCAGCTCGTCTTTATCTCCAGAAGATGCATGCATTGGAATGTGACAGCCCTGAGGCATATAAGAAGTTCCAGTCTGGGTTCCACCTGATAAGACGCAGCAGCCAATACTGGGCTGGTCTAGGCTCTGATCTGGTAATAGAGCAGACATTAATGCACTCACTAAAAAGCCAAGGTCTAACAAGAGGAAGTGGAATGACAGAGCACCAGAGAGCAGTTTGGACTATGTCTTCAACTGTGTCATCCACTTAGAACATGGCAATGCAAGATCTGACCATAATAAGCTACACAGCATGTGAACAACATAAGGAGTTATCAATCTCTAGAGTGAGTAGGGATGAGGCTGACCTGGAAAAACTTGCAGAACAACTAAATAGTTTTACACCATTTGGGGATGATAAATCTTTAGGCAACATTATAACAGGGGTTCATGCAAATGAGGAGGTCAATGTTGATGATCTGTTTCCAATTGGAAGTGAGATAGTTGGTAAAATGGATGGACACTCTGTTTTCTCATAGTCACACAATACAAGAGAAATTCAAAGGTAAAGACACTTGCATCCAACAGGGCAGTTAAAGTTGCTGAAGACCGTTCAATTGATCCATCATTGTTATTTCAGAGATTTCTAGTTGTGTCACAGACAGGCGAACTCCAACTAGAGGAAGTGATGAACTATGAACTCTGCCCATATCCAATGTCTTTGTTTGAAGCAAAAGACATCTTGCATCAGCCAGATAAGGCACAATTGGCAAGGGCAATAAAGAACCATGCCACCTCCAATTCAGACAATGCTATGCCAGTGACAGTCCCAGTGACTGATCACTATGTTTGGGATGGAGGATCACTTCTACACCGCTTAAAGTGGACAGAGGGATGCACCTACAGCTCAATTGCAGATGACTATGCCTCATTCAGTGTGCAACACTATGCCCTACCCACTGTAGTTTTTGATGGTTATGGAACTGGCCCAAGCATAAAGGACTGTACACATCAACATAGGGGCAGAAATTGGAATGCCAACAAGGTGAACATAAACGGGGCAACCAAATTTGTTGGGAAAAAGGAAGTCTTCCTGTCAAATGAGGAAAACAAGCAGGCAATGATACAGCTCATCATAGAACGTTTGCATAAGAAAAACTTGAAGTTGAAGTGATTCAAGCAGAAGGAGATGCAGATGTTACAATTGCCAAAGCAGCCATCACAATGTCGGCTTTCAAATCCACCACCCTCATTGGAGAAGACACAGATGTCCTTGTACTCTTGCTGTACCATATAAATGTAAGAAACTGCACTGAACTTTACTTCCGCTCAGAGAAGTTAAAAACATCTGCCTGTAATATCAAAGTTATAAAGCAGATACTTGGTGAAGAAGCTTGTAGTGATTTGTTGTTTCTCCATGCCTTTACTGGGTGTGACTCAACATCCAGAGTATTTGGTATTGGAAAGAAGACAGGGTTTGAAAGAATTGTCAAGAACGACAGGGGAATAAGAGGCTTCTCAAATGTATTCTGTCCACCAGAGCAATGCAAGGATGATGTTGCTTCCAATGGTTGTAGGGCAATGGTAGCTTTGTTCAATGGAAAAAAGAATGACCCTCTGGCATCAATCCGATATAATATGCTCTGCAAGAAAGTTGCAAGAGCTAAGTCTTTCGTTACCCCTGAAAGACTGCCACCAACAACCTCAGCCTATATATTTCACTCCCTGCGGACATACTACCAGGTTATGGAGTGGATGGGCAGGAGTGATGAAATGGAGCCATCTGAGTGGGGATGGAGGGTAGATAATGGAAAACTCATTCCAGTGATGACCGACAAAAGCCCTGCTCCAGAAGTACTACTTCAAATGGTGCACTGCAACTGTTCAGGAGGCTGTCATACAAAATGATGTACCTGCAAAAAGCATGGGCTGGAATGTACCAGTGCATGTGGCCATTGCCAAGTTGGCAGCTGTGAAAATATGTCAACTGAATCAGTGAATGAAGAAGATGATGAACAAGACTGAATGTGGAATGACAAATTTACCCAATTCTCATGGACAGCCATCTTGTTTATTCACACAATTTTTTTATGATCACACATACATGTGGAGGAACATCCATTTTAATGAAAGGATAAATTCATGAAATGGCTTTTGACCTTGAAACTGGCCTTATAACAGAAAATTCAACTTCATTTATTTATGGATTCTCCAACATTTAAATATAGAAGAAAATTGTATTATATATGGGTTTAGTGCTAATAGGAGCTGAGATATGGCATATTTGTTTCCCTGTGGCTCCCATATTGGATTTTGACCATGATAATGACCTGGAAATGGAAAAATAACTTCAGAAATGGAATCCTCAGGCACAGAAAACTAGGAAAAGTGGTATTACACATGGATCTAGGGCAAACGGGAGCTGAGATATGATATTTTGTCCCGTGATGGCGGCCATATTGGATTTTGACCTTGAAAATGACCTTGGAACAGAAAATAAATTTCAGAAATGGATTTCTCTAGCCTTATAACCTAGGATAAGTGGTTTAATTCATGGTTATAATGCTAACAGGAGCTGAGATATGATATTCTATGTTCATGTTAGTCTGAATTTTGGTGCCTTAAATGGGTAGAGGCCGTCATTTTGCTTTTAGCATTTTTTGCACTTTCCTGAACTCCAATTTTGTCCAACTTTGGATATGTTGTTCAGTATATCTGATATTACCAGAATCAACCATAAAACGTTTTGTTGCAATTTGTTCCAGGTTAAATCCTATATTGACTCTACTATTAACGTTAGGGGACTTTGGTGTTTACTGCCTACAGGTCGCGTATAGAGTGTACTCGCCTATGTCTAGTCTTGCATCTATTTCAATTAGGCCGATACTCGAGATCCAATATTTTTCTCCTGATGCTCTGGTATTAGATCACATGTATTGCCTCTCAGACTCTCAGGACACGTTTATAAGGGTCCGATTTTCAGAAAATGCACAATCTACAGTTCTACACATCTATCAAATTCTGCTAAATTAGAGTGAAAAATGATAAATCTGAGTGTATTCTGTATTGTATTCATTTAATAAAGCTGTCTGGTTATGTTGGACTGTATTTTGAACCTGATTTTCTTCTTAAATTTTAGTTATTTGAGAGGATGGGTGAATTGTACATTTTCTAAAAATCTGACCCATATTCTATTGGGCATGCTGGAGTCTCGCTACCTCATCTCTATAGGGCGGGGGGGGGGGGGGGCATTCAGAACGAAGGTAGATCCGGGGGGGGGGGGGGCTCAGCAGCTCTATTACTATATGTTTAGAATATTCTGCTCAATTAGGTTTAACATGGTTGAATTCCTCCTGAAAATGCACTATTGACTTTCTCAAATAAACAAAATATGATAAAAACGGGGTTTGAAATACAACACAACACAACATAGTGGATGTTTTAAATAAAAGCAACACCAAATATACTCAGTTTTCACTAGTATTCATCTTAATTCAACAAAATTGACTAAATGTGCAGAGCTGCCGATTGTACATTTGCTAATGCCCTGACTGACCCATATCTCAATGGCAAGCAGCAGGTTGATTGGCGTGCGTGGGGATAACCAAGCCTGCCACCCAGGCTTTACTAGGATTGCCAATTGGTCTCTTGATTAGCTAGCAATCAGGCGATAATGGGGGGGAAAGCTTCGCCCCAGTCTACCGCCCAGTCCCTGCCTAGATCTCCTCCCTCCACTCTGATTTTTCAATCAAGAGTAGACCAACCGCACCGTGTGAAGTCATTAAACTGAATTTTGCTGCACCTTGAGATGCGGAGTGTGGAGTGAGTTTTTTTAGAAGGAAAGTTTGTAAGTTTTTAATTGGTGTCCGTTTAATTGCTTGAACTCGTGCTGCAAACATTCTGTTACAGTTTTAAAGCCACCTCCAGGATTTATCCAGAAATTTTATTGAAGTTTTTATTTTTAATTATGAGGCTCCTCCAGCTTGTGAATGAGGTGGACATTTGTGTTTTTAAAGCTTTTATTCCCGAGAATTTCACAACATGTGTGATACATTTCCATGCATTTCAGGGTCAGATTTTCAGAAAATGTCCAATTGGTAGCTCTGCTCATTTAGTAGATTCTGCAAAATTAGGCTGCAATTTGGTCAATACTATGTAAATTTATGAATATTCGGCATTGTATTGATTCTAGCAATCTGTTTGGTTAGGCTGAACTGTATTTTGAACTTTATTTTCGTCAGAAATTTGGGTTATTTAAGATGATTGGCGAAGTTGAATCGTACATTTTCTGAAAATCTCAGCCTTCCATTCAAATAAAACCAGGCTCTATCGCCAACACCATCGCTTTTACATTCGCAATAATGGAGAAGGCGGCGAAAAAAGTTCTCTGAGAAAAATGACTTGCACAATGAGTAGTTCTCAAATGTTGCAGTTCATTCAGCGACAATTAGGGTAAAAACCTTTAAGAAATACAAATTGGATTCTCTCTCCTGCCTCCAATTTCGAGTTCCTGTTGTATTCGATTCCAGTGTCAATTAAATAATGTTTATCATTGTTAACAAATAAAAACCACTTTAAAGGGGTGAAACGTAATCAATAGGGGATTTGCATAGCGGCCATTTCGAATCTTGATTCGCATGGAGTTATGGGACTAATGGTACACTCTAAAACCTATGAAAAACATGCCATGTTCAGCATGGACTATTTATCAGTGCTCTAATTCAATACCCATGTGTTATACATGTTTCCATAACACAAAACTTCATATTTCCCATGATGCATTTGGTTTTCATAGATATTTTTTACAAGCTCTGATATTGGTGAAATATTCTTGCAATTTTCGGTAAATAATGTTGTTAAATATTTGTATGTCAGATTTCAACAGAATCCATCCCAGCATGCACTGCAGTACTGTAGACATGCGCAGTGAGACATGCAAATCCCCTATTCAAATGTAACGTTATCCACTACAACTCTTTCTTGTTTGGATATGGAAAGACAAATAAATACTCAGAAGGTCTGACTCAGTGAAGAAAATAATAATGATAATGATAAAATAATCAGAATCATTGTGCAGGGTGAAACAAAAGAAGCATAAGGGACAATTATAGATAACATTAAACAATAATATTTATGTATTCTTTATTTGTCAAGAGTGATCACAATAACAAATTGAAATAAGAAATTTACATATAGGAACAGGGTCTTCCAATACTTGTTCTACACATCTATCAAATTCTGCTAAATTAGAGCGAAAAATGATAAATACTAGGTATATCTGAGTATATTCTGTATTTTATTCATTCAATAAATCTGTCTGGTTATGTTGAACTGTATTTTGAACCTGATTTTCGTCTTAAATTTGGGTTATTTGAGAGGATTGGTGAAGGCCAATTGTACATTTTCTGGAGACTTGACCCAGAGGAGGAAATACATGTGGATTGATGCAATATCCAGGCTGAGCTCTAGCCTCAGTACTCCATATAGCAGTGTAAACAAACGGTGCATTGCGCTCGTGAGCGGGGAATGTTGGTGGGGGTCTCTTGTAGATAATCAATTAGAAGAGAAGGATATGTGAAACCTTTGTAGGGGCCGGGTGTGCTGACACCTGCCATTCTCCTGGTTAAACTCTGCTTAAACTGAGCCCGTTTAGACTCGTGATGTGCATACCTGAGCGGTTCTCGTCTTAAAGTTGAATTCCCTGCTAAATCGACCACACAGTCTAGGCACAAAGTTGAGAGAGTACCTTCAGACGAAAGGGAAATCCTCACCCCTTAAACCGCAAAGTGCCATATTAATTCCATTAAGACCGCAAAATGTCAATATAATCCCATTAAAGTGCTGAGTTCTAGGCCAGAAAACCGATTAGTTAGGTAGGCTGACATACCATTCTTATCTTAGGTCCAGAAGGCCACATTCCTCGATTCCACATCCAGCAATAAGCTTAACCACAAGGCTAAGACTAATGCTAAAAGTGAATGCTAATGCTAAAAGTGTTAATGACCCCTAAAATTGAGGAGTCCAAAACTGCCTTCTGAACCTGACTGATCTGAGGGTTTGGACCTAGAGTGCAAAAAAAATCTTTCCTTTTTTTGGCGCTTAGTGATGTAGAATGGGGGATGTGAATACTGATTGAAAATGAAGAAAATTTAAAAATAATTTAAAAAGATAATTATTCTGCTGTTTTTCAGTGGGGATTTGGGGTAAATAGAATTAATAGTGCCTCTTGATAAGACTTAATTATGCTATCCTGACATTTGTTATTTCATCGTGGACTCCCTAAGTTTACGACTAAGAAAGAGGGTTATATTTAAAGATGTAGGATTTAGGTGGGTCACCGAAAATGAATAATTATAGCTAATTATGGGAGATAATATGGGCTGACACCAAGAAGAACACGTCAAAATCCTTTAATATCTTATCGTGGGGACTTTCAAATGGGTTCGGCTTGAATGGACCGCAAAGTAAGATAATTAATTTTGTGTCTGAAATTAGCTGAGAATACAACTTTAACGCCTGTGAAACACTGCCTGACCAGCTGCCGGGAGACGGGCAGGCTCGCCACCCCAATATACGTGTCTGCCCGCTGGAATTTACTACTGAGGCCTTCTGTCATAGACTGGTCCTGGGTAAGACCTTAAAGTGCCTTTCTGTCTCTTTTCTCTGTCTCTCTCTCCCTTCTTCTCTATCTCTATTTCCTGGGTATGATCATAAACTGCCTCCCTCTCAGCTCTCCCGCCCTTGATATAACACTTCAAAGTGTTGATAAGGGCGTAAAGCAACCAATCTCACTCACTCACTCACCTTCTGTCATAGATGGGTCAGATTTTCAGAAAATGCACAATCTACAGTTCTACACATCTATCAAATTCTGCTAAATTAGAGTGAGAAATGATAAATACTAGGTATATCTGAATGTATTCTGTATAGTATTCATTCAATAAATCTGCCTGGTTATGTTGAACTGTATTTTGAACCTGAATTTTGTCTTAAATTTGGGTTATTTGAGAGGATTGGTGAAGGGCAATTGTACATTTTCTGGCGACTTGGACCCAGATGTACTGTTTGTCAATGATTTAGGCGAGGCTATAATATGTGCCCCATTCCTAAAGGGGTTCTCTTGCATTGATGCATGGTTTGTTTTTCCCGCCATTCTTCATATTGGCATTCTTCAGGGGAAAAAACCAGTGGATTCTAATTTCAAGTCCAGGCTCACAGCCCGAGCCAGCCTCTCAGATAAGAATGGTATGTCAGTGATTGGACGCCTACTGCGCTAATGGCTTTTCCTGCCCAGGAGTAGGAGTGCTAACGAGATTTGAATGACATTTTGCGGTTTGGAGCAAGAGGCTTTCCCTCAATTTGGAAGGACTCTTGTCATCTCTGAGCTTAGAGTGTTTCTTGAAAATGCTGAGAGCCCTAGCTGTTCATTCTCAGAATTTGCTTGCATGCATAATTGCTCTTGTCTCTGAAAACATGAAAAAAATGTATTAATTCTTCCTTCGTTTCCATCTATTTTAAAATAAATCATCAACCACAAACTAACATTTTTTTTTTATAAATTGATGGTCTGATGTCTTAGGGTGACATTTCGGTATTACCAATATACATGTTTTCAATGTTTTTCTTCAGAATTTCTTTCCTAGATCGATAATAAACCTCATGGGTATGCCCCTCTGTCACATGCTGGCATATATATACCCGGATACGCTTCCCCAACAACACATAAACAAGCCTATAGCTTGGTCAGATCTTAGTAGTAGTAATATTACTTCAAGGTCAGATCTTCAGAAAATGCACAATTCGCCTTCACCAATCCTCGCAAATATTCCAGATTTAAGACAAAAAATGAGGTTCAAAATATAATTCAACACAACCGAACAGATTCTTTTAATCAAGGCAAAACCAAATACACTCTGTACACCATGTACTTACCATTTGTCAGCCTAATTTAGCAGATTTGACTAGAATTGTAGAGCTGCTGATTGTACATTTTTGACGAGCTGACCCGCGCTCTTGCAGGGCCTTTACAGCAGTCCCACGTTCAAAACAGGACCATTTTTCAGCAGCAGGGCATATCCTGGTTGTGAAGGTGAGAGTGCTGGAGGGGTGCATTACAGCAGCAGGCCACGCCCAGCCCCAGGCCACGCCCAGCCCACTACAAATGGGTTAAACTCGGGGAGGTGAGCTGCTCTCTGTGGGTTAGTGGCACAGTAATGCTGAGTAAAAAAACTCTACCTGCTCCACCTCGTGTGTTGTCCTGACTGGGGCTGGGCAACAACACCTGGAGCTGGAGCTGCTCCTGTGTGTAGTGTAATGAGCAACTCTTGTCTCTTGATATCTCTAACTGGAGCTGTATCTTATGTACCTCTGTCTTGTGTCTCTCTCCCTCTGTCTGTCTTTCTCTTATTCTTTTCCTCTTTCTTTCTTTCTTTTTCTCTGCCTCTCTGTCTCTGTCGTTCTCCTTTTCTTTGTCTCTGACTCTGTGTTTCTCTTTCTATGCTGTTTCTATCTGTATGGATCTGTATCTCTCTCTCTCCTCTCTCTCCCTCTGTCCCTCCCTCTCTCCCTCTCTTTCTCCCTCTCTCTCTCCCTCTCTCCCTCTCCCTCTCTCCCTCCCCCTCTCTCTCTTTCCTCTGTACCTCTGTCCCTCCCTGTCTCTCTCCCTCTCCCTTTCTCCCTCCCTCCCTCTCCCTCTCTCCCTCCCCCTCTCTCTCTTCCCTCTCTACCTCTGTCCCTCCCTCTCTCTCTCCCTCTCTCCCTCCCTCTGTCCAGTGTGTCTTATGTGGCATTACCACACATGTATACACTGACATGCAGTAGTCACTCACTCAACGACTCACTCACTCAGCGACTCACTCACTCAACACCTCACCCACTCAGCTCAGGACACCTACTACAACTACACGGCCAGCTAATCAGCATCTCTACAGGCTGAGGAAATACTAAAATCCACTTTTATGGTTCTTGTCCTATTCGGGCGGAGCAACTAGCAAGTTGATTTATGATGCATGATGCACATGAGGTTTTGATCATGTGCCTGCATCGCTTCGTATCAACCCAGGACAATAAATTCACAAATAAGTTTTTCAATTCATTCTGCTTTCAATTAAATTCTCTGGTGTTTCCGACTCACTTAAATCTCTGAGCTTAAATCATTGGGATCCAGTCTGATGTAGGTCGGTCGCCTTGATCCTTTTTTCCCCTCTCAGATATTTTTATGTAATGTTAAGATTGTCCCACAGTGACGACAATTGCTGCAGTGGTGACAGATCGTACAGATGATATCGTATACAATGGAGATATCTCAGGAGCATTACAACTATTTATCTGAGTGTCTGGTGAGCTACTCACCCTTGTGTTTGCCAGCTTTAGGAGGTCCTCTTTTCTATGTGGGTCAGTTTTTCACAAAATGTACAATTGGCAGCTCTACACATTTAGGAAATTCTCCTAAATTAGGTTGAAAAATGAAGAATACCGGGTATATCTGTATCGCATTGATTTAAAGTATCAGTTCTGTTATGTTAAACTGCATTTTGAAGCTCATTTTTGTCTTAAATGTGGGCTATTTGAGAGGATTGGTGAAGGCGAATTGTATATTTTCTGAAAATCTGACCCGTGTTTCTGGGATGTCAATGACACTTGATCTCTAACAAAAGAAGCCTTTCACGTCTCTATAGACTATAGGTCCTCCTCCTCTCCCTCCTCCATCTCCTCCCCCTCCTCCTCCTCCTCCTCCTCCCCCTCTCCCTCCCTCCTCCCCCCTCCTCCTCCTCCTCCTCCTCCCCCTCTCCCTCCCTCCTCCCCCCTCCTCCTCCCCCCTCCTCCTCCTCTTCTTCTATCTCCTCCCCCTCCTCCACCACCACCTCCTCCCCCTCTCCCTCCCTCCTCCCCCCTCCTCCTCCCCCTCCTACTCCCCCTCCTCCTCCTCTTCCTCTCCCTCCTCCTCCTCTTCCTCCTCCATCTCCTCCCCCTCCTCCACCACCACCTCCCCCCCCTCCTCCTCCACCTCCACCTCCTCCTCCTCCTCCTCCTCGTGACGTGACCGTTGGAACGCCTAAAGGGGAATCAGAGCTACTCCTACAGAAGCTAGAAAAAATGTTTTAAAAAACATCCCAAGTCTGGAAACAGGTGCTGGGACTATATGGGTCAGGGCGTGGGAAAATGTGCATTCGGCAGCTCTACACATTTAGTCCTAAATTCTTATAATTTGGGTGGAAAATGATAAATACATCATGATAAATACATCTGAGTATATATATTTGGTATTGAAATAGTCCAAAGAATCTGTTCGGGGATGTTGCATTTTATCTTAACTTGGAGTTTTTTGAAAAATGATTTCATAAATATCTGATATATTTGAGGACAACTTTATACCACGGTGATTCAATGAATCAGTTCGGTGATGTTGCTGGACGGTATTTTAAACCACTTTTTAGTCTAAAATATATGATGTGTGACGGCCAATTGTACATCTTCTTACAACACCACCCATTAACGAGTACAGGACTTGGTTTAGCCTGGAGGGAGAAAAGGAGGGGTCGGGGTATGTTTGACTCTGAGTTACCTCCTCCTCCAGCACCCCCCCCCCCCCCCTCCTCCTCCTCCTGTACATACACCCTCATGAGTTACTCCAGTATGTGTGAGCCACTCACCAAGGTTACCATGGCATCTCACTGGAGGAGAATAAGCAAGAGATCACACCCAGGAGGAAGATCAGAATGGATAATATCATCGTATTAACCCCAAGGACAGTGAATGAATGTGACACTGGATTAATTACTCTGGGATCGTACCTGCGGTGGTGGGTAGACCTGTAGCTAACTTACACAGGAGGAGACCTTCTTGTCAGAGAGTGTGTGTGTGTGAGATCTATAGAGGAATACTGTCAGTTGGTCTTGAGCTCTACTAAGTGGTGGGTTTGTTTACATATAGTCCTCATACTTAAAGTTAAACTCAGAGGACATTTTTATTGCCTTCAAAATGAAAATTAACCCAGTCTAGATTTAGAACACCTCCTGTGGGACTTTTTTAATCTCTTCTTCTTCTTCTTCTTCTTCTTCTTCTTCTTCTTCTTCTTCCAAATTGGCAATTCTCAGAATCTGGATTGAAATCATGATTTTAGCAGAGGTTGTGTGGGTGGTGTTGTGTTACCTTGCTGAGAATGGCTTGGCCATGACTGTGTCACTGGGAGATGCTGAATCTATCTGGTTGTTGTTGATGAGATAGGGTAGGGACTGAGTCATTGGTTCAACGGTTTCTTGGGTTAGGGAATGGATGTAACAGCTTCAGCAATGCAGGTTGTCAGTATGTGTAGGGAAATCAGTTGCTCCAACTGCCAAACCTCCCCCAAATCTCACCATTTATTACATAAATATGATAATAACAGATTTTCGCCAACTCTGATTGTCCACATCAGGGATATAATGTAAATCTTCCTTCAGCATACAAACAACCGTCAATACTTCGTTACTTCACCATTGTTTCCATTATAAACAGTACCTCATTGGGCACATAATTTAGTCAAATTTCCAAAAATTAAAATCCGAAATATGTCATCATTAAAATGTTAGTTTAAAATACCCTAAATAACAGGAATTGGCTCTTTTTCTCCGGCGGAGGTTTTCAAGGGATTTTAACATGACTCAACTTGTGTTACTGTAGTTGATATGGGGAATAATATGACAGACGTCTGTGCTTGACATATCACGCCGGCTCCTCACTAACATGGAATGCTGAACATGGCCATGACATTATCCATCATCTCGCAAGGACCTGCTACACGCTGTGGTGCATGCATGGCTGGTTCATAAAACTGGGCCTCATTAGGTTTAGCGTAGTTTTTAGAATTTTGCCTCATTTGAACTTCCGAAATATTAGCAATTAGATCTTACTACTACCGTTTGTTTTGGTTTTGTCACAGTTTTTCAACCATGGAAAGTACAAAACTGGTTTTCTTTAGAAATAAATTATATCATGCCTTGAGATACATGTATACATGGTGATCACACATAGGGTTACCGTTCTCTTCCATGAGGTCGGTCCATGATGCTAATATGTACATTGAAACCCGATTGAGCCTCTATATATGGGTCAGATTTTCAGAAAATGTACAATTGGCCTTCACAAATCCTCTCAAATAACCCACATTTAAGACAAAAATGAGCTTCAAAATGCAGTTTAACATAACATAACTGATACTTTAAATCAATGCGATACCAAATATACTCAGATATACCCAAAATTTATCATTTTTTTAGCAGAATTTTGCAGAAATTACTAAATGTGTAGAGTTGCCAATTGTACAATTTCTGAAAATCTGACCCATATTTATAAACTCTTCATTTCGAAGGAAGGTAGGTGTCCCTGTAACTGTAAGATAATATTGCACAAATATTTTCGTATTTATAATCTGACATGGATGGGATACTTTGGTCAAATTCCATGTTGTTAAGTATACAACTTATAACTATATTTTTTTAAATCAGATTTTAAAATCCTTTGTCACGAATTTATTTCTGGGAACCAGGAGGTGGAGAATGGGTATAGCCCCAAAAGGAAATATTGGAAGTATAAACAATAGAAATAATACATGAATAGGCAAAAGGGCAAAGGTTATCGGATTTGAAAATGGTTACTTTTTTTCTTGGAACTAGGGGTGGATGGCGGAAAAAGGAAATAATGGGACGTATAAACAATAGAAATAACACCATATGAATAGGCGGAAGGGCAAAGGTGAGTTATGTCATTTGGCACTGGCAGGGGTGCATGGGTCAGATTTTCAGAAAATGTACAATTGGCCTTCACCAATCCTCTCAAATAACCCAAATTTCAGACGAAAATAAAGTTAAAAATACAGTTCAACCTAACCAAACAGATTCCTAGAATCAGTGCAATACCAAATACACTCGAATTTACCTAGCATTGACCAAATTTTAGCTTAATTTAACAGAATTTACTAAATGTGTACAGCTGCCAGTTGTACATTTTCTGAAAATCCGACCCACCTACAGCGAGCACCGGAAAGCCTACCACCATGATGTCTTCATGCAGGGGGGGGGGGACCTGTCTGTGATGAGTCGTCCTGCTTGTATTTCTCCTATCTCTACCCACGTTCCTCCAGTGAGTGAGGGTGATAGGGCACTCACTCGGGGCTGGTGGGGGGGGGGGGCACTCACCAAAAGTGCGCTTGTAAAGAATTTAGGGATGCAATTCTTCTAGGTTTGTACTGAAAGAGTATTTTTGAAAAGCAGTCACAACAGCTAGCCTTTCATATCAGATAAGAATGGTGTATGTCAGTGATTGGACGCCTACAGCGCTCGTAGCTTTCTCGCCCCTGGAGTAGGCGTCCTAATGCAGGATTTTGTGGTTAAGAGCGAGAGGCTTTCCCTCAGTTTGGAGGGACTCACACATCTCTGAGCCTAGACGTACTGAACTATCTCATGATCTCAATCCATATTTGAACTGATTTGAAGGGAAATATTCCCACTGATGTAGATCATGTTGGTATATTTTTTAAAAAAAGACACCAATACTCCCTCCCGCCGAATGGACTCTTTCGAAGAGATTTCGTGATCGTGTATGTGTGTTTAAACAGCGACTTTCCTGTAATTGCCTTGTTAAAAGCGATAACAGAACCTCTTTGTTAAATAGAGCTGGCTTGGCGACGATAGGAACGTGGGTTTCCCCAGGAGGGTTTAGTGCTGTGTGCCCCCTCAACCTACCGACCTCTCGCCCTCTCTCCACCAAAACCACGTGGATCTCTTAGGACCAGATCGACTCGCAGCTTCAAGGCATGTATCCTCCCGCTCCCCCTCTCCTACTTCCTCTTCTCCTCCTTCCTCCTCTTCCTCCTCATCTTCTTCCTCCCTCACCTTTTCCTCCTCCTCCTCCTTCTCCCTCCTCTTCTTCCTCCTTCTCTTCTTCCTCTTCTTCCTCCTGCTCCTCTTCTTCCTCTTCCTCCTCTTCCTCCTCCTCTTCTTCTTCCTCCTCCTCCCCCTCTTCTTCTTCCTCCTCCTCCCCTCTTCCTTCATCTCCTCCCCCTCCCCTTTTCCCTCTTGCTCCCCTTCTCCCCCTCCTTTTCCTCCTTCTCCCCCCTCCCCCTCCCTCTCCCCTCCCTCCCGCTCCTACTAGATCTAGTAGAAAAATTGCCCGCAACAAAAAAAGGCCAAGATACACAGCGAGTCTTTCTGTTCTACTGTTACCCATCTGCCTCCTCCTCATGACAACCACAGGAGAGATTCCTCCATGGAGAGTCAGTCATGAGCTGATAAATAACTCAGTCCTCCAGGGTTACCTAAGCTAGTGTGGTAGTAGTAGAAGAGTATGTTAACCACTGACTGGCCAGATGAGCGTCTCAGGATCGCCTGAATATGTACACAGTCTAGGCCCAGAGTTGAGAGAGTCCCTCCAAACTGAGGGACAACCTCTCGCTCCAATCCGCAGAATTTCATCACTGACATATCATTTCTCTCTGATTTGAGAGGCTCTCAGTCTGAGCCTAGAATGTACAATTGGCCTTCGCCAATTCTCTCAAATAACCCACATTTTAGGTTCAAATCCACATTTTAGGATAAAATCCACATTTTAGGATAAAATCCACATTTTAGGATAAAATCCACATTTTAGGATAAAATGAAGTTCAAAATACAGTTCAACATAACTTAACAGAATATTTCCATCAACGCAATACCAAATGTACTCAGACATACCTATACTAATTTATAATATAATTTTCAGCCTAATTAGTCGAATTTACTAAAATGTGTAGAATTCCCGAACGTACGTATTCTTACGACCTAACCCACCTCTCTCTTTTACACTGAGGGTTAATTGAGTGGTTAGCTGGGGATGTTCCTCTAAACTTAAATCAAGGAGATGATCTCTTATGCAGACTGTAAGTCTAAACCACTTATTTTTTTAATATGTTTTTTCAAGAAAACATTCTGTGGGGCATATTTCCATTAATTCAAGCGCAATCACTCAGCAGCAGGGAAAGGGTGCGTTTAGTGTTCACTCATCCCCTAGATTTGTGGGGAATGTGGGTTAAAATAAAGTTCAGGTACATGTGGAGAAATGAGAGGAGGATGAGTGAGATTTTCAGAAAATGTACAATTGGCAGCTGTACACATTTAGTAAATTCTGCTAATTAGGCTGCAATTTGGTCAATACTAGGTAAATTCGAGTATATTCGGCATTGTATTGATTCTGGCAATCTGTTTGGCTAGGTTGAAATCTATTTTGAAATTTATTTTCGTGTGAAATTTGGGTTATTTGGGATGATTGGTGAAGTTGAATTGTGCATTTTCTGGCGATTTCACCCAGGAGGAGGAGTTGTACTTCAAAGAGATGGACTCACTGCCTGACTACCCATCCTTTAGTTGTTGCTCCGAGTAACTCTGAGGTTGTTGTCAGTTATCCACTGACAGAAAAAGAAGGTGGCAGTCTAGGCTCACAGCCAAATCTCAAATAAGATAAGAATGATTTATCAGTGCTTGGACGCCTACTGCGGTAATGCTGGCCCTGGAGTAGGGGCCTCCTAATGGGATTGTTACGGTTTGGAGCAAAAGGAGGCTTTCCCTCAGTTTGGAGGGACTTTCTCAACTCTGAGTCTCGACTGGAAAAGCTTTCCCTCAGTTTGGAGGGACTCTCAACCGTAAGCCCAGACAGCTGGACATTTGGTAGAAAGTTGAAGGGAAAAATAGTTTCCCTGCATGTATATTTCTGAGTATGTTTGGTATTGGGTTGATTTTAAAAAACGTGTTCGGTATAAATGTTGAATTGTATTTTGATTTTCCCCCAAAAATTTGTATTTGGAATTTCATTTTTGTAATAAATCTTGAGTTGTTTGAGAGAATCGGTGAAGCCAGATGAACTGTACGTTTTCTAACGCCCTGACCCTTATGCTTTGACCCATCCCCTTGCTCTGTATTGAAGTTTGCACTTTCAATATCATTGGAATTAATTAATTTGTTTAAAGATTGCAGCAGAATCATGGTAATTAAATCAATTATCATCTATACATGCCAACCATGGCAAATGATACAAAATTATTCCAGTCCTTGGTACATGAATGTGGTAACGTAGAAGTGTTAGTTTGAAATTCGGTCACATTTCTTCTCTAGGGGATGATAGCTGGAATTTTGTTTACATTCTATTCTATAGAGGCAAGGGGAAGCTACTACTGGGCCAGCATGGGCCATACTGTGGCGCGTATCATATACAACACTCTGATAAGTAGGAAACTATCATCTCAGTAACTGCTCAAATGTCCCAGGCACGGGTATCATATATAATACATATAAGGGTCAGATTGTCAGAAAATGTACAATTGACAGCTCTACTTATTTAGTCATTTCTGCTAAATTCTGCTAAAAATATGATAAATTTTGGGTGTATCTGAGTATATTTGGTATCGCATTGATCAAAAGTATCAGTTCTGTTATGTTAAACTGCATTTTGAAGCTGATTTTTGTCTTGAATATGGGTTATTTGAGAGGATTGGTGAAGGTGAATTGTACATTTTCTGGAAACACTCTGATATGTAGGAAACTATCATCTCAGTAACTGCTATAATGTCCCAGGCACGGGTATCATATATAATACATATATATGGGTCAGATTTTTAGAAAATGTACAATTCACCTTCCCCAATCCTCTCAAGTAATCCAAATCTAAGAGGGAAATTACGTTCAAAATGCAGTTTAACATAAAGAAAGAGATATTTTCCATCAACGCCGAAGATACTTGGACATGCATAGCATTCGAAATATTCCCGCCTAATTTAGCAGAAGTTACCAAATTTGTAGAGCTGCTGATTGTACATTTTCTGAAAATCTGACCCATTAGGATCAGGACATCAGAAAATGTACAATCGGTAGCTCTACACGTTTAGTAAATTCTGCTGAATTGATATGTTAAGAAAACCAAAATACTAGGTACAACTTAGTGTCTTTGGTATTGCGTTGCATTTTTAAAAGACCTGTTCGGTTAAGTTTTATGTATTTTGAAACTCATTTTTGATTGAAATTAAATGTGGGTTATTTGAGAGGTTTTTTTGTGAAGGTGAATTCATACATTTCCAGACGACCGGAATATCTGAGTATATTCATAATTGCATTGCATAAATATCTGTTCGGTTATGTTGAACAGTAATTTAAACCATCTTTTCTTTGATAAATCTGGGTTATTTGAGAGGATTGGTGAAGGTCAATTGTACATTTTCATGCGACTTCACCCATATGTAAGTAAGTAAAGCTGGGATGCGGGGGTCTGCCTCTAACCTTATGATAAAACCTGAGTATTTTATGATATAAGACTGACCGAGTGTAGAGTACAGGAGATATGGGTCAGATTTTCAGAAAATGTACAATTGGCAGCTCTACACATTTAGGAAATTCTGCTAAATTAGGCTGAAAAATGAATAATACCGGGTATATATTAGTATATTTGGTATCGCATTGATTTACAATATCAGTTCCGTTATGTTAAACTGCATTTTGAAGTAAATTTTTGTCTTAAATTTGGGTTATTTGAGAGGATTGGTGAAGGCGAATTGTACATTTTCTGAAAATCTGACCCATAAACAGGTCTTGTGCTACTGGTATTCCTATTACACACAAGTAAGATTAGAGGGTGGGAATTTAGCTGTATAAAATGCATTTATACTCACAAATTATTATATCCCATTCAGATGTGCCAAGTGGGAAGATTGATGGTTTCCATAATCGATTGGATTTATATCAATCGTGGGGTTTGGGTTTCATATACATAAATAGCATGCTGATAATGTGACACGAACCAGCTAGCCAACATGATTGTTTTTGTGAAGACATCTCTATGGTACTACATATGGGTGAAGTCGTCAGAAAATGTACAATTAGCCTTCACCAATCCTCTCCACATAACCCAAATTTAAGACCAAAATGCGGTTTAAGATCACTGGACAGATCAATCATTCGACACAATACCAAATAAACTCTACAAAAAAAAGTCATTTGTCACCCAGATCATGCGAAATTGTGTAGCTGCCAACTGTACATTTTCTGACGACCTGACCCATGTAATATTCTCCATGTATAATTCATCTTCATCAATCCTCTTAAATAACCTTAATCTAATATATATATATAAATGACACAGTAACATAACTAGAAGTTTTCATTTAAAACATACCGAATCTACCTAAATATTCCAAGAATATATAACTTTTTGGGCCAAATTGAGCAGAATTTAGCAATCAATGTGTACAGCTGCCAAATGTACATTTCATCCATTTCACACTCTCCACCATGTCAGATGACGTTAGAAAGGTGGCCAATGATAATAGTCTGGGTTTTATCTCCTGTGCTATCTCATCCCATATGATGTAGGGCTAAGTTATACATACAGTTGTTGGGTAGCAGTATAGGAAGGTGTGTATAACTCTGATAGCTTATCGGTTGATATCGTCCGGCCAGGGGCTGAGTCCATCATGATATCGTACCTGGATATTATACCTCCCTCCCAGTATAACATCTCAACTCACTCACTGGCTCCAATTGAGGTTCAGCTCTGGATCAGGTTGATACAGCATCTATAAGTGATTTTTTCTTTTACCTCTCGCTGAGGATAAGGGAGAGGATAGTTTTCCTGTTTCTGGATAAATCTGTAGAAGCCCATCTCCACTACAGGTGACCTAGAACGCTGAGGTGGATCGGGTCAGAAGAATATGTGCAATTGGCAGCTCTACACATTTAGGAAATTCTGCTGAATTTTGCTGGAAACTGATAAATACTATCTATAGGTATATACTAGGTATATCTGAGTATATTTGGTATTGAAGCAGAAATCTTGAACTGTATTTTGAACTTAATCTATGTCTTAAATTTGGGGTTTTTGACAGAATTGGTGAAGGCGAATTGTACATTTTCTGAGAATAACAACCATGTATGAGAAGGGAGGGGTGGGAGTGAACAGTAGGAACTAGAAATCAGCTTGTGACAGGATCTTAGCAGTTTAGTCTTGTTGCCCAGGATTTGTTACAGCAAACAAAGCATCGGTGAGGATGTTTACACTGTATCCATCCAACCATTGAACCAATATAAGTATTATCCTCCATAAGGGTCAGATTTTCAGAAAATGCACAATCTACAGTTCTACACATCTATCAAATTCTGCTAAATTAGAGTGAAAAATGATAAATACTTGGTATATCTGAATGTATGCTGTATTGTATTCATTCAATATATCTGTCTGGCTGTGTTGAACTGTATTTTGAACCTGATTTTCCTCATAAATTTGGGTTATTTGAGAGAATTGGTGAAGGTGAATTGTACATTTTCTGGCGATTTCACCCATAAAGCCCTATACAAAAACATTCCCTTTGCTCTGCTTCTGAAAATCAGAAAAAGTGCATTCACTGTATCTTTTATATGGATGTTTTTAAATTCTATTATTCCAGAGAAGGGATTGGTCTACTCTTGACTCAAGGAGGGAATAAACATTTATATACCGGCCGATAGCACTTTTTTATTTACACTCTATTTGCCAGGTGTACCTCTTGACACTTTTTTGCTGCCGAGATATTTTGCTATATCTCTAATGGGGAACATTTAAAACTCTTGTTATCGTGTCCACCAACACAAGTGTGCCCTGATAATAGTGGGTGATACTCAATTCATTCACTGAATGTCGGATATGTCGAGTGGGGCCAGTGGTTCTCTTATAGATACACCACAATGAAAGCCTAATCAGTCATATAATATAGCTTCAACGAAATTTGAAGTCAAAGAATTTACACTGTAGCTCTTGCTCATTCATCTTTCAACTTACTCATATTCATAAACACCTATAAACAATCGGAACTTACGTTTGCAAAAGGAAAACTTGTTGTTCTCCGGATCTGTGATATTGGATTACCGTATTTCATGTGATAACTGGGATTATAATCATAAAGATGGCGCCTAACCCATATAGAGGTAAGTGTACATGCATGTACTACACAGGTTGGCTGTTTACTTGGACCTTTACTATCAATTGTTATTTCGTGATCCTCCAGAAATATCTTCCAGCAGAAAATACCATAACTACATGATGAATGTAATGTAAATTTTTGTCAAAAAAAAATCTTTATTTTTTCAGGAATTATAATACATCTCTATTACAAGTGGTTCCATCGTGTTCTGAAATATATACAGTGGAACCTCTCTATTGATATTGAGACCACCCTTGGGACTGAACGATTTGTGGTCTCATCGCGAGGTGGTCCCATTACATTTGATAAGAGGAAAGCAATTCGGGACTGTGAGAGAAACTGGTCTTAATAGAGGTGTGGTCTCTATAGAGAGGTGGTCTTTATGCGAGGTTCCACTATACTCCAATTATGGTATACAAATTATTAACATTTCATGACAATGATTGTTAGTTACTATACTACTCTGATGATATCATAATTGTGTGCGAAACAGACAGTAAAATACAAAGTGGCTATAGCTGTATACAATCAGTAATTTTTTTTATTATTATTTTCCTCTGAAATTTGGGTTATTTCAGAGAATTGGTGAAAGTGAATTATACATTTTCTGGCGACTTCACCCATAAATACGAATGATTCCATTATTAAAAAGCCTTTGTTGTCACTGTACCATCTGGGATGACACTTGTCACTGATGTACACAGTAAAGCCGCTCCCAATGGTCCCATCCAAACTTACTTTAAACGCCACTCCATGTCCAGAACTTGGGCAAGTCGGTCCCTCTCGGCAATTCAATCATTCTTATGAGTGATTGCCTGGGTGGAAATAAGCGATGGCTGGTTAGACAGGAGTATAGTGTATGTAGTATGTATGATATATGGGTGAAATCGCCAGAATATGTACAATTCGTCTCCACCAATCCTCTCAAATAACCAAAATTTGATACATAAATCAAGTTCAAAATACAGTTCAAGCTAACCAAACAGATTGCTAGAATCAATGCAATTCCGAATATACTCGAAATTACCTAGTATTGACCAAATTGCAGCCTAATTTAGCAGAATTTACTAAATGTGTACAGCTGCCAATTGTACATTTTCCAAAAATCTGACCCATATATGTACACATCCATCCAGGCTTGTACCCTCGTATTGCATGGGGGCCTCAAGGACACCCTTTTATCTCTCCACCATGGAATTGGTAAATTTATTCGTTTTTAGGATGTTTTGGGGGAAAAAGAGGTGTTTTTCCTACCCCCCCCCCCCCCCACACACACACATAACATAACATCTTTTCTAGACTTTAGCATTTACACTGACATACAACTGAACTCCCATAATTCCTAGCGATTCAAGATGGCGGCTATGCGAACAGCTAGTTTCTTCCAACCACCTCCATCCTGCAATGTTCTAGTCAATTAGGGAAAATTACCATCCCTACTCGGGATGGCAGCTATGCAAATCCCCACTCGTGATGGCGGTTATGCAAATCCCCCTATTGTGCAAATGTATAGGACAATAAATTTCCAATGAAGGGGAACTGCATCCCCGCTTTATTTGATATCAGCCTCGGGAAATAAGTTTCTGGATGTATTGTGTTTCCCCAGCCATCGAAATATCAAATATTCAGAGGAAGTTTATTAAACTTTTTAGTAATGGGACTCCATACATAGGCCTATATATGGGGACAATTGTTCATTCTGGGAAGGCAGCTTCCATTTCACATTTCTTTCTTTATTGATATTGCAATACGGAAAGGTTTAGCATTCATTTCTGTGGAAGAAACTCATTTCTGTGGAAGAAATGATAACGTCCGAGTGCTATAGGATATTCTAGCAGCTTTCAGCAAGGCAGAAAGACTAATCGTGACATCTGAGGATCGTCTGGATTTCCAGGATATATGAGCCCTGTGAGAATATTATGTATAACCGAAATCAGTCTAAATAACAAAACTATTAAAAAAAGAATCCTAGCTTACTTTTATACATAACGGGTCAGGGCCTCAGAAATGCACGACCTTCACCAATCCTCTGAACTTTTACCGCTACTTTAAAACAGAATTGAGGTATAAAATACAGTTCAACACAACTGAATAGGCTAATCACCGCAATACCAAATATACTCAAATATACATGTATATTCATGATTTTCTAAATGTGTAGAGGTGCCAATTGTACATATTCCGACACGCTAACCCATATATGGGTCAGATTGTCAGAAAATGTACAATTCTAGTTCGTCTGTCCATCGTCAGATGGCAGAGCAGATGAGATTATAGGTGGCGCAGCCAGCGACCGACACTTTTAGAGACGCACGCCGAAGCGACCACACGTGAGCTCATCGCTCCGCAACTCAATTGGATTATTTTTCAAACTTCACCAGGTAAACTACCTATTATCACACTTCATTGGATTAATTGTGCAATTGTGACTTCATTGATACCACTTTCTACATCGTAGATCGTTTATGAGGCCCCGTAGTGGGAAAACCGTACGCACTCCATCGGAGTGCTCAGGACTCCATCGGAGTCCCTCGTGTTCACATGTACGGTCACTCATACTCCATTCAATGTCGGATACAATTTACCCAACATCTCTATTTTTCTGTTTCATACAGATTCACCGAAATGTCAGATAGTGAACACTCTCATCACTCCAAGGAGGAGGATGACCACCATGACGGTCACCCACGAGGGGAGCAAGACCAACATGGCGGCCTCACACGAGGGGCAGATGAGCGGCAGGCCGCCGCCATCTTGGCCGGGCTCGGTAAAGAACCGAAACCACCCAGGGCTGTGCAGATCTCCCCGGAGCTAAAGGCCATGCTAGCAAAAGACATTGGGGCCATAGTTCTGAACCAACTGGCTCAGGACCCCAGGTTTGCTGATAAGCAGGGACAAACATCAGAGTCTTACAGGTCTCGCTCGAAGCATAGGAGACACAGATCCTCGTCGAGAGAATCGTCTAGCTCATCATCTCAAGGTTCCCGCCATCGGCGGTCCCGCAGGAGGAGGCACAGCTCCCACTCTCATTCTCACTCTCACTCTCACCGCTACAAGCGCCACAGGCATGCTCACCACGAGGACCGCTCGAGGTCCCCCAGTCGCCACCACGAGCGCTACGACCGCAGGTCACCCCAAGCCACGACCTCTGCCATTTCCGGGTCCGGGAAAATGGCGGCCGAGGTAAACAAAAGCAAAGAGCACGTGAGCTCCAAACCTAAGAAGGTTCATGACTTGAGTGAGAGAGATGATGATAAGTCCTTACCAGACGGGGACGAACAATATGTGAACGACTTACTGAATGTGGGGCTTACTTTGGAGGAGATTAGGGCCCTTCAGGATAACATTCCAGAGGAAGACGGGGAGATTGAGGAGACCGAGGGAACTCCAACTCAATCAAACCCAAACCCTTTCGGAGGGTTCCTTGCCCAAGCTAAATTGGATACTACGGTAGGGCCACCACTGGCTAAGGAAGTAGCCGAGTTCACAAATTTTGTCATGTCAAAACCAGTCACACAGGAAAAAATCAAAGAAATCAAGGACAGATATGGCAGGCCAGAAAATGCACCTAACCTACAAGTCCCTACAGTAGATGCCGCCTTGTGGAAATCGCTAGATTTCGATGCACGGAAGAACGATAACCTGAAACAAAAACATCAGGAGATGTATCTAAAAATGATCACAGCTATCACTACGGCTTCCAATGCTCTCAGCCTTGAGTACGTCCGCCTGAAGGACGAAATGGTCAAGCTTACCGCTCTGGATAAAAAAGTCAAGAGCACCAGTAAAGGAAAGGATAAGCCGGGAATAACCTTAGAACAAGTTAATGCTATAGTAAAACCGGAAACCCTGCTGGGAACAATGGAGATGTTGCGTGACGCAATGTTCCTTGCCTCCCACCATAACGCAGAGGAGCTGGTCAAGGGCAGAAGGCTGGCAATCGGGGAACACTTCCCCGAAAGGTTCAAGGTTTTAGCATCTGATCTAGTCCGGTTCCCCCCAACGGAAACAAGCCTGCTAGGAGCTGACCTAGAAGAGGCTATAAAGAAGGTAGAAGTCACTAACAAACTAGCAGCCAAATTCAACCAGAATCAGGGCTCAAAAAACGGCCGGGGCCGTGGCAACGGGAGAGGCAACCGTCGGGGCCGCGGCAGGCACTACAACAACAACAACAACAACAACAACCGTGGCAGGTACAACAACAACAGCCACAACAACAACCAGAACTCGAACAAGGGTTACAAGAGTTACGACCGCGGGAACCAGAAACCCCATTACAACAACAACAACCAAAGCAACAACCAAAACAACAAGAAAAACTAAAGGTAAACCCTTCCTCTAAGCCAGGTTCAATTGCAAATCATCTGAATCAGTGGAAAGCGTTAACTGAGGATCATTTCATCCTTCAATGTGTCAAAGGTGTTAAATTAGATTTTATTTCGACCCCAGTGCAAAATTCTATTCCATCTCAATACCGTTTTTGCAATGAATCTAAGGCTTTATTAGACGAGGAAGTGAACAAGCTCATCACATCAGGAGTTGTGAGCCAAATCTCTTATCACCCAAGTTTATTTGTGTCAAACATTTTCTCCAGACCCAAGCCTAATGGAAAGATCAGACTCATCATAGATCTCACTGTGGTAAACACGTACATACGTCATGAGCACTTCAAAATGGACCACCTGGAAGTGGCTATAAACATGGTCACACCCGGTTCATTCATGGCTTCAATCGATTTAAAAGACGCATACTATGCACTCCCACTTCATCATAAGTTTAAACGATTCGTGTGTTTTCAATGGGATGGAAATTTTTACCAGTTCAACTGCGTTCCCTTTGGCCTCAGTCCAGCACCTAGAATTTTTACAAAAATTCTGAAACCTCTTTTCCACTCCCTACGGGTCCGTGGCAGACACGGATTCGCATACATTGATGATTCGTTCATCTGGGCGGAATCTGAGGAAGAGTGCAGGGAGACTGCAGACCTGGTAGCAACCATGCTACAAGAACTAGGGTTCACCATCAATTTCCAAAAGTCGTGTTTCAATCCCACACATGAAATGATTTTCCTAGGCTATGTCATCAACACAAAGTTAATGCTGGTTTACCCCACACCAGACAAGATCGATCGGATTACCCAAAAGCTCGAAGATGTTCTGTTTGCTCCCAATTGGTTCACTATCGCCCAAATCGCAACCCTAACAGGCACGTTAGTAGACCTTTGCAAAGGTGTAGACTATGGACTTGCTCACTACAAAACAGTAGAGAGAAACAAAATTTGGGCCCTCATCAGGAACAAAGGAGATTACAAACAGCATATGCGAATTTCAAAAATCGCTAGGAAAGAACTACTGTGGTGGTTAGACAACATTCGCGATGGAGTACGTGTAATTAGACCCATCACACCACACTTAGAGGTTTTTACAGACGCTTCAAACCAGGGCTGGGGCATTGTCTGCCCGCTAGGACGATCAGGACAGAGGTGGCTGGAGGACGAAATGGACTACCATATCAACGTCCTGGAACTGAAAGCAGTCCACCTAGGACTCCTTACTTTTTACAAACACCAGCAAAACACCTCCTTCTTAGTCAGATCGGACAACACAACTACTGTGGCATACATCAACAAGATGGGAGGGACAAAGTCTGTCTCTTGTGATAATGTAGCTAAAGACATTTGGGATTGGGCAGAAGAAAACAACAATTGGCTCACTGCCTCTTACATCCCAGGGGTAGACAATGTGGATGCAGACTTCGAAAGTCGACACTTTGCAGACAACAAAGAATGGAAACTGCACCCCAAAATCTTCAAAAGGATTTGTAAGAGATTTGGCTCACCAGATGTGGACTTGTTCGCGTCCAGGGCTAACCATCAGGTCCAAAATTACATCAGCTGGTTCCCTGATCCAGGAGCTAGCACCGTAGATGCTTTCTCTGTGGATTGGGGTACCTTCAGACGCCCATATCTTTTTCCTCCTTTCAGCCTCGTCAACAAGTGCCTTCGAAAGATCAGGGAGGACAACGCAAGAGCAATACTAGTCGCTCCAAAGTGGCCAGGGCAAACATGGTACAGTTTACTACTGCGGAATGCTCTGGAGACCATAACAATTCAGGAGGAAAACACACTACTCCCACAAACACCACTTCAAGACCACAAATTAACATCGTGCCCCTTGGTAGTGGCAAACTTCTGACAGACAAGATTAACACCCTAGACTTGTCACGCAGAGTCCGCATGCTGTATCTCAGCTCATGGCGGGTTAAAACTAGGGCAGCTTACCAAACCTATCACAAAAAATGGAAGGTGTTTTGTTTTCAACGAGAAAAACCTTTCCTCACCACGGATCTCAGCTTAGGCCTTGAATTTATCGCTGAATTATTTGACAAAGGCGCTTCTTACAGCGCTTGTAACGTAGCACGTTCAGCAATCTCGTCCATTATGGACCACATTGGGGGTAAAACCTTCGGGGCTCACCCAGTGACAATTAGAGTTCTGAAAGGCATTTACCATAAGAGACCACCCAAATCAAGATACTGCCAGACTTGGGACCCAGATGTCGTGTTAGACACATTCAGGGAATACTTCCCTCACTCGGGTCTGACACTGAGGTCACTTACACTAAAACTGACAGTTTTACTTGCCCTTATTTCTTGCCAGAGGGTTCAAACCCTTGCAAACCTACAAGTAGAAGATGTACATACTACCCCAGAGGGGTACAACATTTTATATTCCAAACTCCTCAAACATTCCAGAGTAGGAAAAGCATTGGGCATGCTTAAGTTGGACTTCTTTCGCGACGACAAGCGAATCTGCGTAGCCAACTGTCTGAAGGACTACCTACTTCGCACCAGAGAGTTGAGGAAAATCAACTCAGAGGAAGACCCGATAGGGGGACTTATCCTCAGCTTCAGAGCACCTTATGCTCCAGTGGGACCACAAACTATTGCCCGCTATATCAAACAAGCACTCACACTAAGTGGAGTGGACACATCCATCTTCACTGCCCACAGCACCCGCGGGGCATCAACATCTAAACTCATGTCTCTTAACCTTCCAATCACAGACATTCTGGAAAGAGCAGCATGGGCCTCGGAATCAACATTCCGAACCTTTTATCACAAGCCCATCATTAGAGACAAAGGAGCCAATAGACTCCTCCAGGCTTTCGCCAAGAAACATTAATTATCTTATAACCTATGGAACGGTCCCGCGAACTAGTGGTTGAGGACATTTAAACATCTCATCTGCTCTGCCATCTGACGATGGACAGACGAACTAGAATCTTCGATTAAAAAAGTAATTAGTATACTTACGTATTTTAATCTGGATTCTGTGAGGATGACGAGAGTCAGGGGTAGAACAGATGCCCACCCACAACCACCCTTGGCTCTGTCTTCTTCCCTGACTTCCAGCAGACTTCTAATGTTTCGAACATTAAATTACTTTTATCATGCCTCGTCATCCTCTCCTCACCCACTAAGTTCGCGGGCTCCTATCTCTTTAAAAACTGTCGGTCGCTGGCTGCGCCACCTATAATCTCATCTGTTCTACCCCTGACTCTCGTCATCCTCACAGAATCCAGATTAAAATACGTAAGTATACTAATTACTTTTTTAATCGAAGATTCACAGCTTCACACATTTAGGAAATTCTGCTCAATTAGGCTAAAAAATGATGAATACCGGGTATATCTTGGTATATTTAGGATCATATTGATTTAAAGTATCAGTTAAGTTGTTTTAAACTGCATTTTAAAGCTCATTTTTGTCTTAAATTTGGGCTATAAGAGAGGATTGGCGAATTGTACATTTTCTGAAAATCTGACCAATATACATATCCTTACCTCGAGTGTCTATTATATTGATGGCTTACTCGGACTAATAGAACATCTCTGTACCAAGCATCTCACGACAGAGCGATACAGAATTTAAGTATACAGAGTACCGGGCCCAGGGCACCTTTGACCAGTAGAGGACATTAGGGATACATGTATAATGCATGGACTTGGCCAGGTTATGGCAGTATTGTGTCCGAGGTAGCATAGGTTATCCAAACACCCACCTCTCCAGTGCAAGCACAGTGGGTCTCAGGCATACTTCTGCCCCATGGCTTGATATGAGAGGCCAGGTCTCCAGGGCTAATCTCTATTCAATTTGACACTGTACATGGGTCCGATTGTCAGAAAATGCTCAATCTTCATTTCTACACATCTCTCAAATTCTGCTAAATTAGAGTGAAAAATGATAAATACTGAGTATATTCTGTATTGTATTCATTCAATAAATCTGTCTGGTTATGTTGAACTGTATTTTGAACCTGATTTCTGTCTGAAATTTGGGTTATTTGAGTGTATTGCTGAAGGCCAATTGTAGATTTTCTGAAAACTTGACCTATTTACCACTCATGTAAATAGCCATGTGTTTTACATGTTTCATAAAACAAAACTTCATCTTTCCCCTCTAGCATTTGTTTTTTATAGATCAATTATACTAGCTATGATATTAGTAACTACTGAATCCATCCCAGCAAGCACTGTAATCTAGACATGCAAACCCCCTATTGAGTGGAATGGATCATGGGAATCGAGTTAGGAGGATTTGCAATTGCAAGCAGGACATTTCTGGCATCATTCCAGCCTGTAAAAAGCACTTCATGCATAAGGAATAATGAGATTCAAATGATCGTACAAAAACTGGGTGGACTTTAACCGTTAAGTCATTTGTCACTGATCCCGTGTTTTTGTTAATATGTTTGATTATAGTTCATGCATTATGAGCTTTGCCGCTCTAATCAATCACCAGGTCTCTCCTGTCGTCCTTGTAGCTTGTGGTTAAAAGTGGACAGGATTTGGGTCAAGTCGCCAGAAAATGTACAATTGTCCTTCACCAATCCTCTCAAATAACCCAAATTTAAGACGAAAATCAGATTCAAAATACAGTTCAACATAACCAGACAGATTTATTGAATGAATACAATACAGAATACACTCAGATATACCCAGTGTTTATCATTTTTCACTCTAATTTAGCAGAATTTGATAGATTGTGCATTTTCTGAAAATTGGACCCATTTATCTTATGAAGGTATAGCTACAAGCCATGTATCTTTAAGGTCCTTCTGAAAGAAGACTAATTATTTACTCTTAAATTCATTTCTATCACCTTTTTGTAACTTTTTAAATCATAAAACTATTTTTTCGCCTTAGTATTCCAGGGTTTGGGGATGTTGTTATCTTGGAAATTTGGAATCTGTTAGTTTTATTTGTAATAACTTTCAAGTTATGAATGAAACTATTATTCATCTCAATTTTGAGTTAAAAGATGTGGGGGCAGAGCTATCAGTTGCCTTCAAATTATGATGATACATTGGTTGAAGATAACAAATCATGTAATTGAATGCCAACTTCGTTCAGAAACCAATTAGTAGCAGACAAACCATATAGAATTAAATGAAATTTAATTCTCTATTTTGTCACTGACAGCACTTAAACGAATGAGTGAATAGAGGGGATTTTTTTTAAATAAAAAAAGGATAATTTCTTTCTCAGCCTTTCTTACTCTGTGGGTCAGATGTTCAGAAAATGCACAATCTACAGTTCTACACATCTATCAAATTCTGCTAAATCAGAGTGAAAAATGATAAATACTAGGTATATCTGAGTGTATTCTGTATTGTATTCATTCAATAAATCTGTCTGGTTATGTTGAACTGTATTTTGAACCTGATTTTCGTCTTAAATTTGGGTTATTTGAGAGGATTGGTGAAGGACAGTTGTACATTTTCTGGAGACTTGACCCCTGTCTCTAACATTCCCAACACGAAGCTCCCCTTCTGTAGGCCAGTGTTAGTGTCGGCCCGTGAAAACATGGTGAGTTATTAACCTTCAGGCGCTCCTTACATCCACACAGAATGTGAAGTATTCCATTAAGTTTCCATCCTTAATTAATTCTGACTTTTTATGGTGGCTTGCGGCGAGTATTAGTCTGGTATTCTGTCGACCCGTGTCACCAGAAGTTTACCTTAAAGTGTTCCTTTGGCAATTAATTATTAACCAGTCGAGGCTCAAAGTTGAACGAGTCCCTTCAAACTGAGGGACAGCCTCTTGCTCCAAACCGCAAAATTCTATTATAATCCCATTAAACTCATTAGGATGCCCTACTCCTGGTTTACTTATAGTAAACAGATTTTAGTCTAGGCTCAGAGCCTATCGGATCCCTCTTAACTGAGGGAAACTTCAAACTGACCGTTAATTCCCCTCAGATTCCTATTAGGACGGTGGTGGTGGGTCTACTTCAGGGCCAGGAAAGCCATCAACATACCGATCTTATCTCATCTCTATTTAGACTGATTTTTCGATTTTTTACAAAAAAGGTTTCATTCATTTTCTATCCTGCTGTCTTGGCGTATACTACTATTAAGACTGATCAAATTTGTCAAAGCATTTCATCCACCATAACGACTGGCGTCATGTATACATATAATATAATTAACCTCCATAGTTAAATCGATGGTGTTTATTTTGATTTTTAAACGAATTAGCGCTTACAATACAGTGGATAGTGTGAATTATGTGCCCGATTACGTAACTACAATAGGTAACAACCCTATATAAATGCGAACCACTCCAGGGGGGAAGTGGGAGTGTCCGAGTTCTGCCTGTAGTGTTGCCCCTTTGATCTGCCCGCCTGTCAGTGTGCTTTGATGTTCGATCCCACGCTAACAAGCGAGTCACCTGTATAGGTGATCAAAGGACACAGTGCCTACCTGGTCATTCCCTTCACCAAACACCTGAGTGGAGATTTGTACCGTGCCTCCATTTTACCAGGTCATGACCTAGTCGTATACTGAGCAGCAACAACACGCTCCTAACTTCCCAAGTCATTATTAGAGGCTACTATTTAGAACGCTGGGACACGATTGCTCTAAATATTGAAACTGCATTTTCCACCAAAAAAAAAGAAAAAAAGGTGTTTTTTTAAAAAAAAAAAAACAACCCAAACTGCATTCTCGAGTTCCATTTTTTTCCGAGCCATCTGAAATGAAAGTCATTTGACCAAATTTTTGGAGGACTTAAGTCTTCTATTTTTGCAGCAGTCATTAGTCCACATTTCATATTTTTATATTTTGTGTACTTACTACTATAACTTGGTGAACCTGTAAATGATGTATGATTGATGTTTGATTCCTATCTTTATTATCCATGTTTTGAACTTATAATTTATACATGTATTTTCTGTTGTAGGTGAGTGTTGCCTTGAGTGCTATGTGGCTCTATTTACGAGGAAGGTATTGTACTACAGCTTGTCATCATATACACATTGCATCTGACGTGAGGTAATTGCATATGTGTTAATTGTAAGCAGCTAGCTGTGTCAGTGATTGGACGCCTACTGCGCTAACAGGCTCCCGGTTCTGGAGTACTATTGGGATTATAATGACAATAATTAATTAATTCTTTTTTTGTGGTTGAAAGGCTTTCCCTTAGTCTGGAGGGACTCTCCAGGGAGGGTGTGGGGCTCTAAGACTAGACATAATAACTACTTCTGCCTATCCATGATTCTCATATAAGTCCAAACCCTCAGATCAGATAAGAATGGTATGTCAGCCTACTTCGCTAATCGGTTTCCTGGCTGAGGACTCTGCATTTTAACGGGAATATAATGACACTTTGTGGTTTGAGGCGAGAGGCTTTCCCTCCGTTTGAAGGGACTCTCAACTTTGAGCCTAGACTGTATATACCATATCAATGTTAATCAAAATGGATCTACTTTTTCACAATTAAGGGATAGTGGTGCCATGGGTTTCCTATTATACCTGTTTAGGCCCAATTGGTGACTAGAATCCCTCCATATCATTTTCATAATTACCTAATTAGTTGCACCTGACTGGTCGGTAATTATTTGGTGGGTGATGTCTGGCGCATATACCATTAATTGCTAGGATTATATGTAACCGATCACCAGCTAAATGACTTTCTCTTCATCAACTCTACATAAAATCCTCGATAAGTGTCCAATTAACAAATGGATCGGTGGTAAACCAATGCAGTTATAGTCTGCCCAAGAATGGGAAATGGTCATAAACAGTAATGGGTATATAATACATAATTCCATCTCTAGTGATAATTTGAACATGTTGCTCTATTTAGCCATAATAGGATATGGACGTGTAGACGCTTGTACACTTACAGCTGCCCATATGGGTCAGATTTTCAGAAAATGTACAATTCACCTTCGCCATTCTTCTCAAATAACCCAAATTTTAGACGAAAATAAAGCTCAAAATACAGTTCAACCGAACCAAACAGATTGCTAGAATCAATGCAATGCCGGATATACTCGAATTTACCTAGTATTGACCAAATTGCAGCCTAATTTAGCAGAACTTACTAAATGTGTACAGCTGCCAGTTGTACATTTTCTGAACATCTGACCCATATATAGTTATGTGTTCCCCCACTTATCATATGGGCCAAGTCGCCAGAAAATGTACGACTGGCAGCTGTACACATTTAGTAATTTCTGCTAAATTAGGCTGCAATTTGGTCAACACTGGGTAAATTCGAGTATATTTGGCATTGTATTGATTCTAGCAATCTGTTTGGTTGATTTCAAACTTTATTTTACTCTGAAAATTGTGTTATTTGAGAGGATTGGTGGAGGTGAATTGTACATTTTCTGGCAATTTCACCCAGCTGCCCATATATTGTTATGTGTTCCCCCACTTATTATAGCGAACCCATTGGCAGAACAATATCTCATATATATGGGTCGGATAGTCGGAAAATGTACAATGGGCAGCTAGTAAATTTTGTATAATTTAAGCTTTAAAATGATAAATACTAGATATTTAGTCTGGCGTTGTTCAAAGAAAATTTCCCCACGATTTCACAATTGTGATACTTTTCATGTAGAGAAGATTGAAAACATACGATTTATGCAGTTCATCATGAAAACAAGAACAAAATTAATTCAACATTTAGTTTCATAAGGCGATATAAGAAAGATAAACACCAAAACTGTAAGAAAGACAATGTCAAGCAGTATTTGCTTAAGATGGCTTTATTGGGTGTATGACCGATGTTTCGGAGTTCGTTACTCCTTCATCATTTTAATTTCATACATTATCATAATAATATTATCCCTATCTAACCAAAAGCCCACATAGGCGATTACATAATCCCAATTAAAACAGCTGACGTTGAAGTGTATTTTGATCCTCATTTTGTCCACAATTTGGGTTATTTGAGAGGCTTGGTGAAGGCCAATTGTATACATTTTCTGGCGAATTCACCCTGATACATGTATACTCATTGACAGTACAATATCTCGTATATTTCTATGCGAAGTAGTTTTTATTCACATACTAAAACACTAAAGGAGATGCCTGTGGACAACTTCATTGCCCCCACACTGGGCAATATATAGACTTAAATGTGTTTTTACTCAACTTGTTAAAGCAGGGAAATAATGGAAATTCCAGCCTAGCTTTACTGTGAGATAAATATGACCATACCCCATGGGTCTGTCTCTCCGCATGTCAGCCATTGTGTCCTATTATAGCTCTAGGTGATACCACTGTCTCTTGTATTCTCTTATTATAGACTAACATGCTTAACACGAGGTCAGTTTCTCCTGCTAAATTTCCGACAGTGACATGGTCCCTGCCTGACTTATAACAGGATAAAAACACTGTTGGGGTCAGTGTCAAGTTGAAATGAAGTGGCTAGGCCTTGCAGCAACTACATACTTATATATATAAATGCGGGAATGATGAAGCCTTTTGGTTAGCCTCAGGGTATATATACAGTTTACATGTTGTGAATTGTGTCAATTATAATTTGATATTATAAAAGTCATACATCATGCGCCAGGTCAATGTTATTTGGGTCATATTTTTTTTATATATTTTTTATTGGCCTTAAATTTAACATCACTGATCTTTAAGAGTTAGAAAATACGCATGACTAACAAATGTAGTTTTCTTACGTGCGTCGCCAAGAATTCCAAACAACAATCTTAATTACTTTTGCAAGTTCTTATTGTTTACAATAGATATTACATGATATAATAATATGATAATACACATTACATATTAGGAAATCTCCCGTGAAGTCATTTGTTCCACCAATAGATATTGTCACCGCATTTTACTATTTTAAGAACATGGCCAGAAAACAACACCAGAAAATGTATACAATTGACCTTCAGCAATCCTCACAAATAACCCAAGTTTAAGAAGAAAATCAGGTTCAAAATACAGTTCAACATGACAGATTTATTAAATGAATACAATACAAAATACACTCAGATACACTTAGTATTTATTTAGCAGAATTTGATAGATGTGTAAAAATGTAGATTCTGCATTTTCCGAAAATCTGACCCATTTAGGTTTGTGCGCATGTCCGTCGTCGTGAATCTTAATTCGTAAGGATTTATGTCAGAGTAAAAGCTAGAGAAAACATTTTATGCTCAATATTTATCTGCAAATTAAATTAAATTGTCTTGGATCATTTTATACAAGTTTCCAGTATTAACAGAAAAAAGAATCCAAAGGAAATTGTATGAACATGTTGGGAGAGATTTGTATGTCTGATATAAAGTTGATCTTTCCCAGCATGCACTGTAACCGACATGCGCAGTGACACATGCAAATCCCCAATTATTAGAGCTCAAAGCTTTTCTTCTGGAATAACCGGTACCGCCCGTACGAACTGTACAATACTGCCGGTTTCCTAAGGGCTTTGTTAGTTAGTGAAAGATTTACTCCAGAGATAATACTGAATATTGGACTTGGAACGACTTAAGATAACTTAAGTGTAACTAGTCTAAGTTGCAATCTTGAATGTGGACCGTTATTCCTTGTTGAAAGCATGATCACATGTTTGAACTTATAACCTCAGGTTTTAGCAATTACTGTAAACGTATTAATGTTCGCGCAGTATTTATTTTCGCTATTTTCGTGCACCCACCTTCATGCATGAAAATAAATCCTGCGCAAAAGGTACAATTATTGCATTAACATGGTGGGAGACTTCCTTGATGCGCGAATTTAAATCCGTGCGAACAGGTGACAAAGTATTTAGTGCATGCGCGAAAATTTATCTGCACGAAAATAAATACGTTTACAGTATACCACGTCTTGAGAATGTACGAATTGTTAAAGTCATGGTACAGTCTAGGCTCACAGCCACTCAGATCAGATATGTCAGTGATTGGACGCCTACTACATTAATGGCCCTACTGGCTCGGGAGTAAGCGTCTTAAAATAGCATTCTGCTGGTTGGGGCGAGAGGCCTTCCCTCAGATTGGAGGGACCCTCTCAACTCTTGAGCCTAGATTGTGTAGGGAAATCTGAGGAAGCAGTTCAGGTTTTGTGGCTAGAGATTGTCTACATAATTTCATTTCATGCAGTCCTTGATATGTTTAAACAGAAACTTGTATTTAACTGGAATGTATTTACAATGCAATACAGCTAATGGAAGTGGAAGGATGTGTACTATAGCTTATAAAAAGGACATTATGTGATGTGGTTTAAGAAAATGAGTCACAAGTCGCAAAATTGATACTTTTCAAAGTGGCTTTTTCACAAGATTCATTAATTGAAATGTTGCCATTTCTCGGAGGTCTAGCACTTTTAGTCATATTAATCTATGTACCAAATTTCAGGACATTGTATTAAATATGTCCTTGCGTTTTGAAAGCCTTCGTATGGAGTATGCTTAGTTATTTTACTGGTAATTACCCATTCAGAAACATTGCAAACTTTTTTTTCCAAAAATAAAAATATCAAACTTAAGATGTAGAGATACTAATTAAGTGTCCCAATGTTTACTATCATTGGAATCGGCTTCATCTCATCTTTTCAAATATGATAATATCTCAAAATCCATTTTTTGCGACTTGTGACTCTTTTTCCTGAAACACAGATAGATTTGCCTTCGCGTATTACGCAATACACACACCCTCTCTCTGTCTCTCTCTCTCTGTCTCTCTCTCTCTCTCTCTCTCTCTCCTCCTCCTCCTCCTCCTTCTCCTCCTCCTCTCTCCCCTCTCTCTGTGAATCTGTTGAATGAATGGTAATATTAAAAAAAGCCTGAGTAGCGTTTTTCCGGGCTTAGCTCTCTCAAGAGTCAATTAAATTAAAACTAATTATTTCATGTTTAATCCTCGTTAAAAAGTCGTACGCTTTTAATGAGGCCAGAAGGGGACTGACGATATTCGGCCCTGGAACTGCCTTATATGAAATACACACAATAATATGTTTTAATCAACTTAATCGGTGTCTAAACTGACTCTCTCCTGTTCCTAGGCTCTGTGTTCAAAGCTCCTTTAGCTGTGTGTATGGCATGCTTTCTCCGCTTGTGATTATAGAACAGATTTAAGCGTTAGAAAATGTACAATCGGCAGCTCTACACTTTTAGTAAATTCTGGTAATTTGATATAGTTACTTTTAACAAATTGGTTCAGTTATGTTGATCTGTATTTTAAGCTCTAATTTTTGTTTTAAATGAGGGTTATTTGAGTGGATTTTGGTGAAGGCGAATTGTATTTTGTACATTGGAAAATGATAAATACTGGGTATATCTCTGAGTATATTTGGTATTTCTTTGATTAACAAGATCAGTTCAGTTATTTTTTACCCCACATTTCTGTTTTAAATGTGTGTTAAATGAGAGAATCGGTGCATGAAGGCGAATTGTAGATGTTCAGGCGATGTCACTCATTATAAGCTGTTGATATTGCGGCCTTGCATCTATAAAAAGGTTGGGAGAAAGTGCTGATAAAGGTCCGATGGTCAGATTTAATAATTGCGTCCGGCTCCACTGTTGGGTCAGATTTTCAGAAAATGTACAGTTGGCAGCTGTATACATTTAGTAAATTCTGCTAAATTAAGCTGCAATTTGGTCAATACTAGGTCAATTCGAGTATAGTTGGTATTGCATTGATGCTAGCAATCTGTTTGGTTAGGTTGAACTGCATTTTGAACTTTATTTTCGTCCGAAATCTGGGTTATTTGAGAAGATTGGTGAAGGTGAATTGTACATTTTCTGAGGATTACCATTGTCAGATCCCAGCCTTCAACCATCAGTGGGAGATTAAAAACTCTAAACTATTCTCGGCCAGTGCGTGCTATTTAGTGACAATTCTCAAGTACGCAGTATGTTTTCCTCCGAGCGATCATTTTACTGACGACTTCGTTGAAGGAAAGAAGAAGTTTCTGGTGCTTTGGAAAGTCATAATGTTACATTCTCGATATGCATGACACGAACGAACGCTGGCACAAAAAGAGGAGAAATTCAGTGATTGAAAAGAAAAGGACTGCATGGCGAATTCTTCTACAGGTTTCTCCTCTCATGCTCTATAAGTAGGATCGGTCGGTGACCCAGTGGAAGTACATGTTAGTGACTTACTCTATGCTCCATGTCACATGCTAAATTACATGCATTTAACATGTTTGTACCGGAGGTCTCCCATGCTGTATATTAACAATACATGCCGTCTAGGCTCAGAGCCTCTCAGATTAGACGAGCAAGTGTTAGTAAGTCAGTGATTGGACGCCTACTGCGCTAATGGATTTTCCTGACCCTGGAGTATAGGCGTCCTAAAGGGATTACTATAGCATATATGTTGCGCGGTTGTCGCGTGAGGCTTTCCCTCAGTTTGAAGGGACTCTCTCAACTCTGGGCCTATAGACTGATTGTATGTATACATGTGTCTTGTCATGGCTTAGGAACATCTACCTATGAGCAACACATATGGGATCGCCAATAATCGTGAGTGGCATTATGCATATGGCACATTACCATCGGAGAATAACAATAGTAACGGAAAACATTCACCGGTTCACTCACGGGTGGAAAGCCACAAGTTTACCATAACCGTTACCACTATAATCTTCTTGGCACCTTACTCGCTGATCGACTGGCCAAGTTTGGCTCGGCTGATTTTTGACATTTGTCCAAGAAGTTGGAGAGAATGACTGTATATCTTTTGTTCGATTGATACGGATGAGGCCCGCGCAGATGGCTGATTCATGATCACAGGATTCGGTCTAGGCTCAGAGCCTCTCAGATCAGATCATAAGAATGGTATGTCAGTGATTGGACGCCTACTGCTGCTTGCGGTTTGGAGCAAGAAGCTTTCCTCCAGTTGGGAGGGACTCTTTCCACTCTGAGAGGTTTTCCCTTAATTTGGAGGGACTCTTTCAACTCTGAGAGGTTTTTCCTTAATTTGGAGGGACTCTTTCAACTCTGAGAGGTTTTCCCTTAATTTGGAGGAACTCTTTCAACTCTGAGCCTAGGCTGGAGAAGTTAAATTAGATTTCTGTCCACCTGGGATTGAATGTGTCATTAATTTCGTGGAACTTCTTCCCGATCCGTTTATTGAACCCTAATAATGTTTCACAAATGTATTAACACCAAACGCATATATATATAGTAATATTTATCACAGGAGAGAAAATAATGTTTACGAGAGGAGCGTTTCCTATACAAGGGTCAGATTTTCAGAAAAATGTACAATTGGCAGCTGTACACATTTAGTAAATTCTTCTAAATTAAGCTGGAATTTGGTCAATACTAGGTAAATTTATGTATATTCGGCATTGCATTGATTCTAGCAGTCTGTTTGGTTAGGTTGAACTGTATTTTGAACTTTATTTTCGTCAGAAATATGGGTTATTTGAGAAGAATGCTGTTCGAAGGTGAATTGTATATTTTCTGGCGATTTCACCCATAAAAAGAGATGTTTGGGTGGTTGGGTATGCATGAGGAAAGATACTATATCATATATTAATCTTTGGTATGAGGCAATGTATCTCTGTTAGCAATAGGGCACTTTGCATGTCTCCCTGTGCATGTCTATTAAATTACAGTGCATCCTGGGACAATTAAATTCAGTTCAAATCTGACATTCAAATGTTTTATATAGCTTTTACAATGCCATACAACTCCCATCATTCCATGTGAATCTAGACTCAAGGTGGTGGACATGCAAATCCCCTATTGCAGATTTTACCCCCTTATTATAGCATGCCTGGTGATCATTATTACTATGTCAGGAGAAGGGTATAATCTTCACGCGAAACAAGCTTGACACCGCTACCTGCAAGAAAAACTCCCTCTGTATAAAAGCATCGGAATTTGCTTATCATAAATTGCACGCCAGTTGGCAATATGCCAAAACGAAATAGACATTTTTTTTATCATTATTTCTTTGGTCGTTCAAATATTCATGCCTGCCTGGTATAATATTTGTCCATCCAACGTGTCCCGGATGTCCTTCCAGTGTGAAAGCTTTCTTGGAAGTTTCTGTGATTACTAAATAAACGTTGGTTTGGTCTGGAAACACCAAATGCTGTTCAACATCGGAAATAGTTCCCATAGTTTTATTACCCCCGCAGTCCCGTTCAATATCTTTCCCGGTCCCAAGAACTAGTTAAACTACACTCTATACTCCAAAACAGTAAACACCAAAGCCCACAACGGTTAACCCTATGGAAAGCCGCTGCCTACAAGACGCCTATGTATAGAGTGTAGCTCAGGTCCAAGAAAATCTCACCAGTCTCGGCTCAGAGCCTCTCAGATAATATATAAGAACGCTGTGTCAGTGATTGGACGCCTATTGTGCTAATGGCTTTCCCCATCTTGGAGTAATGGGAGTCCCAATGGGATTATAACGGCATTTTGCCGTTTGAAGCCAGAAGCTTTCCCTCAGTTTGGAGTGACTCCGTCAACTCTGAGCTTAGACTGTCCAGTGTTTACCAACAAAGAAAGGGAGACCCCCCTGCAAGGAGAATTAAGCCATTTCTAACAAAGCGCCAGCACTAAGCCTTTATCGGGACTGCCAATCTTTTATTTGTTATCCCGCTCAGTGTATTGCTGTTTTATCAATATACAAAGAAACTGAAGTGATAAGATCAGTTTTGATCATTTTACCTAAGGCTAATATTATCAGCGAGTGCTGTTGTTCTAAGCTGGAGTGGTTTGTGCCAAGTGATTGTTCCAAAGTCTTGTGACTTGGCGAGTAGCGGGAACGAACGACATGGTGACAGATATAGACCAGTCTCTGGTTATTATAAGGGGGGAACAGAGGGTCAGTTGTACCTGGCAGCAATTTTCAGAAAATGCACAATCTACAATTCTGCACACCTATCAAATTCTGCTAAATTAGAGTGAAAAATGATAAATACTAGGTATATCTGAGTATATTCTGTATTGTAGTCATTCAATAAATCTGTCTGATTATGTTGAACTGTATTTCTAACCTAATTTTCGTCTTATATTTGGGTTATTTGAGAGGATTGGTGAAGTCCAATTGTAAATTTTCTGGAGACTTGACCCATAACCTCTTGTGAACCCACCCACCATGAATACACAGTCGGCAGCTTTACACATTCAGTAAAATTCTGCTAATTAAGGCTTAACAAATCATGTATATAATAGTATATCTGAGTATTAGTGTTGCCTTGATAAAAAATATATGCTCGGTAATATTGAACTGTATTTTAAACCTTAATTGGGTCTTAAATATTTTTTGAGAGAATTGGTGAGGTATTGTACATTTTCAGGTGACTTCACTCATATTCTCTGTTTTAATAACGCATGAATATCTTCCATGCATAAGATATACTAATACTGTTTTTTTTTGTATCAATCATATATAAGCTAGTTTGGGGATTTATGTATCTTGTTATTATACCTCTCCTTACCCTATATGGCTTATGGTCTCAAAATCTTCCAGCTGACATCTTTCAATTCTCTTAGTACCAGACTCGCGATTCCTCCGTTTGTTTGCTAAGGCAGGAGAGATGCTGGAGGAGTATTAAGTGCACTCGATCAGTGTGACCATGGAATGAAGGGTCGCTCCCAAACCCCTCCCCCTCCTCCTGCACCTCCTCCTGCCCCTGCTGCCCTATGTCAACATCTAGAGCATTTCTTGGATATTAGCTTCGCTTTATAGAGCTGCCCTGCCTCAGCACTGGATATCACAGTGGGGTCAGATTTTCACAAAATGTACAATCTTCAGATCTACACATTTAGTAAATTCTGGATAATTAGGCTGTAAAATGAAAAATACCAGGTATATCTGGGTATATTTGGTATTGCCTTCATTCAAACTATCTGTTTGGTTTTGTTGGACTGTAATTTGAACCTCATTTCTGTCTGAAATTTGGGCTATTTGAGAGTATTGGTGAAGGTGAGTTGTACATTTTCTCATGATCCGACCCATAAAGGATCTGATCTAGACTCAAATCTTGCAACACCCTTTTATATGTACGACGGAGCTGCACTTTGTCTGCAATGACAAAACACCCACTTCTTGCTCGAACCTAGATCTTGGTCTAGATCTCTCTACTTGATCCAATCCCCGCCTTTAAACTGCTCTTATCACTGGATCCTGGACGAGGTGAACATTATTGCCATTCTTGCATCAGCAGCACCGCGATACCGTCGACGTTTATTACGTTTAAATCTTTAAATAAGGCGCTGGGAAATGTTGATATCAAACTGGGCCAAGTGGAACTAGTTGGTGTCGGAGGTGGATTAACAAAACCAGTTGTTGTTGTGTTTCGGCGTTCAGGTAAGAGACATAACTCATTGGATGGTGGAAAAAGGGAAGAGAGGCTTTGCTTTGCTCAGATCCAAGTCCGTCCGCCCGACTGATGTCGTCTGCTTGTCTGTCTGTGTGTCTCGCTCAATTATGAAGGATCTTGTGAAGGAAAAGAAGGTGGTGCTCACTTTGATGCCATAAAACAACTTAGCACCATTTCTTGCTCTCCAGTGACCCTGAAAAAGTGCATATGAGGTGTGGTTCGAGGCTTGTCCCATGTAGAGTGAAACCAGGCGATTCAGGCGGTGCTATATGGGTCAGATTGTCAGAAAATGCACAATTGGCCTTCACCATCCGCCTCAAACAAACCAAATTTCAGACAAAAATCAGGTTCAAAATACAGCTCAACATAACCAGACAGATTTATTGAATGCATGAATTATGCAATACCGAATACATTCAGATATACTCAGTATTTATAATTCTTCACTCATTTTGCAGAATTTGAGAGATGTAGATTGTGCATTTTCTGAAAATCTGACCCATATACCGTAGCATGTTGTAAGCTCTGGCTCTAACATGTAGTATAAGGAATATATTATGAGAATGGCCCATGGCCGCAGGGAACCTGAGGGAATGAGGGACGCAGTCTGTACTATTTGACCTCCTGTTTGGGGTGCCATTAAAAGCCAAGGTCACAAAGGTCAAAACCTAGAGCCTTTACATTCTGCGACAAAGGCCTTGACATAAAAACTCCTCTTGTGAACACTTAATAAACATATTCAGTGTATATTGGTTGAAAATGTGACTTAAGAGTGAATGTATGTTTAAATCTACTAGATACTTTTTTTTATTCTTTGTGGATATGACACATCTTCTGTAAGCAGATCAGATCTCCAATCTCCAGATCTCCTCCGCCCTGTTCTAGGATACTGTGAAACAGTAGCTAACTTCAAAACAAGCCCGAAGAGAAATTTCAAGCACTGTCGGAGATGAGTGATGAATGTCCCAAGTTAAGAAAGCGATTGACATCTGATATTTCCCCCGAGTTTCCTATCTCAATGTGATGGGTGGGGGGTTGCATGGAGACCACCGACCTCCCCGTCCACAAAGAGAGTAAGAGAATATACTACTGAGAAGGGAAGAATAGCCACTCCCCATGCATACACACAACCGCATTTTATAGGGCGAGATTTGTCCTTTGGGGTTTGATGAAGCTTCAGGTATTTTGTGGCCAGGTGTAGATGGAAAGGTGAGTGTCTGAAGGGCGGGGGAATGAATTGCACTGAACCGTGGCCACACGGGAGAGGAGGAGGAGGTGTTGTATGTGTACAGTGACTGTGGCGGGGGGAGACACTAGTCATAGAGGAGGAGGAGGTCGTCTGCTTTACACTGATGTCGTCTGCTTGTAGAGTAAGTTGTTGTTTGGGGGGACACCACCATGTATAGGTGCACCTAGACCTAGTCATAACCAAATCCTCCCTCCCACCCTTCTATCTATCCCTTCTACAATAACATACACAGAGCAGTCTCGGCCTTCCCTTCGTACCATCCACATGCACCGACAACAACCACCTCCACCTCCCCTTCCATATCTATATCCCACACTGGATCCTGGCGCATGGATTGACTTGTTGAACATGGAGGAAGGAGTATATGGATCTTTCCTACCAACGCCGACTACTCAACAACATCCACATCAGTTCAGTCTAGGTTCAAACCCTCAGATCAGATAAGAATGGTATGTCAGTGATTGGACGCCTACTTCGCTAATCGGTTTCCTGGTCTAGGATTTGACCGGCGTTCTAATGGGATTATAATGACATTTTGCGGTGTTAACGGACTTATAATGGCACTTTGCGGTTTGAGGCGAGAGGCTTTCCCTTCGTTTGAAGGGACTCTCTCAACTTTGGGCCTAGACTGATCAGTTCCAGCCACCATCGTCCGGATTATACCCGTTTCCACCCTGTGGACAGGACCACATCATAAAAACTCGCTTTTTTTATGAACCTACCCAGGGAAGAAACCTGATATGACAAGTGTGTTGGGGCTTGTTGTAGCAGCGATTTGCTAAGGATACTTATAACCCAGCAGGGAGGTTTAAATGTGAATTCGGATGACAACTTGTCAACTAGCTACCTGTTGGATCGTTTACCGTGGATATATATATAATATGACTCGAGGATATTGAAATAGAGAAAGTGCAAAGATTGTGGAGAATTAAGGTTCGCAAATGGTAAATTCATGAAATAACATGAAACCTGTAGGTTTTAATAACAAATCTGTGTGGATTATAAGAAAAAAATATATCCAACACCCGAGATATAACCCAGAGAACATATTATTATTACAGAAAGTGCAGCGATCGTGGATTTTCTCACGGAGAATGATGGTAAATTCAACTGATAACAGTCCATGGACTTTACTACTTGATCTGCGTGTGTTTGGGCAGTGAGCGTGAGGGGGATTGTTGGGTCAAGTTTTGAGAAATTGTACAATAGACCTTCGTCAATCCACTCAAATAACCCAAATTTCAGACAAAATTGAGGTTTTAAATACAGCTCAACATACCCAGACAGATTCATTGAATGAATATACTCAGATATACTCATTTTTCACTCTCATTTAGTAGAATTTGTGAGATGTGTAGAACTGTAGATTGTGCATTTTCTGAAAATCTGACCCAGTTTCACATGGCTGTGGATACTTTTACACTTGTTTAAGTTGTGTTTATGAGCGTAGAGTGAACCTGTGAGACCTGTGAGAGCTCTGGCCACCCGGCGTGGGACTATCCGCCGGACCAGTCTAGGCTCACAGTTGACAGAGTCCCTCAAAACTGAGGGAAAGTCTCTCGCTCAAAACCACCGCAAAATGCCATTATACATTTTTTTTATTGTATATCATTTTATTTAGCAAAATGATGTGACAATGCCATTATAATTCAATGAGATTGCCTACTCAGGGCCAGGAATGTATCAGCGCAGTAGGCGTCCAATCACTGATATATCGATCTTGTCTGATATAAGGCGCTGCGAGCCTAGATTTGGACCATACACCACCCACTGCAGCTTTTATCATTTATTAGCCCCATGCAAGATCAAAATCTGTGACTCCTTAAGGAGCCTTACCCTTAAGTTGAAGTCGGTTTACATCAACAATGGGCTAAAACACAAGCTACAATAAAATAGTCCCACAGGAACCAGTCCATTGACGGACACTTAGCATCATATTGGGATCATTTTGTAGTGTCCCTCGTGGACTTGGAATGACAGTAATTTTATTGGCTTGTCTGAATTGTCACCCCACAGACAGACCCTGAGTATAGGTTTAGTTCAACTTTCCCTCCCTCTCTCTCTCTCGCTCCATGCAGAATGTATTGGCCTTGTCATATGTTTTTGTCACCAGCTTAAATACCCTTATCCAGAGATCATAAGTTCATTTTTTCAGAGCAGATGGGCTTGGCACTCTATGGAGTAATAATGGGAGAGAAGATGGTCTAGACACTCAACAACTTGAGGGAGGAGGGAGCTGGGGTAACAACAGTACCGAGATACTTACCCCAGTCTTGGCAAATATGCCCGCACACCCTTATAAATTATGGGTCAGGGTGTCAGAAAGTGTTGAACCAGCAACAACCACACATTTGGTAAAATTTAGCAAAATTGTGCTTTAAAAAATGATAAATACTAGGTATATATGAGTATATTTGGTATTGTGTTGCTTCAATTACAAAGATTCTCTTCACTTATGTTGAACTGTAGTATTTTGAACCTTATTTTTCTATTAAATTCGGGTTATTTGAGAGGATATATGAAGGTGAATTGTACATTTTCTGACAACTTCAGCCATTTACAAAAGGTCTTCAAACACCTCTCTCCAGGAGTGCCTGTATTCACTGAAGAAAGCTAATCAGGAAGCACAAAAGGCCCTACATTCTAATTGTAGTCTAGACCTACGGTGCAGCAATTGGTCCTTTTTAGGGGACACCCATTCACAAAGCCAAAGGGCTAGCAGCTATCCTATGGATTTAGTGTTGAAAAGGCCTTGGGATTTGCACCAGAGAAAGGGGAATTATTTCCTCAGAAAAGCTTCTCAATACATCACCGTGACCGTCGTTTCTTTAATGCGAATCTATCAATTCACGAATTAGCGTGTTAAATCTAAGTCCACCTTATTAAGAATTATTTATTTGCCCTGTAATTACATGAATTGCGTCCCGTTTTGGGTTGTTTCCGCTGTTTTCTTTCCTTTCAATCTTATCAATTTTGGTTTATGTTCTGGATGTTGTTCTTTCATTGTAGATGGGTGCATCTTAAAGTTAAACACCCGGGAAGATGGTGATCGCTTGTACTAGTCGTAAACAGACGCGTATCACGCTCCAATGCACATGTAGTGTGGCAATTTCACTGGTGCAAATAGAATTGAGGGTCTTTCCTTCCGTCCCATCTCCCACTGTATCTGGGTCCACTCAAACACCCCACCAGAACAGAAACTGTCACTACGGATTTCCCTGTGTAATAAATACATGCGATTATATATCCTGTTGCCAAAATGCAGGATGCTAAAAAGTGTTAAGGGATGTGATATATTTATACACATATGCAGCTCTTATCAAAAGAAAAAGAGTCCACGCGGATGAGAATAATGATGACACAGTGACACATTTAATATACATACTTTCATTGCATGCTCTGTATGCGATATACTTATATGCAGATATTTAATGCTATATTAATGCACTTGTTCCTGATGATATAGAAAGCGCATAACCATGGGATAAACACAGCATCAAGAGTGATTTAAAGCGTCGATCTTGGATTAACAGACGGTTGTCATGTTGACCCTACTATCTCAAGAGGAGAAGACTTTGTCATTGTTATCTCTGCGTATAATCTGTAGTTGATAACATTCCATGGATCGACCTTGGAGTCTTGTTTTACTCTAAGGATCTACTGACATCGCTCGTTCTTCCATTTATTAGTGATCCAACAACACACACCCCCATATTGCCTGTCATACACATCCCAAATTGGAGTAATGTTTTGCCCAGGAAGGCATTGTTTAGCCCAAGGAGGCATTGTTTTCAAAACAAAACCCGAACTACTGTTCAATAGTGTTACACCTCTGAAGAAGGGATTATAAGCGACACTTTTACAACAACGGGCAGTGATAGTACTAATTGGCAGACGACATTTGTATGAAGCAGACGACAATTACCAGACGCATCGATTGTGTTGGTATTGTTATTGCTGCTGCTGTACGAGGGGAGTTAATACCTGTGTGTTGTTGAATTAAAGTGGTGTGAGCGTATCAAACTCGTGTAATATCAAGATGCCTGTGCGGAGACGGTTGTCATGGTCACCGTCATGTCTGGCCCCTCAGGACCCCTTCACGGAAGCATGGCGTGTCCTTGGTAAGTACAAATGTCCATCAAAAAGCTAAATAAAAGAGTTTTTCCAATGTTTTGTTTAAAGAGAAGCAGAGTTGTTTCCATAGAAATTGAGACGCCTGCGGGTGTATGAAGGACAGGTGACGAAACTATTCACTCGAGTCAAGAAACCGTTTGCCAAATTTATTTTATTCTTTTTTGCTTAGTTTAAACACAAATTGTTAAGCTGAATATCGGAAAAGACAATTGAATCAGGACCATTGAATCAGCAGGATACCGTTCAATTGCATTTCTTTTAATTATTTTGTTTTCACGTGTAAATGATGCATATATAGTTTTCAATGGGATTGTGGTCTCCCCACATTGCGTGATATGGTCTTATATTGGGGACAGTCATTCCTCCATTCAAACCTTTTTGGAAGTCCATGCAGTGATATATTTTTTGCTTAGTTTAAACACAAATTGTTAAGCTGAATATCGGAAAAGACAATTGAATCAGGACCATTGAATCAGCAGGATACCGTTGAATTGCATTTCTTTTAATTATTTTGTTTTCACGTGTAAATGATGCATATATAGTTTTCAATGGGATTGTGGTCTCCCCACATTGCGTGATATGGTCTTATATTGGGGACAGTCATTCCTCCATTCAAACCTTTTTGGAAGTCCATGCAGTGATATATTTTTTGCTTAGTTTAAACACAAATTGTTAAGCTGAATATCGGAAAAGACAATTGAATCAGGACCATTGAATCAGCAGGATACCGTTGAATTGCATTTCTTTTAATTATTTTGTTTTCACGTGTAAATGATGCATATATAGTTTTCAATGGGATTGTGGTCTCCCCACATTGCGTGATATGGTCTTATATTGGGGACAGTCATTCCTCCATTCAAACCTTTTTGGAAGTCCATGCAGTGATATATGGCGATATTCTTGTGTTTTCTCCATGCAATTTCTCAGAAATTGTGTATACCTGGAGGTATATGACTAACCCTTTCCACCCCATAGTATAGCACCTGCCAACTTGATCGTGTTTTCTATTTGATTGTTATTGTGTTCTTATCGTTGTATATTGAGAAGAACAATTGAATCTATCTATTGAATCAGCTGGGTACCTTTGAATTGCATTACTTTAACGGTCAGATTTTCAGAAAATGCACAATCTACAGCACTACACATCTATCCAATTCTGCTAAATTAGAGGGAAAATTCATAAATACTAGGCATATCTGAATATATATTCTGTATTGTATTCATTCAATAAATCTGTCTGGTTATGTTGAACTGTCTTTTGAACCTAATTTTCTTCTTAACTTTGGGTTATTTGAGAGGATTGGTGAAGGCCAATTGTACATTCTCTGACGATCTGAAGTGATTTTATGTCAGTGAGAAGGATACAGTAAAGTCTTCATGGCATGGGGTTTCCCCTCATCGCGTGATGGGATCTATTTCCCCCTATTTAAAGGTGTTTTTTAATAAGTTCATTAATCAATATGACATCATGTTATACGCACATGTTTCCCCATGCAATTTCTCTGAAAGCAAGAAGCTGTTGAAATTTGCTCTTTACGCTCTGAGAACGAACGTTCAGCCACCTGAACTCATCTAGCAACCTCAGTGGTTGTCCTGGTTGTCTGACATCTCCCTTTAATTGTCATCTCATAGATTTATTTGTAACTATGAGAGTGACTTTGAGATCCTCCTGAAATAAAGCTATTATGTTAGGAATTAATGCTCAAATTAGTTTGGCATTGGCCCCCATTTTCGACTTGGGACTTTGTAATTATGAATAAACTGTATAATATAATAATTATATAAAAAAATAACATAAAGTAAAAATAATTGTTAGTCATAATTGCAAGTGGGAATTGTGGTTTCAACCCAGATGACTCATCCGGCGCTATATAGTGTGAAATAAAAAGAATTTCTCTGAAATCATATATATACCGGTACCTGGATATATGAGTAATAACCCTTCCCTTTTCACCCCATAGTTTATAACACCTACTCATAGCAGTTAGGATGTATACATACACATAATATGACCGATATTTCAGGCCAGGTGTGTATCGGTTTCTATAGTAACCAGGTCAGTTGTCATAGTGACCAAAACATGGCAGTGAGGAGGAGGAGCCTATCCCCCCCCCCCCCCCAGCACACAGCGGCAGCAGGCTGGTACCGTGGGCGAGGAATGTTCATGCAGCCTCTTTATTTACTCTATAGGCTTTTTCTTACTCCCTCATGTGTCACTGGTCGTGTCTGTTTCCTTTCTTTTTTCCCTGTTTTTCTTCCCTTTTTTCCCCGTTTTCCTTATTTTTTCCCCAAAAGCATCTCACAGGGAATACTGCTTCAAGGTGTCTCAAGTCTCATCTTAGAGCTCCCAACAGCTATCACGCTCCCACAGTCTAGGCTCAAAGCCTCTCTGATCTAATGAGAATGGTATGTCAGTGATTGGACGCCTACTGCGTTAATGGCTTTGCTGGCCCTGGATTAGGTATCGTAATGGGATATTAATGTCATTTTGCGGTTTTGAGTGAGAGGCTTTCCCTCTGTTTGGAGGGACTCTCTCTACACTCTAGGTACAAACCCTCAGATCAGATAAGAATGGTATGTCAGCCTACTTTGCTTATCAGTTTCCTGGCTTAAGACTAGGCGTTTTAATGGGAATATAATGACATTTTACGGTCTTAATGGAATTATAATGGCACTTTGCGGTTTGAGGCGAGAGGCTTACCCTTCGTTTGAAGGGACTATCTCAACTTTGGGCTTAGACTGTCTAAAACTCTGTTCAGTCTTGTTGCTCTGAGCCTAGAGTGTTTAATTAATCTGTGTGTATTCCTCTGCAAGGAAGAATAGACTGGGCTGGGAATTATCTAGAATACATAATCTTCTATCTTTATGATGACTGAATGGACATATCAGTAAACTAACGAGACAAGCACACGTCAATAATAGATTCTCACTCTTACTGAGTTGCACTAGCCTGTCTTGCTGCTTGGGAGCAAACCACCTGTTCCAATATGCACTACTATTCCATTTGAAGGAAATCAAGCTATTTATTATTTCCACCTGGACTGGAGTCTTTATTTCCAAGGTGTCCATGTGCCTGCACATACCACAAATGTCTAATTGTATGACTACTACTCACACCTTTTCCCTATAGTACTTAACACATACACTGTGACCACACCAATCAAGAAAACCGCTTTACCTCATCTTAAACCCTTTACATCAAGGGGGACATTGTTTACATGTGTGTTTATTTATATACCTCTGACGTGTATGAAAATAATCACCAGAGATCATAATGAGTATTAATTAGATCATAAGATTTTGATCACTATCGTCATCATGACAGTGGTTTTTGGATGAAACAAGTTTCAAATGAAACAAGTTTCAAATAATCTGGTTATTACAGTATACCTTGGTGCTGTATGCATCCACTAACATATGAATAAGCATCCCATATGAATGAAAAACGCGTTAAACCTAGCAAACGTTTATGAATTGAAACCTCCGAATCCCACTTCATCTCATCATCTATAAGTAGGTGTAGGCACAGTGACATTGAAACGTTAATAATCTTTTGTCCCTGACTATATCTAACACTGAGAAGGGTTAGTCATCTTTTGTCCCTAACTATATCTAACACAGGGAAGGGTTAATAATCTTTTGTCCCTGACTATATCTAACACAGAGAAGGGTTAGTCATCTTTTGTCCCTGACTATATCTAACACAGAGAAGGGTTAATAATCTTTTGTCCCTGACTATATCTAACACAGAGAAGGGTTAGTCATCTTTTGTCCCTGACTATATCTAACACAGAGAAGGGTTAGTCATCTTTGTCCCTGACTATATCTAACACAGAGAAGGGTTAGTCATCTTTTGTCCCTGACTATATCTAACACAGAGAAGGGTTAATAATCTTTTGTCCCTGACTATATCTAACACAGAGAAGGGTTAATAATCTTTTGTCCCTGAGCTAGAGTTTGTAAGTATGGAATTGTAGTCTCGTGACACACCCATATGGTGTCCTCCATTACCAAGTGTGTAACTATGGTGACAGCTGGAGGTGTTCTCCTTCTCCACCTTCTCCAGGGGGGACCCAGGAGGATTCTGGAACTGGTAGTCATCCTACCAGGTATTCTGTTTGATGAGAAGGTCTTATATGGGAGTGGATATTGGTCTACATCAGAATCCCTTGCATTACATACCTGGAAGCCTTTATAGATAGATGGAATTTCAGACCCTTGGACTTGGAGTCCAGTATCTGCATTAAGAGTTGTTTAAATGCCCTGGATTATAATGCCACCCTAGCTACTACTACTACTACAGTGCTGTCTGACTTGCAATAATTCTTGTGGAATATAGTGGAAGGATATATATAGATGTAGTGTTCCTGTTCGTTCCTTTTACACAAAACTTGGAGGAATTTTTGTATTTTTGAGCTATTGCAAGTATGATGTGCCATAGTTCCACTGCGGTGGCTATAGTCTCAGAGATGGATATCAAGGTGGCCACGGATATTACAGGTAGTGTGTATAATTATATCGCTCATAACTGGCCTAACTTGCATACAGTCTAGGTCCAAACCCTCAAATCAGATAATTGCATATCAGTGATTAGATGCCTACTTCGCTAATCGGTTTCCTGGCCTAGTAATCATAGTTTTAATGGGAATATAATGACATTTTGCGGTCTTAATGGAATTATAATGACAGTTTGTGGTTTGAGGCGAGAGGCCTTGGGCCTTCCCTTCGTTTGAAGGGACTCTCTCAATTTGGGCCTAGAGTGCATCTATCCTATCTATTCCTCCTATTTCACTAAACTGGTTGATTGATTGGTTGGTTGATTGATTGATGAACTATATATAGAACATGGGGTCTTGCAATTACTAGTTTTACCATGGAAGTAAGACATGTGATTGTACAATAGATAGTACATCAAGGTTGCTAGAGATTCTATGTATGTCCGCCTGTCGGCTGGAGAGATCCTCTCAACTTCTAACAAAGATTAGACATTATATGAAATATTATGACCAGTTTGAGCTAGATAAATCTATTGAATAATTCTAGTCAGTGCCACCCAAGTATGGCATTTAAATATAAATTATGTGCATGTTTGCAAAATACTCTTTGCGTTTCCCTTATTAAAAGCTAATTTAACTTATGTGAAAACAAATATTCTATTTAAATGGATACGCATGCATGCAATACAATGAATTTTATATTATATCTTTCAAACAAATAATCAGAGAAAATAGCATTTTACGACTTAACATTCCTTTTAAGGGTGTGTGTGGAATATAAAGGATATATGATATCACCTCTTCTTTAATTCATGAACATTTATTGGGTGCCTAGATAGGACATGGAGCTTGGTAAAGAAAGTTAAATTCAGTTGGTTTATCCCCCATCCCCCAACCCCCTCCCCCCTCCGTCCCCTGGAATAAAAGGTAGTCAGGCCACTTCATAGTGCCATTTATATTTTGATTTATCTATATTTCCCCAGACTTAAGTCACTTTAGGTAAGATATAGTGGGAGCATGTGTCGTCCCCTATCTATCAGCCCAGACATGTGCAGATTAAAGGTAGTGTCGCCAGAAAATGTATAATTGGACTTCATCATTCCTCTCAAATAACCCAAATTTAAGACGAAAATTAGGTTCAAAATGCAGTTCAACATAACCAGACAGATCTATTGAATGAATACAATACAGAATACACTCAGATATACCTAGTGTTTATCATTTTTCACTTTAATTTAGCAGAATCTGATAGATGTGTAGAACTGTAGATTGTGCATTTTCTGAAAATCTGACACTTGTAAGGTTTGAAAAATGGGTCTTTCCACCTCAAGGTGGGGAGATTAATAGCGCACTTTAAAACCTGTGTTCTCAAGGTCTGTTTACAGTGGGTCAAGTCACATGAAATTGTACATTTGCCTTTCACAGGCTCAGAGTTGAGAGAGTCCCTCCAAACTGAGGGAAAGCCTCTGCAATCTTGGCTCAGAGTCGAGAGGGTCCCTCCAAACTGAGGGAATTCAAGCCTCTTGCTCCAAACGGCAAGATGCCATTATAATCCCATTTCAATCACTGGCATACCATTCTTATCTGATCTCAGCAGCTCTCAGCCTAGACTATTCACAAATCCTGCCAACAACAAAATGACGATAAAGAAGATTTAAAATACAGTTCAACCTAAACGAACAGATTCTTTTAACCATCGCTATCTTCTAAACTAATTTAGCAGAATTTACTAAATGTGTAGAGCTGCTGATTGTACATTGTTCTGACGACTTTGACCTGTACAGTGGGTCAGATCGTGAGAAAATGTACAATTCATCTTCACCAATCCTCTCAAATAACCCAAATTTCAGACGATAATAAGTTCAAAATACAGTTCAACCTAACCAAACAGATTGCTAGAATCAATGCAATGCCAGATATACTCGAATTTACCTAGTATTGACCAAATTACAGCCTCATTTAGCAGAATTTACTAAATGTGTACAGCTGCCAATTGTACATTATTCTGACGACTTGACCTGTGTACTCCTGTGCTGTAACATTGCTGTATGGTATGGTAACGTTTGGCGCCTCTATACCTGGCCCGGTATTCCATTGAAGCTAATAAAAAAAATAAGCAGACCGTTGCAATCACTCTTACTACTACAGAGCAAAAGGCCATTACTCCCAATGACACAACTCTGGCGTTTTAACAGAAAAAGGGGGACTTTACCTGGACGACCCAGAGGGACTAGATATAATATTAACGGTGTGTAAAAACTTTAAAATGATGTGATAAAAAGTAGCGACGATGCTATAATGTCACATGTATGTATAGTGGTTAGGTGGCCAAAATATGTACAATCTGCTGCTCTTAATGAATTTAATAAATTCTGTTAAAAGAATATTAATATCTGAATACATGGACAAAAAAATATCTGAATGCATTTTCATTGGTTTGATTTAAAAGAAACTATATTCCGTCATGCTGAACCTTAGTTTGAACTTCATATTTGTTTTAAATCTGGGTTATTTGAGAAGACCTGCTATAGTAGAGAGAGCCAGTGTGGTTTTGTCTCGGCTTTAAAGCCTGGAGGTGTAGTCTGTAGGTCAGATATATGTCTAATAGAAAGTAATAATAATCAATCATTTGTTTATCTAGCAAATTTATTCAGCCATAATGTGCTAACGGGTGAACAAGGCTCACGGGGCAACACTCGTAGTAAATTGATCCATGATCTTTGGCCTAGGGATGTTGTGTGCATAATTATTAATGAGGACAAATGAAATTTATTTCTGTTTTTATCATTCAAGGTCCTAATAATATTAGGTACCAGTTTCGTTTTTCCTTGTCACCACATGTACTCGTGCTTTTGTATATTTATAAATGTTAGTGGTTGTTCTATGTGAGTATAAGTGATTGAAAAGGGTTATGATGGGTGATGATGAGATGATGTAGATTCAATCTTCTTCAGTTCAGGTATTATCCAGATATAGTAAGATGCTAGACACTGTCGATGATCATTTGATTTGATATAATTCGTATCTACCAGTTGTCAATAATCATTTCTTGCGAGTGTATGTTGGCTTTTCATTATGGATTTAAAAGTTTCGCAAAGTTTCTTTCATTTGTTCTTAGGGAGATAATAGTCATGCATTATGATTAGCGTACTGGTTCAGTCTAGGCCCAAAGTTGAGAGAGTCCCTTCAAACGAAGGGAAAGCCTCTCGCCTCAAACTGCAAAGTGCCATTATAATTCCATTAAGACCGCAAAATATCATTATATTCCCATTAAAACGCAGAGTCTTAGGCCAGGAAACCGATTAGCGAAGTAGGCTGACATACCATTCTTCTACCATTGATCTGAGGGTTTGGACCTAGAGCGTAGTTCTATTATACATTTCTCCCCTGTTAAAGTTACTTTCTCAGGTAACCTCGGCCCAAAACTAAAGATTTTCTACTTGTTGTTCCATTCTTTTCCAATTTTTCGGTTGTTTTTTGTTTTTTTGCTGCAGGATTTCATAAACGTTGCATTTATATTTCGGAAGAAAGAAAAATTTAGTTTTATAGGTCAAACAATGGTTTTAATTTGATAGGATTTTGCTTGTCATAATATCAGAAATGCAACTTTAATATAATATAGTGCATTCCATAATGGTTGTGACAGATGTGTCTCCCTCTCCTTTCGCCCTCTGCATACAATTCTCCTACATGAGATTGTTTATTCGCCCTCTTTTTATTATTTGGACGGGCGCTGTTGTTCAACAGAACACATTACTATAAATAAACCCTGGGATTAATGTACGGAAGCAGAGTTGGTGCTATTTACCTGGGGCCTTTTGCAGACAAAAATACTCACTTAAACAGGGCCAAAGTCTAGGCCCAAAGGTGAAAGAGTCCCTTCAGATGGAGGGAAAGCTTATATATATTATTATAATTCCATTACTACCACAAAATGGCATTAGAATCCCATTAGAACGCCTAGTCTTAGGCCAGGAAACCGATTAGCGAAGTAGGCGTCCACTCACTGACATACCATTCTTAACTGATCTGAGGGTTTGGGCCTAGACTGTAAAATATCTTTTCTTGCTGATATATAATAGATATTATTTCCTTAGCAGTTTTACATAAGAAAAAGGCTTTACTTTCTGTTTTGGAAACAGTTCTTCCAAGTATACCAACAACTTAAAAATAGCATGATATATTAAATGTACATAAATTATAATACACAATCTCCATAAGATTATTACTGCGCGTTTAACTATAGAAGTGCATTTATAAGTAATGTTTCAGATAGAAAAATGTCAGTATTTTCACAGGTCCACACAAGATGTTTCTTCCTTTGGTCGGTGTTTAATAATTAAATACAAGTTACTAATATGCTAGGTCTTACAAGCTCGTTCTATCTTGGGCTTAGGTAGGAAATCCCTACTGTAGGAATGAGAATTAGCATTACATGTCTTCTATAGCAAGTACCTTCCCTATAGGTTCCTTACCAGCTGCTTAGCAAGGGAAAGTATAGTCTGTCTAGAAAGTAGTTGACACGTGATTCCTTAGTCCCTTTAAGGGGAGGGAAAAGTGGGAGATTTTGTATTCTATTTATGACAAGGACTTGTCAACTCTTTGCCCAGCGAGTCGCCCATTGCACTCAACCATGGAGTAACAGGGCCAGTATAATCAGCTCTTCCTTCCTTGTAAGCAAAACAACAGCTGCTCCACATAGAACAGAGATATGGCAATACAATGCAGCTGGATATTTGGCCATGGTCGGTCGCAAACGGTCATGGTCAGTCGCAAACGGCGATTCAAGGAGCAAAGGTTTGAAGTCAAAACTCCCCCACTTTTCCCTCCCCTTAAAGGGACTAAGGAATCACGTGTCAACTACTTTCTAGACAGACTATAGCTAGGGAAGGAAATATAAAGGAAGGATTTGTTGTGCAACAGGCCCCAAGTTGGCAAGTCACAAGGCTCAAAGACACACCTACGACTATATGGGTCAGGTGAAATCGTCAGAAAATGTACAATTTGTCTTAGCCAATCCTCTCAAATAACCCAAATTCAAGACGAACACCAGGTTCAAAATACAGTTCAACATAACCAGACAGATTTATTGAATGAATACAATACAGAATACACTCAGATATTCCTAGTATTTATCATTTTTCACTCTCACTTAACAGAATTTGAGAGATGTGTAGAACTGTAGATTGTGCATTTTCTGAAAACCTGACCCATATAGGGCGTTATTATTGACCACCAATACCTGTGTTTGGGCCTCTCTCAACTGCCTTCTATTTCTGTCCTTGTCGCCACATTCCAATTGTGACCTTGCTATAAACTAACAGCGCCTTCCCCCGCCCGACCCCTCCACCTCGAGGCAATGACCTTTTGACCCTGAGGCAACGCCAGCTGCAGGCCACCGAGGGAACTAACCCATTCCTAAGCAAGTCATGTGATCCGGAAGTGTTCTGCCCGCAGGCTTATGTTCTGACTTCTCCAGGCCAAAAAAATAATAGGTGTGTTTCCGATTAACCCCCCGCCCAGAAAAACCTACCCTACCTGAAAAAAATGTTACCTTGCCTATTTTATTGTGTGATATTTTTTTTGCCCCAAAAGATAATTTAAGCAGGAAAACAAGTCCGCCTGACAAAAAAAAACACCTTAAAAGTTATACGGTACTTTCCCCCTCAGTTCCTAGAAGGTCACCTGGTGGTTTCTTTAAAAGAAATTTTCAAAAATTACACCATTCCCCCCCCCCCCCCCACACACACACACCCACCTTGTTTTCAGCTATGTATATATTATATAAACTTTTATTTTCCATATTACATACTTATGGCCTATGGCCTACATGGAGAATGGGTCTCCTGTCTCAGTCAGTTTTCAGAAGACAGTTCTTCCGACAGTTCTATATAAATCAGAAACACACCTATTTGTTTTGCCTCATGTTGAGACTGTGTTCTCTATCTCGGATATAATAAATGTCCAATGGGAGTATTTGTGTAAGGACGCTAGTTATAAAGGCATATTTATTGAATCATTTGTTTGAAAGTTTTCCCCGTCACGTGGGCAAGTGGGGCTTCCTGACAGCGGTTCAGTCGATAATAGAAGCAGTATCCAAGCTCGTATATTCTCATTTACTTTCAGCCCACAACTATAAATTTGATAGAGTGGGCCAGGAATTTGAGTCCCAAATACTTCTGGTGGGTTCTTTCAGTCCTTTCCCTTTGGGGAAACGTGCAGTAAATTATCCCCCCAAGTTAGAGGTGGCGTAGGGAATTTCAACCATACATTATACATGATTTTTTTCTATGTTTATCTTTGAATATTCATCAATAATTACATGAAATTCAAAAAGCATTGCGCTCAGAATTCGGAGTTGCCAAATGATCAAGAAGGTGAATTAATGGGCTTGTAGAATGGACACTGTTGCCATGCGTGTTGTGTTCCCTGGAAACTTCATTGTTAGTTTTAGCTACTCTGGTGTTTTTGCTCATTCAGTCAAGAAAGCTGTTGTCTCTGTTTACACAAAAAAATGTAACCATAGCGACCTTTTGACAATGGTTGAACTATTGTTTTTACACGAGCATCCGACATACGCACATACATCACTGACTCGTCTCCCTCGTTAATAGACGACTTAAACTGACATTAATTACATTTGCAACCAGTCGTATAGATCTGTTTTTAAATAATTATAAATGATTTTTTTTTGTTCGCGTTCACGTGAAGTGGTATAAAGGCCCAGGGATAAAGGGTTCTATATTGGTGAATAGTTGACATTAATTTTCATTCATTGTGGAAAAATCGGATAGTTTTTGGTCATCTAAATTTTTCTCTTTGGATAAGTTTAATATAATCTGTACCGACGGTATACAAGTCCTTCAGTTGACGGATTTCCTTTAATCTACTCATTATCAAAATCTGTGTATTAATTTCCCATATGTCTTTCAAATTACCTATAAAAACCTTTAAAAAGGTTGATCGTTAATGTACTGACTGAATAGCATGTCCATCTACCCCAGAATAGACCCAACAGAGCTATGTACCAGTGGCGGTTTGTGTCAATCCCTGGTCATAGAAAATTTCAGTCTAGCAAACCGCAAATTACCAATATAATTCCACTAGGACGCCTACTCCAGGGCCATGAAAACCATTAGCGTATGAGGCGTCCAATCATTGACATACCATTTTTATCTGATCTAAGATGCCGTGAGCCTAGACTGAAAATATAATTATTTTTTTAAAAATCAGTATTCACGGCAAACCCCGTCTTGTATCCCAGTTTTTAATCATAGTGGTAACAATATCAGATCAGTCTAGGTCCAAAGATGGGAGAGTCCCTTCAAACGAAGGGAAAGCATCTCGCCTCAAACCACAAAGTGCCATTATAATTCCATTTAGACCGCAAAATGTCATTATATTCCCATTAAAACCCCGAGTCTTAGGCGAGGAGACCGATTAACGAAGCAGGCTGACATACCATTCTTATCTGATCTGAGGGTTTGGACCTAGACTGAGATCCCATGATGACACAATCAAGCTCTGGATATTTAATGGAGTCATAAAGTCTAGTCGAACTGTTATGCTTTGCATACCTCTCTTATTAACTTTTCAACTTCTATCTTGTATTAATCCCATCAAGGCAAAATTAGCCCTGCATGGCTGAAGTGAGGCAGGCAAAAGGCTGTCTGGATCAGCAGATAGATCAAAGGTCGGTCACTCTAGGTCACCTTCGGCCAGGTTCCTGTACTTGTGGACACTAGCTAGCCTTAGTAATCGGCTTAGAAACGTCTATAGATCCCCCCCCCCCCGACATTAGTGCCCTGGGGGTCCGGGGGAGTTGGGGGGCTTGAGCACTGAGAACCAAAGTCGGTTCCCATGCTCGTTCTCCAATTAACTAAAAACGGCCCCTTTTCAAGGACGTTTCCCTCACGTTAGTACTTCTTAAAACGCGATTTTCCCAGGCCCCATTTTAAAGAAAAAATCTTATCAATGTCCCAGACCCCTTTTTTTTAAAAAAAATCAATATACTACCAGGAATATAAGAATGAATACCAATAATCGATCCCTCAACTTCAAGAAGAGAAAAGTAATGTTGATACATCTTATTGCCATAAAATTGAAGTGGCAAATAGAAATACAGGAAGAAAGAAGTTATTTAGATACAAATAAAGAATTTTTTAATTGAATTGAATACGGTATCCCAGAATAAACTAAAACCAATTTCCCTGGCCTGAGGGTACTGTATTCATAGGCTGGGTCCTAGGGTGAAGATGGAGGTATTGTGGGTTGATTGAATTAATGAATGAATATATTTCTACTCAAATTACAAAAAGGTGACACATAAATCTGTATACATGGTATTCAGTCAATATATGGTATTCAGTTCTAATCTCGTTAGCGAGCTTGTTATGATTTTCCTGAATTACATTTCCTCTGAAGAATTTTTGATTTTTTTTTTACAGAAGAACATGCATAATGATGCATAATCACAGCAGATACTCTTGATCTGTCTCTTAATTAAAGAAAAGCAAAACATTATTTACCTATATGATTGTATCCCTTGGATGATTGCTGTTTTGAAGTTACCGCCAACTTTACAAATACACGTACAAAATCATATTGAGTGGCATCAGGGCCATTATACCAAGTAGTATTAATGGCTCTGTGGCATGTACCCGTGGGGTCTGAATCTAAGTCTATGAGCGGTCATATTCGACACAGAATATTTAGTTCAGTGCATTTCTCTGTTAGGAACAAAGAGACCACATAACTTTACCAAATTCTCATAGCCCTCAATTACATACATTAATAGGGGATTTACATGTGCCACTGCGCATGTCTGTTACAGTGCATGTTGGGATAGATTTAGATACTGTAGTTCAGGTCTGACATATAAATATTTAGCAACATTTTTCATCGAAAATTGCAAGAATGATTTCACCAGTATTATGGCTTGTATAAACTTCCACTCTCGTTGGTATAAATGATCTATAAAAGACAAATGCATGACGGGAATGATGAATTCAGGCTTGTGTTATGGAATCACATGCACTTCTATAAATATTGACATTTGGAGCACCGACAGATATTTCCTGATGAACATGCCATTTTATATAATTATATACTTTTAAAGTGACATACACCTCCCATAATTCAATCAAGATTCAGTATGGCGGACATACAAGTCCCCTATAGAAAGACGAAAATGATCAGAGATAATCTGTTCGCATACCGAACTATTGAGGAGAATGAATGATAGATATTTTACGAGAAGGAACACGTGGAGAAAAAGGAAGACTTGTCATGAGAATATTGTGCATTCTCAGCACGGCCGGGGGACATGTCGGATCTTGTGTAGGCCCGGGGTCAACCTGTCGGGTCAGAGGTCACTGTGTCGCAGCGTCATGGAAACATGTGTATGTTGCCAAGGTTACAGACAAAAACAAAAGTCGTCTGCCCTGATCTGACTCTGTTCTGACACACAAGACGCCGTCTCTGAGATGACTTGTGTTTGTTTTGAGAAATGAACGATGACAAGGCTTTTCCCAAATGGTTGAAAAATGAGAGGTCTTGCAAGATTGTGGTTTATGGGGTTTTAAGAAAAAGAGACTTTTTTCTTGGTACAACAACTTTGTAGAACAGTATTCTCGGTGCCCACATGTGCTTAAATCTCTTAAATATGGGCCTCCACGATTGTTCTGAACTTCTGACGAGGAGTCTAGTTTATGGCTTAACGCTAGTTATATTTAGAAGGTAGCTTTTTTGCTTGCAAACAGTATTGTGTCATTTATTTGTGTAGGATCTGCTCGACTTTACTGACCTTTCCCATGCCTTGTTTTTAAGCTTTTAACTGGGACACACTATCATATTTCCCAGTGACAACTGTGTCATTACTGTATAGTGGTATGTTATAAAGGTCATGCATAAAATCTATCATAAAGTTAAACATTACTTATGCATCATATGGGGCGGGGTGGCTGGGTGGTCCAAATCAACGGGATTGAAATGATATTTCTTTTTAATCTCGTTAATTGGTCCAATTAAAGTGCTGGCTTGGGAGGTATGTTAGGTTGTGTGTTCGAATTGTACAATTTACAGCTCTGGCCAAGATGTAATGAAAAATAAATAGATAAATATGTACTAGAGGCAATAATTGATACGCTTTAGCGGTAGTTTGGACCGGTCGAAACATGTTAGGACATGAATCTACTTTAATAAAAACAACCCAAATGACCCCCAGTAGTTGTATTCTTTACAATTATAACCCCTCATATAATAAATATGTATTGTTGAGTAGTATTATTGATTGTCTATTTATGTGTTAGCTGATTGAAAATGCTTGAATTGGGAATACAACTATTGCTGATAGGTATTGGACTTGTTTCCCTTGCCTTTCCTCACCTCTCCCTTCCCCCACCTTCGACTCTTGTTATAAAAAGACGCAATTTCCGATTGGATACAGATGAACGTTGTGAAAGGAGTCATGGGAATATCCACCTCTTATATCCAGGCCTTTCTTCCCCCTTTTAAGATAGACATTGTGAGATAAATGGCCCATTATGGGTTAGGGCGTTCGAAAATGTACAATCAGCAGCTCTACACATTTCGTAAATTCTATTAAATGAGGCTGACAAAATCAATGATAAATATTATAAATTTTGTGATGTGTTGAATTAATCTGTTTGATTATGTTGAACTGTTTTTTAAACCCTCATTTTGTAATTATAAATTAAGGTTATTTGAGAGGATTGGTGAAAGTGAATTGTACATTTTCAGCCTTAGACTCCCGATATTTCTGCCCTTTAAAATGCTTTTAAAGAGCTGCACTAGTGCCAGACCTAAGAGGAGTATTGAGTTGAGTATTGTGAATGTACATGCCATATGGGTCAAGTCTCCAGACAATTTCACCAATCCTCTCAAATAACCCAAATTTAAGACAAAAATCAGGTTAAAAATACAGTTCAACACAACCAGACTGTTTGAATCAAGGCAATACCAAATATACCCAGATATACATACTGTTGACGGTTTTCGAGTCTTATTTTAGATGAATTTACTAAATGGCCAATTATGAGTTATATATGTTGTAAATTGTAAAGTATACATTTGCATGGCTTTTGGAAAAACTTGTCATCATTACTAAAAAGTACTGAAATAATGAGTAAATTAAACCAGTTGAAGATGGCAGATTTAGATGGGAGGAGATGTTGTATCTGTGTCTGTCAACTGTACATGTTCTCAAGATCTGATCCATATTTTTTTTTTTTATTATTTAGAATTTTTATACCGCGAATCTTCGGTAGAATAACAGTTGAACATAAATGGGCATAAACAGTGTACAAATAATGTTATGAACAAGTGATGTCATGTACGCATGAGGATAATGGGCTCATGGGGGATAATTCAAATTAGAAAAACCATGGTTTTCCGCCCACTGCTGTAGAGACTAGAAGAGTACAGTTCAACATAACCAAACAGACTGTTTGAATCAAGGCATAGACTACATTATTGTAATGTAATGTTTTTCCAGAATGAAAGCCATTAAAAGCACGTATAATTCTAATGGTGTGTAAAAGCACGTATAATTCCAATGGTGTGTAAAAGCACGTATAATTCTAATGGTGTGTAAAAGCACGTATAATTCTAATGGTGTGTTTGTATGTTTGCAGACATGCGGCAGCAGTTGGGCGAGCAGCTCAAATGCCTGGACGCCCGGCTAGAGACTCAGCTGGCCATGCTGTCGGAGCTGCAGGACTTCTACCGACGTCGCGCCGAGGTCGAACTCGAGTACAGCAAGAACCTGGAACGTCTCGTCAAAAACATTATGCAACGACATAAAACCGAGAAACAAAAGTAAGTGAGACTTACTACCCTGTTTGTCTACACAACCAACAACAAGGGTTTGATGAATTGTTTTACAGTTAAGGTCACGGGGATGCAGGTCTTTGAAGTATTTGTAATTGTACTGGAATCGGTTTTTTTGTTGTTGAAAACTTGCTAAAATTGTCAAATCTCTCCAAAATTCTACCATTCATAACTTTAAAAAAATCTAAATCTGATGGCCATATTTCGTCTTTCACATTTTCAGGAATTAACATTATCAAAGTCTGCTTTTTTTTGTTATGAAAATGCTTTTAAATCCCTTTAGAATCCGTTTAGAATAAAATAAAATCGCTCTTTTCTTGAAATGTTTTCAGTATTTTGGGAGATAACCTGGCGTGCATCCCTGTAAAGGAGAAATGTTATTTTTTTTTGTGTGTTTCAATAACTCTGTTTTGTGTCATTTTGTCTTTTTATATAATTACAATAATATATATTTAAGTGGATATTATGAGTTATATGTGTTGTAAATTGTTCGTCAGCCATGTTGTCGTAAAGTATACATTTGCATGGCTTTTGGAAAAACATGTCATCATTACTAAAAAAAAAAGTACTGAAATAATGAGGAAATTAAACCAGTTGAAGATGGCAGATTTAGATGGGAGGAGATTAATTCTTGACTTGTCCACCAGGTGTACAGCTCACGTGCACCTTTACTTAATAACTGACAGCTTTTGTTACCAAAGACTGAAATCTCACCCAGAAAAAGACATCTCCATTAATGTATGGCAACCCCCAAAATTAATCTATAATAATACAATTGCTTCATCAAAAAATGCACCACCTCCCGTCGTACCTTTGCATGAACATGCACTAAAATAATATGTTACCAACCAAGATTTAATCATCCCAAAACATACCCAATTACAGTCTCAAATATATTTTGTTATCGGGGTATGCATGGTGGATATTTTTGATATCTTTGATTCTTCTTTATATCGAGTTTAGGCAACACTTTTTGGTATTATTCTGGGTATCTTTTGTCAGTTACCATTTCTTCTCCCCAAATGTTTTATGTAACGATCGCTTTTGTTGTCCTTTCGGGGGAAAATGCCCTCCTCTCAAGTTTAAAAAGTTTTGGGACCGAATGAGTGACATTGAATATTATTTCATACATAATTAACTAACTATCTGTGATGTGGTAATAGAAATGAGTCACAAGTCGCAAAAAAATGGATTTTGAGATATCATATTTGAAAAGATGGGCTGCTTCTAAACCAGCCGGACTTCTACGCACCAATATATGGGTCAGATGTTCAGAAAATGTACAATTCAACTTCGCCCATCTTCTCAAATAACCCAAATTTCAGACGAAAATAAAGTTCAAAATACAGTTCAACCTAACCAAACAGATTGCTAGAATCAATGCAATGCCGAATGTACTCGAGTTTACCTAGTATTGCCCAAATTTCAGCTTAATTTTGCAGAATTTACTAAATGTGTACAGCTGTCAATTGTATATTTTCTAAAAATCTGACCCATTATAGACTTTTATGTTAGCCACGGTGGGATAGTTAAATAGAGGGAGGCTCCTTCCTACATCCATGTCTCTCTATAGAGTTTGTTTAAAGTATACACAACCGACATCATGCTTTATTTACATTACTATTTTTTGAAGGATTATACTCTGAATTCCCTCATGTTATCCTCCATAACTGTTTTGTTAACCCTTTCCTTACAAGTTGTTGTTGGTATCTTTTTTTCCTGTTGTACCAGGGCCAGTCCCCTCGTGTAAGTATGGTCGTTCTTGGCGGATGCGAGTGCGAAAGATTGAGAGAGAGAGAGAGAAATATATTTCCTTTCTCTGGTTTTACACCCACAAATCCACACCCACACCCACACCCTACCACACGTTCCCTTTTTCCTTGGCTTCTTCCCAAGGAAGGAAGGCTGCAGGCTTCAGATTGTGGACAGACTTTAATGGAAACTCTTCATTCATTCCTTTCATACTCTCTAGCATTGAAACCCCCGGACAGGGATGCAAGAAGTCATCAGTATTTTGGAAAACTTCTGAAATTTGTTAAATGTCCCCCAGTTCCAGACCATTTTATAAGCAAATTTCGTCAGCAGAAGTCTCAAAGAAATATCAAAATCGGATGTGCTGAATTCCATCAAAATTCTCAAAACATTTAAATATTCAGAAGATTTTGATCATCAAAAAGTTGCAATCAGTTTTAAATATCTGTACCGACCCTATCTATATACGAATCAACTCTTTTATTTCTCTAGAAAATTTCAATATTTTTGGCACAAGCCGACTTGCACCCCTGGAAAACCTATACAGCTTCCTTAATAATAATAATACTAACGACATTTTCCTCCACCTCAGTCTGAAGCCTGAGCATTCTTCACTGTGATTGTAAGGTCCTATAGCAACTCCTGCCAACCAGAAAAATTATTATGAGAAAAAAAACGACGAATCATCCATCAAAAGAATGAATGGGACAAATATATCCTTCCGTTTTCATTTATAACATATTTCTGACACAGATTCTCTTTCATTTACCTAGTATTTCATTTCTGCTTATTTAAATGATTTTAATACTATGTCTCTTAATGCCTTCGTAAATAACAACAATAATAGAATAATAGAAATGTTGGCAAGGGTTGTATATATCGGCTGTGGGGGTGCTCAGAGGTAACCCCTAAAGCTGCGAGAGTGAATGCTTGTCAGGTCAAACCACCCGCTTCATTTAAAACACAATTGCTTATATTCATCTATGTTAAAAGCCAGCAAAGTCTAGCAGTGATAGCCACTATATGATATAAACTATGCCATTTAGCCAACAAGACAGTCTAGGCTCACAGCCTCGCAGAACAAATAAATATGATATACATCGGTGATTGGACGCCTACTGCGCTACAATGGGTTTTCCAGGCGGCCCTGGAGTAGGCGTCCTAATGGGATTCTATAATGATGACGTTTTGCGGTTTGGAGCAAGAGGCTTTCCCTCAGTTTGGAGGGACCCTTGTCAGCTCTGAGCCTAGACTGAAGGATTGTTCCCCTACTATTGAGAGAGACTTTATATAATACAACATGGTATTATCAACCGAGCATGGAATAAGAAGTGTTCTCAGTTGCAATGTCTATTTATAGCTCTGATTACCTATAGAAGGCCTTTACGTATCAGCACACAAACTTGCAAAACATATTTTCTTTTTCTTTTGCTGAAGGCTTTCCCTATGATTATTTTATTGCAGTCATTGTTCTTTACTTTAAAGTGCTGCCAGTATTCACAATTATTATGGTCAGTATTGTCGATGGTAGATTTAATAACTATATAAATGTCATTTAAATTACCAATAAAACCCACTTAAATATTGAGTGTAATATTTCACATTTTTAATCTGCTTTTGGAACATATAATATTTCCAGGACATAAATTTATTTTAAAAACAAATTCCCTGACTAAATTCTAATGATAAACTGACCTACACATTTCCATAGATTAAATGAAAAAAAAATATTTGTATCCTGTAGTTGATCAGAGCAAGTCATCAGCGAGGCATCAAATTAGGCAATTAATTAATTAATTAAGCATGATGTGTGAGGTTTATTTGCAGGTAGAAATTGTTATAACTATTAGTATCTCCAAACAAGAGTAACATCTGGGCAGCCAAGGTGCCTTGAAAGAAGGGACTGCGTTGTTTCTATACTGTATAGTGTTAAGGGTGGTATCCACTGGCTGCGATAAGCTCTGTGATAAGCTCTGCGGTAAGCCTTGCGATGGTTTGTGCTGGTTCTGTAGGTGGAGAGGAATGACGAGGTCCTGCCTACATGGATCACTGGCCATGTAGGCAGGACCTCGTCACTCCTCACCATCACAGCACCATTGCAAGGCTTATCGCAGAGCTTACCGCAGCCAGTGGAGACCACCCTTTAAGCACCCCATCAACTAAGCCGATTTTTTCACCGGGGTCAGTTTTTTTGTCTTATTTGGTATTTTTATACAGCAAATCCTCCGTAATTGACAGTTGAGTTATAAAAAAGCATTCACAATATATAATGAAACCTAAAATCAATTAAGGACATTAACTTCTTTTTAAAAAAATTAACATTATTGAGATATGTGCTCAGGGTGAAAATTCATCAGATCTTGACGGGAGGTGCTGACCACCGAACGTCAACTACCTTTTGTCAAGAGCAGTTTATCATCATCTATCATAATGATATCTATAGTTTTAATCACTTTTAAAATAATTTCTAAATATATTATGGCATATATATTGGGTTTATTTGAAAAATTATCATATTCCCTGTATATTGAGGTACCGGTACCTAAGCTAGTCGCTTACATGGACATACTAGCCTGACTGCCCCCAGTTTCTCCCCCGACTGTCCCCCGTTAACATAATCGGCTCAGTGGATGTGGGCTTTAATTACAGATGGTATAGCGTTGCACATGGCAGTAGGCAAGGGTCATTCAATAAGGCTTGTCTCTTATGTCAACTTTGCCGGGAAGGGACCAAATGAAAACAATGCAAGCAGTTCCCATGGTGGATTTTGGTTTCAGGTTTTACGGAGACAGGATTGTTTTGATTTTGCTCTCTTGTGCCGTCCCTGTAAACCGATATCGTGTTTATCTATGGTTGTCTTTCAGAAATCAAGGCTCAAGACTGTTTTCATAATTTTTGTTTTGCTGAAATTTCTTTCCTAGTTTCGTATACATCGGGAATTGTGTTTTTTTCTACGTCCTAATCTCATGAAATCAGTACCGCGTATAAAAACAGTGATGTTTTTTTGTTTCGTTTTTTTAAAAAATGCAGAAAAAATACAATGATGTTTTCGTGTGTCTAGATCCCACTTAATTAAGAAAAAGTCCTATTCTGTGAAGGCCTATTTTTTTTGTCATATATTCATATCAGTTTTTGAATAAAGAGTTTTGCCTATCGGGGGTAAGACCTACGATTAGAAAAAGATGTGAACAGTCTAGGCTTAATGCCTATTAGATCAGATAAGTGATTGGACGCCTACTGCGCTAATGGCTTTGGTGGCCTTAGAGTAGGCGTATCAATGGAGTTTTAGCCTAATGGCATTTTGTGATCCTAATGGGATTACAATGGCATTTTGCGGTTTGGAGCGTTTGGGGGTTTCCCTCAGTTTTAAGGGATTCTCTCAGCTCTGAGCCTAGGCTGCGAAGAAGATGCGTGTTAAAGACGAATTTCTAACTGACCTTTTCTCTGGGCTCGGCCTGGCGTTATGTGGGGCATATTTATTTACGCATGATCGGGTGTTCTAAGTGTGGCTAGTCTCTCGTTTAGCTTAGGAAGATGATTCTGTTGAAGAGTGCATGATCTTTCCGGTATGAATTAACGCTATATTTAACCGAATAGGTGAAGAAACCCCCCTTTCTGTTACTTCTTAAAATACAAATCAATCTTTTAACCTTATTCAAGGCAGTGGAAGTCTATCATTCAATATTAAGGTATTTTATATAGGTAAAGATAAGGTGGTTTAAGATAAGAGATAAGGAAGGGGTTGGGTAAATCATTGATGTGTTTATATAGTATATGTACAGGCGCCCACAGTTGCTATATATAAGATAAATACAACTCGCTAAAGGGTCTGATCCACTGATCAGTTTTTAACCTTAAGTCTTGATCTAGTTTGAAAAGAAAAATGATGGAAAATCTAATGAAACACCGGGCAGGTGAAATTCTTTTTATACAAAAAATGGGTAGATGGACGCGGTGACCTATCCTTTCGCCGTTTCGGTATCAATCGGTCAAATTCTATCATTTTTTCTTTCTAAAATATTAACAAATTGATCAGAGCGCAAGGTAATGAAAACTAATAGGTGGGACAGACCCATAAGGCCATTTAAACGCGCCTGATGTTGTAAAATGCTGAGCTAAGTCAATGTGGTGATGGGAGCATAATAATATGCAACACTTTTGAAATATCAGCCTAACAGTAAGGCACAAATATATTTACAAAACATATTTCTAATATGATTGCAAGAAACGAAAAAAAGGGAATATTATATATACGTAGCGCACAATAATTTCAACAAGCAAAATATTAGATTTTTTTTTTCATTTCAAGGCGTCAACTAATTTGCATGGGAGTATATCGATGCTTTTGTTTCTTTCAAATACTTCAAACTTTTAGACACATTCCTGGATTTATTACGAGACAAGTATATTCTTGATTATATTTTCCTTAGATCAATTCCATTACGAAGCTTTATCCCATTCAATCATTACATCTATCTTACTTTCCAAATCCTTCTCAGATCTTTTCTGCCAAAGAGTCTTCTTATGTAGATGCAATATTCGAAAAAATCTCATCTTTTAAAAAAAATGTCCATAGATCACTACTGATAGCTATAGAAAGCACCCAAAGCAAAGCTTCTACACTTCCTATGCTAGGAGGCGTTGATCTATAGAAACCTAATGGTCTTTACCAGGTTATAGATGGAACCATTCAGACGCTAATTACTGATCGTACATTTGTTTTCTCCTCCTCCTTCCTCCCTGAAGACGAGAGATGTGGCCAGGCTTTTCTACATACACCTGTTGGCAACGTTTGCTGGAGAGTACACGACGCCAAAGTAAGGACCACCAGATACTTTCGGAGCTCTATACAAACCAGATGTCAAACAAGTTCGTCGAATTAATGGAAGACACACAAAGAGTCTATAGGAAGGTAAGTGGCTGATCCCGTCTAGGCCCAAAGTTGAGACAGTCCCTTCAAACGAAGGGGAAGCCTCTCGCCTCAAACCGCTAAGTTCCATTATAATTCCATTAATACAGCAACATGTCATTATATTCCCATTAAAACGCCTAGATATTAGGTCAGGAAACCGATTAGCGAAGTAGGCGTCTAATCACTGACATACCATTCTTATGTAATCTGAGGGTTTGTACCTAGAGTGGATCGGGTAGTAGGCTGGCTGGCTGTAATCTCCTCTGGGAAATAGTATTCTTATTATTAAAGTTGTATTCTCAGCTAATTTCTTCTTTGAAAAAATGAAATTTTCTATTTTGGGGGTCTATTCATTCATGCCCCATCATCCAAATGTCACAGAGATCCATGGTGGATAAGGCGTATTTTTCATTTCTTGATGTAAATGTAGATATTATATTGGTCCTAAATGAATAAAAAATAAAAACAAAATTATAGAATATGGATAGGATTTCAGCCTGTTCTTGGTGTACATTTTTATCTCTCAAATTGTTCATTTGAGTGACCCACCAAAATCCCTGATTCTCTATCATCTTAAACTTTGGGAATCCTCAATGAAATTGAAAATGTTGGGACATCACTAGCTAGATAGGTATATCAAGAGGCCAACAAATTGCACTATTGATCCCAGATTGTCACTGTAGATCAAAAATAAAATTATGGGGAAAATAACCACGAAAAAGCCATGAAATCCAGAAACAGTTAAGGAATTCAACGAAATATCAATTTTTCTTAATTTTCTTTATTCAAATCAGCACTCAAAGAATCCAAGAAAGAAACAAACATCAAGAAAAATAACTTTTGGTTGATTTAGCCGGGGATACAGCTTTAAACGACGTGAATTGAATTCAATGCCTTCTTGGCTATATATATGCTATATATATATATATAGTACCTATTTCTGTATGTATTGAAATTCAAGGCTCTTGAAATGACACTCACCATATGAGCTCTGCCACAAATCCAATTTCACCACCAATTAATTCAGACATTTTGTGCTTGATTAAACAGAGATTTGATACCTAAATAGAGATTTGATACCTAAATAAAAATTCGATACCAGTCTTTGAAAAAAATCATTTGACAAAGACCATGTAGTAGCGTCGTGTTACCTATTAGAGAGTAGTCGTCATTGTATAAAACGTGTCCCTGTGGACCTGGTCTTGTTGTTGATATATATATGCTTCTTTATTTTCAGTGTCGACAAATTGGAGTTGACAGTCACGAAGAATTGATAAAAGTCCTCAATGAATTGCAAAATGTATGTATAATATATTGTGGTTACGGTAATTTCCATACTCAAATATATATCATACACGTTTCCTGGTCATCTAGATTTCATATATATTTAATTATTAAAGAATTTAAAAAAAAATAAGCGTTGCGTGATATTTGTTCACTCAAATTCAAATTTGTTAAGTACAGAAGCAGGGAAGTTATACTGTATAGTATACAACCCTGCTCAATGTAATGATAACTGAATGACCTAGCTGGCACGGAAATAATAGAAATATATATTTCCTTAAATGTATTGTTATAATTATAAATAGAAACAGGATAACTATGATATACATAGCCGCACCATCAACCCTATACCTTGCTATTACGTACACGTACACTTGAATGGGCTGTATGTATTGCTATGATATAGATAGATATGTATCTAAAGTCCGAACATTTTATAGATATTTTGTCATTCTTTAATGTAAATGTTAAACATATGATGAAAGATACCAAGCGATACCATACTAAATAGCTTGGTATTTTTCATATAATTCCTTTGTGATATGTTCATCAGATGTTTTACTTGAATCAATATCTGTCAGTTGTCATGGAGAATAAGTGGTGATGTGTTTCAGGAAAATGAGTCACAAGTCTCAAAAAATGGATTTTGAGATATTATCATATTTGAAAAGATGAGATCGAGCCGATTCCAATGATCGTAAACAATAGGACATCTAACAAATATTTCTATATTTTAAGTTTGTTATTTTTAGTTTTGAAAAAAAAAATGCAATATTTCTGGGTGGACAATTACTAGTAAGTAACTAAATATACTCTATAAGATGATCTTCGAAATGCATAAATATATTCAATACACTGTCCTGAAATTCATGCTACAATAAACATTAGATACCCCAAAAATGAAAACATTCCCACAAATACATCTTGTGAATAAAACACTTAGAAAAAGAACAATTTTGCGACTTGTGACTTATTTCCCATCATTTCTCATCACATATGAAAAATGTCAATATCAATGTGTGTTATTGCAGTCGATGAAGACGTACCACTTGTACCACGGGGAGTCGAAGCAAGCCGAGATGAAGCTACGCTACCACGAGGCGCAGAAACTTAAAGTAGAGCAACACGCAGGCAAGGGCACTCTCAGCCGCAAGTTCAAGTCATTCGAGAAACAAATAGAGAAGGTAAATTTTGGAGTAATAATAATAGAAACGCCAATAAACCTGCAACTATTCCAACCTGATTCGTTCCCATGATTGTTTTAGATGAGTTGCCTTCCATCAATTTTTTAAAGAATAATAATTAAAGAATAATAATAGTATTCGGTCACTGTCCTTGGAACAGCTATCTTATCTACAAAGTAACATCTCTCATTTTTTAAAAAAACAACAAAAGATAAAAAAACATCTCCCATTTAGAGCCTCAGGAGCTTGGTATGGAAGTGGCTCTATAGGACGAAACATAACAAGCATAAAGGACAATTAAAGATAATAATAACAATAATAATTTATTTATGAAGCAGAGCATTGACAAAATGGCGGCATATATCTGGCATCTGGCAGGTGGCCAGTTCTTCCAATTTGCATCTGTGGGAAAATACAATGAAGTAAAAAATAAAAATAATAAAAAAAAAATACAGTGAAGTTGAAAATGCAGTAACAATGATTTTCCTGGCTGTGTAGGCGTCCTAATGACATTATAACGACATAATGTGGTTCAATGCGAGAGGCTTTCCCTCAGTTTGAAGGGACTCTCTCAACTCTGAGCCTAGACTGAATAACAACAGTAGATTCTCCTAATTACTTTCTGTACTGGAAGTAATCTACCAGTTACAATAACTAGTGGTTATTCAGCTTACATTTATCTTTTGATAATATAAATTGTGATATTATATAAATACTAATCTTATAGTCAAAGGATTAAAGAAAAGTCGGTTGGGAATGTTGACTGGATTATCATGAGTTTTTAAAGCGGTTTTTCTCGCTATTTTCATCTCTAGTGGAATTTCTTTATTATTAATTATTCATTACCACATATTTTTATCAGGAAAAGTTTAAATTCTAATAGATTGATGATTTTAAAGATATTAAAAATTCTCACAATCAGAAATGTGTGTCTTTTATAGCAGTTTAAAATAATTGTAAATACGTATGAAGTCGTCTGAAAATGTACAATTGGCCTTCACCAATCCCCTCAAATAAACCAAATTTTAAACAGAAATGATGTTCAAAATACAGTCCAACCGATTGTCTTAATCAATACAATACCATATATATATACTCCGATATACCTAGTATGTACCATGTTCAGCCTAATGTAGCAGAATTCACTAAATGTGTAAGGTTACCAGTTGTACATTTTACCTGATTCAGGTAGAGCAAAAAGTCTCCCCAAATGTATAACCAATTTGCGTCAAATTTAAGAAAATATCTCAAAATCTGAGCGGCTAAAGTTCATCTAATTTAAAAACAAAAATAAAAATCTGATAGACCATAAAGTGCCTTTCTGTCTCTTTTCTCTGTCTCTCTCTATCTCCCTTCTTCTCTATCTCTATTTCCTGGGTATGATCATAAACTGCCTCCCTCTCAGCTCTCCCGCCCTTGATATAACCATATTAAATGTGTTGATAATTTGTTTTTGAAGGGGGTATATATAAATGTGTTGATAAGGGTGTAAAGCAACCAATCTCACTCACTCACTCTAAAACTCTGATATATACTACTAATACTTCACTGTCTATTGTGGGGAAACGTTGAGTATATTTGTCCCTACCTCCTCCATGCCCATGTGCTGTTTACTCATAATAAAGCCTTATCTTATAGCGGCAGGCCAAGTACGCCAAGAACAAGTTGAAAGCCCTGAGAGCGCGCAACGACTATCTCCTCTGTATAGAAGCTGCCAATTCGGCCGTAAACAAATACTTTGTGGACGATTTGCCCGACCTTATAGACGTGAGTTATACCTTGTGTTTTACTGTATTGACACCACTCAGATCGACATTGATTACATCTGTAAGTGGATATAAAGGGCCTATAGTCCACCAAACCAATTCTCATGCGATTTTGCGCCGCAGAGGACTTTTTTATACTGAATTCTGTGGGAATCGCATGAGAATCGGCTTAGTGGACTAAGCCCTTTAGTCTCACACTGGATGATAGTTATACATGTTGGCCGGGAAACTTTGTACTTGTATGCCATGACTTTATCTGGTGTACATGTGTAGCTATACTTGATTTTTTTTTTTTTTTTTTTTTTTAATAAATGGACACATTTATGTATTGTTTTTATGCTGAGGCAACATTTCTTTGTATGAGATAATTTCTTTTTATGAGTTGATATATGTATGTGAAAATCGTATTTTTCTGAATAGAATAGTTCTCTGAAAATGTATAAGTTAAATTTAGATATTAAAACCGTAAAGACGTTATGTATTTTATTTACTTGATGATTTTCTTAATATTAATTTCTTGTGATGAAAAGTATCACAAATGTGAAATTCTCGGGAATAAAAACTTATTAAAAAATATATATATGTAGCGAGGCGCACACTATAACCTTGAGTCAGTGGCCTGATCCTGCTCTCTAGTCTATTACCTCCATATTGATAACCAAATGAATGATACATACGTTGTATGAAAAATCAATTGTATCTTTTATTCAGCCATCATCGATCTCATTAACTGTCTTTTTTTAAACAAATTTTATTTGACAAATTTTACATTAAATTTATTGTTTCCTTATTGCATTGATGTTGGTCTGTAACATCGTGTTCTAATCAATTCAAGTATTTTTCATAATGTATTCTTTCTCAAAAATGTATTTAAACTAAACATGGACTTTCTTTCTGTACTTTCGAAGAAATAAATTTGTGAACTAAAATCTTCCCTCCTCCTCCTGTCTTGCAGTGCATGGACTTTGGTTACCACATTACAATGCAGAGGGCGATGCTGATGCACATCTCGGCCGAGGATAACTGCATCAAGTCCCGCAACGCGTGCGTCGATCTCATGAACAGGTGTGTCTCCGATCTCGACCAGCGCGCCGACAAGCAGCACTTTCTGGAACTATCCAATCAAGCCTTCAACGTGCCCAAGCGATTTGAGTACCAGTCCCACAAGGGGGATGAGGTGCGTAGGATTTTTTTTTCATTTTTTTTTTATTACAAAATTGGCCGTATATTTAAATGTTTTTGAGATGGTTATATGGGTCAGATCGTCGGAGAATGTACAATCTTCAGATCTACACATTTAGTAAATTCTACTAAATTTGACTGGAAAATGGTCAATACTAGATATATCTGAGTATATTTGGTATTGCGTTGATTCAGACAATCTGTCTGGATGGTAGAAATTCATTCCTTTCTTAAATTTGGATTATTTGAGAGGATTGGTGAAGGTGAATTGTACATTTTCTGACGATTTCACCCATATCACTGCTCGACCCTGTACCCTTAGAATAATAATTATACAGCTTCCATTGATTTAATTAAACATGATTTGAGCTAATTCCTCCTCCCTCTAAGCAGAATTAATTTCAGGGATGCAAGTCGAGGTTCAGTATTTGTACTGAAATCTGTATGTGTGAAAACTTCCACAAATTGACAAGTCTGCCCCCAAATACCACCTTTTATAACTAGATCTCGTCAAAAAATATTCTGATTGTTTAAATTGCGTCTGCTTCTTCCAAAAACGTAATTCTCACCACCTGGTAAACTTTTAAGAACAATATTCTTTTTAAAAAAGTTTACAAATTCTGTACGGAAAATACATGCCCTACATAATAAAATAATTGTTTGTTGGAAATTTACAGCATTTCCGACCCAAACCGACTTGTGTCCCTCAGTCTTTAAACATGATTTAGGCTCAATTCCACCCTGAACAGAGTTGATTATTCCTTGATTCAAGTGAGGCTATGTGAACGGAACCCTCTGATTTGGTTCTTCGCTAATTTACCAGTGAGACAATTAATAATAAAAATAATAACATGGCATTTTGATTCTGCACTCTCTGCTTGTTTCGTGACGTCCTCATGTAGTTTTGCAGAAAAATAGTGATTTTATGTATAGTTTTCTGGAATAATTAATTCAACCGTAGTGTAATTGTAATTAACGACTTGATTAATTAATCAACCCTTTTTCATGTTCTCCACTAGTTGGGTTGGGTGTTGTACGTTGATACAATGTAGTATTGTGTTGTCTTGTTTCCTTTAAAGCCAACATCCGACTCTGCTTCAGAAATCGTACGTTATCCAAATATTTCGTTAGAATCCCTTTTTTCACCGACCTAAGTCTGTTCCAAAGACATGTATTCGTTAAGACTTTTGCCGTTGCTAGTTTCCTTAAGTTGTCACAGCATGTTGTCAATACAGGAAACCACCTGTGCATGATGAAGCACACTACTACTGCCGCCATGTGAGGAGCAGGTCTATTGTTGTATAATAAGTCTCTCCTTTATGTTATATCTACCTTCTGGTGACTTTGGAAAGACAACTCCTGCTTTTTCTTCATTTATACATACATACGTACTTATAACATAACCTATATACCATATATACATACATCATACATAATGTATATGCACATACATACATACATACATACATACATACATACATATATACATATACAGATATATACATACATACATACATACATACATACATACATACATACATACATACATACATACATATAGCAGTATTCAAATTTGGACTTAATCTATAATAACATTATTTCGCTGGAAAGTCTAAATAATGTTATTTTTAAGAAATGCTTCAAACGTCAGGGAATAGGTGCATTGCTATGAACCGAGTGCTATGCTAAAGGGCCTAGTCCACTAAGCCGATTCTCATGCGATTCTCACAGAATTTAGTGCAAAAGAGTCCTCTGCGGCGCAAAATCGCATGAGAATCGGCTTGGTGGACTAGACCCTTATAAGTCTTGTTCGTGCTTTCTATTGCGGGTCGTTCATTCCTTCATTCATATATTCCAGGTTTGTCAAGTTAGCGCACAGAAGAGTGTTCAAGAAGACTTATTGGACAGATCAAAGCAACTAACGAATCGTCTAAACAACCTGCGGCTAGAAAATGGCGAGGTAAGTCGAGCAGTTTTCATTCAAGCTCTTTTAAAAGTTGCCCTTCTCTTTTTTATATTTTTCTTGTTTAAGAAGCCGAGGCATTCTCTTTTATTCAACTGAAGCACCAATGCTACTCTCGCTATTTTTACTTCTATAGTCTGTCCGAAAAGTAGTTGACACGTGATTCCTTAGCTCCTTTAAGGGGAGGGAAAAGTGGGAGATTATTATAGATTTATAGTGGAATTGCTCTCCCCAATTCTCATAGAAGGTCAATTCTCATAGAAGGTCAATTCGGTTTCGAAGATATTTTACATACAAAATATTCTTGAAACCAAGGCCATTTTGGAATGAGGTTACTTGATAATTTCTCTTCCCAATTCCCACAGAGGGTAGTATACTACCAAATAATACTATCAGTAAAAGGTCAATTCGGTTTCGAAGATATTCTAAGTGCAAAGTATTCTGAACAATGTTCTATCGAGAATATCATTTTAGATTAATTTGTAATTTTACTTAAAAACTCTCCACAAATATTTGTGGCAGTTCTCAATACACAACTTGTGAATCAGAAACCGATCATCACAATAATGGAAAAGTTACATAATAAAAAAGTTTAGTAATAGATTGCTTTTTTTTTTGCTTTTTTCAGATTTGGAAAACAATCGAGACTGCTGAGAAGTCGCTGATGGAGATGCTCAATGTTAAAGACTATGATGTGTCCGCCTTGTTTGCTGAGGAGAAATTTCCGCCCAAATCACCGATCGAGTTCGCTAAGAAACGCTCGGATCGGTTAGAAACAGAAGCCTTCTACGTCAATGTGAGTTCTTTTTTTTGTTTTGTTTTTTTTTGTTTACAAAACATAACTTTATTCAATATATCAACAAAGAACCCTGAATGTGAGTTCTTTAGCAGTCTGTTGGGTTTTTAATAGGTTTTTAATCCTAACAATTTCGAGGGCAGATCCCGATATTTTCATGTAATACAATTAAATTTTCGAAAAAAACGTTAATACCGTTGTACAGAAACTGAGTGTTTCACATGATGATACTAGAACATGTACGTTTTAACCTTAATCATTCAAGCTTTTAAAGAAGAAATAAACACTTTAAACTACTCTCTTTGAACTCAATGAAGCAGTACAATATGAATGTATGGATTATTTTGAAATGGGGATATCATTTTGTCATACAAGTAGAGAAACTAATATCAGTTTTTATTGTATATGCATTGGATATGAAACAAGGTATCTATAGAGTGGGATACGTTGCATGCGTATACCACTGAGTGGTATACGCCACCCCGCAGCCTAAACCACTGGAAGTATTTTTTGGGAAGAGGATCCTATTCAGATTATTAAACTTATATTCTAAAAGCATATATAATACATCAGTTAACTAACTGGTTGGTTTCAGTCGCTTAGAATATAACACTCATTGATACTCAACGCATATAGTGTAAACATCTTGATATATTTGGCGATAGACAAGTATTTAGAAAAATAGGGAAAATATATATATGCCAACAAATATAAAAAGATGCAAAAATGGGTTCACTAATTTCATACAAGACACATTTAGATATTTCAATGGTTGATCTGCTTAAGCAAAAACAAAGCTGATTGCAATAATAATTGCGTTTCGGTAACTTTGTTTCAGAAATTCGGAGATTACTTGCGCTGTAACAACCTGACGACCAGGCTGGAAGCTCGACTCCATTCTATACAAAAGGCTCTAGGCGAGAGCGGCACTGCAGCTGGCAATCAGGCGTAAGTACTCTATTATACACCTTGCAGTTGATACAATATATACAGTGGAACCTCTCTATTGAGACCACCCTTGGCACTGACTGATTTGTGGTCTCATAGCGAGGTGGTCTCATTAAAGGGGCTAATCAGGGGGAAAAACATAACGTTAACGATCAAGCAGAATGTTTCATCTCACACTGTATTTTGCATACATGTATAAATAACAATGCGACGTAATTCACAAAAAAAAATACGGTCGGTTACGTAATTGAGATAGGTTTGCTTGCGGAACCTCCCTATTGATATTACCAGGGAGGTGTAAACTAGCTCCCGGATATTACCCATATTATGTAATGATGAACTTGTATCCCTTGTTCTTAAAATGATATACTTTTATTACCAGGCCTCCATCCTTGCCACCGAAACCCAAGAAAAGGAGAATCGGACGGCCGCCTCTCGTAGGCCAACCTAAACTCTTTGGTGGTAGCATAGAAGAATATGTTGAGGTAAGGAGATTCTTTGAGTTACTCTTTTTGAAAGCATCGGTGCCTTTGGGAAACTGGTGCATTCCCAGCTAACTCAACTAATTTTTCTCATTTTTTTTCTTTCTTTGATCCTTGTTGAATGTAGAGGATGAAAGATTTGAATACTGAAAATTAAGAAAAATTGCTATTTTTTGTTTTACATGAATTCTTGGCTTTTTCTAGAAAATATTCTGGATTCTGGCTGGTGTACGCTGACATGAATACTCTCTAAACGTATTAATGTTCGCGCAGTATTTATTTTCATGCACCCACTTTTGTGTGTGAAAAGGTGTAATTATTGCGTAAACAAGGCGTGAGACTTCCTTGCTGCGCGAATTTAAATCCGCGCAAAAAGGTGTCAAAGTAGTTAGTGCGCGAAAAAAAATTACTTTTAATCATGTAAAATGATTTGATTTTGTAACAGGGAGAACATGACAAAATCATTTAATATTTTATCTAAGTGACTTTCAGATGGAGGAATGAATAGACCAGAAAATAGAAATTTCATTTTGCGACGGAAATTAGCCAATAAAGCCGTTTTAATAGGGTACAGAGAACTTAGTATGGTTATAAAGTGACATGCTTGAATAAATCTGTCATTTCAAATCAAAATAAATGTTTACTTATTACGATTTCAGGCAACAAGTCAAAAGATCCCGTTGATAGTCCGAAGTTGTATACGAGTAATAAATTCATATGGTAAGTTATCTTCATGATGTATAGTTTTATATGTTTGGCCAAGTGCTCCCCTTATGTATGGTTATAACAACTTAAAAGGTTTTCTTTATTTGGATTTCTATCAAGACTTTGTGTATGAGAGGACGGATTATGATAAGTAAAGATGACAAATATCTTTGTACTGAGATTTTAGTGGGAAATGCACTGCAATAACTATACGGATTACTAAGAGATAATATTGGAGTAGGATGATGTAAAAAAATGAATAACAAATACATTAATACATGAATAGATTAATAGTATAAACGAACCTCTCTTGTAGAAATAATCCTGTGATTTCTTAACCCTTTCAGGTATGCATCATCAAGGGGTCTTCCGAGTTTCAGGCTCTCAACACGAAATCAACGATTTCAAGAATCAATTTGAAAAAGGTAAAGTAAAATAAATTACATTTCTTGAATTTGTTCACAGCGAACCTGGTGCTTTAGTCAGAACATGTATGTTGAAGTACTCTCCTAGATTCAGTGATCAAAACGTATATATATGGAAGTAAACTTAAATTAATTCTAAAACTCCGAAAACAATTTCTCCTTCTGTTACCATCTGTTACGTTGAATAATAGGTGTATTACTTTAGGGTACTGTACATCTGTGCTCTATTTTTTCAAGAACTTTATGATATTGTCTTTTTAATCAAGTGATATTAGGGTGTACAGTATAATATCATACTGTACAGTAGGGTACTGAAACTCTGCACACGAGTATATTCTCTATAACTCTATTACATTCATATAGACATATCATGATATGTGTCAGATTTTCAGAAAATGCACAATTTACAGTTCAACACATCTATCAAATTCTGCTAAATTAGAGTGAAAGATATAATATAGGTATAACTATCTGAGTATATTTTATATTTTGTATGGTTATGTTGAACTGTATCTTGAACCTAATTTTCTTCTTAGATTTGGGTTATTTGAGAGGATTAGTGAAGGCTAATTGTACATTTTCTGAAGACTTGACCCATATGTTTACTTCCGATGCTAATGTTAAATATTGATTATCAAGTTGGTGACAGGTGTGCTAAAATTTTCTAACCTTATTTTTCCATTTGTGTAAATAAAAGGTCAATAATAATAATATGGTGTGTTCCAGGGGAGGACCCACTATTTGACATAGTTGACGGGAAGGACATCAACTCCGTGGCCGGTGTACTCAAGCTTTACTTCCGGGAGCTGCGGGAACCTTTGTTCCCGACCCAGTTCTTCGACCAGTTCATCAACCTCAGCCGTACGTACCTCATCAAATTCATTTTCAATTTATTCAGTAACTTTTTCGCAAGATCAGGGAGGTATATACTAACTCCCTGGCAAGATGTATTAAGTAAAATGTACGAAATGGGATTTGTTTGCTAATATATATGTAGGAAATAGTGATCCGATTTACTTAAAGAAAGTACGGTTTCCTTTTGTGTATGCATTATAATAGTAACCTTGTCTATGCTGATATAGGAATTCAAACAATGTAAATGACGTTTCAGGTCTCGATGACAACCCTGAGAACATGGCCCGACTGAAGGAACTGCTCCATTCACTACCTCGACCCACCGTTATTGTCATGCGCTACCTATTTGCCTTTCTAAACCAGTAAGTTTACAAGAACACTGTGACTGGACATTGCATCAGCCCACTATGTCGTAAAACCCTGCAGTAAGTAGGCTGCAGGAAGTGGGTTGAAGCATGTCCGATGTTCCCAATAACTTCAAAATCACTTCATTGAAAAAAATATTTTGGGTAAATCATCATAAATTTACCCAGGTAACATCACTTGAGATCTATGTAAGCCATCTTGAAAGTTAGAGCCTTGTACATGCAGCCAATAAAAAGCCTTTTATAACTTTGTGTGGGGCATTGAATGTCGTAAATCCACAATTAATATAGTGTGGATAAATAGTCAAATAATAAAGATTTCTATATTTTACTTCACAAAATTCCTATATTTTCCCTAAATTTACTACAGAATGTCCTATAATTAATCCTGGATTTTCGGTAGAAGCTTCCTATGAAAATTCCTATAAATTATTTTGCCAACATCCTGTTTGAGCCCTGATGGGGAGAAAATTACGTCCCAACCCTTTTCACTTTTTAATCGAAAATGCTGTGATGTGCTCCGTCACCTCTGCTATCTCTATAAAACTAATTAATCATTTCTTATAGGTTTTACTAATCAAGGTATTTCGATGTACATTTTCCACCTGTATTTGCCATTTGTTGTTTGTTAATATCTGTATGTGGCATCCATTGGACGACCTGGGCAATCAGAAATGCAATGTGTCACCAAATAAACAAAAAAATGATTTTAACATACCATCATATTAAACAAGATGAGAATAACTGAATTCCAAAATGTTAATATCTAGGAAATCTTTAAGTATTTCTATATTTTATGTTTCAATTTCTTTTATGTATGAAAAACTAGATACCCCAAAAATAGGAACATTCCTACTAGAGATCATGTAAAACAATAATACATTCAATTCACTTCTTTGTCTTCTTCAGCCTATCAGAATTCAGTGATGAAAATATGATGGAGCCTTATAACTTGGCCATATGCTTCGGTCCAACATTACTCCCCATCCCTCCCGACCGCGACCAGGTACAGTACCAAAGCGCTGTCAACGAACTCATCAAAAACATTATAGTCCACCAAGAGGAAATCTTCCCGAATGATGGTGGCCCGGTCTACGAAAAGTGCATCGTTGAAGATGGGTAAGTCCCTTGTTGTTACATTTATAGATTCAAACTAGATGTTGTGCAACTTTGTGACCATTTTTTTAATCGTTATGTATTGCTGCAGTAAATTTGTTTTTATTTGGATGAAGCAACAACCATGAGTTTTTATTCCAAGTGTGCTACTATACACTACTATACGTCTTTGCCAGTGTTCTAAAACTTTTTGATCCATTGTAGCATGGTTAAGTTCATAATTGGTTATATTTTCAGTTTAAGAATGCCAAGTTTTGTTTAATGATCATGTACTGAGTGGTTGTGTCCCGTTCCCTATCATCTAAAACTGCTAATATCCAACTGATCTGTTGAGTGCCCATAAACACTAATAAGTATACAAGACAGGTATCAGAATCTCTGAATCACAGGCCTACCATTTTTACTATCTCTATCTATGGTTACACAGTTTAAAACAAATCCCCTTTTATACTTAATATGCTTAAAGGCGAGCGAGCTCATACATAGTCTGGGGGTGGACTAAAACCTGGATGAATCAAAGCTTTTAATGTTGGGGAGTTCTGTATAACAAGGGTGTGGGGGACTTCTCCAACTTGTCCAACATTGCCCTCCGCTATTTCACTCCAACCAGAGGCCGTGTAGGCGGAACAGAGCAGATGCTGTTATTGTATTTTTGGATGGGAGGGAAAGTTGAGTAGAGGAGGAACAATCATTGTTTGAAAAGGTCACCCACCTCCTCTCTGTCTCGTTATTAGTAATTTTTTTTTTCGTTTTTAGGAATTGCTAAAGTATAAATTCAGGGATTCAAGTCTTAAGTATTTGTACTGAAATCAGTATTGTTCAAAACAATCAAAAATTGTCAAATCTCCCCCCAAATTCCTCATTTATAACCAAATTTATTCAAAGTTTTTTATTTAAAAAAAAATCTCAAAATTTAAACATAGTTTCGTTTACATTTTCGATAAGTAAAATTCTCAGAATCCGATTAGTTTGGTCATCAAAATGTTTTCAAATCTCTTTTAATCTAATTCTGACTCAGTTTAGATCTATGCTCTGTACTTGTAGGTGCAGCCCTTTGATAAAAAGAATTCTTTCTGTTTTCTTCGAAAATCTTCAGTATTTTTGGCATAACACAATTTGCATACCTGTATGATGTTTGGGTCACCTAGCACAATTACCCATGAAGAGATTTATATTTACGTTTTATTGACATCTGAACTCGGTAGTTCATTCAGATCCTGCTACGTTTTTTCCTAGAATCTTTTTACATACTCCCTTCTGGCAAGTCACCAAAATGAAGGATTTTTTAAAAAAAACAAACCCCAGAACTGGTAGTTGTCTAGCAAAGACATGATTATCGAACACTTTAATTAAGAACTCTATAATAATATGGTTGTTTTTCCTCTACTCACATATCCGCTCAATGAAAGACAGGCGTTATGGGTATACAGTTATCCTTCAGTTAGGCTATATGGTATCAGACCACAAGCTGAACACACTAAGTGTACATGCGACACCTGCTTCACCAGAATACTAACACGAATGTGGCCTTCGAGTTATATATATATGTATACATCATATGACGCTGTAAAAAGTTAAGAAACTAACATTAGAATTTACATATTGCATTAAACAAACACACTGTCCAACACATCCATTCAACAGATACACTTTCAAATTTAAAAATCAGGTGAAAAAACTTAAGCACAGAACAAATTATAAAAGTTTAAAACACTGATCTAAAACCAAGAACATGATTACATTCCCATCAAGCCTAGATAGAATTCACAGCCCAACACTAGCTTTAACACAAGGTTGCACCGGTACATGGCTATGATCTCTCGCGGTGTCTGCTGCTGTCAAATCTTTGTAAGCTGGAAGTTATTTCATATTATACTGCCAGGTCGGAGCCTACCGACTCACCACTATGGACCACGGGCTCAGAGTCATGGGAGGCGGATGATGAATGTCGCGAACTTCGACGTTTTCGCAATTCTTACACTTACATAGAGTCAGATCCCTGGGAGCTCGTCAATGAAAGGGATCCACCGCGTCTGTCCAGGAACACTGCCTCCAGGAATAGCCTTCCTGCTCATATACGCTTCTGATAAATGGCAAACTGTACAGAAAGTTGATAATAGCCCTTCTCCACTATGTCGCAAGCACAATTAAGCGATTGTTGCAGCCGAATCGCAAGTACTTGCAAGGAAATAAGAGGAGCACTAGCGATAACTGGGTGCCCACATAGCCGGAAAAAGTATTTATCTTGATTTCTGACAATACATGGACATGAAATCTTAAATTCTGTCCATATTCATATCAGAGGTCTTAAGACCGTCTTAAACTTGCCAGAACGGAAATGTCATTGAAGAATACAAATTTGGCTCAGATAAGCTATTCCCATAAAGGAAATCCAGTTTCTCATGCATAAAATCTTCCTTTTTAGGCCTTAAAATATTAAGAAATGTCTTTCAAAGGTTTTAAATTTCCCCAGCCCATGGCTGCTGGCACCCTAAGTTAACTTGTTAGAGGCAATTCGATTGCAGGAATATCGCAATTCAAATCGCAAATTGCTGCTCACAAGTTATCACAAGCCCCTGTGAGGTAGTGGAGGAGCCATATAAGGAGGCTTTCTTGTACAGTAGACTTACTTACCAATCCCTACATGTCAGAGGAGTAATGGCAGGCCTCATAACCTCACTACAGACTTCATAGATTGTTTCCTCTATTTGGGGATATTTTCCTAGAATTTTTCCATTTTGGAATAAAGGTTTTCCTGATATGCTCCATAAATTTATACTTGAGCATTTGGATGGGATGCTGTGGTATCAACCAGTCGGTGTAATGAGATATTAGGGCCATACCCGTCCCTAAGACATTGAAATGAGGTCACTATGTCAGTGTCCAGATGTCTAGAAAATGTTCAAGCAATGGTTCTCAGGTCATAGAGTAGTACACTTTGCATCATGTTTTCTCTGATAAAACTTACACTATCATGAAAAAGCCTGTACACATATTCAAGATTGATACCAACCACTTGTTTTCCTTATAAACTTACTAGATTTTACATGGAATGCTTACGCAAGACTTATGTGTTTTCCGTAATTTCCCGCCCGTATGAGGGTCACATCCTGGCATATGTGGCCTCATTCCATGGGGTTAGGGACGGGTTTACTTCTGAGTGGGATCTGCTTAATCTCCCTAATGGATCAGAGGGTATCAGTGCCAGTTATCCATGAATGATTCCTTCATCATGACCTGCTAAGTTGTCTTGATGCATATTTGCTTAATTAAGTCAGGTACAAGGAAATTGAGAATACCAAAAGAAGGTGACATTTATCCCTTATAAAACATTCTAGAGGAGCATTTTATATCATTTAAACCCTTAAATTCCTTAAACTTTCTAAAAATGTCCTGTATTTTCTTATTAAAATCCCTATATTTTGCCAGTACCCTGTTATGAGGCCTGTTATGAGCTATTTGTGTAAACCATACAGCGGATCCCTCAGGGGTTCTATGGACTTGGTGAGGGGATTCATATATGATATGTTACAGAAAAATGTGTTTTAAGTCGAAAAGAATTTTGAGATACCATCATATTCTTTCCTTGCTTATCATATTTGAAAATGATATTATGAGATCAATTGGAGTCCAACGATGTTAACATTTAGGAAATTAAAAAGGATGTCTATATTTTATGTTTGAAAAAAAAAGTTTTATAAAGCAATATTTCTGGGTGGACCATTACTAGGACAGTAGCTAGCTAAAAAAAATATACTCCGTACGATGACCTTAGAAACACACAAGAACATATTAAATACACTGTCTTGAAATTTGTATTCATACAACTTAAATATCAATTTTGCGACATGAATTATTTTTCTGTAACATCCCATATAATGTAGGTGTATCCACGGAGGGAAGGACTGGTATTTGATGTACAAAATACATCCTATGTCCTGGTGTTAATCATTGGAGTCATTTGTATTCTCAGCTATTACAGAAAACAAAGTTTTACCAAATCTACTCATTATGACTTGTAGGACTGTGGCTGGGAGAAAATAATAAGTCACTGCAGGAAAGTCTTTCGGCGGGTCACCAAAATATAAATGTGAAGCTTTAAGAAGCCCTGTAGCAAAAACAACCGGACAAAATCCTCTCAAACCGTAGGTCAAATTACTTTTAGATGGGTTCGAAAAGAACAAAGCAAAAAGTCGAAAATCTTTAGTTTTGACCGATGTTAACTGAGAGTGCTGCTCTAACTGCATTGGTGTTAAGGACTCCTAGCATAAGACCGTATGGTTTACAAGGAGAAAATTGAAGTGTTATTCTTCACAGTCTATAATTGATATCTGATTTCGAAATACCGGTGACAAATGAAACCTCTGTAGGATACACCTATAACTTTCGCAAAGTATATGTTTATATACTTGAAATATGTTGAATAAGTGTCGATGTATTATGTACACTTGTGGTGTCACTCATATGACACTATTTTGTCTTTAAGCGTTATCTTATATACGCATTGAAATCTGTACTTGTTCAAGAGGACCAATTAATGTTTAACAATGAATATGGACAGAAGTTATGTACATAGTTGCCATCGGAGTAGATGGTTGTGAATGTTACTAGTATTGTTTTACCCATTTATGTGTATCAAAAAAGAGAAGACGCATACACGAAAAAAATATAGGAATTCAGGAAATTTACTGAATGATTAATCTCTATGCCATATTATAGCAACTGAATACTGTGTCTCAATAATGAGTACAAATATTGAAGAAGATAACATTGAATTTATTGCATTGTCTCAAGATAATATTGTTCAAATGATAAATCATGTGTCAGCTGTGTCCGCAAAATGTATTCCAATATGCTTAACTGTGGTCTTAAGTTGAAGCCAGTAGAAATTTTTACCTCATCATGCTTTGACATAAGGATGTCAGATCTTCTAGAATTGCCTTGATCTTTTTTTCTTTGTTTTTCAATTTGAAACTTCAACTGTTCATTCATCTTGGAGTGGTTTGATTCTTTCTGAAGAAGAAAACATAAAAAGTGCCCAAGATGTTTTGTTGACATGTAATACATTTTTCCTCCCTGGAGAGACAGCAAGTGATGCATGAATGGGTGAAATCGCCAGAAAATGTACAATAATTATTGACCTTCACCAATCCTCTCAAATAACCCAAATTTAAGACACAAATTTAGTTCAAAATCTGACATGAATACTGAGGATAACTACTGTCTGCATCTTATGGCTACAACTTAAGCAGAGTCGACTAAATTGGATAAAATGATGGAATCTATTTCATCTGGACTGAACCGGTCAGTTTGAAGATAATAATTTAATGGACACATGTGATGCCTAGTTGTGCACCTATCTGTAAAATCAGGAGATGGACATTACTTATTGATGAAGTCTGTTTTAGGTATTCAAACTCATATGTTAGAAATCTGTTCTCAAAAGAAATGAGAAATAATCATAAAAATTATGCAGCTGTAACAACTTACACCCATATAACCATTTGCTCACCAACTACTTACATGTATCGTTTAGGGGAACATAATTAATTACATAATTAATTTTGAATTGAGAGAAGTGTTTCCCTATATGGACCAAACTGTCAGGGATATTGGAATGTATGATTCTTGATGGAACTTATTATATAACAGGGGAAAACAGTCCATTTTGATTGATGCCTTTAGTTTGTTAATCTATTCATCACGGTAATCTACGCATTTAATAATAATTTTGAACATTTTTCGTGAAAGCAAGATTTTGACCCTTTCATTGCCTGATTTTATGTACACTTAAAAATCTAATAATCTATAACAAATGATGGCTTCGTTTACATAATTTTCATAAAGGAAACTTCTGTATGTATGTGACTTTGATATTAGATTTAACTCGACACAATTTATGTTGTATATAACCGTACGGACAATTCATGAAGTCATTCACCCACTGCCTCTAAAATGTGTGGCCAGAAAATGATAACAGCCTTATTTTGATTGTGCATTTTTAATTTCTCATAATCTGTTAAAGATATCCCACAATTTTATGGTTGTAAAATCTTTGTGTGTCAATTTTAGAAGGAGGATGAAATTTATGTTGTATTCTCCCATATTATCCTATTTCCTCTTTTGCTTCATAATACCTACCTAAAATTAGTATGTAACCAGAAGTGCTTAAATAAAATTGCGATAGACAGTACTTGTAAAAGTTTGAGTTTTTTAAAGAATTTTCATAAGTTGTTAGAAGTATGGTTATTAACCCACTTGGTTGCCAATATAAGCGACTTCATAAAGTGTCGGTAAACCCCAAAATTATTTATTTCTAAACATTATGAAATATCTGAATAGCGGAAATGTTATGAGAAAACCAACTTGTTTGCTAGTATTCAACTTCAGCGTCCCTAGTAACACTTTGTACAAGCAAGGCACCAGTGAAAGACCACTGCAAGGTGGGCTTGGGGTTGAGAAACGAAAATCGATTTGTGATATCCTGGGTGGTAAGATCTGGTTGTGACTAGCTGGATTGCAGTAGCCTGGATAGCTCAGTTGGTAGAGCATTGGAATGTAAATCCAAAGGTCCAGTGTTTGGTTCCCAGGCAAGGCTGATTTTCAGCGGGTTCACTACAAATTATTGTAACCATGAGAACAATGCAAACCAGTGCCTGAAATAATTATTTGAACCCCCAAAAAATATTCATTAATTAACTAGTTTTACCTAATTAGAGGAAGGGGAAAGTAGTTCCACAATTGAACACTTCTTTTGGGGCACCACTCTCAGCCTACGTCAATTTATGGCAAAGTCTTGAAATGAACATGAAAATCTACATAACAAGTCAGCTAGGATTGTGCTTTGAGTACCTTTCAGGTGCCATAAACTGACGTCAAAAATGGGTGTCAGTGCCCCCTTGTCTTAAACAGACTTGTTTACCTTAGTTTCTCAGTTGGTGCATTTGAGTGCATGCCTATAAGTCAGTCAGTCATAAACGAAAATACAAAAACTGGGACTTAGGGCTGTACTTATGAATCCATAAAGTTTGTTATCCCAGAAGTGGGTATTAACCAGTTTATTGACACTTTGAAGTAATTAATTTCAATTCTGTAGAGGTTTTTTGGTTTCCCAAAGCTATTGGAATGATTCCACGTGGTGAAGATCTTTCACTTTCTACAATTTAAGTTCTATCCACCCTCCATCTCAAAGCAATTTCAAACAGAAGCAAATTCTAAAATCCACCTAGGATAGGTGGATTCTAGAAGTTGATTTGATTTGATTTGCTTTCCCGATGTTATTTGAGCTAGTGTGAACAGAACTGAAGCAAATTAAATCATATTTGTTTGAAAATAATACTAGGGTATACCACACATTCCTACTTATTGATATACATAGAAACAGGTAAATGGCAAAACTCTTACCCGGTGTGAAATGGTAATTAGAAAATAATAATAGAGTTTACCACACTTTACTACTTATTGATATACATATATAGGTAATCAGGTACATAGTAATACACTAACCAGTGTAAAATGATAATTATACATATAAACAGGTAAATAGCAAAACTCTTAACCGGTGTAAAATGATAATTAGGAAATAATTAGAGCACACCACACTTTGCTAAGTGCCGACGCCATTCTTCGACTGAGAGTCAACCACGAGGAAGCTCCCCAAACAATGGTTCATATAATGAAGTTTGAATTATTATCCTAGAGACTTGCTCCTCTGTTTTATGAGTAACATAGATGCCTCTACTAATCTGGCTAAGTGCATCACCACCACCACAGTCCCTTACGTGCCTCGTACGTGTGTGCCGCACCGTGGATGCTTTAGCGTAACAGGGCTAAGTCACAAGAATGTCTAGCTTGGAGGAATTGTCGCGAATCAGTTATTATAGAATCGCTATGTCTATGATTTTAACGGCAGAACGTGTTAGTTAATTGTCATTACACACTTTGTCATTTTTTATTTTTTGTTGCTCTGCTAGAACTTAAAATGGAACGAAGTTGTGATATTTTGTGTGCACCTTACTTAAATTGATTAATTGTAATCCATTGCTATTATATTTGTTGTAAGCGTCGGTGGATTATGTTCTGAGTGATATGATATCATGCCCAAGAACTGATTCTGGAGTTTCTTGTCAATAACATAATAAACATTATTAATAATAATAATTCGTTTACGGAATAATATGTATTAATTTTGCACCTTGGTGTGTCCAAGCGTAGTGTCTTTGTGTTAGACTTAGAGAAAGGTAAGCTTCTTGTGGGAGAAATCTCCTCTGGCACCCTTACTACTCGAGCTACTCTTCAAACCATTTTATACATTTCCTCAAAATGGGCAGAAATCTCTCTTTTCTTTGCTAAAATGGAATCCACCACCACCACCACATGGGGTTACTTCTTGGGTTGCAATATTTCTCACATTAAGCGTTCTAGCTTGATGTTGGTGTACAAGCTGGTGTTATGCCATTACTAGACATTTATTACATAAAAACTTGTTAATTTATTTACGTTTTCATTGTTTAAAAGAACTACTACTACTACTTTTCTGGGTTACATAAATTACACAAATCCCCTTACCGCGCCGTCTGCCCTGTTGCCCCCACACAGCCTCTCCAATATATAAAAAAAAAAGGATATTCTAATATTTTGCAATGAACTCTTGAACATCTTCAGTTCAGCCAATGAAAAACCCATCATTTTTTGCTAAATAAAAATAATTTGCATGTTGCTATCTAATGGAACAAACAACATGAATGTCTATGAACATGAAAAGCTGATTCTTGAAATTAAGAGCATGGAAAAAAGCTTGCATGCCCTGCCCCAACTGTTAAGAAGTCTTTTTTCCAATAATTGTGTGATAAAGTATAAATGACTGTGTCCGTACACATATATGTGACCTGCATTTATACCATGTTAGAATGCTTCATGTACATACCATTTATCATGGGTAGAAGAAGAAGCTTTGTACTTTTGTGTCTTCCTTTTGTGGCTTTCTTATCTTTTTAATTTTTGCCTCATCCATTTTTCTCCCTGGCTATATACTATTTTAAGTCTCCTCATACTAACCGAGAACCATTGTCAATTTGTACTCGTTATTACTACTAGGCAATATATTATAAACATTTGCCACTTTCAAGGTATATCTTATCTTGACATGTATATGGTGTAAAAATGGATCTTAGTTATGAAGTCTATACAATATTCATGTAAACTTTAAAGTTGTTTATTTTTGCCCACCAATACTCAGTGCACGTATTTCCTAAAGACAACAACATTTTAGTATATCTATCAAGCCTGATTAACTTGCCATGTGAATTGGTATATTTTATTATTTCTCATGGTTTAATAAATATTTCTATGTTTTTATTTTTAAATCTGACCTTTGACCTTTCTTATTATTCCAGTGATAGGGAGGACACCACAGATGCCATGTCCGATGACGAGGATGATCGAGACGCTGTGAGTGAAGAAGGTAATTCACAATTTTTTTATTCTATTTTTTTATATTCTTTGCACTTTTTTTAGAACATGTCCTCATGTCTCTTAACATGATAATTTTATATTGTAGTCATGGAAATGATTGTTAAATCACATGACAACTCCGAAATACCAAGGGTAGTGTTCGACTATCTCAATTGGCTGCTTGGAAATTCCAACAGTAGTGTTTGACTATTTCAATTCACATTTTAATTCTTTAATACACTCAAATTTATCCAAGCAGGCATTTTGTGTCTTCTCTTGACTCTTTATTGATGTGATATTCAGTTTTCTTGGTGTTTTTTATTCAGTTATGAGAGTCATCCAATGCAAATATTTCCTTTCTGAGTGAAAGATAGATTCATCTTGTTTATCACCTGTTTTGGTAGTACTCTTCGGTTTTCCATGTTCCAAGATATTATTTATGTCATAAAGGTTAGTTCCGTAGCTCATAACAGAACACTTGGGTCCGATATCTGTTTACGTCTTGTGCCTTCATATTTATACAGAACAAGATACATAGTTCATTCAATACATCAATCCACTTTTCGTTTTGTCTTCTAGATTCAGATTTTTTCCCATTCTTCCGTGAGTGTCAACACATTTGCATGCAGATAGATAGTGAAGCAACATAGTTTTTGTGTATCCACAGGCGTTCTGAGTTTCATTTTTTCAGATGATCTGGATTACAAAAAAAAAATGGATAAATTTGGCTTTTTCAGACATGCTTTCTACCCGAGACATAATATTTTTCATTTAGACTTGTCTTCATCTGCTATGTACAATGCTTTTAATTTACCCTCTTGCGCTGAGTTGCTGTTCATAAATAGTTCTGCGCTGCGTCAATTCATTTCAATTTGTTCTGAAGTGTCAGAATTCTCCACCTACACACATTCTTTTATTAGTGGACATCACAACAGGTTATAAGCATATTTTTTAATTCAAATAAATGCGAATATAACCCAGAGAGGGTCCCATTTGTGGGCCTGATGGGGAGACTGTGCCACCCAGTCGAGATTGACTAAGGTCGTTCCTACAGAAGTAGTCCAGTGCCTAAGGAGGTGTGTACTGAGGTTGGGGAAACCAAAACATGTCAGAATGGCGAGTATACTTATGTCCACAGGCTAAAGATACATGATTGTTGGTCCCCATAACACCCAGTTTAAAGCAGTGAAATTCTAATACTATTTATGGTAATGGCCTGTCAACCTTTTGCTCTGCTGGTCAGTCCTTGCAATGATCCATGTATACATGCAGCTGTTTTTTATATATTATGACAAAAAGACATGCGTTTTGGAAAATAGACAAAGGGAAGAGTGGGGTGTTGTGTATGACTGAAAGAGCTGCATTTGTTCATTGTCGATTGCGACAAGCAATTAGAGCAACTCGCGGGGTAATAGGTTGACAGGACATTAACAGGAATAGCAACTAAAGTTCCAACACATTTTCCCTCTCTTTGGGACCTCCTGGTAGAGCTATGATTAGCATAGAATGGGGTACCCATTTCCAGATATTGTATTGTATTTAATCATATTGATGTAACTATATCTGAACTGGAAATAAACAATATACATACATACATACATACATACATACATACATACATACATACATACATACATACATACATACACATTTTCCCGCTCTTATGGGGACCAACAATCATGTATCCTTAACCTGTGGTGATCAGTCCAGGAGGAGACTCTGGCTGGCCAAGCTGGCCATCTGACACAAAGCAAGTAACCTAGCCCTGTCATGTATGTTCCAAACCAGAACGAACCACCACAACACAAAAAAAGGTGTCCCAAATAAAAAGGAGGAGATTCAGGCTGGCTTAAATTGTCCATAGCATGAACCACTTAAATAAGCATTAGCTTTCCCCTTGCATGCTCCCCTGCTTATTTAAATGTGTGAATAAATTATCCAAGATTATCAAATTATCAGAGAGTTAATTTGGTTTTGAAGCCTATCAATTTCTAAATTCTACTACCGCAAGTGTTGGTTTGCTGTGCATGAACATTGTCTAATATATCCATGGAAAACTAGTTAAAAACGTTTTTTTCTATGTTCCAAAGCTCCTTTAATCCAAGAAGTAATGCTGTAGATTACCACATGCATGTCTGTATGATAAAAGCAAACAGACAGACACACACATAAAATGCCTATTTTTGTTCAGTTTTATACGGTTCACATGTTTTCCAGACTATTCAATCATTGTGTTAGTTTTACCAGCCACACAGACGGAAAGGCATCATTCATTTTACTGAAAGTATTATATCCTGCACCAGGAATTGTATTCTAATGTTTTTTTTGCTTTTTGTGTCTTTTTCAGACTTATTCCTTGGTAAGTTCATCATATAAGTGCATCATGGTGTGAAAAGTTTGAACCTAAAGTGTTCATAGCTTAAGTCTGCCCACGCTCAAGTTTTACTGCCGTAAATTCTTCTTTCCTCTTAACAGCTTTCTGCACGCCTGTTTCCCTGAGGACTACACCAATGGCCTTTTCCACATCTTTCATACTGAGAAGATACATTGGGGGATGGGTGTGGAAATGTGCTTTGTAATGAAACTAGTGGACTAGGGCTGTCAAATATTAAATCTGCATTCTCAGCTATTACAACAGAAGAGATCTTATCAATAATCATCATAATACGCCCATTGTGGACAGTGCGTTTTTTCATGTGAATGTTTGAATATTATATAGGCCTCAAATAAATTTAAAGAAAAAAAATCAATTGACTCATTGTTTGACCAATATAGGACGGAGGTCATCAATATTTTGAAGTAAAAAAATAGAGCAAAAAGAACACACTTTAGGGCCTAGTTTTTTATCGATTTCAACTGAGAATGCAGCTTTAAATGCAAAAGCCACTGAACTTTGTACCATTTTATCTTTAAGGACTTATTCAGCATCTTAAGACTGATTTTTCTAATTGGGAGTCAAATGTTAGAAAAATCAAGAATCGTCAAAATAAATCTTAAGAATAGAAGAATCAAGAATTAGAAAAGAATAATCGAAATTAAGTCATAGAGTCATCCGCATCCTTCCTCTACGCATCTTGCCAGTTTACCAACATGCCAACACTGGGTGCATAAAACACTATCTAAGAAAGATATGAGTTGAACGCTTTGAATCTGTTTATAACTGAATGATTGCAGGTTTGTGTGTGTGCCTCCTTAAAACTAACATGTTTCTTTCTTGTTTCCCATTTCTCTGAGTAATTCGTCACTGCAAGACACTATAAATTGGTCAGATTTTCAGAAAATACACAATCTACGGTTCTACACATCTATCAAATTGTGCTAAATTAGAGTGAAAAATGATGAATACTAGGTATATCTGAGTATATTCTGTATTGTATTCATTCAATAAATCTGTCTGGTTATGTTGAACTGTATTTTGAACCTGATTTTCTTCTTAAATTTGGGTTATTTGAGAGGATTGGTGAAGGTCAATTGTACATTTTCTGACGATCTGACCCAGATACAAAGTTTGAGATGTGAATGAGTATGAAAGCATCTGTGTGTGTATATGTCCATGGGCCAGAACGTCAGCATATTCATACAACTAGAGTTGTGGCTCCCAAATAGTAGCAAAATATCGACTAAAATAGGACACTTGCATGTACTCCATCTCAAATCTTGATTTGCATGGAATTATGGGAGTTGCATTGCTTGAAAAGATGCTATGTTCAGAATGGAAGTGTTTATCAGTGCTTCTCTAATAAATAGCCATGATTTATACACGATAACATGTCTTCATCTTTCCCATTGTGCATCTGAATCTAATAGATGATAGAGCATTTATACAAGATACAATGATGGTTGTATTAAGCAGTAGTCGAAGCTTTTAGAAAACATGTTTGTTTATCACAAAGGCCACTTTATTCGCTGCATTAATGTATGGAAATCCTCCAAAATGCACAAAATGATTTGGAGAAGACAGGCCCATTTCTTGCAAAGATGATTTTTAATTCTACCCTCTAAATAATAGAATAGACCTAATAGTACCTTCCTCTATCAATGAGGATAGTCACATGATAAAAACAGAATATTTTACAGTTTTATGTCAAGTGAAGTCTCCCTGTAATTGACAATTGATGGAAAATGAACCTCGATTAAGTCAGTTTTTATTACATATGTAACATATATAAAGCTTTTTTGCGTTAGATGTATGCAATGTAGATGTATGCAAATTGTCGCACAAGTTTGCGCATATCAGGGACGTATATTGTACTATTCCTCCCTGGTAGTATGCAATCAAAATCTCTTTCGTTTGTATCATTCTAAATGCTTACCGCATTCTTAGATTTATGAAATGGCTTTCTAAATTCTGCTGCTGTTCAGGAATTATGCAATGGAAAGACTAGCAGACAATTTGGAGCCATATCATATTACTGGGATTTTTTTCTAAATGGAGGCCTGCATGTGCATCATGACACTCTAGGTCCAAACCCTCAGATCAGATAAGAATGGTATGTCAGCCTACTTCGCTAATCGGTTTCCTGGGCTAGGACTCGGCGTTTTAATGGGAATATAATGACATTAATTGCAGTCTTAATGGAATTATAATGGCACACTGCGGTTTGAGGCGAGAGGCTTTCCCTTCGTTTGAAGGGACTCTCTCAAGTTTGGGCCTAGACTGATGGTGGTTTGTTCACACAATAATGTGGTCCTGTAGACAGCTGCTGTTTTCTCCAGGCTTGTGTGTGTGCTGTTTCATATTTCCTTACCTCTAGAATACCTCAAATATCGTTTATTTTTGTAACAATGCATTTCAATGTAATTTGTGGAGAGAATGCATCATAAATTTCCTGCATAATAATAGGCATTATTGTGCATAAAGATTTTCTCATAGTAAAAAAAACTTGGACCTATATTTGCTAACATTGTTCCAAATCCTATTGTAATGAATTTTGTGGCAGTTGCTAATTCATTGCTTCTAAATATCTATCAACTCAAAGATCTATCAGATCTAAGGAACCACATAATAAGATCATATAAAATAACCTAGTGCAGAAGTTGATATTTAGATTAATATTTCTATTGCTACAGGTCAAGCCTCAAATGATGTATAGCATATAAATATAAAATACTAATGTACAGTCATCTATAGATCTATCTAGCAGTGGAAATAATTAAAACAAACTGTCGCTAAATAGTAAAAACTGTCACTAAATAAGTAAAACAAACCTGTCTCGTTCTCTCCCTCTCTGTGATGTTTCACTGGCTCACAGCTTCAAATTTCTGGACCAAGTATAGGAAGTTTCCAGGTAGTATCAACAGACGCCATAAATGTGGTACGAAAAACACTTAGATGAAAAACACTACTTATTGTTTCCTCAAACTTTTGAAAGAAACTTGAGTGATGAATAAATGAGAGAGCGACCTTTTTTTCTACAGACCTTTGTATAAATTGTCTGAGTTAGAATTGTGTAGGTTCTTAAGTGGTTATTATGCCTTGTTTTGCTAGGTTAAGTTAGCCTGAAGAACCAAGTTAGCACCTACCCAGACATAGATCTACACTCTGTTTGAGACCTACTTAGAGTAAACATCAAAGCAACCAAATGGTAACCCTACGGCGAACCGCTCCAAGTAGATCTCAAATAGAGTGTACCGATCGATATATTTTATGCCTGCACCTGCGCTATCCCTTCACTAATTCTGTCAGATTTGGTGGACACCCTAACCCAGGATCGAAGAAGATAACTCTTAAATCTTTATACCTAAATAACATTTCACCTTAGTATTGCAGATTCAGATTAAAGCAGGGCTTTATTATATATACACAATATTAAATGGTTTTGTTACAGATATTAATGCAGATGTGTTATGGCTTTTTTGAATATTGTCTTGATAACTTTTTGTTCTTCAATCTCATATCGGTTTAGTGCTTGATTTGGCTGAAAATGGCTATAGAATTAACGAATGTCTTTCTTGTCTTAACAGAGCCTGACGTGGTGGAAGCGGTTGGTCAGTATGACTTCGTTGGACGAACGGAACGCGAGCTGTCATTTAAAAAGGGCGATATTCTGGTGGTATTCAAGCAGGTGTCTGCCGACTGGTGGGAAGGTGCTTACAAGGGTAAAGAGGGACTCATTCCAGACAAGTATATCCTACTCAAGAACAGGTTGGTAACGAGATATTGCTCTCCATGTGGGCATCAATATAATGCTTAGTGGGTCACATTTTCAGAAAATATACAATTGAAACATCATCAGCACATTTAGTTAATTCTGCTAAATTAGACTGAAAAATCGTCAACACTAGGTATATCTGAGTATATTTAGTATTGCCTTGATTCAAACAGTCAGTTGGGTTATGTTGATCTGTATTTTGGACCTAATTTCTGTCTTAAATGTGGGTAATTTGAGAGGATTAGTGAGTGTGAATTGTACATTTCCTGGCTATCTTACCCTAGTGTTCTGGATTCAAATTCTATAAGTGACTTGCCAGAGCCTAATTTCACCTGTCACCCAGTGTGACTGGGTTACTAAAGGTCGGCCATGTGTAGGGCTATCTATCTACATTGTACTCATGTAAAAAAAACCATTGCTATTAATTGAAAATAGTTGGGTATTGCACCCCATTAGTCTTCTTTCCTCTTTTTTCCTGATATGTCCAGCTTTGTACAACGGTATAGTGTTAGACCCACACCCACACACACTGATATTTAACCCTGGCAAGTAGCTTATTCCGATTACCACATTCTATGGGTCTGATTTGATGTGTAAATTATGTTTGGCTAACTTTGTATAAGTGGCATGAGGAATAATGTATGCTAATATCTGTTGGAAGAAGCCACATGGGAAGAGACATGTTCTTGATGTACTTCATCAGTGAATGAAGCCTAATTAAATTATCTACACTTGTATATTTCTAAATTAAAATCCTCCTCCTTCCCTGTGTATCTATTTTACATGCCTGTAGTAGAACCAGAAGAACTTGTAATGTTGACTCAAATCCATCGTATTCACTTGTGTTATTCTCGAAATGAAAAGGTTAATGTAGACTTTAATGATAAAAGTAAAAAAATATAGGCACAAGATTACTAGAACAAAATAACCAGTTGTTTAAGCCTGTTAATACTGTTGACAATTTTTGATGATGTGGTATGATTAAGAAATAAACGGGCAAGGCATAAGCTTTCCCAAAACCGTATATATATTTTGCATAACAATCCTTGTCCTTTCCTGTGTATCTATATTTTACATTATACTTTTTACAGGGATGAGGACAGGCAAAGTGCAAGCAGCGAAGAGTCTGAAAAACGTCGCTCTACTGAGTCGCTGCCTACCAAGCCGTTTGGCCCTACCACCCTCTCAGTCGAAGATTCCCTTGATAAATCTGCATCTCATCCTAACATTTCAATGGCGACCGCCTCTTCCTCTGAGTACTCTTCCTCCTCTCCTAACAGGAGCAGCTATCCCTCGACCACTTCTGATATGTCTAGAAGTTTGAGGAGTTCAAGTAGCAGCGGTGGAAGCAGTCCTTCCTTGAACAGTAACAAGGAGATTCAAGAGGACGCCATTAGTCAGGATAGTCTGTCAACTACCAGCATAGAGGTTGACTTTGAAAAGACCACTGACGACCTTCAACATGACATTGATTCAGCTTTGGCTGAAGTTATGTCTGGCTTACAGTCTTTAGAAATGCAACAAAGAGTAGAAAAGACTCATATCAAACAGTCGAGGGTGAGAAAACTCGACAAGATGCCGCCAGCTCACCCCAAACATACTCCAGACCTTGTTCTCGACTTGCCTGTGACCAGCAACGCACCACCTTCACCCAAAGATAATTCTGATTCGGACTCTGAAAATTCTAATAACTCCTCAACGTCCAATCTCTTAAGTACTGCGGAGGTGTTTGCCAATGCAAATCAGAGCACGATCAAGAAAGGAAGCTCAATGCCGAGGGGAACAAGCTCAGGTCTCTCCTCCTCTGGCATCCAAAACCTGGCTCAGAATAAGAAGAGAAGTGCAAGCTCATCGGGGACAGGCCGGCCTCTGAAAAGCGAGGAACGATCTGGTCTAGCTAGAACTGGTATGACTGAAAGCTTCACAGAGATGTCTAACACTCCTGTAAACATGAACAAAATGCCAAGTATCATGAGTTCTTCATTCAGCGGTGCTTTGCCATCTTCATCGTCGACCACCGGCAGCGGCGGCGGAGGAGGAGGAGGAGGAGGGGGAGGAGGCAAAGGCCCTCCCATGCTGGTGCCACGTAGGAAACCAGCCTCCATCAGTGAGAATAAGGAACCTAGTCGTAATACCGAGCCTATAACTCAGAAGCCCCTGCCAGTCCCCGAGAAGACTAACCTCCAACAAGAGAGATTACTTCGAGTTGCTCCCTCTAATTCTCCGGTCCCTTCATCGCGGGAGGGAAGCCCTGCCCCGGGAGAGAAACCAGCACTGCCCGACAAGCCAAAGCCACCATTAAAAGCTAAGCCTTATGTAAAGAAAAAGCCAGGGAAGTCTCCCGAGGTGCTGAAGAGGCTTAAGGACCGCCACTCTGGTGAGAGCAGTGGGTCTGGGTCATCTAAAGAAGGCTCACCTGAAGTGTGGACGCCCCAGCCTAGTCACAGGCTTGTACCAGAGCTTGAGCCCAAGACATGAGATACTGACAGGCTAGCAGTTGGGGGGAGCCCTCCTCAACAGAGAAAGTGTATACATGTGCATAGCTAATGAAATATTAACAATAATGTGCTGCAATCTGCATCAACTGACTAATTGGTGAATCTAGAAGAAGAGCAGAGTTGTTGCGTGTGTATGTGTGAAGTGTTTGATTGGCAGAAAGTCCAAAATTATACCTCTCTGAGCTTTGTAAAGTTATGTAAAGGATTCTGAAGGGAGGCTTCAATGAGAGAAACAAAGAGAACCATACCAATATATGATCTTGCAGAATGAAAAGCTGGCGTCAGTGTTCTGTTTATATGCACCACAGTGGTCGGCTGTTATCCTTACAATTTTAAAAGGCTTGTCAATGAACTTTGTTATGGTGCTGACATGGAGGGAATGTTTTTGATAACTTCCCCCAAAGAAGTGATTCAAAAAGGATAAAATGATAACTAATGACTCTATCTTACTGCCAATAGGCCCACTTTACGTCCGCTGGACTGTCGCAGTATATAGGAAAAGTAAAGCAGCAGTCACACATTAGGGATTTGGGTGCTAGTGACAAATCTCCACTGAAATGGATGTGCCTAGCGACTTCTGGCACTAGTGATGTTAGCAATTTCACTGGGCTTTTACTGGTGAATTGTGCTAGACTGTCCGAACAGTAGCGACTTGTCGCTAACAAACCACAAAATCGTAAAACTTTGGCGCTAAGTCCAAAACACTGGTGAAATTGCTAATGTGTGGTTGCAACTTAACAGCATTATAATCTTACTGCCAACTTAGCCAAAAGCAACTATAGTTCACATACCAGAAGCGCGGAGTGGACATATTTTCAAACATGAACCTCATGCGTGACAAGGAAAATTATGTACCTGAAACACATTTTATTGACGATTCGCAATTGAAATATATTTCATCCAAAAGCCACAATGTTACTTTTATTACCACCGACTAATATATTATAATCCACCTGACACATTTATTTTGTATTGTTGTAGATAATATTTCTACTTTTATTTATTCTATACGTCAATGAATTCTGGTTGTTTTACTCTTTGAGTATATATGATACATAAACATATATAATAGTATCGTTGGGTGTTAGCCAACGAAAGCATTCTTCCAAGATACATTTTGAATCCAGTTTGACTTTCATCGCACAGATGGTTGTTGCCAATGTTGAAATAACTGCATTTTTGATTTCATGCTTTTGGTAAGAAAGCTGTTTGTTGCCGGTCAGGATGTATCTTAGAAAGGGAACTGCTGATAAATTCATTAATCCCCAAAGTGTGGTAAAGGAAGCTGACGTTTTTTCATCAGTATTAATTTCAAATAGTTAAAATGCAACTTGTTTGCCACTCTTCCTGAGAGAAAAAGAAAATCATCGAATGAAATAAAATTTCTTCCAGTTCTTGAGCTTACTGTAAGATAAAATTGACATAGTTTAAAAAAAGAATAGCCCAAACTGTTTCAATTAGAAATATACCTTAAACTTTAAAAGAAACATAAATTGAATGTTCAATATTGTATGTGTTAATTGTTGACAGTTGATGGGAAATGGTTATGTTTTGAAATGTGTTTTTGAATGGATTCATGGCCGCTTAAAAGCTTGCAAGTAAGTCTTGGCACCAGTATAATGCTTTGGTATATATGGAAGCTGCATTGTAAATAGAAAACATGCCAGATCGAGTTGTGTATATATTAAGGTCCTGAGGGCCTTTCTGCTGTTCGAGAACTTGTGGACGTAGGGATACATCATTTAATTCATGAAAGTGACAAAACGTCTCTGTATAATTTAAGCCTCTTCTGTACCACATATACAAATAACAAGTATTCCAGATCTTGAACTGAAAGAGAGGAATAGTAATATGATAATAATAAGATAAAAATAATATTTCTTAAGTCATCCCTTGTATGTTCTTTCCGTCTGCTAGTTTTGTTAATTACGCATGTACTCGGATGACATCAGCTAAGGTGATAATTACATATGTATTACCTCTGAATTAATTAATGTGACAATAACTATATATCCCCCTCCCCTTCCCCATGTATACCCACACTTCCGACAGTGAAAAGTGACGTAAAGGGGGACATATTTCGCATTTTATATGGCATTTGCATTAGTTATTTCTCTGGACCTACGTCCAAGACGACTAGGATGAATTAGTCTATTACTTATACAAAAGGTTAAACTGTGTCAATTTCTATATATTATGATATTGGATAAGTATTTACATTTAGTATTTGACATTACCTCCCACATAGAGAAAATACATGTCAAAACCTGATGTAATCTTTGTAAGTATTTTAGCCGACTGGATTCTGGTCCCATATTTCTTTCAGCTCAAATATGTTTTGGCGAAATGGGTATCATTTCAGATATATTCACCAACTAGTAGTTTAACCTATCCCATCGCTCTGTACTAGTGTTTTCTGAGCAGTTTCATGAAACGTATACGTATTAATGCAGTTAGTTTTCAATAAACCAATAGGACATCTTTTTAGATATAACCAACATGGATGAGTCCTCCTTATGAACATGTAGGGGTTAAAGATAAATAACATGTATTCGGATTACCCAAACATAGAATACAGACTACTAGGTAGATGAAAAAAGAATTATTACACTTTTATTACTTGATGCTGACTAAGTGAAAATGCTAATGTGTAGGTTGTTATTATATAATTATGCGCCATGTTTGTGTAAATATATTGTCCTATAATACACCCCCCTCCCCCCCATTCTGCCTGTGTATATTGCACCTATAAATATGCATAGGCAGTTCCATATGGATTTAGATATGAATGTTATGATATATCATAATTTTATTAACATAAGGTTGCTGCAGACAATACAAGTTGGTTGCTACAGATTTAAAGTCTTGTCAACACATTGTTATTACTGATGGTCAGAGCCTGTGATCCTGTCTAATAACCTTATTATTATGTAATAATTGCTCTAATAACCATGGCGACCGTTAAGTGTGAATTTTAGCATGTTTTGTATATTTGATCTTAGAGAATAATGGTGCCGGCTCCCCATACACAGATATGGGCTCGAGCTAATCTGGTGCAAGATAAAAACCTGTTTTAATAATTATGTGTTTCAATAAAAAAGACTATTATTGCTGCTAGTCATTTCGTTTGTTTCCTTTATTACATTATGTGCCTAGTTATTGCACTACCGTTTGGGGGTGGGTGCATTTAGGTTATCCATAACGGAACATGTTAAAACTTGTTAAACACATCATTGGCATATGAACAACAATAGGAAGGTTCAGCAAGTCTAACCTATACGTAAACGTAAACGTATCCGTATCTCTGATATACAAGCATACATGAAAAGAAAGAAAGGTTCAGCAAGACATGGCGGGGAAAACGTAACATAACACATCAAGCATAGTGTATCATCTCGCAATTTACTTTTTATACATAAAAATATAACCTAAGTCACAAAAAAGATACGGTTACGTAATTGAGATACATTTGCTTGCGGAACCTCCCTATTAACCACAAAATGGTCCTGTCATCGTTTTGTCTAAAACCTCAGAGACCCTGTACGATCGATGTCTGCTGCTAGATTGCCTCTCCAAAGACAAACTCAACTTAGACATCGATTAGATAAAATCAAATACTTGTGACTACCTTTTTGACGAATCCATATATGAAAGAAATACGAAATAATCTCACTCTACATTGTGTGATCGGTCCCAATATATGCTTTGATCATGCAAAATCTTACAAACCTCCAGCATACCATTTAGATTTTGCAGACACATATGTCCCCTGTGAACATCACAACAATCAAATCATCTTCCACCAAATATCTATTTTAACTATTCATTATTGAAATCTGCACAGAAAACGAAATGTTGACGGTGTGAGGTATGGAAACTAATAACTAATATCTATATATAGTTTTGAGCAGGGTAAGTTTTAAAGGGAGGGGGAGGGAAAGAGCTGTTATTTTGGTAACTAACTGCGCCACCTGCTGGGCGCCCCCCCCCCCCCTGAGACTCAGTGAGAGGGCTGGCCACCTATGTGGTTAGTAAAGAATTTGGAGGGGCAGGCTTTTTTTTTTAACAAATTTTATTGATCGAATTTTCACAAAGTGATATGTCTCATTCGTCATGAAATTTCATTATTTTTTTTTTTTTAACACTTTATTTATCCAGGTATTATAAAAGGGCTATGGCATTTGCCAACCCTGATTCATCGGGGAACAAGCATGTCGCCTGATTTACACCCCGAGCCTGGCCATGTCAACTTACATAACAGAGTAATGGGGTTTAATATGAACACAGTATTGTGGGTGATGTTGGAATGAGATGAGATGAGATGAGGTTTATACATATGTTAGGTGATGAGTTTCGATCAAAGTAGTACCATAGTAGATAGCAATAAGTTTATGCAAGGTTATACAATTCATGTGTACAGCTCTAGCTGTTGTAGATCATTGAAAGTAAGTGTCCCTCAGCCTCCGTTTGAAGACTAAGGGGTCCTGTGTCAACCTGAGTTCAGATGACAGAGCATTCCATAGGCTAGCACCATGATAGAGAAAGGATTTCTTATACAGGTCATATTTTGGTAATTCTTGTTTTAATACTATAGCATTAAACCTTCTAGTAATTCCTTGGGGTAATTGGGTGAAAATTGTATTTTCCTGATTCACATGTATGTCTCTATGTATAAGTTTCAGTAAGTTGAAATCCATTTTTTGTTCAAAAGTAAGAATCTTTGTTTCCCGATGTAATTGCACCGTCGGGTAGAGCCTTGGGAGGCCAAGGGCAATTTTTAATGCCCTATTTTGGATTGTTTGTAGTTTATCTTTATAGTTTTTAGTAAGTGATAAGTAGCAGAAATTTATATAGTCAAAATAGCATAAGACCATTGATTTGGTGAGAAGCAATGCGCAGCTTCTAGTTAAACATGATCTAATGAGCTGTATTGTTCTAAGTCTAACCGATGCTTGAGATACTAGGGCCTTAAAACTGGTCTCAAATTTAAGATCTTGTTGTAGTGTTATACCAAGATATTGGAATTCAGAGACCCATTCTATTTGTTGGCCATCTGTGAGAGTGATTGGCCTGTCTCTGTCATGTAATTTTAGATGAGCTTTGTTCCCAATAAGCATTGACTTGGTTTTGTTGATATTTATACTAAGCTTGTTATAGTTACCCCATTGTATAATTTCCTCACAGTCATATGTTACCGATTGGATTAGTTCTTCATATGTATTTTCAATGTTGAGAAGGACAATGTCATCTGCATACAATTTCATGGTTCCATTTACCCCAAGGTTGATGATATCGTTTATGTATAGTATAAACATAGAAGGGCCTAGGATCGACCCTTGTGGTACACCAGTTGTGATTGTAGCCATTTTGGAAAGTCTACCATTTATTCTTACTTGTTGGCCTCTGCCATGCAAGTAGCTCTGTAGGAGTGAAATGGTATTTTCTCCAATATTGAAAGTTTTCAATTTATTTAATAGAGGAGCATGGGGCACACAATCGAACGCCTTCCTGTAATCAAAGAATGTACAGGAAATAAATTTTTTGCTATTAAATGCTGAGAGGATTGGGCTCATAAGCGATGCAACACAAGCAGTGGTAGATTTGTTTTTTCTAAACCCGAATTGCTCACTGGTTAGCATATTCCTGTTTTCGATATGTGTCATGAGTTTCTTATTTATGATTTTTTCTACTATCTTTCCACATATATGTGTCAGGGAGATTGGGCGTATGTTCTCTACTAACGTATGATCACCTTTCTTTGGTAGGGGTGTTACAATTGCCATTTTCCAGGCATTGGGAAATGTGTTTGAGTCAATAGCAATGTCTATAATATGTTTGAAAACATTCGGGATTGTCAATAGGGCATCTTTGTATACTTTTGCGTTGATGTATTGACATCCAGAGGATTTTCTAGTGTCAATCTCTTTGATTAATTTTACAATCTCATCTAGGTCAGGATTGACAATTGTCAGAGGAGGCTGGTCATGGATCTGGTTTTGTAAAGTATTTGGATTGTCTACATCGGGAGTGTTGTCATTAAACCAAAATCTCTATACAATATTAATTTCATTTTGATCATTTAAATATTAACCTCATCATATGGCCTTGTTAATGATAAGACAGGACGAGCTGTCCTGCAAATGAGTCTTTCCACTGAGCACAACTTGCCACAAGTCATACACCAGCTGTTATTTGCATTAGGAGGTGAGAGATTAATAGCAATTAATGGCATTCCTTCTTCCACACATCGACATCAATGAAAAATTGCCGTTCTAGAATTATCCTGCTATATTTTAACTTCCATGGTACAGCTATTACAACAACAAATGCCCCTACCAAATACATGTAAACATAATGTGATGTGTCACAGGTAAATGAGGCTTAAGTCTCCCCAAAATTGATTTTGAGTTTATGTCTTTGTTTTTTTTAAAAAATTCTGCATGGACACATTTTAGTAGTGACATAGTTAAATATACTCCCTTGGCATACCCTCAGAAATGCAAAGATATATTAGATATACATGAAAATACAGTCTTGAGATTTGGTAAGCCTACTGATGAATCTAGGCCTGATTAACACAGGCCTACGACTAAGTTGAAAAATATCATTTTTGCAATTTTAGACTCATTTTTCTGTGACACATCATTATGATTTGTAGGACTGATGTTAATAATACTCTGCTACTATGTGATTATTAATTCATACCAGAACTTGAATTATAATTGGCGCATGTCATCTGACCCACTGAACTTTTACAGACGTTGCTCGTCTGCTGAAGAACTTTAATTGTTGTCCACATCTTCTAACTGCAGTGACCAAGAATCATGAAGAACGGCCAGTCCGTCCCAATGTTTTCACCTTCATTATGCTATCAAGCTTTATCAGAAGAGAAGTGCACTCGATCTTGGGACTTAGCTCAGTGGTAGACCACTTGCCCTTGTGGGATCGCACGTTCATACCTCAGCCAGGACCTGCAATATATTGTTTCAGCCTCTACTCGTCTTGTTGTGTAGATGTATGGGATGTGTTTGCGCAGTGTTGGGTTTGCATTGTTTAGGGTAGGTGGGAAGGAAGATATTTAAAACGTCAACATCACAGCTAAGCGCATAGGAATGAACAATGACATCAGAATGATATAGCCTATGCTGAGGAAAAGCATAGAATTCACACATCTCACTGGTGCTGCACGCTATTCTAGACGAGACATGACTACCGCTTTTTCTGTGAAACAGCTGACAGGCTGCTTCCTCAGCACCAATTAGGTCATACCCGATACATCATAGAACGCTATAGAGAGAGAAACACCATTTAGTGCCCACTTTTCAACATCACTGTATAGGAATCGGCAATAGATATTCATTGTAATAGCATCTACAGATATTTTCCTCTCAATTTTGTCAGGAATCGATGCATCATTAATGCACACAAACGATGGTAGAATCAGGTTTAGGCATCAGAAATATATGGAACACTTGAATGCAGCATTTGTGCACCTTTACATACCCGTGCCTATACCCATACCACTGCATGCACTGCCTATGTCCACGTACCTGGTCCACTCTCACCCACTAGGCCTACTGCTGGCAGCACAGTTGGTCATGCCTCAGCATGACCAACAAGCTTATGTATAATTAGACACTAAAACAAAAGCATTTCAAGGTACAGTACCATAGGAGAGGAGGGAGTGCGGGCAGGTGGTGGGCAGTGTGTGTCATTGAAAAATAGAACAATCCACATTTATACAAGCAACTAGCCTAAGAGTAAGATCCCCACACAACCCAATGGGGCCAATCTAGCTGTTATTTCTTTCTAGACACTGCACGACCACCGCCCGCCAACGGCTATTCTTTACTCCCTAATCAGTTGTACCCGTTATCACGGTTGGGCGCAACACTACAAGAATCAACATTTATTGCCGTCTCTGCCCCCGAAATAGATGCGCGTTCAGCTTTTTCTCAGGTGTGAGAACTACCGTATATTAGTAAGCAACGTTATTAGGTAGTGATTACCGGAACAATATTGTCTAGAAAAGAAGATATAAGCCCATTTACCACCAGCAAGGCCTGTGATAAGATTCGAATTGACGGCCATTGCCGTGAAATATATCAACAAGCGCCGAAAATGGTGTCTCCCAATACCGCCGCAAGCGCCCCTGCATACACACTCCCGCTGGCTGTACACATGCCTCGCACAGCCTGTGCAAGGATGTGTATTATTAGACAGCAAAACAAAAGCGTAGGAGGGGAGGGGGAGGGGCAGCCCGAGGGGGGGAGATGGTGGGCAGCATTGTAAAGGAGAAAAAAGATTCCATACTAATATGATACAAGTACATAGCCTAAGACACACCAAAATTAATCTAGCCTAGCGGTAATACTCTGGACAAGAGTTAACTAACACTTTTCCGCGAAAAAGCCAACAGGCTACTACTCAGCACCAATTACGTCATACCCGATACATTGAAGAATGCAATAGGAAGAGAAACGCTATTTATTGCCCACTTCTTAACATCACTGTATAGGAATCGGCAATGATATGGACCTTAATAGCATCTACAGACATTTTCCTCTCAATTTCATCAGGAATCGATGCATCATTACTGTATACTAACAATGCTAGACTCTAGTTTAGCCATCAGAAACATGTACAGAACATTTGAATGTTGAGCCATTCCCGCTACCGCTGTACTCGTATGCACTGCTGCCCACAATCGCCACCCATGCTCGCACACCTCCCATTCACACGCACACTCACCCACTACCGCTACCAGCGCAGTTAGTCATGGCTCAGCAGAGACATGACCAATGCTTGTTGACAACACTCAACCACTTTGGTGGGTGGGGGTGGGGGGGGGGGGGGTGGGGGAGGAGGGAGGCTAGATATCCAGAAGTATCAAACCGCCCATAATATATTTTTTCCTGTGATAAATGAGTTGCTTGTGACTGACGTTTACCTTACAGCATAGATTATAATCTATGCTTACAGATTGTTGATTGATTCCCCCCCACTCTCCTCCCCCCTCCTACCTAGTGTCCCGCACACACCACCGCCGTCGTGTATGTGTGTGACGCACGCTCTATTGCATCACACTAGGCCTGGCGTTAGGCTGCCCTTAGGGCTCCAATGTGGTGGTGCAAATTGCGGTCGGCAAGTCCCATAGAATTACTATAGGAATATCGAGAATCTATTTTAAAGCCTAGATGGATTATTTCTTCAGACAAAACTTGGAGAGGACATAATATAATTGTGATTTCAGGGTAAGGATGTTGGCTTTCGGTATGTTTAATAGGAGAATGGCATGATCTCCGTGAGTTCTCTATAGGTTGGGTTTTGACTCTAAAAGCCTGGGGCGACAGAATGATTCAAAATATGCCAGCTGTGCCCGCCTTTCTCAAGGTGGTTTTTGGTCGCCGATCGTCCAGAGGCCAACCATTTTTCTTCATTTACTTTCACCAAGAACATACCGTTCTAACCCAACCATAGAAAACAGTACATATCTTGAAGTGGATAGTTTCTAGACGACAAGGCTAGTGGCATAATTAATTATGCGTGCATAACAACCCAAACTCACAGCTCTGCCTCCAGCCTGACAGGGAAATGTGTATTAGACAGGATCACCCCCCGCTCTGCCAATTATGCCCGATTACGCCTTATTTGCCATCACCCTGGCATCAAGACCTACCTCTTTGCCATTCTTAGAGGCTATGATAGAGAATCGGTGGAGATTCATAAGGCCTTACTTGTACAACAACTGCATGTCAGGCCAGTCGAATAGGCATTCACTTAACGTTGTGTGGATTTGACGCCATTTCAACCCATCCTTGCTAAGACCATGCGCACGCCACGCGCATCTGCTTTACACATCAACACACTCCAGAATGAGGCCCGTGCAATGACGTCATAGCAGCGGGGATTCTACATGGCAACTCAATGCTAGCTTACAACCGTCCCCTGACTTGAATAGGCTCGCACACAAGCTGTTGTTCCATTTTTTTCGCGCAGCGTGCCATGTAGACATCTTGGCTACATAGCTGGGATGGCGGCTAGATGGGCATTGTACCTATGGTGTAGGGAAGGCACCCGGGGGGAGGCAGGACATTTTTTAAATAGTTTAAGGTTTCATTATCCGCTCAATAATATAATATCCTAGTTAATCTAAGAGTTCTATAAAGGCTTCAAGCCTATTTCGGCCAGCCACCACTCCCTGGTGTGCCACGCCCTCTGGACGAGATGTGACCGACCCGCCCTCTGTGGGCGGATAAGCCCCTCTCTAAAATTAGTGACGTCACCCAACCCATCAGCGTCCACTCCCCATATAGACACGACCCATACTTATGGCCTTCTTTTTAACGTTTTCCCTGTAAGTGGCGATCTGTAATTCGTCTGAGAGAAACTTGACTTAGTTAGCTACCCTTTTGTCTGGAAAAACTACTGTGTTCATGGTCCAGAAATGCTGTTTTCAAAACATTCATGCACCCTCTATCTGTTGTCACTCACTCCTGCCATGTTTACATAGCTTCAACCACCCAACAGCTATACCCTTACTAGCCACTGCCACCCTTACATAACACCCACATAACACCCAGCTAGCTTGTTGACATGTAGGCTATTTATAGGGTGGGTGTTGTAGCCTACCCAACACGTTGGTGTTGTGTAGGCTACATTATTTGATACTAAATCAAATGGATATTGTAGGTAGGAGGGGTAGAGACAGGGTGGGTGGGTGGGACGATCTTTTATTTTTAAATATAAAAACAATCTAAAAGCGTTCAGATCTGGTGAAATATAACCAATTTACTTCCCACAAATAAATGTCTTGCTGCGGTAATTTTCTGGACAGTATTCATAAATTGGTGTGGCTTCACACAAATCCATATATCCTTGTGGGAGCCTTATGAATAGGAGACAGAGGAGTCCAACGGTCTAATGCTCCTGCTTGCTTGCAACTTATTATTGGACAATCAGTTCTAATTTAGCTTATCATGTTTATGTTTGGCAAAGAATATGTTACTTTTTGAAGATGGGGGTTAGACAAAGCATAGGCAAATATGGTCTGGCAAGAGAAAAAGCTAACTAGCCTAGTAGGTGGCAAGGAGCCTCTTGATGGCTTTGATCCAATTTTGATCTCAGTAATTGGCTAGCTGTGCGGGAGGGAGCCGGTCAATATACTTGCCAGAACGATTCATGGGACTAGGCGATGTAGCCATAACTGAAGAGGATATTTTCTCCATCTTCATTGGCAGGATGGTTTAAATAGATAATTATAATCTTTTCAGAAATCCTCTGCAGTCTATATATATATGTGAGATCAGATAAAAATGGTATGTCAGTGATTGAATGCATACTGCGCTAATGGCTTTCCAAAGGGATTAATGGGGTTTTGCAGTTTGGAGAGAGAGGCCTTTCCTCAGTTTCGAGGGACTATTTCTACTCTGAGCCTAGACTGTTTGATAATTGCATCTACATACATTAACTGAATACACAACCATATATACAGGCTGTTTCATTTGATTAGATTTTGCCATAATGACCACTGTGGGAATTGGCTTTGAACACCCCCCCCCCCCCCCCCACACACACACACATACATCCCATCTCCCCGCTAGCCCCCACCCAACCCCACCGTGGATATTTGCATAACTAATTTATTGATTTCTTTGATTTTCCAATTGTTCCATCACAAACCATGGTACGTTCACGGTCCCATGGTGTATGCAATTTCCGTTAGAGGGAGCCACCGTAGGCAGTCGTCGCCCGGCGCCAGGGTGGTGTTGTGTGGGCAGCAACACTGGTTACCATGGTGACGCCTGGAGATCCTATTGAACGCCATGATCATGACAACCCGAACACAGCTTAGTATCTAATCGTGAGTGCTCCTGTCTAGACATATCACATTTGACAAACGTTTCCAATTTATTTTCCTCTAGATTCCCTTCTATAGACTAGAGGCGCTTCTTTTTAAAAAAAACCCAATCCATGCACCCATTTGCCGTTGTGATGTACTGAAAAAGTCAAATAATAGAATCGGGAATAGAATGCAGTACAGGCATTCGTTATTTGCTTAAATGTCTCACATTCCATAATAATACGGAATTTATAGCTTAATTAATTAAATAATTTGTCCTGCTAGTAATAACAAACCTCCCAATTATAGATCCTTTCATAACATTAAACAAAAGGCTAGGACATGACCCTACACTCACATGTGAGGAACATTACATAATACCTCTGAACAAACCCTAACAAAACCAGCGGCCGCCATGTTGGCGTTTTTAGCCTGAAATGCCTACGTTCCATACGCCCGGTCCCTACGTGCGCGTTACCAGGTTACGGCGGCATGGGACCCGTGCAGATTATGCCTTCACTTCTTCTGCGTGGCCAGTCAGCACTGGTAACGAGCAGTGTGCAGAAATAGCTGTTGTACCGCGAGCTTGCAGTATAAGCACTACGCACCATTCCTGCAATCCACTTCCTAGCCCAGCCCAACACACTTTACGTTGTTGACGACACATATGGGTACGCCTCGAGCAGTGGGCGTTACCTTCATTAACGTTTCAGGTTCATTAAAAGAAACGCTAATGAGGCTACTTCAGTTGAGCACTTCTAGATCAGATTTCTATTGAAAATATGCGTTTTTTTAATCTATCCCAAAATACGATGATTTAAAACCACCGACGAGATCCTTCAGTCAAAAACATCTCTGTTGTTTGTATGGATTCTTTAATTTTTGTGGCTAAATAACTCTAAATGAATGACATGGGAAGAACAGATGGGTACGTTTCAGCTGTGAGGTGTCAGCCATTTTGTATGACAATTGACATGCCAATCGCAAATCTAGCCAATGGGAGCGCTGGGAAATGGGGTCAGTATATACTTGCGTGGTGTATCGTGAGTATATTTTACATCGCAGTATAAGCAGGGTGCAGCATGATCATTCATCAGCCCTTTAAACTAATATACCGTGAGTATTGGGGGAAACAATGATCGCTAATGATAGCATTGCCTGAACGCTGATCCTGAGCCTACGTCACGATGACATTTTTTGCCTGCAGACTCCCAGGATGCATCTGTCTTCACGCAGTAATGGATCATGGCCGCCATTTTCCATGCCCTTCTCCCTGCTCAGTTAGCTACCTTGTCCCGGTTGCATTCGGGTACTATTCCTTTGGAGGGCTTTCCCAGCGCCTGTCTGTAGTACGCTCAGTACGCTGCTCAAATGTCAGGTCCATTACAACTAAATTATGATTTGATAAGTACACAAACATTCTGACACATTCCCACGAGCAAGGTGAATCAGCATTAGCAGGGGCTTGCATGACGATCAGTTTCTTCCATTGTAAATAATCTGTCGCCATTTTGCTGGTGGAGGAGGCTCTTGATGGCGTCCATGGATCCAGGTGGTCCTCCGTGAGTTCCTTCTGCTGTGCCTTTGCTTTCCTTCTGCTGTGCTGCCTTCCCAGGCCCAGGGCTGCCTTCAAGCATGATTTGACCTGCCCTTGCTACTCGTGTCCAGGGGTGTGTGTGGCACCAGATTAGAACTATCGTCACAATTTGATGGGAATGAAGGGATGTCTTGGGCTATTTACTTTCATAAGTATGGAATGTTTTTGTACATTGACATTGCCCACCATCCCGCCCATCAACAAACGCATTAGAATCGTTTGGTTTGTGTTTAATTAAATGTGCAAAACGATCGCCGCGATGACGGGCGATGTTTTGCAAATCATACGGTGGCTGCTATGATGTCACTACGAGCATGTTACCGAGTACGGCCAAGTGCGAGGAAGAAGGCTTAAGCACTGGAGATAGCTAGACATGCGTTGGGAAATCAGGGTATGTGCATTACAAATACAATATAGACACTATGAACCCCGACGTTTTGCTTCTTAAACATGTTGAGGATGTCAAATCTGGCATTGGTTTTTCACCTGGATGACGAAAACATAGGATATCGGGACATCGAGCCAACTTTTATTGAGTAAAATCGTCGCTCCAGGGGGCTGGTGGCGCGCTCTTGTGCCTATGTGAGAATCAGGATTCCTTGGGGAGGAATGCCACAGCGCCATCTCGTCTAGACATTATTTATATTATATTCCCAGCCGTAAATGATGAGGGGAAAGGCCCTGGAACATCTTGTCACAAAGAGAAAGATTATTGAAGGAAAAGGAAGTCGAGGCAGACAGAAATAAATTAATAGATGGGTTGAGATCTTGCATGGTTAGAAATTGAGAATGGAACAAGCACATGCAAATTCTGAGGCTGAGACTGTGAAAGATGGAGAGACGTGAGCCACTATACTGAACGGCAGGATTCTTGATTGATTGATTGATTGATTGATTGGTTGGTAATGATTCATTGCAAACAAAGTTTGATTAATTGATTTTATCAAGCGTGAGGGTCCAGAAAATGTAGAAAATGTTGAAATGGAGAATAACTATCAGGTAGTTATTGTCCATTTCAACATTTTTTACATTTTCTGGACCCTCACGCTTATGAGGGAGTTTGGTGGTATTATAGTCTACGTATTGGGTCAGATCGTCAGAAAATGTACAATTGACCTTCACCAATCCTCTCAAATAACCCAAACTTTAGACGAAAATTAGGTTCAAAATACAGTTCAACACAACCAGACAGATTTATTGAATGAATACAATACAGAATACACTCAGATATACCTAGTATTTATCAATTTTCACTCTAATTTAACAGTATTTGATAGATGTGTTGAACTGTAGATTGTGCATTTTCTGAAAGTCTGACCCTATAATAAAGCGTTATCATTAAAATAGATTTAAATAGATACTACATCATTAAACAGCTCAATTTCCCCCTTATGTATAATACCTTGATTTCTCTATTTCTGGAGCCTCTTCTCCTAATTTATACAATAAACACCATACATGATTCAATGTCATTGATATACCTATGCGCGAAGAATCAGCAATCAGCAGATCTTTATCTATCTTAACAAGACTTGAAGGTTACAAAAGTTATTCTTAGCAATCTCTCTCCTAACATAAACATATATATTTATATTTTCAAGAAAAGAATTAATTCACCGTGAGACCCCTGTTTCTTTTGTTTATGTATCTTGATTTCTTTATTTACATTGTAAGGTAGTTATTTATAGACAGACTTCCTTTCTTAATTTTCGTCCTTAGAATTCCTTTCGTCTCTTCATCACTTTTGCTTAGATATAATCATTAATTTCCATATGCATATTTTCCATTTTATAATTGGTTACCGTAATGATTACATTTTTTCAGGTTTTCCCTTCTTTGTTCTAGATTTAACCAAGTTTTTCGTGTGTCATTTTTTACATTATACTCTTCGTTTTTCTTTATTAGTCTGATCATATTATTTGGCTGCGTCAGTAATTTCTTGGTCCTGGTTATGGTTAATGGTCCTGGTTATGACCATAAACTGCCTTTCTGTCTCTTTTCTCTGTCTCTCTCCCTTCTTCTCTGTCTCTATTTCCTGGGTATGATCATAAACTGCCTCCCTCTCAGCTCTCCCGCCCTTGATATAACCATATTAAATGTGTTGATAAGGGCGTAAAGCAACTAATCTCACTCACTCACCTAATTTCTTAAAAAGATCACAGTCGGATCACAGTTGTATTCGGATTTAAGGGATCGAGTTTCGAGTTGCCAGGAATAGGTGACAGCTGGGAAAGGGACAATATTAAACTTAGAAGCGAAACGACAGAAGTTTCAGAGGGTCTTAAAATGATCAGAAGGTCATAGATGACACTAAAGGCCTGGACCTCATCAGTCATATCTAAATGATTAATGTGTATTAACAACATCCTAATAAAATGTTTGATAGGTGCACATCAATTGAATTTCATTCTGCGTTAGAGAAAGTTTCATTGTCCTTTTCAGTGTTTATATAGATTGGAATTTAATACTTGTAAACGCAGGAGAAGTCTATATGGGTTGAACAGTCTAAACCAGTCCCATCGTATTCACAACCTTTTCATTTACATGAGTTTATGTGCATCAGAATAAACAAAACTGTCTAGGATATGCTTCACCGATCCTCTCAAATAACCAACATTTAAACCAACATTGAGTTTCAAAATACAGTTTAACATAAACGAACAGATTTCCTAATCAATGCAATTAATACCCAACATACTTAGATATATATAGCTAGCTAATCTCCACTACTTGAAATTTACTGACCCATACATATATGTATTGGTACACTTTAAATCTTTTTAAGGTAATCATATAAGAATGGTATGTCAGTGATTGGACGTCTACTGCGCTAATGACTTTCCCGGCCCTGAAGTAGGCGTCCTAATGGGATTTTAATGGCATTTACGGTTTGGAGCGATCGAGGCTTTCCCTCAGTTTGGAGGGACCCTCTCAATTCCAAGCCTAGACTGGATGGTATTTGGTTTAGGGATTGCCAGGTGGGATTGATGCTTTATTAGTCTAACCTTTGTACATTTGACAATACAGTTATGTGCATAATGATGTGCAACACTCTTTAATCCTTTGGTGTTATTTTGGAAAAACAAATTTGTAGCACTACATCAGAGGTTGGGGCGAGTGGGGGTGGAGCTCGAATGGATTCATTATGTGCGCATTCCAGAGGTGTGATAAAGTGGGTCTGACAAAAACATTTTAAATTAGTTTCAAAGAAACAAAACCAAAAATTATATTTCAATATTTTCCAGTGCATGGGACATATATTATATATATAGTGAATAGTGAATGGAACTCGGTACTAGTAATTAACTATTTATTGGACTATGCAATCGTCCAATGAATATTCAATTACTAGTACCTCTTTCCATGTTTTCTATGTATTGTCACATGGGGGTATATCTTCAACTATTGCTAACGTTTTGCAATTGTTATTTCTTGAGGGCATCATTAATTAAAATATTTATGCATAGCTGAATAGCGGAAAGCAAAGCTTTACCAGTTCCGGTTGACAAGGTCATATTAACAGATCAACCGACACCTGGACAATGATCGAGTGACAGGCAGTCGATCTAGTGTGTTCTATAACTCTGCACTCTAGGATAAAATAGTTCAGAATCCAGAGTTACAGGATTACCCAATAACTCTGTATTGCTTTCACATAGAATCTATGATATTAATTCGGTAAGAGAATTGTGTAATTCTCTGCAGCATCTCCACCGAAATCGCTGGAGGATTTGCCGCAATTTTCAATGTGGACATACTTCAGCATATAGTGGAAAGCCATTCCACTATGTTTCATGAGCGATTTCCCTAGAAAATAAGGATTTAAAAAGGGTTTTAATTTCGATTTACACACACTTGCTATATGCCCACCTGTTTACGTCCGACTTTCCATAAGAACGCAGTAACTGAACAACCAGTGAATGTAAGTTAAAAAGGTTCGATGCTGCATCATAAGAAAGACCTTGTTGTCATAGTAACATAGTCTCTTACGCCTGACTCGCCATCAAATCTTTTCAAATCACCACTTCTTTATCAAACAAGTTTAGCACATAATCTCACAATGTACAAGACAACCAGCCAATTTAAGTGACTCAACGCGGTCCAATGCTCAGTGCCTCCAAACGTCAGGAAAAGTGGCTCTATTTCTCTCAATTTCCCCGTCTACACTGTCCCTAAAAAGCATAGAACTATGGCGGTGCACCCTCAGAATAAGTGTAATTGGCCTTTGCTTTAGGCCACCCTCACATTGGGTAGATATATGGTGCAGCGCCACAGATTAGCGCCCATGTGAGAAAGCTTGTGTAGCTTTTGTCATAACCTATGGCTATATATAGGCCTATCACTAGCTATAACAAAGCATGATCGCGAAGGTGTGGAAATGAATACACATTTCATTGTAGCATTGAGTACAAAATTAACTTTTTTCTTTACCCGCCAACCTGGCGGGTGAAATAAGAGATTTACCTGCCGACACAATTTTGTCTTAATCTAAGTTAATGTTTAACAGATGATCAAGTTCCATAAATGCAGAGCTATTATATACTTTATACATAGCTCTGATAAATGTAACAAATGAGGGAGAAAGAGAGGGGGAGGGAGGAGAGAGGGAAGACATTTACCCGCCCACACATAATTTCTCAATGAAATCCTCAACAGATGTATGATAATATAAATTTCTCCATCTCCCTTAATATTTAACCATCGATTTTAAGTGTTCCATAGATATTGATGACTGATGATGAATAGTATATTAATCATACATCATATTGTAAAATAGAGAACTGTCTCCCAATATTTTAACAGTTGTTTTCATGCGTTGTCTAGCTATGGATTTCCTACTGTTCAGTACAAAAATAATTACACTTTTATCTTGATATTATTTCGTCACACTATTTTAAGCAAGATTATCATACACTATAATAATTACAATATACATCTACTTGAATACTAAATCATTCAAACACATCATAATGGACGTTAATTTCTTCTCTCTCTCTCTCTCTCTCTCTCTCTCTCTCTCTGTCTCTGTCTATCTGTCTGTCTGTCTGTCTGTCTCCCTCTCTCTCTCTCTGATATATCCATCAGGTGTACTGGTTAGGATGCTCGCTTGTGAACCCCAAGGTTCTTAGATCGAACCCGGGCAAGGTCTATGTTGTATTGGTGGCCGTCATGCCGATCTGAGCTACGCATCCTGCAATTACACCTGCCCTGGCTACGGCGGGCCCAGCTACGGGACAACTGTAGGTTTATGGCAGGATGAATTACGTATTTGAAACACATGCTGCCCGTCCAGCGCTGTAGTTCTACTTGCGGAACGAGTACAGTGTATACTTCCCTGTCTCTATCTCTGATATTCTGTCTGCCTCTCCCCACCTCCTTTTTTCTCCATTATCTTTTCTTTCATCACCATCTACACCTCCTCCTGTACCTCCTATATCAATTCCTCTGACTCATGATTGTCCTTCTCTGCCTGGTTCCCCTTATCTTCCTACTTCTCTACCTCCTCCATCTCCTTCTTTTCCTCCATCTCTGCATGTTACACAATTTCAGTCAATCTCAATTATAGCTCCCTGTTTGACACTCTCTGTCTCCCTCAGTCTTTCTCCCTGTCTTTTTCACTGTTCAGACCTCTCTCCCTGTGTCACCCTTTCTCTTTTTTAGCCTCAGTTGTGGGCACTCTGTATATCAAGTTGCCTCTGAATCGGTCTCTTTTGCACAACAGTAACCGAAAACGGCATCTTAAAAAAGTTCAATTTGAAGCATGAATAGTGTTACAGGTACTAATTTTCAGAGAGAAGGTGAAAGAAAAAAATGGTGGAAGGAGGAACAAGCAGAGATGAAGGTGTGGGCCCAACTGAACCACTAGCAAATCCCTTGTGTAGCACGGGAATTTGTTAGTTCTGTTTATCTAAGAAGTTAAAGTTACTGTTTCTTCCCTTCTTTCCCAACCCATCTAAAAGTCATTTGACCAAAGTTTAAGAGGATTTCATCCAGGAAAGTATCCGCTGCAAGATATGTACTGACTACAGTTTTCTATGGTTAAGTTAGAAGGGTAAGTTCTCAGTGAAAGTAAATACAATAAAAGTGGTTGGGCATGGGATATCTAGCCTCCCTCCCACCCTGTCATTCACGAAGGTAGGGCTAAGACTACGGCAGTTTTATCGCTTGGGCAAGTTTTTCCTTGGTTTGAGGCATGAGCATTCTGCAGGGTCTTATGGTGTCCACGACACCAATGACCCGCAGAAAACTAGATTCTGTACTTTGTTAGCTTTTTAATTCAATAATCCCGGATTTTCTATGTTGAATATGAGCCATCTGTTGAGTGTTGTCAACATTGCTGAGGCAGTGAGCATGGGTGACAAGGCAAGCATGTGTGGGAGGCAGACAGGTCACATGAAGTAGCTGGCAGTGTTTGTGTAGCGACAAATATAGTCCTAATGTGAGTGCTGTTTTGTCGCTTTTTTTAAAAATCTACATGTGTCCAGTACTTGAATTGCTTCTAAAACGACCTTACTTGAATTTGGAGGACCTGCCAGAATCCTTTTGTGTGGTGATTACACCTATTATCGCTCACTGGCAGTAGTTTTCTCTCGGCCGATTTGACTTAAGTTCTTTCTATTAACATATAATATTATAACAGCAGCAGAATATTGATAAATACAGTCCTATAAGTCATAATAATTGTAAATTTGGTGGGATTTTATTTGTCCTAATAGGTGAGAATGCAGCTTTAAATATTGATTGTTATTTCCGACAACTGTTGGAAGACCCACACTGTGTAAGAAGTGGTTTAATACCCCTGTTTTTTATTTAAAAAAAATAAAAAAATACTAAGCCAAGCTTTATTGGTTTTTGACCTTTCAGTTTAGTCGTAGACCCTTAATGTATCCCAATAGGGGATTTGCATAGCCGCCATATTGGTTCCTGAGTGGCAATTAGAGTTGTAAGTCAGAATCTTAAATTATTAATCTGATGATTGTTTATTTTTTTCTAAATTGCTAGTTGGAACTAGTTTGGTAGAGTAGTAAATAATGAACTCATGGTATATGCTGGTGGAATTCTTAGTTTATATATGATAAATATTTTGATCCGTGGCGATGCGATAAAACATCTGTGTAGGATTCTACATACTTACTAAATATTGATATTGGCCTGTAATGAAATAAAAAAGATAAGAATAAAGACAATAGAATACATTCCATGTTGAGCATGGATGAACATGAATAACCGTATGAATATGTCATACATAAAGATGATGTGATAACACAAGCCTTTCCCATCATGCATTTGGCCTTCATAGATCATTCGATAAGTCATGTTATTGACAAAAATATTCTTTCAATTTTGATTAAAAAGATACTTGTAAGTCAGAGTTGAACAGAATCCATGCCCTGTAACAGACATGCACAGTGACATGTGGAAATTCCCTATTTTATATCACAACCTAGCTTGTTACCACCTCAAGAACATGCAGATCCAGGCAGTGCATTTTATTCAGAGGAAACCCATGTTATTTCTGCTGAGTGGCATACTTCATGGAGACACTTGTTAATTTCATAGTTCTGTGAGGTATTGATATAGGGAGTAATGTAGAAATGATGAGAGAGTTGTTCGTCCTGTTTGTATTCTTTATTAACCGTCACTGAGGAGGCTTTGGTGCAACATGGGTTATATATGGTTACAAGGCTAAGCATGAATCATCCTAAGGCTAAGCATGAATTGTTCTTATGGAGTGACAAGTATCCTTAGTTACATGTATACAATTAGACCCATTAACGGGAACGTGTCATTATGTATAGGGCAAAAATAACATTACCCAACGTTTCCTAAGTTATCATTTATAATTAACACCTACTTAACACTTATACTTCATAATTCATAATCATTACCTCATATTGCATAACCAATTAAAACCTAGACCTGACAGTTCTATGTAAACAATGTCGGGGGACAATCGCACAGGGTAATTTCACCATTTAAACATGGTAATTATGAGATCAATATGGAATACAAACTCGTGGTTGTATTATTCTGAAATATTTATCAGACACACTTGGTGTGAAAATAGATGTATCATTGTGAGTGGCAACGAGTTTTTATTCCATTGTATAATTCAATAACATAACAGCTATTGGTTCAGGATGTAAGACCCCAACATGTGAGATGTAAGAACCACAGTCCAGGAAAGTGTGGCCGCTAGATTACAGGTTGATGCAGGGGAAGTCTTTGGCTATTTACTTGTATATGTATAGTTTCTTTTTCTCATTTTTAATTACTAGGCCTACCACCCACCCGCCCAGCTATCGATATGGTTCCCTATGCATTTGTTTAGGTGGCCAGAACACCCACAGCACTGGGTGGGGTGGGTGTTCTGCGGGGGCGCCTCTAGTGTTAGTTTCCGTAGGCTAAGTGTGTTGGTCCTGGCGTCAAGGCCGGGAACCATAAGTAGGCCTAAGCACACAAGGCAAGTATGATGGCGGCGAGTGACTTCCCTGGGCTAAACCTTGCCATGGACTATTACAGACTGTGTAAGTTATGAGAACCGATTACAAAATCGAAGTAAACTAAAGTGTAGCTATGACGTTAAAATGACTGTTTTAGGTATTCAGACAAATTCTCACCAGGAAAAATATTGAAAATGACTGGATAATTGACTGCCCTGTATAGACCTTTCGTTGGACGCTAGTGCATTGGACGTCTGTGCACGGGATTTGATTGTCAATAGAGTCATTTTGACCTCTTCTAGGGAAGAAGCGGGAGGGTGCCGATGGTCTAGGCTCAGAAAATGTAAGCATCATCACTCATGGCTTCACCACTCATGATGATACATACATTTTCACTCCTCATGTGTCTGATAAGATAAGATAAATAAGAGAATTTTTATTTGGCATGATGAGATGGTTCAGACAAAAAGGTTGTAGTCATCTCAAAAAGAGCCTTTCTTGTTTTTCTTCTCTTGGTTACATAATATCTAACTCTACCTAAACTACGTACAGAACTTTTTGTGCATGTAAATTACACAGTATGCATCTACAATCATTATTCAGGATAGTCTAAAGAGGTCTGAGTTTCATTGTATTATAGTTTAAAAAAGAGTTGTATCTAAGGACTAATGATGTGAATTAAAAGTGAATTAAAACTACAATTTGTCTCAATATAAATTACAATATCAATATTAATATCAATAATAACAGTCAGTTTCATAACACCTTCAGTATAGTGTCCCCAATAAAGACAATATATTCACATGGATAAAATAAAAATATTATGAATGAATCAGTGTGGCAAAAATCAGTGTGGCAAGACAATGGTTTTTTTTTTGGAAACGTTTTTATTCAATAGTTGGCCTGACACCAGTCACAGTGTAGTGATTTTCTTAGGCATCAAGACCATGCATGTTACATATGGCCGTAGGGTAGTACATTACAAGTCAATTTTCCTTAATTAGGTTATATACTCGATCAATTTTTATATATCATCAGTTACCTATTATTAAGGTTTATATTCGAGCTAAATTTAGCTGCAAGGAATGATATAATAATGAGATGAGATGAGGGTGAATGAATATGAATGTGGTTACTGACTAATTTATATACGTGCTATTGCCGCGGTGAGTGATTTGATTGAGATGGTAACACATCGTTACATTTGGTACGTCAGTTGCAGTATATACAAAGTACATGTAACACATATACATGTAATGCGGAGAAGGCTGGAGACAATTCCAGCATTTATCTTACATACTAGCGGGGGCGGGGGTACACAGAGTACAACATATATACAATTAGAGCATGGTAGTAAGTTTGTGATCATAATCATAATCATGATCTGATATCGGGAGACTCGGGATATACATTATGGTACTGGTAATGGAGCGTTCTGAACATTTAAAATATGGTATTTCAATTTCGTTTTGAAACTAAGTGGATCTTCTACCATCCTAATAAACTGCGGCAGTTCATTCCAAAGTTTAGCTTTACACGACAATATACATCTTTGATCTCTTACATTTCTAGGGCGAATAACTTCTAACGTTGGGGCATTGGCCTGTCTTGTTGGTCTAGGTGGGATGATGCCTTTGTTTTTTACGTATACATCAGTATGGGCTATTTTGCACAAGTTAAATCTTAGCCTACTTTCAATATTCATGGCTTTAGCCGAGATCCACAGCTCTCTGTTACTCTTAGTGCAATTCTGATCTATAGCGACCCTTAGTATACTATTCTGCGTCTTTTGTAATCTTCTCATTTGGGTTAGGTTCAGAGGCGTAAGTGCAAATAAACTGTAGTCAAATATTGACAATAACTTCGATTTGGCGATTGTTAAGGCTGCGCCTGTGGTGAGGTTCGGTCTCATTTTCCTAAATACAAATAGTTTGTTATATAACTGGCTTATCAAGCTATTAAATTGTGGGATCATGCCGATACATTGGTCTATGGTGAGACCCAGATATACATATTTATCTACCTGTTCTATCTCTACACCACCCATGTTTATTTTCAGTTTGATATTCGATACGTTCTTTTTTGGTCCAATTAACATACACTTGGTTTTTTTCACATTCACAAGGAGTTTGTTGCTCTTACTCCATACATGGAACCTTTCCAAGTCCCTATTCATATTCAGGGTACATTCATCAACATTATTTCCACTGTAATAGAATACGGTATCATCCGCGTATTGTATAAAGCTGCTGTGTAGGTCAAGGTATTTAAGGTCATTTACATATATAAGGTATAATATTGGCCCCAGGACTGATCCTTGGGGCACACCATAATCAATCGATCTCCAGTCAGAGATAAGGTCACCATTCAATACCCTTTGCTTTCGGTCCTCGAGGTATGATTGGAACCAACGACAGGCTATATTACTTAGTCCACATTCTTGTAGTTTCTTATTCAATATTTCATGATCTACCGAATTAAACGCCTTAGAGAAATCAATATAACAGGCCACAGTGATTTTGTTAGAGTAAATTGCTAGATTAATATCTGATAAGAATTCTACGAGTGCCTCCGTTGTGGAGTGTCCACTCTGGAAGCCAAACTGCTTCTTACAGAGAATATCATTCCTATTTAGATGTGACATCAGTTGTTCAACTACGATTTTTTCGGTAACTTTACCTGCTAGATGGCATAGCGAGATTGGCCTTGTATCAGAGGGAGTGATAGGGTTTTTAATTTTTGGAATCAGTTTTACATTCGCATATTTCCATTCGTCTGGGAAGATGCCTTGGGTAAGTGACTTTCTGATTATATGTAATAACTGCATTATGAGGATGTTAAATGCATCCTTATATATTCTAGTGTTTACATCGGTACATCCAGAGTTCTTATTTATATTAATATCGTTGATGAATTCAGCTAAAGGGCCTCTATCAATGTGGAAGTCCACCCAGACGAATGGAGTTAGTTCCTCCACAATAGTACGTGGTATATTATCTATTGCAGCATTAATTTTTTTCCCTATGTCACAATAAAAAGCATTCACGCCTTGAACTAGTTCAAATCCGACCTGATCCTTACCATCAATATTTAGGCTATTAATGACCGGGGTATTTTTGTTCTCAATGTTGTCTCCTAATGTAACAAGGTACAATACAAAGTGTATCTTCTCAACCACCATTTATATCTATCTAAGTTACTTTTTGATATATGCAATAAAAGCGAATCAATCTTTGATTCTGTCTCTAAGTTGTTCCAACCTGGTTTGTTAGACTATTGTCTTTAGGTTCTGCAACCCTCAGCTATGGTTGTGAGTATTCTATTGTCTAAATTTCAATTTCTAATTTAATACACTATTTCAGAACAACCACTAGTTGCATCCCATCTAAGGAGCTTACAAAGCTATTAAATTAATTTACAAAGCTATTAAAGTTTCATAATTTAAAATTGGATTTATTGGACAATGTTTCACATAAAAATTGTTATACATTTCATTTATACCTAACAATGATACCTCAAAATACCTCAGAATAAAATTTGTATACATTGTTTTAAACTAACAGCCTATCCATGTTTTTAAAATATACAAAACCTGAGATTACAAAATCTGAAATGAACAATATTAGTGGTTGCTAACATCACAAAAACATATTATCAACCTCTGTATTCCTTCACAAAGGATAACTAGGATTTCTCCATCTTTCTTTAATAGTTTCCAACTTATAAATTGTACAAACCAACCTACCTGATTTCATAATCAAATGATCTGACCATAAGACAATGCAGTCACATCATGAATTTATCATAAAATATCACCCTGCCTATCTCGTTCTTTCTCTTAGGGGAGTGGTGTTGCAGTGGTCTTGAGTAGACATGAGTGGTCATGAGTAGACTTGTGTAAGTGTTTGATTTGAAAACGAAATCTTGAAACAAAAATAAAAACTATAGGTTGGGGGACTTGGTGCTAGTCTAAGACATGAGAGCAGTTGGGTGGATTGTAACCTAGTCTGTGCACCAGACCCCAGTGGTTAACACCAGGCATGCTGACTGGGTCATCCAAGGCCAGCCATGTGTACAGCTATCTTTGGCAGTATGCCAGGCAAACATTCATCGCTAATACTCCACTTCAGTATAACAACCGTTAGCATGTTTCCTCTTAAGAGATTGTAAGAGCATAGACAAAATTTAGCAAGGGCATTACACGCGGGCATAGCAATTTCTGTGATAGTCCAGTACAAATAGGGTTTGACCTAGGAAAAATTGCAACAAAAGGTTTCTCAACGGTTTTGGGTAGTATGAGTGGCCCTTATTAACATACTAAATCTAGATGAGGAACATGCCCAAAATTGCAAAAAAACAAAATGGTCCCCTCTTAAACTTTGAAACGCCATAACTCAGTGTAAAATCAACATATATTCAAGTGTGAATACATTTTCTTAATGTTTCCAGGCATGGGAAATGCAATGAAATAAGAATAAAGTCTACATAATCAATGTTTATAATGTTAGTGTACTGATATAGTGTGTGTGTTATTCTGTTGTTCTGTCTATGGTTACACATACACGCAACGCCTCAATTAGTCCATGGTGGACAGTGCGTTTTTTCATGTGAACTATTAAATATTATATTGGCCTTAAATGAATAAAAAAAATTAAAAAAATCTATAGTTGATATCTGGGCAATCCTGATATAAAGTGGTAATCCTGATATAAAGTGGCACTTCTCATTCAATTCCGTTGCAGTTCAAGCTTTATCAGATTCATCATAATACTGTATTTTCTTTTGTTATTTCTGTAGCGAATGGGAAAGGATGCTCTAACAGCATGAGCCATGAAAGTGAAAAAAAACTAACTGATTACAATCCTGATTGACCAATCAACACCCTTTTACTTCAAGTGACTTAATTCCAAATTCAATTATTGAATAGAGTGGGATTGCATTACCCCAGATTCTGGGAAATTATTGAATTGAGTGACCTGGGATTACATTAGGGCTTCCCCAGTTGCTGGGAAACTGGCTCATGATCATGGACTTCTGTCCTGTTGGACATAATTTATGTTTTAGACCATTTTGCCTTCAAATGTCTTTGAAACCACTAATCTAATACAGTGGAACCTCACATAAAGACCACCCCTCTACAAAGTCTAACCCTCTATTAAGACCAGTTTTTCTCAGTCCAGTCCAGTCCAGTCCAGTTTTTCTCAACTTTCCCCCTCTAATAGATGTTTAAAAAACACCTGCTATAGAGACCACTTCTTTATAAAGACCACCTCATGTTGTGACCACCATTTCCCCGTCCCAAACAACCAAATACTTCCCGAATTAAGACCAGTTTCATCCTACCCATCCTGAGGTGACACCCAATTAACCCATATCGACAGATAAGCTAGGCCTTGAGTGAGTGTGTGTTAACACTCAGTGAGTGTGAAGGTGTCAGAAGCCATGTGGCCACTTCTCCCCAGACACATGTATGCCTCTGTATTAGGCTTGGAAGTTTTGCGCTGCTTTTGTCTTTCATAAACAAACAATTTCAAATAAAATTTGTGCTGCTACAAGCCATGCAACCACTCCTTCTCAGAACAAAGAACGGCTTTGTAGCACATTAAAAAGAATTATTATTATCATATCATAGTTATTTATGTGATCCATTTATGTGGCATTTTATTTGTAAATGATACAATTTGTATTTTGTGTTGTATAATATAGTATAATAAAGAATAGTACTGTCAAGGATATGTCTTGTTTATATAACCTTTAAACTACAAGTTTAAATAATTCCTAAAACTATATAGACATTTATTTGTCTACTAAATAATATCAAGAATATCATGTTTCTATCATCATCAATTTAGAAAAGAGGGGGGTGGGGTTCCACTGTAGTATTCAACTGATGAATAATTATTGAGAAGTAAAAATAGAGAGAAGAGCCCCTTTAAATCCTCAACATTATTGATATGAGAGTAAACAATTTTAAAATGGGTGCATTAGACACTAGTCATTCTTCTCGTGTCACAGATAAATATATTCATAAAAAGCATATTCTACTGCATATATGATACTAGCAAAGTACCCGTCCTCCAGACGGTCATCCTCTTTCTGTCACTCTCTCTCCCCTCCTCCTCTCTCCCTGCCTGTTTTCTCCCTGCCTCTCCCCCTCTCTATCCTTGTCCCTGTCCCTACCCTCCCCCTCTCCCTCCCTCTTTCTCCTTCTTTTCCCTCCCCCTCTGTGCTATCTCCTTCCCCTGTTTTTCTTTCCTCCTTCCTGCTCTTCTCTCTTTCGCTCTCTCTTTTCCCTCCCCCTCCCCTCTCCCACACATACCCTCCCCTCTTTTACTCTACACCTTTTCTCTCTTTCCCTGTCCCCCTCTCTCTTCTTCTCCCTCCCCCTCCCTCTCCCACACATGCCTTGCGCTCTTTTCCCTCCACCTTTTTCTCTCATACGCTTTTTTCTCCTCCCCCTGTCCAATTCCCCCACCCTCTCCATCCCCTCTTCTTCTCTCTCCCCCTCCCTCTTCCTCTCTTGCTGTCATGTGATGAGTGCATTGTTATGATAGCATGTGACCGGGTCCCTTGTGGAAGTAACATAATAGTTAATGGGAAATAACCTACAGAGTGACATAATCACAAAAAGTTCCCCAGCTTTCCCAGGCTAAAAATAGTTCTACAGAACCCAACTAAAAAGGGTTTCAAAATCACAGTTTCAGCCTAGATACCTCCACAAACCACATATTATCCACTGGAAAGGCTCGACGGAACTGTACAGAGCCGAAAAATGGTTGGTAACATTACAGATTCCAAGAACATGCCTGACAGAAAAACCACCGTTCCTCTCTTAAATATACGATGTAGTGACCTCAATCCTCAGTATTTGGTCTAGAATAGCGTGCATCACCAGTGAAATGTGTCAGTTCTATGCTTCCTAGACGTATATGATTCAGTTGTCATTGTTGATTTCTAAGCACATAGAGGTGTTGCCTGCCAACCCACACCCCCCACCCACTCCGCCACCTAAACTCCAAGATCACTGCACCTTCAAGCCGCATAAATTATGCCTACAAACTGTTGTATCGAGCCTCCTCAAGCTTAAGTTTAAGCTAAACAAGTTAGATACTTTTTAAAAATTTAATTATGATCATTCCAGCATTCTAGTATTCCAGTTATAAATAGCAAATGGCACACTATTCAGGTACAAACCGATCAGACACAATCAGAAAATGTGATGAAGCATAAATGGGTCACTCCCGTTTTCTGATGTGTCTCAATTGGTTCACACCCTCCATCATGCCATTTGCTACTATAAACCCACACATCATGAGAACAGTAGCATGGAGGACAGGGGAAATTTGTAGGAGGCGAAAATACATGACCAGCAATATTTGTGGTCTTCTAATGAAGACATAATGTGTTGCCACTCCTGGAACTTCCTACTTTTGAATCTAGGTCAAGAAATGAAAAAGAAGGTGCAGAAGGTGCAAGAAGGTGCTTGGAATTGGTCTCTCCGATCGCATATGGGAAGGATACTTCCTATCAAGATCTTGTGCAGCTGCCCAACATTTTACCACTTCACAAACAAACTGGGATATATATCTTGTCTGAAACTTGTTTTTGACAGGGTTGGTAATTACCAGGCTCTAGAGAACAGAGGCCGACAATTGAGACATCGCAGACAGAGAATGATAAAAATAAAACGAGTAAGAAGGGAACGCACTAGGGGGAGTGCATTTTACAAAGGGAAGACTCTCTGGAATAATTGCCAGATAGAGTACGTTTGATTGAAGACAGAAGTACCTTTGTGAAGGAATTGAAGCTGCTGTATAAGAACAGATATTATGAGAATGTGTGATTGTTTATATTATGTGCATTTAAATTTGTTTTATACCACATTGTTCATATTTTTTCTGTATGGTACATGCTTCAAGTCAAGTAAGACTGCTATAAATATATGGAAAAGATTACAGTTACCCTGTGTTTGCCGGAATGTTTGGCATGATAGATGTCGCTATATATGTAGTTGGTGTAATATCAAGTGTTTTAATTTTAGGGAAAGTAGTAGTATTTCTTTGGAGTAACTATATTACAGATGACTTACCATTGAATGTTCATCAAGTTGTGTGAATTGTGGGAATTTTGAGTGATTTTATATAGGCAACGCTCAAAATAATCCATGGCGGATACAGAGTTTTTTAATTGAACTGTTTAAATATGTATTGGCCTTTAAGTAAATAAAAAAAAATCATACACTGAACCAGGATTGCGAGAATTCCCTTTTACTGAGGATCTTTCTGTAGTTCTGTGTTTGCTGCCAAATAAGGACTAGAACTAGGCCCTTATTTTATTTCGCAATATCATTCATACCTCTGTGAAAATAATGGAAAATCCCCTTAAAGCTCTAAGGCCATTACCATGGCTGCTTGAAGTACACTTGATGTATGCACTGCACAGGAAATACCACAATATTAAAGTACTATAGTCAGCCGCCAGGTGGTGGCAATGAACATGGGCCTTAAGTAAATAAGATTAAGTGATTACCATATAGTTTCTGGCTGTGATTATGTAGTCAGAGACTTATCTTATTTGACTTCAACTGACCTCCAAGCCTCAGATTCTGGTGGCATGGAAGGAAATCCTTTCATGTTATTTGCACTTAATTAATGGAATGTCAGCAACTAGATAGTCCTCACATGTTGGGTATCCTGTACTGACTAGTGGATATGTATGTTGATACTGTTGGGGTAAGCTTACACCCGTGGATTAATGGTCCAGAGAGTGTGCAGAGGTATAGGCCATTCCACAATATTTCAGAAATCCTGTAGATATAATACACAATAAATGACAGAAATGTTTTATTTGAATTGCTGGGTGGGGAGGGCAGAATTATAATAATAATTATGGTGTGCGGTACACTAACAGGTACACAACAGACCTTTTAGAGTGTCCCGCTACTATGATTAAATGATTAGTTTATTTTATGTGCATATCATTTCATATTGTTTCCTACCATCAGAACCGGTGGTCTAAAATAGCATGCGGACATGAAGTGTGTGTGTTCTATGCTTTTCCTAGGTAGGACTAATGTTTCTGTTCTCATTGTTTATATTGCTATGCCTTAATCATCCCACCGGACCTGGCCCCCTCACGCATAGCCGTGATAACTGCTCCGCATGGTCAATGCTTGGTTTAGGCTACTGGAAAGTGAGTCGGCAGTATCAAGTGGACAACCGAGGAGTGAGGTTTGATTCTGCTCCCCGTCCCTCCCGTCAAATAATAGGACCTCTAAACTTGCCTTATGTGCAGTTGACGTACAAGTAACACCATATTAACCTGGACGTTTTAGACACCAAATAGAATAACAATGACAAAGCCGTAGCTCTTTGTTCCCGTGGAAAGGTTAATCATGTGTAATTACGAGATCAGGAGAGGTTTTGCCAAGTAAAATGTAGTCCTGTTGGGCTGGGGGCGTGGCCTAAAGTTTGAGTGATATGCTAGCATATAATATATACATAGGACGCCTTCTCGTCCAGTGGTAAAGCGTTTGACTTTCGAATGGGACACATTGCCAGTTTGACTCCAAGTGCAGGCAGCCTGTTTACATTTATCTCATTTCCCTAATATCTCTGCATGAAGGACTCGGTTTTCTCACACATTTAGTTCTCAATGTCATTCCCTTTCGATTTGTGAAAAAATTAGACAGGCTATGACCGATTTGAGCGAGAAAAGTGAGTTAAATGGGGTTCTGGGATATATGGTCCTCTGGGCTTGGGTGGCTGTACTAAGCTTGCGTTTATTATTAAATTATCACTAAATTCATTATTTCATGCCTAAATTTCAGTAGAGCATATGTTTCATTGGTTACCGCTCGTAGTTACCGTGTTGCTGGTGCTGTGTTCAGTTGCCACATTGCACCCGCCCTTTCGACTTCTCCCTTCCTTAAACCAACGAGATTCCCTTTACGGACTTAGGACAACCAATTTACGGACTTAGGACAACCAATTTAAGGTAAGTTTTAGGGTTAGTTTTAGTATATAATTATTTAATGCAATGCGATGTCCTGGTCGTCCGGGTGTGTCTGACTCTGAGCGCTAACCCATATTTTTGTAGCGTGTACGCGGCTGCTAGTTTTTGGGAAATCCCCTAACCACCAAAGCGCGGGACCCTTACCACATCCCTCACCTTAAAACCAGACCCTTTACAGACTGAGGACAACCAATTTACGGACTTAGGACAACTAATTTAAGGTTAGGTTTAGGGTTAGTTTTAGTATATAGGCATATAGACAGTAAAACATAATCAGACAACAGATGTAGAGAGTAAGACATAAAAATAGACAGTGATCAGTGGGGAATGGGGCACGTCTACCTGCAATGTTATAACCCGAATTCGGCTGCAGGCCGCGATGTGGGACCTAAGCACACTACCGAAATAAACGTATACCCGGTTCCTAAATTTCTGTACCGGTAGAGCCAAGTTATTGAAGTTTCTGAATTCAGATTTTAGGTTAAACAGAAACGCATAGTTATTTCACTAGTTACATAGGCACGAGCTATACTTACAAATGGTGGTTTCTATGTTGGTAGCCTCCCTATCTCCTTCATTACCTATGCATAACATGACATAGTGACCTGGTTAGGTGGAGATAGGTAGTGACAGGGCTAGATATGTTGGTGGCTTAAAGATATAATATAATTACTAACTTTAAGATAATAACCACTCTAAAGTCGCCCTCCCTTCAGGAAAAAAGAGTAAAACTACCAATTTGTGCATCAATATTTTGAACTGAGTGTGGTACTGAAGTGGCCTGTTATGGCATGTTGCAATTGTAACCCACCTTGTGCGCCTAGGCATCCAGAAATGATGCCCGCTAGTATTTTTTTGTTATTTTCTGATGGTTTTTTTTGTTATTTTTTTACTGTTTCTCACTTTGGAGCCTACCCCCGCCCTCTTCTGCCACCCCCCTACCTAAGGCCAAATGTCCATTTGTTGTTAGTGTCTAATACCTATGGTAGCGGCCGTGTGACTGTGGGCAGTAGGGAGGCAAGCGTGTGCATGGCCAGTGACTGTGTGAGTGTGGAGCTATGTGTACACATGGCATGCATTTATGAAGAGGGAGAAACTGCATGAATGTGTACCACAACTGCCTTAATTACTTCCTCCAGCCAAAAAAAAGCCAAAAAAAAGCCAATATTTTGGTCTGATGCTATCCGCCTCCAACAGAGGGCGGGTCAGGCCGCTGTTCATCCAGACAAGTATTTGTGTGAGGATAGGAGTGTTTTGCATAGTTAGTTTAGTAAGATTAAGTTTGCAGTGCCTGTATTAGTTATTTCAATGGAAATAGCTAAAGGTAAGAACAATGTGGGATCGTCACAAACAACTCTGGAGACCCAGCAGACCTGGTGAAGTCTGCAGTCAGTCTTATGAAGCCTCCATAAGACGACTACAGGATTTTTTTATTTTAGGATTAAATTCTATATTTCGTTTTTAATAGGATAGGTTTTTAATAGCATAATGGAGTTTATACCTTCAATACGAGAGTGACAGTCCTTAGTTGTTTTTCTGATCAGAGATCGGAGCAAGTTTAGTGTGTAGAGTGGGTGCTTCTGAGGCAGGTAGTGAGCATGCACACATGACCATAGGAGCGAGTGGTACCTGTTGGGGAAAAACCGGATTTATGTGGCATTGTTTGAAAAAATCTATATTTAGTTTACGCTTTTGTAAACAAAAAGTGGATTGATGCTGAAATGCCGTCAGGACAGTGCACCCACTGCTACATAACCCCCATGTTAACAACTGACTGGGATTGCGTAGCAGCAAAATATGGAACAGCATGGACGTTGGTTATCTTGGCCATTAGCATATATATTATATATCTGATGTATGGGTCAGTGGGAGTATCCCTGCTACTTCTATGGCTTGTATACAGGTAAACAGAGCCATATTGGTGCACACCAATTGGAGATTCTTTTGCTATTTACATTATTCTACTAGTGTGACAATATTTAGAAATGAATGGACAAGTTTGAGTAATGCTTGTGCAAAAAGAATCAAGTGTGTCTGATTTTTGCATGCATATATATATGATCATGATCCACATGTGTAGAGTGAATAAGAGAGTGTGGGGGTGAATCTTCCAAAGTGGTCTGATTTAACGCCATCCATTCTCTGGCAACCAGTCAACCTTAGTAAACCATTGAGGCTGCATATTTACATGTGTGTGGAGTAGGAGGGGAGTAGGGGGATCAGCCAAGGCTCAAGGGAGAATTATCATGGAGGCAGGGGAGGTAATAACATAAGCAAGGGCCAGCTCATCATCACACCAATAATAAGGGCATGGAGGTTTGCAGGTAGGGGTAGTTTGCTTTGCATTCTGGGGATTGGGTCCCATATTTGGCCATGAATCTACCTGGAATTTGGCCTCATTACTGTTAACATATTATCTGATAATCCTGGCCAATTTCTTGGGCACAGAGCTAGAATTCTTGGAGAGAAAGGTGGGGAAAAATGGATGCCTATCCCTAATTTGCAGTTTGCATCATTACCAACTTTTCTTGTATGGCGCCACTGTCAATTTGCAAACTCTCCTATTCAACTTTTTAACCAATACAATATCAACTATACTTGGATATAGTATCCAGTATTTATAATTTTTCACCCTACTTAGCAGAATTTACTAAATGTGTTGAGCTGTTGTTTGTACTTTTTCTGACGATGTGATCCACATCATCAGCTTGCTTGTATGAATATTCATGAGCCAATTATATTGATGTGTCAATCAAGGTGTCACATGTTGTGGATAGCGAGGTATGCCATGACATCATGTCAAGCCAAGGTGGTTGCCCAGTATCATAAGGAAACTATGCTGGAGATTGCTGACTGGAGCACTGTTGCTGCACAGCGCTGTGGTGGAGATGACATTAAATCTTTGAGGGGACTTCACCCAGTCACAGAGATCAGTATTGGGAATTGTGTTACACCATGTTGTAGCATCCTTATTTAATTTAACATTTTTTTAATTAATATCAAGGTCACCCAGCGCATTTCCAGAGAATGAAAGAAGAAATGAACTAGGAAAGTAGAGTAAGAGATGATTATATACCTATTTGTATCAACCTAATTACCTAACTGAAGTTATATAATGGTTAATGTCAGGGTTATTTAAGGAGATGTATCCAAGAAATACAGAATACTAATGTATAATAAAAACGTTTTCAAATCAAATAAAAAATATGCCGAATATAGGTTTTTTTTTGTTTTTTTTCCCCAAACATTTGGCATTTATTCAGTCTGTCAACAAATCCTTATATCTCCGGGCTGATAACATGGTTTTACATCACACCCATCGCTCGTCTGTTTCCATGCAACCTATTGTCGACAAAATAATACAAAATAGATGTCGGGACATCCCGAATTATTAAAACCTGTTAATTAACTGCTTGTTTGTTGTCTACTGTACCTAGCTATCAAAACAGGACATGCGTTAACAATTAATAGTAAACGAGCTGGTCGTTAATACCAGTGGCTCTACCAATATCGTACTGTGAGGTCAGATCGTGGCCAGTAAGATCTCTGACTAGTAATAATATCATCGTTTAATTGACCAGGAATACAAAATACATTAGAAGCGACCTCCCGCAGAAACATAAGATTATATATAGAGAAAGGCTACAAACTATTATACAAGCCAATCCAAGACTTCCATTCTTTCTTGTGTGCAGTGCTCATGTAAGAGGCATCTTGCATTGTGCGCAACTTTCCCTTTAGTTCCCTCAGGAAGCTAAAGAGGCAAATATTATTGTTACCGAACAGTTTGGTTTTGTAAATATAAAACCTGGCGTAGATAAGGATGTAATTCCATGTTCTATATTTTTCGTCTATACAGGGTATTCCAAGAATCATGAAAACAGCATTGATGTCATTGGAAATTTCGTCATCTAACCACGGGTTATTACAAGCCCAATTTTTGAGACCGTGCCAGAAGGTACATGCTTTTTCACAGTCAATAAAAAAATGGAAGAGATCATCAACAGAGTCGCAATATCTACATAAGTTTGAGGGAACAATGTTCATGTCGTTTAAGTGTAGATTGCATACAATTAATCTATTAATAACCTGGTATTGAAAGGACTGTAGTCTTACGTCTCTTGTGCATTTAAACGGTGCGCGATACCACATGTCAAATTCTAAATTGGTAATATCAATGTCTTTACCAAGGAAAGTATTATACCACTCACTGTTTCGTTCTTCTTGTGAGTAGAGACATTTTTTGACCGCGTTATAAAAGACCTTGGAGGGGGCTGTCAGAATGTCCACCTCTTCCGTTCCAATTGCACACATGAGCTCGTCGCAGTAGCTAGAAACCTCACCATCTTTAATAATTTGTAGCCAAGTAACCGGTATTTTCTTATTAAGACTCATCTCCTCAAGGAAATTAATACATATATTGAAGTCACTCTTAATCTCGTTCTTATTCTTGACTCTACCGTAATTTATTACATCCTCAACTTTGTTAACTTTTCTCTTTTTCCATAATTTGACATTGCTCAGACCATCTTCGAGATTTATCCATCTGTTGTTCCATAGTTTCTCGCACAGTACACTTTTTTTGCTTCTGGGTTGTTGACGCCCATAGAACCTGTTCCATACCTTAAAGACTTCTGTGTAAAATTCAGAGAAACCAGCATCGATAAGCTGCCTATCGCTGCATACCCTTCTGATATTCCGGCCAAGATACTCTTTGACTAGGGCAGGCCATTTATCGGACGGGTTATTTATTAACCTTTGCACCCATTTTAATTTGTTCGTGATAAGTTTTGCACGTACATCGTGAAGTTTCAAACCTCCATCCTCTATATCTCTACATAAATAATAATTCGCAACTCTGTGTTTGCCTTTCTTCCAGATAAAATTGCTCACCAGCTTCTGTATCTCACAAATTTTTGATTCCTCTATAACGATCAGGTTAGCCACATACATAAACAGTGGTATAATTAAAACATTAGCAATCGTAATTCTCCCCTTCAAAGAAATATCTCTTTTGCTCCAGTGTTTCACCACCACGTTGGCTTTTTCAAAAGCAGATTCAAAATTAATGGAGTTCTGTAGTTGTTTATTAAAAGGATAAACTAGGTATACACCTAATATTTTCATGCAATTCGTCCAGTTAATATTCTGGCAGACTTCTCGGGTTAAAACCATTTCTCCAATATTGAAACCTCTAGTTTTTCCAACATTAAGGGTGAGGCCAGATACACTACTAAATTCATTAATTATCTGCATCATTCTAGCCAGCGAGCTTTCATTATCCGCCATGATCGTCATGTCGTCGGCAAATTGTATGATTTTATTCTCGACACCGCCGAATACAATGCCACTGCATTCAGGATCACACCGAATTCTAGCTGCGAGCCTTTCCACAACAATAATGAATAGTAAAGAAGATATGGGGTCGCCCTGTTTGACGCCCCTTCTAACCTCGATCCACTCTGATAAATGACCATTATTCGTTATACAGGCTTTAGAGCCGGACATTAAGCACTTAATCCAACTTAGAAAGCTATCACCAACATTTAAATCTTTCAAACATTTATATAAAAAGCACCACGACACGGAATCATACGCCTTCTTAAAATCGAGAGAAACAAATAGACCCTTTTTCTTGTTTTTATCCAAGAACTGAGTTACATCTTCTAACCTTCTTACGGCGCAACCTATATAGCGATCTTTAATAAATCCGTATTGATCTTCATTGATTACCGAATTGATACAATTTTTAAGTCTAGTCCCCAACATTTTGGATATTAGCTTATAATCTGTGTTCAGTAATGTAATCGGTCGCCAGCTACCAATAAGTTTCAAGTTGCAATCTTTTTTGGGTATTAAAGTCACAATACCTCTGTACATATCTTGAGATAGCTGTTCGTGTAGTATACATACACTCATAACATTCATAAATAGTGGTTCTAGTGTTGGCCAGAAGTGTTTATAAAATTCCACCGGGAGCCCGTCGGGACCAGGGGTTTTGTTTGCTGCTACGGAGTCAAGTGTTTTCTTGATTTCCTCTTTGGTACAGACATTGTTTAGCAGCTCACATTCAAGCGAATCAAAGGTTGGCCCGTCGTACGATAGTAAGAATTGATTGTGTACAGAGGGATCGATGACATTCTCCTTGTATAACTCACTGTAAAATTCTTTCTTTTTCTTTAGGATTTCCTCGGGTTTACAAATAGTTACCCCATTGACCTCAAGCTGGGAAATGACTTTTTTCTTATAATTCCTCTTTTCGAGGTTTAAAAAGTAAGCAGATGGCTTCTCACCGTCCACTAACCACTGGGCTCTACTCCTAGCCATTGCACCTTGTGCTTTTATGTATTGAGTAGCTCTTAGATCGTCCTGAATATTTTCACATTCTCTACTCTCTGCTTGATTTAGTACCCCTTTCTGGAATAACACTCTTAACCTGTCACGACACATGCGTTCGTGCTTGCGTTTTATTCTATTTATATTTTTAGTGAATCTTATGGTTTCGAGTCTAATGATAAATTTAGTGTAATCCCATCGCATTCTCGCATTACTTAAACCTTCAGCACTCTGTGCCTCAATCATTTTTTCTTTAATCAACGATACATATTCCTCGTTACCTAAAAGGTACTTACTAAATTTCCATACGCCTGGACCTCTTAACTCTTCATTAGATTTAATTGTAAAGGAGATTAAATTATGGTCCGAGTGTTCGCAGAACACGTTATCAACACTTCTTACGTCAGTTCTTATTCCTGAGCTAATCATACAATAATCGAGTCTCGAGGTTTGTCCTCGTCCTGACCAGGTTGACATATTCGCTCCATCAGGAGACATTTCATTGATGATATCACACAGTTCAAAGTCATTAATGATTTTAAACATTTCTTTCAACCCGTCATATTTGACATGCTGACTATCACTGAGGTTCAAAAATTCCTCCTCTGGAGTGATGTTTAGATTATAGTCACCCATAAGAATAAGAGATTTATCAGCTCTTAACTCTAAAATACTTCTTAGTGTTTTACATGTGAGCACCTGATCTTTATACATGTCTTTAGTTGGTAAGTACAATGAGAAGACAGAGAATTCTTTTTGTTCCACTATAATATCCATATATGCTATTCTACCAGTATCGTTACCACCTTTACATGTTATGGTAGCATCTAAGTCTTTCGATATTAAAATAGCCACACCTCTGGCATTACTTTTGCCATGAATAAAATGTGCTTTGCCTTGCCACTGGTTATGCCAGATTTTAACATCTTTGTCTGTACTATGAGTTTCTTGTAATGCAAATATTGCGTTCTTTTTCGTATTAAGAAATCTGAATAAGGCTTTTCTTTTCTTGATGCTAGATATTCCGTTAACATTTAAGGAATAGAAATTGATGTTGTTACCTTCCATAATGTGATAAGAGTAGGTCTTAAACTAACGATAGCTGACAAAAAACACCTATTTAAGTACCCCCTCCAACAACCTCCATACCATCCTCTTCTTCGTTTTTGTCGTTGATGACCGCCATCGTGACCAGTTCCTTTCTAACAGTCATCCACGAGCGACCTAAGAGGTTCCCGTCCTTACACCATTTACTCTGGTCCAGGACGTCATCGTCGTACAAGCTTAGGCCAATGCCCCATCCTGTTTTGCTTGCAGAGGCTTCCCCGATTGTCTTGTCTTCGGTGGCGATCAGGTACTGTCCTATCAGGTCGTTGTACTTTACTTTTCCTCTAAGTGCTTTTAGGAGGGACTCTTCTCTTGTGTCCTCCCATCTATTCCAAACTTCGTCTGAAACGTACGCACCTAGTGCAAACTTGCACTGAACTGGATCTTCGAAGCTCATGATCATCTGGGCTTTTTGTAGGTCGTTATCCAGAATGGCCTTTGTATAGGCTAAGAATTGCTCTACACAGTTATACCATCTACCATCTACCTTGAATTTAGCGAGGTAGTGGTTGGAGAGCGGGCATTCCTTAGTGAAAAATACGAAGGTCTGCCCGTCCTCCCTCTTGGCAAGGAAACCTGGCGTAAAACGCTTGGGTAGCATCTCCAGCCTATCAAACTTGAACCTCCTATTATCCAATATGACATCGCCGTTGGCATTAATGACAGTTTCATACCTTCGTGAGGCTCTCGCTGCGGCAACGCAGGGTCTAGCCCTTGCGATTCGCTTTCGTACAACCTCCGGGAGATCTTTTCTTATCCAGTATTTTCTCTTGCCTTCATCATCTAGACTGTGTTCAAGGTTACCACGTTTGCTCCACACACTGCGTACATCCTTAAGTGAGTTAAATGTCATTAGGATCGGGGCCGCCTTTCCCCTACCCATGCGTGTCGCGATGTATTGTACAGCCTTAGATATACCCATACTATTCTCAAGAACGAAGGCCGCCATATTCTTGCACATGAGGTCGTCCTCTTCCTCACCTTCTCTGTCAGCTCCGTCTAAGACAAGGTTAAGTTCCAGGTCCTTTATCCTTTCTCTAATCACATCTTCCTGCCCTTGTTTGAGAGAGGCACCTGCCGCTACCAATCTGCGGTCATCTTTTTTTACCATATTTATCTTCATGACCTCGATTTCATCATTTTGTTTTGATAATTCTCTTTCGAACTGATCTTGTCTCAAATCCCGCTCGAGGTTGGCTGTATCATTCTTATCAAGCCTTACTTCGTGCGCGGCGATATCTTTCGTGTTCTTCTCCGTGGTACCAGCGATCTGTTGTTTTATCTGTTCAAACATCAGCTTGATTTCATCGTTCGAAATGCCTGACTTGGCCATTTCTACGATTTGCTTTTTGTTCGTCCCCTCTTCCTCACCTTTCTCTCTCCTTCTCTTTTCTGCGCCCGTACTACCCTTAGTAGTCATCTAAGATGCACAATTTAGTTCGCCAAACTCTAAAATAGTCAAAGATTGGGCGGATGTTTACGTTTGTGGCTTTCTTCCGGTTCCGGTTCTGCTGCGCCTGTGGAGGGCGCGCTCCTGGAACTAGGGCGGTCTGACCTATATTTTAAGTTCCGGTTTAGTATTTTTACCCGCCTTTGGATAACCGAATGCAATCGAACTAAAGAAAACTCACTGCCTTGTGTGTTCTATATGTTAATACTGTCCTTGGTAATGTGCTGAGTTGTGCGATGGGGTATTCGAGTGTTCCCGCAATACTACCAACAGTTTTTATCGGTTATTCCATGTGCGTAGATCCGGAAGTACACCGCTGCGCATGACGAGCGGCAACTTCAATTTGCAATGTATAAAATCACTTCCACATAAAATTAAGCTATTTGTCCTAAGTCCTTGGAGTTATGTCTAGATCCTCAACAATACAGGTCAAATGTTGACTTGATTCCGAGCCCGTGTGGTGTTCCTATGAGCTGTAAAGACCTGTCGTCCTCACGACCGTGGAGGGACCCAGGAGTTAAGATGGCTGACGCCTAATCCTTCCTGACACACGTGTGTAGCTTTTTGATCGTCAATATCTCAGTAAAATCCGTTCAGTGTCACTATTGATTTTGCTCGAGCAGTTCTCTATAGCTTTATACAGCTTTTTGTCACTAATGAGCAACACCTTCCACCGAGCAACTGAAAAAAAAAGGGGACAACGAGGCGCGGGCCTTACGAAACACCTTTTCACTAGTCACGCCAAACCGGAAGTGACGAATATAGGTTTTAATATATTTCCATACATACACGTCTTCATATATTAAGGGTTACACCCCTCCTTCATTAATGGACGTGTCCAGTCATGTTGCTGGACCACTCGCGACCACCCCGCCCTCTGAGAAGAGGCGGATCGCCACTTAACTAAAAATTGAAGCCGTCGCATGATTACTCGGTCTTTCCCAGTATAATGCATGCTATATATATCGACCTGTTCACAAACTTTAACAACACGTACAGCATATTCGTTGGTCTTAATGGAAACCTATAATCGTATGTTACATTTTCGATTGGAGAGATACATACATGTATGGTACACAAACATCAGGATCTGCACTTTTTTAAGGTCCTTTTTAAGGCTGTTTGCACACGACACCACTCGCCACTCCCACCATGCATGTGGTAGTTGAACACAGGCATAGAGCGGCCTGTACACATGACGCCAGTGGCGGTAGTGTGTATGGGACACTAGGTAGGAGGAGGAGGGGGGGGATAACAAACATAATCTTACTAAATTTATAACCAATTTACTTCCCTCAAATAAATGTCTTGCTGCGGTAATTTTCTGGACACTTTTCCTTTGTTTATCAATACAAGGGGGTATCCCCTCAATGAGAACCCCCTTCCCTCTCTCTGGCGTCCCTGGAAAGCTTTCCAATAAAGGTGTCCTGCCCTGTAAGCGAGACAGAGAGGTTTAAAAGGTCAGTAAACCCCAAAATATTATGAGAAACTTTTTTGCTATTATTCAAATGTAACCACCCCATTTTTACTTAATTCAACCTAACAGTTTAACACTCCATTCAATGCGCCAAACCTTAAAATAAACATGCATTAAACATAATAAACAAGTCTCCTAATTGCTGCTAGAAAGGAAAGGGGTGGGATGGGATCTTGTTGACTTGCCACAAAGAGTGGGTTCAAGTTAGGTATATTATGTACATTTCAGGCAATACTTTGTGACATTACACAGCACTCTCAGTGCCCTCTTGTGCTAAACAGACATTTTCAACTTAGCTTTCTCAATTGGTGCCTGCGAGTGACTATAAGTTAGACATAAATGGAGGCAACAAAATTGAGACTTGTGTGTTGAATTTATGGCTGCAAAAAGTTTGTTGTCCTAAAAGTGACCATGAACCCGTTAACTGACCCTTTAACATCATTCTACATCTATAAACCTCTAGGAATTTACTATAACATCGTTATTCTCTTATATGTTTTAATGACTGTAACAATTCTTACATAACCCTATGCTGGAGAGTGCTGTCACCACACAACACTGTGATTGAAAAAGGAGTAAATTTTGCTGGAGTGAAAATGTAGGAAAACAACAAATAATGGGCAGTGGGATGAGCAAAGACGGGGAATATTGGTTCAAGTAGCCATTGACTGCTTTTTTAGAGTCTCATGCTAGTGTGGCCTGGGCGAGCTGCCAAGAAAACCGTCTGGTCCAAAAACAACCTTATTGAAGATTGGGGGAACTGTCCACAATATGCGCTTGACTGACCCATTTTTTCAGTCTCCCAGACCAGTACATTGCTAGTACTCACAATAAACAGGATCCTGAATGTTGCAAATAGGTCAGTGACACCCATCGGGCCGTGGAGAACATTTGCAGGAAGCTTGAGTGCCGCAGAATGTACAGGAAAAATATTAAGATCCTGCTGTCAGCCATATAAATTAATGTAGAGGATACTTTCATAGTTGTGTAGCTAGTGCATGCAAAATGTGTAAAACTGTTCCAAAAGGTCCAGAAGTATATCGCCGAGATGGTGTACGGTAACTGCTTGGCTGGTTAGTTTAGTAAGATTATTGTGCTCAGGATCTATAGCCTCCCCACCCCCCACACCCCCTCCCGCACAAAGCTGTTGATTCTTCTGTTGACAAGCGTTGGTCATGCTCTGCTGAGCCTGACCAACTCCACGGGTAGTGGTAGTGTTGATAGGTACTTATTTGGCAATGTTTGTGAGCCCCCTAGAAACGGTACGGAAATCGGTAACCATATTTTTTGTTTCTTTTTTAAATATGGCTGTATGAAACAATTCCTTCGGTCCAATTTGCAGAGTGGTATCACTGATATCGATAGAGAGTGATTTTACGGGGAAAATACATTGGAAAACGCAGATCCCGCGATTTTTATTGGGCATCAATCGAAATGTCCAATTTTCAAGCTACGCTATGTAAACATAGGCGAATGGATGCCGGCTGTCAAGATTAAAATGAGGGTGTGGATCTAATCTGTATCAATTTTTGCATGAGCCGTTCATCAGACCAATGCCTATCGCTGGGCATAAGTCTACACACAGCCTACCTACCGTTCACTCCAGTGCCCACTGGATCCCTCCCTGCACCTACACCCAGTACAGTGCCACCACTACTCCTGCTACCCATGTGTTCCAGCACCAACTTATACACCGGATACACACTGACCATAGTTCCCATATTCTAACATTTATCGAATGATTCTATCTGGAATTTGGCATAACTGATGATCCTGCAGATTTTATCAGACACAGAAAAAAATATTGGTGGGGCAAGTGGACAAAATTTGACAACTATATAATGGAGGTATCAGACAACTGGAAGAGTGTCTAGAAGATATTGACGCCTTGCATATATTATTTGAATAATTATTGTGTTTTTATTATTGTTTGCTCATGTTAAAATAGGCCCTATTTTAAAGATATTATGTTTGTTTAATATTGCTTGCATTCCCACCCACCGTAAACAATGCAAACCCACCGGTCCTCCCTGCTGGAACCTCATTACAAATTATTTCGAAGCAAAATGAACCAGTGGAAAGCCATGAACTTGCAGTTTTGAGCAGTAAATATTGTTTTTTATTTTCGTTGATGGAAGCGATTGGCCTGAAAGCAGATGTCCAACAGTAGCAGGACTGGTCTGTAGTCCTACAATTGCCCTGACTGCGACTAATCATACATAAACCAAATATCTCAGAGTAATTCACGTACTGCATCCAACATATTTTTCTTAGCAGAGTTTCATGGCCCAAATCTACTTAATTACTATATAATCTCTAAAAGAAATGTTTATGACATCAAAGGGGGATTTCCTGCATGATGTTGATGACGTCATTGGAGGATTTCCCTTATGTACACATCCAATATATCAAGGGAGAGGGAGGGGAGAGGAGGGTGAGCAGAACGTGTTGGGGGAAGGTGGGGGCGGAATGAAGGAGAGGAGGTGGGAAGAGGGAGAGACAGAAGGAGGTGTTCATTTCCAATATTATATTAAACTAGCAAAGTACCCGTCCTCCGGACAGCCCCCCTCTCTCCCCACACTTCCCCCTCTGCCTCTTTTCCCTCTGCCTCTTCTCTGTCTTTCATACCTGTTTTTCTCTCCCAACCCCATCTCCGATTCCTCCCTCTCCCTCCCCTCTTCCACATGCTCCCCCTCCCTGCTTTCTCACCCGCCCCTCTCTCCCTTCTCCTACATCCTCTCTTTTCCCTCCCCTCTTCTCCCTCCCCTCTTTCCCTCCCCCTCCCCCTCTCCAATACCCTGAGCCTCTCCCTCCCCTCTTCTTCACTCTCCCACTCCTCTGCATGTAGTCGGGTCCCCCTGGAAGTGACATTGTATCTCACAGAGTGTGTAGATTCCAATTTAAACAAGTATTAAGTTAACGGTATTGATCTCTTTAACTATTGATCAATTTAACTATTGATCAACTTTACAATTAGTGTGAACTTAAAATGTAGCTACCTGGCGTTTCCAAGGGAAACGTTTTCTCAGGGTCAAATACTTGTGTCTGATGTCTGAAAGTTATAGCTACTGTGATTATTTAGGGGTGGTTAGCATCAGACAATTACGTTAAGGGTATTATCATGGAAAGATTGTATATTAACCAATGAATTTCTAATATGCATTAGATGAAACAGTCAAGCATGTATGGGTGTCATATTTTTCAAATTGAGAATCAGGAAAAGATGTTTTTAAGAACGTTTGTGAAGGGATGTCTGGTGCTATGCCTAAATCCTGTGTGTATACCATGGAGGTCAGTACAGACAGAGACACTCCATTTAGGAGACGGCTCACTCCCTTGTAAAGAATTTCATTCTTTGGGTTGAAACTCTAACCCATTTAGCCCTGATCATGGTCAGACATGCACGCCACTCATGGCCTGGCCAGGAGGGGAGGGGGGATTAGCTACTCAGAGCTGACCCCTCCACCCAGCCCGACCTAATTACTGTATCCACTGCTCTGGGTTAATCAAGAAGGAGGGGGGAAGGGGTAAGAGGGAAGGGCAGGCACAAGCCTTGGGATCTACGAGTAAGGGGTGGGAGGGGGACGGCTGAGGGGAGGGATCCAACCTTGCATGTGCCCAGCTCATGATCTTTGCATGGGGAGCAGAGGTCAAGGCATGGACAGGGAGGATCCTCTCTCTCTCACCCAATTAGAGAAGGGGTTGAGCAGAGGAATAATTCCTGGGACTGATTCTATGCATTAATTAAGGATTTGTCTGACTACAAATAAACGGAAAGGGGAAGCTTGAGGCACTCTCTGAGTCACTCCTGCCTGGGCTGAAACTGACGAACTTTTGCTACATCTGACTTCTGGTCTTACTTCCTACAACGCTGAACCTATGGGCAAAAACCCTTAGATTTCTTTACACCCTATCCACACCTATGTATTTGACTTTAGCGGCGGTGACAGTAGTGCTGCATAAGTAGCAGGAAGTATACAGACCAGCTGTAGCCACAGCATTGCAGTATCCTACTGTAGAACCAGGAGCTTTCTCGTGCCGATTACCCCCGTAATTTTAATGCCAACGCAAAACATTGATATTATGTAGTGTTTGATCATTGAGGTACATGGAAATGATGGTAATTTGAAATTAAAGTATAAGGATAAGGATAATCATAATAAACACATATATATATGTGATTTGATAGTAGAAAGTACTGATTTATGTATCATGATTAACTGATTAATGAGGTGCCTTCTACTTTTCATTTCAAAATTAGGTCAAATTTAACGATAAAGTAGACTATTCATTTAGCACATTTTACTCATCAAGATAAAGATATCAACCTGGTATTATACAATGTACATGTATGCAGTAAATATAATTCATATTTGGCCATTTCCATCAATTTGACAACAATTGGCAATTTTTATGGAATTGCTCATATATAATGTCTGTCTCATCTCATCTCCTTACCGCTGTCTAATTCTGTCTTTTCTCTCCACACAGCTGCCTCATCTCTATCTCCTATTCTCCCTGTCATTTCTCTCTCCCTCGCTCTCTGGGGAATACTAGGCCTACCCTATATCCAGAAGCAAAACCGCGAGATTTGATGCCAATTTGGAGTGGTCTTAGGCTATTATTCTGTATAAATATGGATCGTTTTTCTCATTTTTAATGACACTGCCCCACCCTCCTCACCCCACCCTACCCTCCCTCCCTCTGCATTAAATTCTCTATCGAATGATATAAGTTTTATTAATGTAGCTCAAGAAATGGCCTCGATGTGAACGTTTTAATTCAACAATATCCGTAGGCCTAAATACTGTTGTAGGCCTACTAACGGGGCTGTTAGAGGGGCTGTTGGTGGGGCTGTCAGCGGGGCAGCGGGGCTCTCTAAGACTTCTTTAACTGACGAAGGAGCCCACTGCCCCTGCAGGTGCCTCCCAGGATAAGAGATGGAAGTCAGCTCAGGCAGATTTCGTGAGAAAGGCAGATTTCGACTTGATGATGACTTAATATTTTTTCAGTGATATCTGATGACATATGATCATTTATGCACATATAATAAATATAGAATGGAACTCACCAGCAATAATTGAAAATTTATTGGACTTGATTCGTCCACATAAGCACTCTGCCTACGTCATCATGCTTATGTGGATGAATCAAGTCCAATTATTGCCAGCTCGTACCATTCTCTCTATATATTTCTGATGCCTAAACCTGACTCCATTGTTTATGTGCATAAATGATGCATCAATTCCTGATGAAATTGAGAGGAAAATGTCTGTAGATGCTATTATGGTGGATATCATTGCCAATTCCTATCCAGCGATGTTGAAAAGTGGGCAATAAATGGCGTTTCTCTCTCTATTGCGTTCTTTGATGTATTGGGTATGACGTAATGGTGCTGAGGAAGTTGCCTGTCAGCTTTTTCCCGGAAAAAGCGGTAGTCATATCTTGTCTACAAAGTATACCGCCAAAAAAGATTTGATATATACTGGGCTTTAGTCACTATAATGAGTTCTGTGTACGATTTTTGCCTGCACTGGCTTCCCTCAACCACCCACACACTCCCACCCACCCTGCCATAATCAGCGCATGCATATGACTGCATGATCTGTCCCTATGTGTACCGACCATCCCTTGAAATGCTTTTGTTTTAGTGTCTACACTTCTTGGTCACACCTCTGCTGAGGCATGACCAACTGTGCTGCTAGTGGTAGTGGGTGAGTGTGGACCAGGGTGGATATAGGCAGTACATGCAGTGGTATAGGTATAGGCATGGGTAGGTGGGGGAGTGTGTATAGGCAGTACAGTGGTAGTGGGAATGGCTCAACGTTAACATTCAAATGTTCTGTGCATCTTTCTAATGGCTAAACTGCAGTTTAGCGTTGTTAATGGAGAGTAATGACACATCAATTCCTGATGAAATTGAGAGGAAAATGTCTGTAGTTGCTATTAAGGGGCATATCATTTCTATACAGTGATGTTGAGAAGTGGGCAATAAATGGCGTTTCTCCTTCTATAGCATTCTTCGATGTATTGGGTATTATGATGTAATTTGTGCTGAGGAAGCAGCCTGTCAGCTTTTTCATGGAAAAAGCGGTGGTCATATCTTGTCAAGTGTGATCAAAAGGAACAATTGATATTGTTCAATTTTCACCCGGCTCCCCCCCTCGACACACACACTCAAGACGAAATGTAACAAAAATGATTGAAATGGTAAATGGTAATGATGGAAATGGTAAACGGAAATATCTGGGAAATATATTGACCAATACATCTGTACATAATTACTGAATAAATATGAGAGAAGGAGAGAGGACCAGGATTGTGTGTGTGGTGGTGGTGGGGAGGGGAGACCTAAGTGGGATATCCTCGCCTATTGATATGTATCACCTAATCTCTTCAGCATATATAGATAATTTTGGGGAAATGTCCCCCTTGTGACAAGCTTTTTCTCTTGTAGAATTGTGTTCTTGCATCCAATTGCAGCACACAAATTTCCTCCACCATCATACTTTGTAGATCTCTTTGCCATATTGTGAAAAGTGATGTGGCCATATGGCGACCACAGTGCGTAATGGTATGCGTAACTACAGACCCCATAATTATAGGGGCTCTGGCATAATTGTTGATATGTTGTTACTTCCCACTACGAGAGGTGCTGCAGTCGCACCAGGTTGACCTAATAACACAAAACCCACCGAGTGGGCCGTCTCCTTAATGTACTGTCTCTGGTACAGAGGATGGAAATCAGCCACCCATCACCCCTCTCTAAACTTTACCAACACCACCAACACCACTCTCCTCATAGCTTCACACTGGTATGGACCAGCATCAAATCCTCCTCCTTCTCCCACACCTCCTCACATATTCATGTTTTGTTTCCCCTCGGGAAACACTATGCAGTAAGAACAGCCCTGCACCACTCAAACTGTTATAACTGATAAAAAGGTCATAAGATAACAGAAACCAATACTTGTTCCAACAGGCCAAGCATTTGCTTTTTAAAGACTATTCATAATACTGAGACTTAACACATCTATAGACAAAGGCTCACAGACATCTACTCTGCAGTAGACCTGTGATCTGTGCAATGTCTGCAGCAGGTGTGGGACACCTGTTCCTGAGAAGCAGTTCCTGTCTTAATCTGTCTTCTCACAATCAGGCAAGGAAAGGCCATGGAGCATACAAAGATTGATCCTGCCGTGAATAGCACACAAAGATAAGGCCCATTTATAATGGGGTGCATATATGTTGGTCCCCATCTTAACGTTTCCAGGCTAATTGACTAATTAATTAACTAACTAATTAAACCCCAACACACAGACTTACACATGCACTGCCTTGTATTATAATGGTCATACATTGTGTTGTTTTGTAATGTAGAGCATACATTGTATTTTTTTTCTACACTTTATTTTCACTTTCTTATTATTCCCTCTTTTTCTCTTATTTCATTTCTAATTTCCAGGTCTTCTTTCTATCCTCACGTTCCTTGCTCTTCTTTTCTCATCTGTTATCTAGCTCTTCTCTCAATCTTTGTTATCTTGCCTTGTATCTGCTCATATCTTGTCCTATCTCCTCATATTTCCCTTTCTCTGTGTCGGTCCTCTCTTCCTTCATACATATATATGACTGTAGTGGGTCCATTTCGGTTTGAGACATTCTTGCCAGTTGCCAGCCTTCATGATCGCTATCACAGCCACAGGTCAGTGGGTGGTCGCCCATCCCTGGCTAATACTTCAAAAGAAAGTATATAAAGTGCTCGTTCTAGTTTTCATGAGGTAGGCCTATACTTTATGGATTTTGTAAATCATGAAAATCACCGACCCTTAAAGACCCTCAACCTGGTGGACAGTCTCCCCAATTGATCCTATGGCCAGCACTCTCCCCTGGGTTGGGGGCGGCTGTGGTATAGTCTAAATCCTTGCCGACCATAGGATTCGCTACCACAACCTCCCATACATTGTATCATAATGGGGAGCATTGGGGAGCACGTATACATTGCATCATGATAGGGAGCATGCAATATCTTGTATCATATTGGCGAGCATACATGTACAGTGGAACCTCGCATAAAGACCACCTCTCTATAGGGACCACCCCTCTATTAAGCCTAGTAGAGTTTCCCTCAGTCCAGAACTGCTTTTCTCTTATTAGATTAGCCCCTCTAATGAGACCACCTTGCTATATATTAACCCATTCAGGCCGCGTATTGCTTTAAAGCATTCCCGCGCCTGTGGCAGCCTTGACACACTCCCACACTTTTGGCCGCGTATTGCCTTAAAGCACTCCCACACGTTTGGCCGCGTATTGCCTTAAAGCACTCCCATGCGTAGGACGCGTAATGCTATAAAGCACTCTGTGGGAAAGGAGTGCATCATGACGGGACGTGTAAATTTCACTCAGGACGTCATCAATTGAATGTTCTTTTCCCACGCTTGGTCGTTAAGCATAATGCAACGTTGGCGGCGCTGTGAATGGGTTAAGACCAGTTTCTCTCAGTCCCAAGGGTGGTCTCAATAGAGAGGTTCCACTGTATAGACAAAATAGACCAAGGGCTGACACAGGAGACCATATTATGCACAGTGTAGTAATTGCTAACCAAGCATGATATTGCTGTACATGACTGCAGCCTGTGGTTGGTTTTGTATTTATTATACCTTTCACGTAACATAAAGCAATAACTTTTAAATCTACACTCAAAGAGCAGTAGTTTGGGTTGCCAAGCAAGATAGTCAAAATCAAGATTTCCCTGTCTATATTTATCCCTGTATATTTCTATTTTTGTAACAAGTCACAAAGGGGTCTAATGTTACCAAGGTTGCTAACCAGGAGGTGATGTCATTATGGCATTTTTCGCATGATCGCATGATCCAGCCATTGTGGATTTACTATAACAATGTAAGTTAATTGGAGGGAGTATTCCTTTTATTTACATTTCTTTATTTGAAAAATGTTGATTATGCTTAAGAGATTTAACATTAATAGTTAAATAAATATTATACAAATAACCCATTTCTGACAAAACAGAAATTGCCATGCATCGCCAAATGGAGGAATATATGTTAACATTAATTAATTGGCCGTCATTAGAAAAAGAACAAGAACAGCAAAACCATTAAAAGTAGGAATACCATTTATTAACTATAAAACTGCATCTAAATTCATAGTTAACTCTGCTTGAGAGAGATGGTAACATCTGGGAGAACTGGATCTGAACCCGAAGTCTGTATACCAATTTGTCTGTATTTTGTCTATTTCGTTACTTCATAATGTACTGTTTAAGTTGGATGAATACAGTAGTATCTTATCTTATCTTATCTTATCTTACAATTGGTCTACTGGGCGATTAGTTTGGCCTTGGTTGGTCCCTAAGAATGCATACACCCGGCCCCGCTACAACGGAAGGGTCTAATTGCTTTAGTCTCGCATTGTTGAGATCCTCACACACACGGCCACCCCCCGCTCTGCTCAGCACCAACATGGACTGGGCTAAACTCTTAGCGCCTGGTCAGTCCCGCACCAGTGCGTCACGACCACGTTACACCACACCTCCACAGTAAACCACCAAATCTCAACAATTCGAGACTAATGCCAAAGGGACATAACCCTAGTTAGCGAAGGGACTGTCACTAATAATACCCCTAAAACAAAGGCAATGTATACTAATCTAATTGTCCAACCCAATGACATAGCCACAGACACCAATATCAGGATATATGACTAAAGCACTGAGTGGGTTAATTCCTGGGTGTAAACATTGATAATAAACTAAAATTCAATGATATAGCTCAAGAAATTTTGGGCAGTGCAAATGCTCAATTGTATGATTCATATATCAACCGATATGCTTTAGACACACGGATACAAGGTAACATATGTAGGATACAAGGCAATGTATGCTCCCCATTAGGATACAAGCAATGCATGCTCCCCATTAGGATACAAGGCAATATATGCTCCCCATTAGGATACAAGGCAATGTATGCTCCCCATTAGGATACAAGGCAATGTATGCTCCCCATTAGGATACAAGGCAATGCATGCTCCCCATTAGGATACAAGGCAATATATGCTCCCCATTAGGATACAAGGCAATGTATGCTCCCCATTAGGATACAAGGCAATGTATGCTCCCCGACCTGCAGCCACTTTAGATTTTCTGTATACATATATATTTGCATGGTAACATATTATTTCTTCCTATTGTTCTTTGCTTATCTTACTCTACTCTCTGTTGAAGAGTTTATTCCACCTTTTATTTCTGTTCTTTTACATTTTCTTCCTTGGAGAACAAACAGATACCAATTGAAGTTTTTACCAGGATTTCTGAGGATAATCTTTCTATTCCCAATACTGACATATATGGGGTTTCCTTTCACCGTGATGCTTTCACATTTTATTTTTGTGATCTAGTTTCTTCATCTTTCCAAAAAGGATATATTCAGATTATATTTTCTGTTTATTTCTTGAGTTGACTAACCTTTTATCCATTATTAGGCCTTTTACTTTATGTACTCCTTTTTCTTTGAGCTTTTCTGTCGTTCTTGTATTTAGTCCTGTCACTATTAGCTTATTCTTCCATAGACTTTTTAGCATAACCTCCCACCTATCAGGGCCTTTGCTGCCATATGCCTGAAACCATACATAATTTCTCATTTCATGAAATGAAATATACGGATAAAATACGGCAAGATGCAGAGATCTTACAAAAATCGACTTGATTTGAGATGATACCGTATGGTGATACATTATATAATAATAATAACATGAATTAGGTTATTTATCCTAATACATGTTTACGTTTTTAAGGTAGTTTCTTAGCTCCTTTTTTGTAGTTGATTCATGAGCAACAGTGGGTAATGAGTTCCATATTGATTTTGCTTTGTATATAAAGCTGTTTTTATAAAATGTTGTCTTGGGGATATTTATTTTTAAGTTTTTTCTATTTTTGGCATAGCTTCGAGTTGACAGTAATCTTTGGTCTAAATTCACATCTGATTGTGTGAGATAGAAGGCTACATCTAAAGAGTGTAGGTTTGATCTGTCTTCATTTTTAAGTATTTTTAGTTCCTCATAAATGTCATCAACATTCACTCTTTTCTGTAATTTAGATACATATCTGATAGCAGAATTCAAGAGTGAGTGTAACCTTTTTTGAAGCCTTTTACAAGCTGATGATGTTTTTTGGAGGCATTCATGGAAATTTTATTAATCTTGTACCATGTGTTAATACGATCCAGAGTTTTTGTAATTGTCGTACATTGTTGCTTAATTTTTATTGCTATTGAGAAGAAGTGTCATCAGCATAGTGTTGGATGACTGAATTTTCTATTATTTTATTTAAATCATTTATGTAGATGGAAAAGAGGATGGGTCCTAAATCTGTTCCTTGGGGTATGCCGAAGGTTATTGTTTCTTACTTGGAAAAGAGACCATTAACCCTAACAATTTATTGTGTATTTGTTAAATAATTGTTTAACCATTCATTTGTTTTACTTATTATACCATAATTTTCTAGTTTTGCTAGTAATTTGCCATGGTGTATAGTATCGAATGCCTTCTTAAAATTTAAGAAGACTGCTGTAGTTAATTCTTTTTCATTCAGGCAATCATAGATAGGATGTAATACGTCAATGTGGGCCTGGTTTACAGATCTACCTTTTCTGAATCAATATTGTTTGCATAATGATATTTGTTTTTTTCTAGATGTTCAGATAGTTGTTTTTGAATCACTTTTTCCAGAATTTTTGCTGGCATTATTATTCCCGATATAGGTCTAAAATTATTTGTACATTTTTTAGAGCCATTTTTATGAAGGGGTGTGACTGTTGCAGACTTAAATGCATTAGGAACAATACTGCTCACCAAGGACAAGTTGATAATATGTGAGAACTGAAACACCAGTGTTTTTATACATTCGTTCAGGACCTTAATTGCCTGGCATATTTTCAACCCCAAAGCCCTTGTTTGGGTCTATTTTGTAATTTTTGTTTTCATTACCGTGATCTTTGGAGAGATCCAGTAAATCGTCCTTCTCAATGTGTGAGGGATCTGAAATGTTTCCGGCAAGAGTTCTACAAAGAAATTATTAAAGATTCCCTTCAGTGTCTATTAGTTGAATTTCATTACTGGTTTTTGTCTTTTCTGGACTTATAATACAATTAATGGATTTCTACAGAGCTCTTGGGTTATCCCTATCCAATTCTAGTTTGCTTGTTATCAGTAGATTTTTCCTGTTTCTACATAGGGTGTTTACCTTATTTCTTAAGCATTTTGCTCGAATTAGCAACTCTTTATCATTCTTGGCTTTTGCCAACCTGAACAATTTATCTCTTTCATTCATTAAAGATGTCATTTCATCATTGAAAAAATAATAATCCTCCACAATATATCGTCTTAAAATTATCGATAAAACTGTGACAATTGTGCATGCATCCTTCTCCTAAACATTGATTATCTCACCATGAAATATCTTAGCATTGTATAAGCCCAGCTGGCAGGGATTTTGAATAAAACTGTTGCAAAAAAAAAAAAAAAAAAAAAAAAATGTTATTTCCTTTGTCAACCATTCAGGTTTTTTCCTGATATTATTAAAGGTTATGGCCCTATCTTCAATTATTTGACCATAACTTTATTATTTTAACTTATTTTATTTAACAATGCATCAGCCACTCCATCTACCGGTATACAGGCAAGACCCTTCCTATTCCCGCCACCTCCCATGATTCTGATATTGATTAAGTCAAAGTCCACCTGGGTCGACTAACTAATTATTATCTCGGAGGGAAGGGGGTTCAGGAGAATGATCAGCAGGCCACAGGAGATGTGATTAAAATGGGAGGGGGAGGGAGGGAGATAGCTTGGTCAGGGCTTGGACCAGACAATGGAGTGTACAGTGTTAATTGGGTAAAGGAGAAGTGAAGTGATGTGTGATCCTAAGCCTCATGTTCACGTTGATTGGATCATGGATATGCTAGGCTAGTTAATTGGTCAAGGCAGGACAAACCAATCAGCCTTAATCAATCTAATCTATTGTAATCAACTGGGTATAAATACTCTCAGTAAAATTGGGTTCATTCTCTTCTAACCTCCTCAGTTCTGAAATCGAAAGCATAACCCTGTTTGTGTTTGCGTTGATTCAATTCTCACTCGACTGCCAACCCTATTTATTCATCAAAGAAAGACCTACATTTCTTCATAATAATTGCTTCCAGGTGTGAGCACTATTAAGTAGAACAACATCAGCAGCAAGCAGTACTAAACATGTTGCCTTTTATATCAAGATCATAAATGTCATTAATGAATATGTTAAACAAAATTGGCCCCAATATCAAGGCCTGAGGTAAATGGTTTAATATCAACCGTGGCGTAAAACAAGGGGACCCCATCTCCTCGATTTTGTTTACCATAGCTGTGGAAATGTTAGCTATAAGCCTGAGAGAAAATAAAGAAATCGAAGGTATTTTCTTCGGGGATTATGAATCCAAAATTACCCAATTCGCCGACGATTTAACAATTTCTGTGAAAAATGAATTATCCTTAGTTAAAACTGTTAGAGTAATAAATGATTTCTATCTTGCATCAGGTTTAAAACTTAATCCCAAGAAGACTAAGGGCTTCAATGTAGGAAACATTACTCTCACTAACAAAGAAGTGTTAAACTTCTCCTGGGAGAAACAGATAAAAATACTAGGTGTCACCCTCACTTCTCCAAGAGATGAGAAACAAATTGTAAAGGAGAACACCTCCCACCTTATGTATAAGATGAAGAATGTTTTAAGATTATGGTCTAAAAGGTCTTTAACGATGAAAGGGAGAATATTGGTTGTAAACGTATTCGTACTCCCACTCTTTCAATACACTCTCGCCTGTGTTCCCATCCCATGTAAAACCCAAAAAGAAATTGAAAAAATCATCTCAAATTTCATTTGGAAGGGACCCTCGAATAAAATAAGTACCGATTTTTTGGTACAGAAGGTTGAAAATGGCGGCCTTGGCCTGAGATGTATTAAAGAAATCGTCGAAACAAATAGACTAAAATGGGTACAACTGCTTCTAGAGTATAAAAATTCCAATAATTTCAGAGCAGTAGAAACTGACGCTGGAAGAAACATTGAAAGCATCATTTTATCTAGGTATAAGCCAATATCCACATTGAATCATTTTTACAAAGATGTATACGAAGTTTGGAACAGGTATTACTATAATATCAAACCAAACAATATTAACGATGTTCTGAAAGAGAGAATATGGTTCAATCGTCATGTTAAGTTCAAAGGCAAAATGTTCATTTATGAGACATGGGAAAAAAATGGCATTTCTGTGTTTGGCGATGTCCTAAATGAAAAAAAACAATTTATGTCGATATCAGAACTTAAAAAACACTTCAATATTGAATCTTCTTATGAAGGAAGAAAGGATCTAATATCCTCCATACCTGTCGAGTGGTGGAAGATGGTTAGAAACGAGTATGAATCGCCCAGTGATGATTCGATTAACATTAAAATCAGTAATACAATTGTGAATATAAGATCTGCAAGTGCAAAAATGATATACAATGCTCTGGTAACGAAAAGGAAACCTAAAGTAGAAAAGTTGAATGGTTGGAAAGACATTTTGAGTTTTAATGACGAAGAAATGAATAGCCTTAACTGGAAAAAGATATTTGTTCATCCATATAAGTGTACAACCGAGACAAGACTACAAAATTTCCAATACAGGGTGCTACATAGAACAATCACATGTAACGAGTTCTTGAAAAACAAAAGGATTATCGACGAAAATACATGTTCCTTTTGCAATAAGAGAGATGACATTCGCCACTTTTTAGTAGATTGTCCCAAAACTAAAAGGCTATGGGAAAACATAATCCAATGTATATGCTCAATGTCTCATCTTAACTCTGTAAGAAACGACAAGCCAATGTTCCAGATATTGAATAACAAAGTAATCATAAAACCAGAGGATATCCTCTTCGGTATGAGCTCTAACAATATTAGAGAAAAAATAGTCAACTGGATCATATTGCAAGTAAAATCTTTTATTCACAGGCAGAAACTGTTTTACAAAGGTGACCTTGTGTTTAATCACCTTATTGCTGATCTAGATAGCAGGTGTAGAAGTGTGTTATATCAAAATAAAATAGCAAATACTTCGAATGAGTGGAAAAAGGCCTGGAGAAAGGTCCATGCTGATATAAGTAGTTTAATAGAACAAAACAGTTAATATCCTTCCACCATTACCTATGAAAATATTGTTTTAACAAACTCCCCATCAAAAAACCTAATATGTATATAGGTTCACTCTTATCGTATAGAATATGGTTTACCTACGGAGTGGAAAAGGGTTCGATGTATATCTCATGTGTTATCGACCCAGAGAATCAGGATTTGTTGACATATTGAATAAAGCTGTTTAAAAAAAAAAAAAAAAAAAAAAAGGCCTGAGGTACTCCATGTTTAACCCATTGGCAGCGGGTGAATGCCTCAAGGCATTCAATGCATTTGGCCTGGTGGGCGGGTGAATGCCTCAAGGCATTCAATGGAAGTTGGCCTGGGGGACGGGTGAATGCCTTAAGGCATTCCTGTTTGAAGTTGATATAAGGGGACATTGGTGGTATTACTCAACCACTTATGATAAGAAGTGGCGGGGACTTCCTCCAACCAACAAGACATTGCTCCAACTATTGTGTCTAAGAGGAAACATTGACCCGCTGGGACAATGGCTGATTTCAGCTTTCAGCAATATCTGATTCTGTTAGTATTTTGAGGTGAATGACTTCAGCTTTCAGGGATTTCTAAGGCTGATAATATTTGACATGGCTGATTTCAGCTGTCAGGGATATCTAATTCTGTTAATATTTTAACGTGGCTGATTTCAGTTTTTTTATTCAGTTTTTTACCAGGACTAGATCACAACACTGGTGGTTTTCCTCTAGTACCTGGGGGGAGGAGTTGAAATTGTAGCTGTGCCCGGGTTCTAACCCACAACATGTTTATGCCACTGGGCCGACCCATCACTTTAGACCACGCTGCCAGCCCACATCCCCATTTTCAAGGACATCTAATTCTGTTAATATTTTGACATTGCTGATTTCAGCTTTCAGGGATATCTGATTCTGTTGACATTTGGAGGTAGCGGTTTAGCTGCAGGGAGCAGCTGGTGACATGTCTGGCAATCATCCAATCAGATGCAAGCATGATCAAGCGTACAGCAGCAGCAGCAGCGGATATAAAGAATTGAGTGCAGTGGCGCAAACGCACCACTGCCACCCCTGGTTTACCAAGCAATAGACTTGGCTATCCTCAGCAATAAATAAATGCCATTGGAATTGTTTTGACGAGATTGTGAGGAAATAATGCACCAACAGACAACTGGATCCACTCTAAATTTTAGCGCCACCCCTCCTAGACTATTAGAGGAGTTCAGTAGTGTTGTTGCTATTGTTGATGACATAAAAAGTGAATGTCTTCCTATCTAAGGTAGTATGTGCTAATGGTAGGCAATTACGAGCCATTGCAATAAGTATAAACAGTAATTACAGGAAAGGTTTCTTGCGAGAATGACCAGCACCAATTATAGGCCATGTTGTTTGTAGTAGTTCATTCAGGTCAGTTAATTTAGGTCAGATAATTAGGTCAGTATTACGTAACTTTCGTGCACAGCTAGGTCTCAGCCAAGATACCACCTCACTGGACGAACCATGATCCCTACTTTACCTAGTAAAGCATAACATGGTTCTCTCCACAACAGAAACTATCAGACCCCAGACCCCAGTCTCACTCACTGCCTGCGCATTTTGAGTTAACCTGACTGTCTGATCTGCAACATTTTGTCATATAAAAACATATATAATAGTATCGAAAATGGACAAGGAAAACGATTTCTACAATCAATTCAAGTAACTGAACATGCTTACTTGTAAATCATAACTAATAAATAAATGGTACCCACATATACATTCAATTGTGGCATACATCACCACTCTCACCAGTCACTCATGCCATGGCCACCACCACCACTATAGCACCACTGCAGTGCTCTCTCCTACTACCACCACTATAGTGCTGTTTCAAGCCTTGCTGATCAAGGCTTGAACAGCTATTTATAAACACTAAACAAATGAATATTCAGGTAGTAGGGAGGGAGATCAGGGCGGGGGAAGGGCATTGTCATTGAAAATGAGAAAAAGAATCCATACATATACAAGTTAATACCCAAAGACTTCCACTGCATGAACCTCTACTCTAGCAGACACACACTTACAGGACTAGAAATGGCTGATCATGGTCTGTTGTGATGGCAAAATAAGGTGAATCTGAGCTAGATATTGGAGAAAAAATGTAGAATGTCATATTGTCATAGAATCACACCAAAATGATTCTAACAGGATTTTGGACTTGCCGATTTTGAACACCGCAAGTCGAAAATCCCTACATGGAGACATTACCTAATACAATTGCAGATTAGAACTACTTTGGGTAGATTTGGGTTTTAACAGTCCATTTGAACCTCTGAGTTTGAGGGGGAGGTGGGGGAATCAATTATACGTATCAGTGATTTAAGTTAGGGTATGTTAGGTGGCAATACTAAGGGAGATAGACGCAGACACCACACATTTGCATAAATGCTAACATGAACTCAGTAGCTTCGGGTCAGAACATAGGTAGAGAAGCCCAAACAAGTTAAAGCAGATGTCCCCAGTCCACCCCACTGTGGGAGGGAGACCACCTGTATATATACTGGTTAATCAACGGGAATAAACAGCAGAAACGCCGAGCTCACCAGGCCAGAAGAACGGAGACTCAAGGATGGGATTGTAGTTCCATTATGTGCAATTTTCCCTTAGAAATACTTCCTCTACACAAAACTATTGTATTGGTAGAAGGTAGACATAACATGTAGATAACATATGATTTAGGTAACAATCTATAACAATCTATAGATATTCCAGATACTGAACACATTTTAGATTATTCAGGAGATGGATAGGGAGCTGACTCCCATAGGAACATAGATTTGATAGGTTGAGAATGTAACAGCACCAAACGTATGCAAATTGTGACCTAGTTAGTTGTGGATACTTTACTGTGCATGGACATACATCATCTGCTCTATCACCCTAATAACAATACTATGTCTCTGGTATGTGAGTAGCAATATAGCAATAATACCCAAGGTTTTGGGTGGTCTGGGTGGTCTGTTGCCTGGTGGACAATTCGAGGGGCGTTAGCCCCGAGAATTTCCACCAGGCAACAGACCACCTAGACCATCCAAATCCGAGGGTATTAGTGCTTTTAGACCCGGTTTGGTCAGATTCAACTGTTATTTACCACTTACTGACTTTTATTTACCAGTTCTTTTGACGTCTATAACCCCCATTCCTTACTGGAAGTTGCCAGAAGTGATTGCCGTGGTCTATTGTGACAAAAATACACCCCAGAATCTGATCAAATTGGGTCTCACATTGGTTTATGCCTGGTCTCTAATCACAGACAGCGTCTGAACCTGAAGGGCAATGGATTCTGCTAATCCATTAGCATTGTTCCCCTATGTGGTACTCAATCTATATTCATCAAATCAGTATACATACATACTGCCTTGCTAGATGAGACGCAACTACTGCTTTTCAATGAAAATGCGACAGGCTAACCTACTCAGCACCAAGAATGTTGTACCCGATACATTGGTAAATACAGTAAGGAGAAAAACGCCATTTTATTGCCCATTTTTCAACATCACTGTATAGAAATCGTCAATGATATCCACGTAATAGCATCTTAAGACATTTTCCATAATATATACATCATTAATGCACACAAACGATGATAGAGTCAGGTTTAGCCACCAGAAAGATCCATAGAACTTTTGAAAGTTGAGCCATTCCCACACCATAGTACACATAGGCACTGCCGCTATATAACACCACTGCTGCAGCTGCACACTGGCATAGAGCGTCCCATACACACCACGCCAGTGGTGATGGTGGTGTGTACACACTGTAGTAAGTAATAACATGGTAGATGCGTTATTATACCTGTTATTAACATGTCAACTTTTGTGCCATGACAATTCAGGTCTTTGTACGTGACTGTTATGCCTGTCGCGTTTAGTTTCAAGCTAAAACAATAGGGTGTGACGTAGCAGACGCCAGTAGGATGGTGGGCGGTGAACCATGACAAAGCCAAAGCTAGCCTGAGTGGGAGGGGGTGTGGTTCAGTAAAGCGTGGAGAGCTTCCTAGGATGAGCAGGGAATTAAATGAATGGTACTTAGCATTGAGATTCCTGTTTAAATTATCGTACTAAAACTGAAATGTACCATAGAAGTAGAAGTTGTTTGGCAAGTAAATTCAAAGGTTGGAAAATAAGTGTAGGCTATAGGACAAAGGGCCTGAAATATCATCACATGACCTTCAATCCTGTTGGAATCTTTTAAATGACATGCAATGATCGGAGATTCAAAGTCTTTTTTGCAGAGGAAAACTATTTGGATGCTCTTAAAAGGAATCCTTGAATGTCGAGTGGGCCTATCTTTGGGGGGTTTTAAGATTATTTAGAACTTTCTTCATGGTTGATTGTATGTTTGAAATATGTATATTTGAAGCATTATTTATATCTGGCACTTCACACTCACCAACATGACACTTCACTCATCAGCACAGAGCGTTCCAGCCGCGCAAACAGTGTGACTGCAGAGAGCTACTGGTCAGTGGTGGGGGTAGTAGGGGAAGCATTTAACGCTACTGCGGCCAACAGGGGCCAACGCGGTGACAACCAATGCATGCTCTTTGGCCTCTCTTGTGTCATGTTTGGTCGCTCTTTCCAACTGGCCTTGTGCGCGACGGGTACAAAATAAGAAAATATTTCACAATAAAAAAGAAAAAAAGTCAAGTCTACTAATAATAATGTTTTAAAAGACTATTTAACGATTTGACTAAATAAGTAATGTTCTGAAATGTTCCAATTGTGAGAGTATGGGGATAGCTCTGCTCAAACAGACTAGTATTGTGATCCACAATTCCAAATGGTCAGGAGAAACGCTCAGCAAACAGCAGAATAATTATATAAAATTCACACAATTTGTCCAATATTTCGAAACAAATGCAAGGACTGTAGATGTACAGGTGAGCGTGGCAGGTATATACAGTAGAACTCCATTGTACAGCCAAACCAACTGACTTCTGGTCCTGTCCTCTAACTGACTGACTGAACCCCTTGTGTTACTGGTGTATATATATGTGTGCATTGACCTAGATACTATTACCTGTTAGTAAAACAATAGCCCCGCTGCTAGATCGCCATGCTTGGTCGCACACAGGTATAGGCTATTTTTATAAAACGCGACTATGAATTTTTAAAGCGTCAAGGACTGAGTATGTGCCAAAACGCAAACATACCCGCGCAAATCCAAGTCTATGTACACAGAGTTTTAAAGGCAAACGCTACTATCTAGTGGAAAATGAAAATAAATGTCATTTTTCTGTAACTTTGGTATTTGATTCTTGAAGTGTTTCAGGTCATAAGGATGGAAAAAAATCATTGGGTCGCCGTGCTCATTTTTGAATTACAGTGCTTCAAATTTTGCTATCTCAAAAAAACCAATGAGGACCCAAAGGGGGTCCCATTTTGCAGTACCTCAACTTCATAGTTCATATTTGTTATTTATATTCACTCAATTTAAGTAAAATTAACAGTTTCAGAGACATTCTATGCCTCTTTTCTATAGAGTGCATTGTTATTTTTATTTTGAAAACAACAAATACATAATGTGAATTTTAAATTAAAAACTCGAAAAAACTCAATATTTTCCACCATTTTTATAAAAATAATTTGTTTTCCTCCCCAGTGAAAATAAATGTCATTTTTCTGATTTTTTAGTATATGATTTTTGAAGTATTTGTGTTCTTAAAACTGAAAAAAAATTAATGGGTCACCGTGCTAGTTTCTGAATTATGGGGCTTTGAAACATGGCTGGCAACCCAAAAATCTGCTACTTTCAAAGTGTTCTATGTTTCCTAAACATGTCTATTTCAGACAGCTACAATTATTTTTTTAACGTAATGACATACATTTTTGTCCCTATATATGTGTAGAATATTACCTGCACTATATGTGTAGAAAATTCTGGGACATTTAGAGTATCCATTTTTGTTTTATTCCCAAAACCGTGAAAGGAAAATGCAGCATTTCCCAATAGACTTGCATGCTAATTGGGTACAACTGAGAGTACCCATAGCTAGTTCTGTTTCCCAAACATGTCTATTTCAGACAGCTATTAAAAAACGCGATGACATATATTTTTTTTCCTTTTTATCTGTAGTGTATAACCTGAACTGTATGTGTAGAACAGGAGGACTAGCCATTAATTGTTTGTGTTATTCTATAAAATGTGACAAAATGGGCCGTTTCCTCATAGACTGCAATGCTAAAGGAATAGTGTGTAAAATGCCCGTAGATTTGGTATATGGTAAAGGGGGGCGTGGCAGTGAATAGTAGCGTTTGCCTTTAACAGTGCAGGACACTACATAGGAGGGGGGTGGGGGAGAGGAGGGGGGGTGGAGGTGGGTGTCATTGAAAATGAGAAAAGTGTAATAACGAGAGATGTGTTTTCGCCGTGCGAAGACACATAGCCGTTGAGTACAATTGAGCATGCGTGCGCGTAGCATTACATCATGTTAAATAGGTTGGCTGCAATTGGGGATGCGTGCGTGTCACGTCAGCATTAAATAGGTTGGATTGACACACTAAAGCTGCATATTTAGTCGGCAATATTTTGAATATCATGTGTTATGGTAGTGTCATTAGTCTCTTGTTAGATGAAGATTTGGTAGCAAAGAGACAAGTACATGTAGAAAGGAGAGATTGTGCGAAAGCATTCGTCCAATGTGAGACCCAATTAATATTGGAATCAAATATGAGAATTGTCAAATGAAGTTAATAATATATAATAATAGGGAAATTATCGAATGATTGAAGGGCCAGTTGTGAATATATAAATAATAATAGTTAAAATATAGGAAGGCGCTTTTATTTGACACTGGCAGCGAGGCAGCGGTGAGGCGATATGCATTGGGGAGACAACATGACCGATCAAAATGATCGAATGGTACGGCACGGCAGTTGGAAAAGTACATGGATGATCAGGATGATAAGATGACGTGTCTCGGAAAAAGGTATCACAACAGTTAATTATCGTTGGTGATTGTAAAGAAGGGGGGGTAGGGATTTTATAAAGTGAGGAGTAAGATAGGGCAAAAAGCGGCATGTGGGACATATAAGAGTAAGAGTGAAATTAAAGAAAGGTTTAAGGGAGCATAATTATGAAGAAGTATTTGTAATATTATATTGTAATTGTATAGAGACGCTTTTTCGTACAAAAAAAGTGCTGTCACCTCTCGATATCACGGCACATGTATAATTTAGTAAACATATCGCCACCATATCGCCACCTAGTGATTAGGATGTGCATGGAAGGAGTGTATATGTAAGGATGAAAGAAAGTCTTAAGAAGTGGGCTTGGGCACTTGTCGATATGGGCTAAGACTGGCTTTTAAGATAAGGAAAGACTAAGCTAAGACTTCCTTTCAGCGAAAGAAGAGACCGCATTGTGAGGCTGGAAGGACATAGATCTGTTAGATACATGGATGAAATCTGATTTTAAACTAACCTCTGGATATTTCTGTTGCCCCTGTTACTTCTCTTCAAAGCTTGTTGAGCGAAATATTAAAGCTAATCTGTCACCCAGTTAATCTCTTGGCTTTCACCCCTGGCCATATGTTGGCCTTTAATGAAAAGAAAATGTTTAAAAAATTGCATATATAGGTTAATTTGTATAAAATATATATATATATGCAATGAAATGTCTGCTAAGAAAGCTTTAATAACTGGCCTGGTTTTTTAAAAAAAATACTGAAAAGAAAAGAATATTATCTTATGTCTCAATTGCTCTGAGCTGTATTGAACAAAGCCGTGATCAAAGGCAGGGTTGTTTAATTGAAGATATAGGTTGGTGGGATTGCTGTACATTGGTTAGGCAGAACATTCTTTGTTATTTCATCAACATGAAATAAAGGTTTTTGATGTTGATGTCTTTTATTATACAAGCTTTAATTTGGCCGACTTGGCCTTCGTCAGGTAGCTTAATTGAACTAGCTTCACACCAAGGAAAAATAGACAATTATGATTCTGATACCAAATCAGTGCAATAATTTAGTTCATGTTGGGAGTTTCAGTCTAGGTTCATATCCTATCAGGTCAGATAAGATTGCTATGTCAGTACACTTCCTGTACTAATGGCTTTCTCAGTCCAGGAGTGGGCCAACCACTACCATCCTAATGGGGGTTTTATGGGACCATTTTGCAGTCAGTAGTGAGAGGTATCCTATGGCTTCCCTGAGTTTGAAGGGATCTCTATTGGCTCTGAGCCTAGACTAGGAAATATTAGCTGTGATAATGTCAAATGTCTGATCTCCTTCCAATGTAAAGATGTAGTCTAATTCCACAACATACAACTTTGGGTCTGATCTTGGTCTGAGCAATGAGACTGAAATGGACAGAGGACCAGGTGAGGGGCCTATATGGGGGCACCTGGGTCGAGCTTGTTTTTTTCGATTCTTATTGCCCATTAAGTGCTAATGACAGATAGGGTATGTGGTTTTCTTGGAAGGGCGAGATGTGGTCACCCCGGTAAGGGTACATGTCTCAATCTGCTCAGTAACATACACACCACTCATAAAAAATCTTCCAAGTATAATTCAACCATCAAAGAGGAATGCCTTGACTCCAAATCTAACTTTAGGAAGACTTGGTTGCAATTATTATTATCAATACCATTAGGCCTATTATTATTACCTAATATTATTTTATTTCATAATTTTAACAGGTGCAATAATCAAATAGAGCATTCTGTGTGGCCTGCGCTGAAGCAGATTTGTTCAATCATCTAGAAGTCTGATTTTTTTTCATATTTCTGATTAATCTATATCATTCGTTAAGACAGATAACTTTTAGTAACACAACACTAAAAGTAATAATAATGAAATAAAGTGTTTTCTTAAATAATAAAAGCAAATTAATTATTTATAATTAAGAACTAAAACGTTTGTACACTATTTTAGAAGAGTTCCAATTCACAATATTCACAAGGATTTGAGTCCTTCATTCTCAACTCAATAACTCTGGGTCACCTTGGCCCATTGACAATTGAAGCACACCATCTGAAAGCTAAAGACAAGGAGATTCCCACCACATGATTGCCATGCAGATGCCATAAAGAACCTGGCCACAACATGACTAAGCAACCCCAGTGCCGATCCCTAGAGCCGGATAGACAAAACCAAACAACACAGATCGGGTCACTTATACAAGAACCTTGAGCTCTTACCAGCTTACAGACATCGGCCGCCATTGAACTAAATCATAAACTCCTCCCGTGGACCTCTCTCTTAACCACATGCAGGCACTCACAACATCATAAGGTAGCTATTGAGTTTAGATGCATTATCATGTAAATTGTCTGACATCTGTACAATAATTTTAATCTTTTTACCTCTGCCTCTTCTCTGTCTCTAATACCTGTTTTTCTCCCCCAACCCCATCTCTGATTCCCCCCTGCTCCCTCCCCTCTTCCTCATGCTCCCCTCCTTCCTCCCTTTCTCTCCCTTCCCTCTGTCCCTTCCCATACATCCTCTCCCTCCCCTCCTCTTTAACCTGCCCCTCTTCTTTCCCTCCCCCTCCCCCTCTTCTATTTATTACACCCCTGTGCTGTTGCTTCCTATACCTTCAGCATTGTATGTCACACTTGGTCAAAGTGGTGCATAACATGTGAGTTATGTCACCCTGGGGACATACAACAAGTAGGTCCGCCCAAAACGTAAATTACTTCTTTTATTTTTAATTATTTATATTTTTTATTTATTAATGGGGTGTAATAAATATGGAACAAAGCTCGGGTGAAGTCTGTACACTTGTTAGTGACCTCGGGAGCACAGAAGATCTCGGGCTAACGCCCTCTAACTTCCCGCGCTCCCTCGGTCAATAACAAGTGTACAGACTTCCCCCTTGCTAGGTTCCATCTATTTCCCCACCCTCTCCCTTTGCCTCACCCACCCCTCCTACACCCTCTTCCTCCCCTCCCCCTCTCCAATACCCCCACCCTCTCCCACCCCTCTTCTTCACTCTCCCAAACCTCTGCATGTAGTCGGGTCCCTCTTGAATTGATGCAGTAGCTTGTGGCTAATGACCTAGTATATCACAGGGGCTTTCCCAGGCTATATATATATATATTGAATTTTTATTCAGGAAGTAAACAGTTACATCGTGAAAAGGTAAGACAATTCTGCAGAGTAGGTCTTCCATTGTATCCTTAAATGAAATGAAATATTAAATCGGTACAATCATTACTTCCATTACTCTATTAATAGAGTGTGGATATCCTGATTTAAAAAGGCTTCAAAATCCCATTTCTACCCCAGATACCTTCACAAACCACATACGACGTCCTCCAGAGAGGGTGAACAGAACTCTACAGATGAATAAAAAGGTTTGTAAAACAACAAATTCCGAGAACATGTGAGACAAAGAAACCCCTCTTTTCTACCTCTCTTTTCTACCTCTTTTCGTAGAAATCGCTCTTCCCATATATTATATGGATGACAACAGAAACATTAGCCTAGGAAGCATAGAACTCACACATCTCACTGGTGTCCGCACGCTTTTCTAGACACCAAAGTAATCCCATTCTCCTGTAAGCTTATATGGGTCAGGGGTTTCTATGGGAGATTCAGAAAATGGAATTTAGGGCTGGAAAGAAGCTCGGGATCAAAGGGGTACCGCCTGGTATGTGGTTTCATGCTGTCTCACACTGGAGGGCTCTGATGTGGGCCTTGTGGTCAGATAAATTACACGTTACACAAATTAGAAGTTTAGGGCTGTGGACCTAGTCCTCTCTTCATATAAATTCCCGTTGGTCTGAAAGATCATACTAAGCTTCCCACACTACTGATAAGAACACCTTCTTTGCAAGATTGATTCTGTTCTGTTCACTGCTCCAGTCCTATATTGTTGGCAAGGTTCCAATTCACAGCCTTGCATATTGTATTACTGATATAAGGGGATTAAGGTGCTACATAGTTTGCTCTAAAGCAATAATACACTTTAGGACACATCTAATCCCAGCTATAATATAGGCCAAATTCAGATGACATTTTTCTTGTGGTTGTGGTTTTCCATATATGAAGAGGTAGCTCCAAAGTGAAAGAAAAACCATATATAGCATTCCATATTTAAGGATTCCAATTGATGTTAACAATAAACATTAACAGCAACACTAAAAGCTGGGTTCCACTGGCCGGCTATTTCTCCCACTTCTGCTCCCGCTTCTTTAATCAAGAAGCGGGAACAGTAGCGGGAGAGTAACAGGGATGGGTGCTATTGGCCCCCTCTACAAAGCCATGTTACTTTCCACTTCTTTTGGAGCATTTTCGAAGCGTAGAGTGCTCCCGCTTCTATCAAACATATTTGATTTAAAGCGGCCGCTACTTTGTAGCGGGACATAGGGGGACGTAGCGGGACATGAAGCGGGGCAATAGTACCACTCTATGTTACCCCTCACGTTACCTGATGCATCCATTTACATGTGAAAATAAAATGTTGTCTGCTCACATTTCTGAGAAGCGGTAGAAGTAACGTCCCAATGGCACCCATTCCAGTCATCTTCAGTTGCTTGCTCCCGCTTCTTTAGAAGCGTCAGCAATAGACTGTCAAAGAAGCGGGAGGAGTAGTGGGAGGAGTAGCCGGCCAGTGGAACCCAGCCTTAAGACAGTATATGGACCAAACAAATTACTAAAGGTCAGAACGTTTAACAATATTATTTCCAATGTAGATTGATGAATCGAAGTGAAGATAACCATGCAGTTTAGCTCAGTTTGGGTTCTCCTACACAACTCCTATAATTATATTGGCCTCATAATATTTTAAACAGCTATAGCAACCATAACATACCAGCTTCAGACAATGGTATATGATACGCAAAATGTTATAATATATATGTTAAGATATGGATTCACAATCAGGAGAGAGCCACGCCCAACTTCGTGCAAATATAGACTTGGTGGAGAAACGTAAATGGATGTTGAGTTTTACATTACGGCCGGCGCGTTTCCGAATGCAACCGTAGGATTAGCCTAACCGCTTGACAAGAAGCGAACACGTGGTACTTCTGCAGGCCTCGAGGAGGAAGGTCGTGTGTAAACTTGGCGGCCCCTGATATTACAACACCGGCTCTAGTAGACCTACTACTACTACTACACTCCCCAGGCTACGTACTCCTGCTAGCTCCATGACTCACACTCTACTCTAGAACTCGCTGGCTAGATCTACCTACCTCTGCTTGTATGGGTTGCTAGATTAGCTATCGTCTAATGAGCTTATATAGGTGTATGAGGCCATAGTTCGTTATGTGGTTAGGGTAAAGCTATCGGTATTGTTAGTTGATGATTATAGGGGTGCAAAGGTTGGACACTATGAAGTATGAAGTCCCTGAATATATATATTCTTGAATTATCAGATAATATTATCATATGGAACAATTGGTAAAAAGTGTTATGGGGGATTTCCGGTTGATTCAGGTACACGTAGAAAGGCTGTATTATCGCCAATAGCAAAACAGATTCAGAAGTTATGCCCTAGGGCCCCAAAGTATAAGGCCCTTTGGATATACTATTATGTACCGTATTTCACCGATAAAGCGCCCAGGCGTTTATATTCTTTTCAAGCCATTCTTGCCCCGGCCCTTATTCGGGGCAGGCCCTTATTCAGGACAGGCACTTATTGTAATAAAGCAATGAATACACATGCAGAAATAAACTGTTGATACAAATAATAGTGTCTTTTGTATCATCCTGCTCGTATGAAGGGGCCGGCGCTGATAGACTAGTACAGGAATGAGGGCATTTCGTAAATATTTTATACCTATAGACTCATTTATTTCCTCACCATTTCTTAAAGAGAGGAATGAAGTACTACTCAGGTACCCGGCCAGGAATCAAAACCTTTGATGGCGAAACCAAATTAACATTTACAACCCATTTAACGACCTCCTATTGCCGACCTCAAGCTCACATTATATTTTGGTTTTGAAAGGTAGCGATTAATTAATACTGATTCTAGTAATGTAAGATGGGGCAGAACAGAGATTCTCTCTCCTGACATTTTAGATGGAGGTTATTAATCCTTTAGTCTTTGCCTTAGCCTTTGACCATTAAAGGTAAAGACTAAAACGATATATCTCTAGTTTCTACATGTATTTAGATAAATATATCATTTAAAAATGTCATACCCAAGATACAGTTATATACTCTCTACAGAAATATATAGTGTTGCTTTCAGATGTAAGTTACACAGGTTTCTCAGGGTCAATCATTTCCAACAAATTGCAAATGAGTCAGGGCGTCAGAAAGTGTACAATTGGCCTTATAACCAATTCTCTCAGATAACCTAAAAATTCAATATAAAGAATTAGGTTAAAGAAATAGTCCAACAAAACCAAACGTATTTTATGAAGCAAGGAGATACCAAATATACTCAGATGTACCTAATATTTCATTTATAAAATTCTTAGCTGATAGTACATTTCCTGACGACCTGACCCATATATGGTGTTATGACCTTCCCCTATCCCCCATCATTACCGAAGAGGCACACAGGATAATCAGAGTATGGATTATAATTAAGGGCTTCATGCAGGTCCCTAGAGAGACAAGGAATACTATGCAGCCCCACCCACTCCTTCCCTTATCACCATATGCCCCTATCATATCATAAAGGGATGTCTCAAATGTGATTTAGGGCACCATTTTGGTATGGGTTTTGCACTAACGATAATACAGTCTAGGTTCAAACCCTCAGATCAGATAAAAATGGTATGTTAGCCCTACTTCGCTAATCGGTTTCATGGGCTAGGAGGCGGCGTTTTAATGGGAATATAATGACATTTTGCGGCTTGAGCGAGAGGCTGTCCCTTCGTTTGAAGGCACTCTCTCAACTTTGGGCCTAGATTGAATATGGACTGTCCTTTGAAAATGAAAAAATACAAGTTGCATGCATTTTTATGTTAAAACGTTTTATCAGCTTTTCTTTGCCCATTCTTCTCCATCTCATCATAGATTGCTTCACAATCTATGTCAAAAGACTAGGCTCACATACTGCCTCTCAGACCAAACTAATATGGATCAGGCAAGAATGGTGTACCATTGATTGCAAGCCTACTGCACTAATGGCTTTCTTTGCCTTGTAGTACATTCATTATATATAGGATTATTATATCTTTTTGAGATTTGGAGCGAGTGACTTTCCCTCTGTTTGGAGGGACTGTCTCAACTCTGAGCCTAAACTGTGTTAATGTCCCATTGTATTTTATGTGTGTTCGAGTTAAATTGTTTTATTCCTTTAGTTGATTGTCTTACATATATACGTTAATAAAGTATTTAATTGTATCAAGGTTATAAGTGACAGAAGGATGAGTTATAGGAACTATAGGTGAACCATAGGTGAACTATAGGAACTATAGTCGGTCTAAAAAGTAGTTGACACGTGATTCCTTCGCCCCTTTAAGGGGAGGGAAAAGTGGGGAATTTTTAACTTCAAACCTTTGTCCCCTGAATCGCCGTTTGCGACCGACCATGGCCGTTTGCGACCGACCATGGCCAAATATACAGCTGCATTGTATTGGGCTGCCTCTGTTCTATGTGCATCAGCTGTTGTTTTGCTTACAAGGAAGGAAGAGCTGGTTGTATTGGCCCTGTTACACCATGGTTGATTGCAATGAGCGGCTCCCTGGGCAAAGGGTTGACAGGTCCTTGTCATAAATAGAAATACAAAATCTCCCACTTTTCCCTCCCCTTAAAGGGACTAAGGAATCACGTTTCAACTACTTTTTGGACAGACTATAGGTGACACTACTCTCATGCTGCTCAACTGCTACTCTCATGATAACAATGAGTGAATCACAACTTGCTTTGCAATAACTGTATAGCGAGCGCTTGAGGCTTAGCCTGGTGACCAGCAGATGTGTCCTCTCTGGAAGGATGCAAAAAATAAAAGGCTGCTGGTGTAGTACCATAGACAGCAATATTACTGAGTCAAGAAACAAAGAAGCCAATCAATGCACATCGGAGATGAATATATTGAAGAAAGTAAACTATTCTAAATGACCAAAATGTCAGAGAATCTTCCCAAAATGGTTTATGAATTTGTATTCATTGAAAACATTTTCTGACATACAACATTGTTAGTTCAACATGACAAAGATAACATTACTACAATGCAGAAAAAATGGACCGTGATTAAATAGCTATATGATACATATTCTAAACCGTCATAAAATGCCATAACGAAGAGATTACACCATAAGAATACAGGCCATGATTCTTTTGACTTTTTGGTCTGAAGTAAATTATCAAAGAAACATAAGACAAGATAAAATACTGTCACCAGATTTAACATACTGATGACATTTTTAAAAAAAGGTAATGACACTCCAGAACCTCCTTTAAGGCCTGATGTTGCCAATATTCCTATGACTTTTGACATTCTTGCAGATGTAACACACCAAGAAATGATTAAATTTATCTCTGATCTAGATGTTAACAAAAGTTTTGGCTTATATATAAGTTTTGGTTTTCTTGAGGCCGGTTGACACTAGAATAATGAAATGAGCCTTATACTGAGCTGTACTGAAATGTTTACTTCTTTGTTGAACAAGGTAAGATCTAGAATAATACCTGACACTTTGACTGTTTGTCCGGTAAAATTTATACCAAAACAGGGCAATTCCAAGATTGTTGATAATGTATGCTATCAGTTTAATGCCTACCAACAGCAAAATTCTTGAGAAAATCCTGTACTGCCGTTTGTATGATTTCTTGGAAGGCTCTGCCGACACTGTGTCCAACCTGCAAGAAAAAGTTTTAAGTGTACTGATGAATGGGGTATTTCAACATAATGAAGGCATTCAATTCAATATGACACACCATGCTCCTCGACAAAATGCAATGTCTAGGAATAGGACCAACTCTTATGAAATTAATTTCCATTTTTAAAAAAAAATTATAAACAAATTATTCGGACAAAAAAACAACTACCTCTAAAGCTGATTTTTCAAATGGCGTGCCCCAAGGTCTGTTGATTCGCCCATTATTGTTCAATATTTTTATCAATGACTTGACTGGTTTTGGCAGGGATTGGATTTCATATGCAGATGATGGGGCTGTTATCGTACAAGATAGAGATCCCATTTGTCTATCATTGAAAGGGCAAAATTCTATTCAAAAGTATGAAGAATGGTGTAGGGTAAATGGCCTAAAACTGAACAGAAAGAAAACAAAGCTCCAGATTTTTGGCAATAAACAAGTTGCTGACAATATGTCGGTCGGTGGGAACTGGATGTTGAGAGAGTGAAAACCTTCTAATATTTAGGTACCACCATATGTGAAGAAGATCCACCTCGAAAAGCGGCTCACTCACTCTATTTAAAATTTGACAGATTAAGAAACAACATTAAAGTGGCTAAGATCACTATTTTGACTATGTATCATTTGGAAATGTGTTTGTAATTATCGATGACTTGCATCATAAGGGCCATTCGTATTGAATACCAAGCTTTATATTGCTTAGATTATTTGATATCTGTAAAGGAAATATCTGTGGACGATTCCATTGTGAAATTCGAATCTGAGAAGAAACTTGACAATAGAGAGCTGCTCTCAGTGCATGGTGGAGGGGTGTGAAGTAGGAGCGAGGCAGGAGGTATATAGTGACGTATATATCCTGTCTCATTCAGATGGTTTTAATCAACCAATTATAATAAGTCCCGCGGACTTTCCCTAACCACCGAGTTTGTTAGTCCAACCATTGTACCTTAACCCACCGACCAGATAGAAAATGGGAGTTTCAAACTCTTCAATACTCCAAATGCGTGTTTTTCATACATTAATGCTCCCAGGTTTTAGTTACTGACATAATGATCTAGAACATGGTTCAGAATTAGGCAAATTTCCCCAAAATCAGGAGCTCAGTGGCATGTGTCACTTCAATACATGACCAACCAAGTATGCTAAAGACATGTTTTACCCGTCTTGGAATTTTCTAATTCATTAACATGTGTATTTTGAGTAGATGTATGAATAAAATGATTCAGTGGACCTTGAATAAGGCTAAGACTCACGTTTAGGAAATTTGTTCTCAACGATGAGCTTAGAGAATTATCTGGGCTGCTGTCTATAGAAGACAGATCTGATGTGGCATGTTTGAAATTAATTTCGAAATCTTTTGAAAATCAAGAGTGTGAGAAAAGAAAAAAATGAAGGGGAGTATATTCTTTAAGGGTAAGAAAGTCTGGAATACTTGGCCAGAATCTTTACGAATTGAGGAGAATCAGGCCTTTTTGAGAAGGTAAAGGGTTGAGTAGAAGGGAGAGCGCTTGAAAGAAGAGGAGAGGATATTCAGTAAATAAGGTTATCTGTATCATTTAAATGATAGCCCCACAGACACAAGCCATTTATTAATGCGTGAATCTTAATCAGTTTTGGCTCTTCTAATGAATAATTCTGGTGGATTCTGGTAATTAGATGTGTTCGTCAGTTTGAGTTGAGGGAATTTGAATTATATCATATTTTAAATTTCCTTGTACACTGATGATTTCTTATAATGCTTTTTAATCGTCTCAGATGAAGGCTACACTTGGTTTATAGATTACATAGTTTTTTAGATTTGTATGTCAATGAGGTTGCCAGACAGATTAGTAGATAAATAGGACACCAAATATCCACAGATGAGCGTAGACCGTAGGATTAGAGTAAAATTAGAAAGTATTGATGCATTTTATGGTAGTTTATTCTTATAGCAGTAGATGTAGATGAGTTGAGAGAGTCCCTCCAAAGCCTCACGCTCCAAATCCTACTCTAGAGCCAGTAAAGCCGTTAGCGCAGTAGGTGTGCAATCACTGACCATTACCATTACTATACCATTCTTATCAGATCTTAGAGGCTCTGAGCATAGACTCTTTGTTCCAAACCTAAAAAAAACTGGGGAAAAATGACACTGCCTTTACCAAAGGATTACACAAACACAAAGGAGTGAGTGAGTGAGATTGGTTGCTTTACGCCCTAATCAACACATTGAAGGTTGTATCAAGGGCGGGAGAGCTGAGAGGGAGGCAGTTTATGATCATACCCAGGAAATAGAGATAGAGAGAAAGACAGAGAAAACAGAGACAAAGGCACTTTATGGTCATACCCAGGACCAACAAAGGAGTAAGGGTAAACAGATAAAACACCTGGTTCTATAGGGATTTTGGCCCTCTGAGTGAGTTTAAACACTTTAAAGGCTTGAGAAAAAGGTTCAAACCAGATTTTCTTTCTGGATATATATCAAGGCGCCACAACCGTTTGATGACTATAAAAGCTGACTTTTGTTGAGACATTTGGCTAAAGACTTTATTGCTGATTACTGTCTTTTTCAGCTACTGATCCATTCCAATTATCTAGGAGGCTGCTTGCTGAGGAAATTTATATTATTTCCCCTCTGAAACCATGGAGAACAGAATGCCCATTAGATTAAAGTAGGCAGTTTGTTCTCCACGCATTGGCGAGTATGGTTAAACGTTCTCAGCTGGCCTCCACCCAATCCATCTGTAGGTCCAATGGAGAGACTGTGCCATTCAGTCGAGCTTCAGTCACTCACAACTCATCCTCCCTAGGCAGGCCCTCTATTCCGGAATGAGTTACTCCGTCCTCCCTAGGCAGGCCCTCTATTCCGTAATGAGTTACTCCATACTAGGCCCTACCACAGTGGTACTGCCATTTGTGGGAGTGGGTGAACACATGGTCAGTGGCGAGATTCTACTAATCTGACCATATGGTCTGACCTATATTTAACTTGATGGGATAGGGGACTTGCATGCCCGCCTACTTGTATCTTGACTCCCCACGACTACCGCTTCTGTAAGAAGCTTGCCAACAGCAGAATCCGAAGAAAAAGAGCAGTCGAACCCGCTTTCACGGTTAAACGCCTATATACCTAGAACAACATTTATAGCTGTCTCTGCCCACCAAATACATGCCTATTGAACTTATTCTCCGTGCTCACTCCTACCGTATATTAGTAAGCAACGATATTAGCTAGTGATTACTGGAACAATATTGTCTAGAAAAGAAGATATAAGCCCATTTACCACTTTCGATTGCTGTGTTATGATTTGTACCAAGCGCCCATTGCCGCCCTTTAGTACATGCACTCGCCACCGCATGCGCTCTATGGTAGCCACTACCACTGGCTGTAGGGTACACATGCCTCACACAGGGGTGAGGCATGTGTATTATTAGACACCAAACCAAAAGTTTATAGGACGGGAGGGGGAGGGACAGCAAGGGGGTTGGGGTGGTGGGCAGCATTGAAAATGAGAAAAAGATTCCATACAAGTTTATATAAGTACATAGCCTAACACACATCACCCAAATTAATCTTGCGGTAATACTCTGGACTCAAATGGAATTATGGTACTTATGGTACAGTGTAAATTCCATATAAAAAATATCTCAAGTTCATCATGGGACATTTATTGGTGCTCTAAAGTTAATATCCATGGGTTTTACATGTTTCCAAACCACAAACCTCCATCTTTCCCAGACTTGTGCAGTGGTACATGTAAGTCCCCGATTGAAGGAGGGTCTGACGGGGCCTTGACAAGTGACCCCAGCTAAAAATAGGCCCCCCTCAAAATCGAGAGGGGAGCTCACTAATAGGCTGGTGGTATTTGGGACACGTTGACCCACTCCCACCAAATTGGTACCAATTGGGGCAGGGTCTAGTATGTAGAAACTGGTTGCGGAGTATAGGGCCTGCCTAGGGAGGATGCTCACAACTGTGCCTTTTCGGGCTGCTTCTACATAGGATAGAAGCTCCATAGGTTTTCAGGGTTCTTCTACATAGGATAGAAGCTCCATAGGTTTTCAGGGTTTCTGGGTCTCGTGGAAGCCAAGATAGGTCAAGTGTGGCCAGTAGGAAGAGCCTTTAGCTGGCCCACTGGCAGGTGAAACATGCATGAAACCTGACCTTCTAAAGAACGTCCAAAACTGAAATAGACTGCTATGCTAGTTACAAGATACAGAAATTGGGAATCATGACTCATGCACACACACACACAAATAATGTTTCTGCTCCGAGTTTATCCAAATATACAAATATTTATTGTTGCAGTATGCAGACTTCCCCACACAACCTCTTGAGTATTGGCAAAATAGACCATTACACTGATATTTACTATCAGATAGCCATGTGATATGAGAACTCAGCCCATGATTAATATAAACTGGGCGTAAGAAGACAATCTAAACTGCCAACAGCTGTGCAGGAGTAATATCACCAAGCTAATATCTGCCTCACCAGGGCTATCTTGCAATAGGTTAAAATTATTATGAATTGAAATATTAGTCCAACTTGTGCATTCCATATGTTAATATCTTTTATGCCATGCATATCCACAGAAAATAGCCAGATTAGACTATTGCATATGCATGCATAGATTTCACTAGTGGAATCAGCTTTTCAAATGCACCCAATTTACTCCCGCTATTTTGATTGGTTGTGTATATGCGCCAATCAATGACATCTGTTTAATGACGTCTTTTCAATGACGCAAAGATGTAGGTGCCTGTTTTGCAGAGTTGGAGGGTTGCGAGACATTAACTGAAGGTAAATAATGATCAAACAACGCTTAAATATATATATCATAGCATAAAAATAGAGCTAAACTTGAGCTGCATATGCAACAATGCATTCACAAAACACTTGAAGACACGCATGAAAGACAGCTGCAAAAGTGTTTGTGAATATGTTGTTGCATATGCAGCTCTCGTTTAGTTCCATCTTAAACTCCTCAGCTTAGAACATGGACTGAATTTACTCATATTCATGGTTAATCATAATTATTGAAATAGAGCATTGATATTGGATGATTAATAAATCTGATGTTATGGCCCTAGTATATTATTTGAGTCGCACGCATTTTACAAGCTGATATGGCCCTGTGTACTGCTTAGAACTACTGAGCTCTCCCATTGGTCAAATCAAATATAGCCCAATATCCCTTCACTGAGAGAGAGACTCGGAGAGGCAGGAGCTGCTCAGCTTGACTTTAGATTGAGTAGTAGCTGTTGGGCCTTGCTAGAGAACGGAATGGTAATTAACTATGTCTAGAGCAACTCTAGAATGCTACTCTAGACTGCTCTAGTGTATATTTACTGCTATTCATGTATCACTTGCATACTACTCTACAATAAACATGAGATCTACATCATATTCCTCCTGGAATCACCCGGCTCTACTGAGTTAATGATTTTCTACCCAATCTACCCATGATGACTCTATCACCGATCCAACTCATTAAGGTGTCGATTGTGATACCCCTGCTCCCGGATATGAACACATACACGTATATCATACATGTACATGCCTATCTTGACTACATCATACATATTTTGGAAATTGTAACCAATGCTGTAGTGTCTAAAACCTACCAATAATTTCAGCCTATTCAGTACAGCCCACAGCATCATTGACAGATTTCCATTTTAAGAGATACCACTAGTGTGTGCCTACAGATCGATTCTTGATTCCCTTGCTCAGAAACTGTTTCACCAATGTTAACAGTATTGTAGTAAGATTACCATAGTGTCAAGTACACCGTGGAAAACATGCACTTGGTTAGCTCAGTAAGCGACAAGGCTTATCGGCTTATGAAGTATGTATTGTCTGCCTGTTCCATGCATACTAGCTATACTTCCTATGCCACATCTGGGAAAACACAAATTTATATACATTTCTTAAAGGACCACATATTACAAATTTTTACAGTCAGCCATAATCTAGTAGACAAAAGAAAGCATCTGAATAATCAGTTTTAGCGGTGTTCATTTTCGACACTATGTCCTTACAGGCTAATTTATGCTGTACTCCTTTGCAGCAAACAGTATATCGATTACACTCTGCTCAGTCATGTTAGTTCGTTTATTTCACCGCATACAGTCCATAGGCTCTTGATATTGTGGATGGTCAATATTGCAGTGATATTGCTCATGGGCACTATGGGTTTCTAGCATTTTCATTGGTTGACAAAGCGGAAGTCTCTCGCGGACATACATAATAATAGTGTGCTTTGCTATTACCCTGCATCATAGCATTATTAAGAGTATACAGAATCAAATGTGATGGTTCATATTTCAATAATCTTTGTTAGAGTATGTGAAAAAACACAGAACAACCCTCATGTCATCAGTGTAGTGATATTCAATAAGCTCTCATTTTGGGCTCTCGCCCACAGCCTCCGCTTGTATTGAATATCACTTCTGCCTCCAACCTGATCTCCATCGTGCACCAGCTGATACTCCACACAATCAATACTCCAGCCCCATGCAGCCCCTTTCCTCACCTCCTGCTGCTCGCTTCCTCCTCCTCCTCCTCCTTCCCCACCTCCCCATGCACATGCCTCTTCCTCTTCTTTATCACGTATCCCATGGTGCTGCTGCAGCCCCTGGCCGCCATATTGCAGCCCCTTACTCTTCTATTCTCTCCTCCTACTTGGGAATTTCAAACCTTGGTGCCCATGGTAACCATGGTTACAGGCCTACAGGAGTGTGCATATGTTCACATACCACCTTTCCTGAGTCTTTACATTCTGCAGCATAACCTCTAACTATAGAGCCTACTAGTCAATATTATCATCAGCTAATGTGCAGCTAGAATGGTGCATGATCTGGCAAGTTAGGACAATGATACAGATACGTGTACCTAATTGCTCCTGGTAGAAGTAATACAACCAGATGAATTACTCTTTAGTAGATATCTGGGCTGGATGCTTGTGTTGCCTCCTTTGAGCAATAAAAATGTCTATCCTCATCCCATGAATATTATATTGGACTTACAGACGTGCACACTTATCGTTATCAGATTATTATACCTCCTATCTTTGATGAATCAAAGGTTTAAAGCTGCGTTCTTTCCTAACTCGACCAATAACTATTAGTCTCAACTCTGTTATTATGTTTGTCTGCAGGCGTTAATATTGTATATTTGAAAATTTGAATTGTGAAAATGAAGACAAATTGGCATTTTCTCTGTTTCTCATGAATAGGGGATCTGCATCTCCGCCATCTTGAATCTCAATTCGCATGGAATTATGGGAGTTGTATGTCAGTGTAAAAGCTAGGGAAAGCATGTTATGTTCAACCTGGAATATTTAATAGTAATCTCATGTAAATATTACATGTTTCATAAAACAAGACTCTCTCTTTCCCATCATGCATTTGGTTTCTTTAGATCATTTACAAAAGCTATTGATATTGGTGAGAAGACCCTTGCATTCTTCGATAAAATTATTGCTAGATATGTGTATGTCAACTTTTAAGCTGAATACTGTTACGTAATGTTACCTAATAGGTCAGTCCATTACATAGAATGCACAAAGCAGCCAGGCACGACTATTAATTAAGGAGAACGGACCAATCATCATCTATAATTAAGGATAACGGTACCAACATTTAAGTATAGTCTTCCGGATAACCAAGACTTATCAATACATCCCAGCATGCACTGTTATTATATATAATGATTTTATTCAAAAATGAATTCATTACATTTACATTGATACATAAACAAAGAAAAGGTTCCAGTCCTCTGCTCATTTCCAGGTCTTCCTCGACCGCCCATTATTGACATGTGCAAGGAGACTTATTGGTGGCTTTTCCTAGAAACGTTCATTATTTTAGTGTAAAAAGGTCTAGTAGTCCAATAGCTTCCAATCCCGATACACCTATCGAGGCAGAGCTATCTTTACATTTTCAACTTCATTCATTCTGAGGTTCTGTTCTACACCTACATGAATAATTAGGCAGATGATTTGGTTTTACACCAAGAAGAACAGGCCGAAACCCTTTTATATTAATTGTCCCCTCATGACCTTTAGATGGCATGGGAATGAATAGACCAAAGAATAGAGAATTTAATTGTCTCAGATTTGTCATTCGCTGGTAATGCAACTTTCAGCAAGGCACGTAGTCCAAAAAGAAGGATAATGTGGCAATATGTGCAGCCAATATGGCCGCCTTTGTCACAACATGAGGAGAGGGAGCACCGGTGCAGCTCACCACCTTGTATGATTGTCTGGATCAACCATTTTATCACCATTAACACCACCACCACCACTAAACGCCTCCTGCTACACGACTACTGTGATGATATCTCAGACAGGAAACCTTTACTTTGGTTATTAATTTGCCTACAACATAACCTATGACAATAAACACTGAAACTAGCTATTCGCTCGGGTAGTGTCTAATATATGATGTGTTACAGCAAAATCACAAGTCGCAAAATTATTAATATTTTGGAAAGTCTTTGAGGGCCAGTGTATCGAATCCTTGCATTTGTCTAACGTCCTCCTGTGAAGTATTTTGAACTATTTTACTAATAACTGTCCATCCCCGAAACATTTTTGTCAAACTTTTCACTAAATTTACTAACGTTAACATCGTTGGAATCCATTTAATCTCATATTGTCAGTTAAAACATATTTCATTTATTTCGACCTGTGACACATCACATAATATCCTTTTGTTTTATACCCATTCCACTTGAGATAAAGGGCACTTCATGGGTTGCAACAATAAAGATTTTTTTCTTTCCGGTTATCTGTCACGAAAAGGTTTTATTCTTCATGTACACAGCCGTCCTCATGTTTAAACTATGGCTTTTATTCATGTTTCCGTGTTGAAAATGTACCTGTAATACACACTGTCTCTTCTGTTTGAACTGTAATATGGAAAATAAAATATCCGCTGTTCAAACAAACCCCAAAACATATTTGTTATCATACTCATAAGATAAAGGGTCAAATGGTTTCGTTTTAGCTTTTAGATACTGAATGGCGATTCAGAACCGAAAATGAAGATATTTATTTTGATATTCCTTTTTGCTAAGGGCACATATAGTGAATGGGAATCAGAACTAGTAATGGATTATGTATTGGACTCAATTCGAGGGCCCCTTGTTCCATTCTCTCTATAAGTGTTTATGGGAAGTTCTGTGGCATTAAGTACGATAAAGATCTTGAATTAGAGTTCCCTGTGTTTTAATTGTCAAAGTTTAAAGAGTCCTAGTCTACCTCTCTCTGACAGTCGCTTTTTAGTGGTGGGTACTCTTAAATACTCATAACCCTATAGTTTATGGCAGGATAATTCTAGAACGGCAATTTTTCATTGATGTTGATGTGTGGCAGAAGGAATGGCATTAATTGCTATTAATCTCTCACCTCCTAATGACAATAACAGCTGGTGTATGACTTGTGGCAAGTTGTGCTCAGTGGAAAGACTCATTTGCAGGACAGCTCGTCCTGTCTTATCATTAAAAAGGCCATATAAGCCTGCCCCTCTGATTCTTTACTAACCACATAGGTGGCGAGCCCTCTCATGGGGGGGGGGGGGGCAGGGGGGCGCAGTTTATTACCAAAACAACAGCCTCACCTTCACCCTCCCTTTAAACTTACCCTGCCTAGAACTATAGCAGCGCTGGCAGGAGCGGAGGGGGTTCAACTTTAGTAGCCCCCCTACCAACGCTTGCTTAATTAACATATAACAGGTATGAGCCAGGGACAAGCCCGCGCCCACTCATTACCAATTAAAAGGTGTGTACCAATCTATCATAATTATATCTGCAACATTAATAATAACATTATTATAGATAATAAAATCAGTATGCTACAACGCTGTGTAAGAAATTGAAGGATACTTTTTCTTAGTAGCACATGGCAAGAAATTTGTTGCAAGGAATTTACCCAGGAGCGATAACAGATCGATATATGAGTCATTAAAGTTGACAGTCATTCACAAACTCTGGATATGCAGGACCTGACACAGCCTGTTGGTGCATTGTTCTCGGGCCTGCTGGTGCACTGCTTCGCCTCGGGATTATACACCAAACAGTATACCAGCAGCCCCTCAATGTCGGGGATTAATGCTTTATTACACCTCCTATGTTAAATACCTATACTAATGTACTAAATGGGTCAAGTCGCCAGAAAATGTACAATTGGCCTTCACCAATACTCTCAAATAACCCAAATTTAAGAAGGAAATAAGGTTAAAAAACAGTTCAATATAACCAGACCGATTTACTGAGTGAATACATGCAATACAGAATGCACTCAGATATACATAGTACTTATCATTTTTCACTCTAAATTAGCAGAAGTTGATAGATGTGTAGATTGTACATTTTCTGAAAATCTGACCCAAATATATATCATGTTTACTAAGTTTTCATTCACCATGCTACTTCATATCCATGTACCAGGAATAAACATAAAATTCACTCTACTTTACTTCGTTACTTTTATGTCACACTATATAACATAACTATGAGATCTGGCTTGTTGCACTTCTATTTTTACTTGTTTATGTGGAATCTTAGGTATCATTACTTGTAATTGTTGGTCACTTGGCTGCTTTGTCTTAGCTTTGTCTTATGTTCGGTGAAGGGTTTCTGTCTCGGATGGGCGTTGACATCTCTCTTGTTGGAGATGCTCCAGGTACACCAGGAGGACAAAATGGTGATGGGTGAGCTTGGATGCATCACCGCCTATAAATGAGTAGCATATGGAAGTAGTGCACATATATATGGATTATCCATTCGATCTGGGGAATCTTGATTCTTGTTCACTATTTGCAGTTTCTTACTTCTTGTAGCTTCTGCAAGAATATCTCTTCTTTTCCCACTCATATGTTCTTTCTACACCGTGGTTAATAAACCTGGTTCTGAGAAGGAACATCAGAACCAGAAGGGACGGGGCTCCCATCCTTGTCCCGCCCAAAGAAATTGGCGAAAGTGTTTTTCGGTTTGTTCTAAATTTTCTGAGCTCTGTCTTGTTTTGTTTTTTTAGTATTTTTATACAGCAAATCTTCTGTAATAACGACAGTTGAGTTATCGACGAACAAGTACATCGTACAATGAAGTTCTAATCATCAATAATTAAGGACATTGAGATATGGCCTCACAGATCATAATCCAATGCAGAATAACCATGGTCTTCCGCCCACCGCTGTGTCTATCTATCTAGACCTAACTCTATTTAACAAGTTCAAAGTTAGACCAAAGGTCAAGATCAGAAACAAAATTTAATGAAATAAATTTAGAAATTATTAGTTTGGTAAATTTAGTGGCAGCGTGCTCTTAGTTTGTGTATGATTGGGGTAATTTTGTGGCAGCGTGGAAGTACAGTCTGCACTTTGTATTAGGGAAGTTGTTCTGTGGATGTAGTGGCAGCGTGAAGGTACAGCATGCCCTTTGAAATTTGTTGATTTTTGGCTATAAGGCCAGGGGATCTAGTTGTATTTTGTCATGTTTGCCTTTCTCAGCTTACTATGTGGCTTACTAGGTGTGTATTATTCATGTGTTAAGGGTGGTCTCCACTGGCTGCGGTAAGCTCTGCGGTAAGCCTTTGCGATGGTGTTGTGATGGTGAGGAGTGGTGAGGACCTGCCTACATCGCCAGTGAACCCTGTGGATAGGACCACGTCATTCCTCTCCACCTACAGAACCAGCACAAACTATTGCAAGGCTTCCCGCAGAGCTTACCGCAGCCAGTGGAGACCACCCTTACTTTACAAGGTTCTCTAATTAGATATTTCACTCGTCTGGTCGACCAAACATCAGGTGACGGTGGAAGACCACCTGAGGGTGAACCTTTGTTGTGTTGATAAATGTGAATATGAAACTGACATGTACAAGCAACATTACCTGAATAAATATCTTGAAACATGTATACATATAGGTAACCAGGACCGGGCCTATTCCCCAGGGTGAGGTATTGATATAGTAATAATTGATGGTAGAAACAGAGACCCTCTTGATAGCGTTCCTTGTCCATCATTGTGTGAGGCATGTACATGTACAGGCATACATACAGCAAAGTACCCGTTCTCCGGACGGTCACCCTCTCTCCCCTCACTTCCCCCTCTCCCTCTTTTCCCTCCCACTCTTCTCTGTCTTTACTACCTGTTTTTCTCTCCCAACCCCATCCCCGATTTCCCCCCCGCCACCCCTCTCCCTCCCCTCTTCCTCATGCTTCCCCTCCCCGCTTTCTCTCCCTCCCCTCTCTCCCTTCCCCTACATCCTCTCCCTCCTCTCTTCCCCCCCTCTTCTTTCCCTCCCCCTCCCCCTCTCCTTTTCCTACACCCTCTTCTTCACTCTCCCACTCCTCTGCATGTAGGACGGTCAACCTCTCTCCCCACACTTCCCCCTTTCCCTCTTTTCCCTCCCCCTCTTCTTTGTCTTTCATACCTGTTTTTCTCTTCCAACCCCATCATTGATTCCCCCCCTCCTCTCCCTCCCCTCTTCCTCATGCTCCCCCTCCCCACTTTCTCTCTCTTCCCTCTCTCCCTTCCCCTACATCCTCTCCCTCCTCTCTTCCCCACCTCTTCTTTTCCTCCCTGTTCCCCTCTCCTATTCCTACACCCTCTTCTTCACTCTCCCACTCCTCTGCATGTAGTTAGGTCCCCCTGGACGTAGGTTGTGGGAAATGACGTAGTATCTCACAGGGGCTTTCCCAGACTATAAATAGAGTGTAGAGATCGCAATTTAAAAAAGGCTTCAAAATTACATTTTCATCCCAGATACCTTCACAAACCACATATGGTCGATTCCACAAAATCTGTGACATAAGGTTTTCCTCCCCTTGGACTTTTGTATGTCAACTTACACATTTCTAACCAAAATAATTGCATCGGGACAACTGAGAGCTTCAATGCGAACCCCACTTTTATATATCTATCAGGAAAATTATTGATTTTATGGGAGAAAAACCCTATTTTTAGGACATTTTTGTATAAAAAATAAACGTTTTTCAAGTTTGTGTCAGGATTTAGAATTGTTGTTAACTTTTGGTGTTTCCCTTTTTTTAATAATTATTATTGTTATACGTTGGGATTCATTATATTTGCAAAATAAGTTATAAATGATATATTTTCTGCTTGTTATTCTCAATAAACTGATGGGGTAGGTAGTCTGTCCCCGTGGGTGGGTACATACACTTATCATTATTTCAGCTATGAAAAAAGGCTTCTGTTTATATTTGAAAATCCTCATACATAGCGCCCTACCCAGACAAAAAAATGACTACGTTAAAATACTGCCATGGCTTGGTGTAAAAATTCCAGAGCCTTAGACAAACGATGGGGTAATTTGACCTGTCCCCGTGGGTGGGTACAATTTTCCTGTGTTGCATTTGGAATATATGGATTTAATGATTTATATTCTCTTCTAAGTATGATCATACCACAACGATATGTTATGAATAAAAAGAAAGTTTGTCAAACATTTTATCCTAAGTCAAGAGTAGAGGATAATGTCATGTCCCCGTGGGTGGGTACAGTCCCCGTGGGTGGGTACATCGCTAGTCGGCAGCACAATCGGCCGCACACGTCATCGACGTCGTTTTGCTTGGAAACTTTGCGTCGCCCCTGGTCCCGCCGCGAGACAAGGAGTCTTCTGAGACAATTTGGTAAGTTCAATGTTTCATAAATATCTGGAATTTAACTAAAACAAATAATGGTACCCCCTCCCTTTACTCATTTGATAATCTGATATTTTTGTTTATAAAAATGTTTACCTCATAACAATCTGTTCATAAAAAGTGTAGTTAGAAGCGAAAACGTCTGAACATAAGGCCTAAATAATGTCTGATCCCGGTAGGCTCAATGCTCACCTGTAAAGTCACCGATGGGTGCAATATAGACAAAAAAGAATTCCAACCTTTCAACAACTGACTTCATCTTTACAAAACTAATTTTGCTACAAAGATATATTGGTTAGATGCTGAGTAATAAGCAAAAACACAAATTTACGATAATAATTATGCCTATGAGAAATCCCATCGATAACATTACATTATCGATACCCATTGCGATGGCCTATGGCTATGGCCTATGCCTATGGCACCTATGCGACCAGACCAAGGGAGCTACCGATCTTTTAAAATAATGTAGGCCTAAATGGAACAGCTAGCAATTTGCTTTTGAAGAAACAATGATAATGAATGACATTAAGTGATGCAAGTTGTCAAAGCCACTATCTTCTTTCTCTATTTGTTTTACAAAAAAAAACTTAGCGTGGCCCGGGAATTGAACCCCGGCCGCTGCGCTGTCAGTCTCACGCGATAACCACTACACTATGCATGCCCATGTACACACCTCCGCACATTTCCTTGGATTTATAACATTAACAGAGCCCTCTCAGCATCTTGTTGGGAAGGGGTTAGCTGAACTGGGAGCGGGGGGCCTTAAACAAATTGTGTTTTAGATTGTTTTAACTATTATTCTTGATGTCAGCCCAATATTCTATTAGGTCTACTGTGTTCCCAAAAGGCGTCGGCCAGTTGGCAAATGACAACGTAAAACTTCTGTGGTTGACGTCTTCACGCTTCAGCCAGGCAGGTCAATTTGACCGACATTGCCGTCACCCAACAATAGGGGAAATTGCATAGCTGCCATAATTTGTATTTCAATGTAAAGGGTCCACCTGGTTTGTTGTGTGCAATGAAATGGAATCAATTATCATTATTTGCAGACAAAATGCGCCGTCCACGCACTGCGGCAGAAAAAGAAAAGCATCAGGTGCAAGAGCTAATAAGAAAGCGCTTCCGAGCCCAAGACCCTGAGTGGCGGAGGTCTCATGCTGAACGTTCGAGAGTAAGATATTATATTAGGCCTACTTCAGGCGCGGCGGAACCAGGGGGGAAAGGGGTTACTTCCCGAAAATGAGTCGCAAGACACAAAATTGATATATTCCAAAGTGATTTATTCAGAAGATTAGTTGGAATGTTCCTATTATTTGGGGATGGCGCTTTAAGTCATTATCAATTTATGTATGGTACCAAATTTCAAGACAGAATTATGATATATCCTTGCGTTTCAAAAGTCAGCCTATGGAGTATATTTAATTACTTTACTGGTAATTTCCCACAGAGAAATATTGCACACTTTTTTTCAAACATAGATATAGAAAATATAGAAAAACTTCTTAGATATCCTCAATGTTTACCATCATTGGAATTTGATATCTCAAAATCTATTTTTGTGACTTGTGACTCATTTTCCTAAAACACATCACATATATATCGACTGGCAAAATTTTATCTAGAACTATAAAAGGAAGTTATTTGCTGCCAAGCATCCAGATTTCTTTTACTTCTTTATGAGATGAAAAAACATATGACTTGTAATGTTACAAGTCAAATGATATGCAGGTTACCACTCATACACTCATGTTTTTATTTTAATAAAGGAACTGTTGGGCTCCATTCAATAATAATATTATAATTCATACAAAATATCCAGTATTTCGAAGCCAGCATCCAAACTGCGTTACTTATTCAGGTTTAACAAGTTGAATCAAATTAGGCGTTGTTGTATGAAAAACGATGGGCCATACCAATATAACATTTAACGATTTAAACACATTCATCCCTAAATTTATATAGGAATACATTTGAGATCTAAAATATTTTTTCAAATATTTAAAGAATGCACAATTGAAGATGACAGATGGTAGTCACCAGATTTGGTTTATGGTATTCTTTTTTTCTTGTGCGTAATTTAAGCACCTCACCAAAATATATGCAAGAAAAAAACTCAACATTTTAATACCCAAAATGCCTAAAATGTGTCTAAATCTAGGGGAAAATCTCGGGCTTCTGGGGCCGTATACCCAACTCCTTATATGGGCTGCGATCAGCTGGGTTGACACATCCCAAATTTGGAAACTGAATATATTACCAATGAATATAGAGAGCCAGTGGCATAGACATTAGAATAATTTAAAGTATACCACATCAAAACGACTGTATTCAATAGTATGGTAGCATATAGTGTTTGGTTTCCTGATAAGGTATTGTATGTGTGTGAAATATTTCGATTCTACTATACTATTGGAAGTTAATGCAAATTCACCCTCTACGTTCCCCCCCCCCCCCCCCCCACACCAAAAAAAAATGTTTGCCCCCCCCCAAATATTTTATCTGTTCCACTGCGCCTGTACTTATCATCTAATAGTAAAATTAAGAATTTACACTATTCCCTATCTCTAACCTATTTAAATAAATATAATCTGTACAAGTTTATTTAAGTTATTGAACATTTTAAATGTCAAAAAGAATCAATCAGCAAATAGGCTATGATGAAATAATTAGGCTTACACTCAATTGTGATATCATTATTATTGATTTCTAACTGACCAACAAATTTAGGCCAATACTTAACCGGAATCATTTTTCCCCTTAGGCATACCGTCAGAAGGTGAAGCAGAGGGAGGTTCCACTGACATCTAAGGAACTCAAAATAAGGAGGGAAAAAGAGAGACTAAAAAAGGCTAGGAGTCGAGCCAGAGACAAAGGTAAGTTAACAACCATAATTATGTATTATTATTATTATTATTATATATAGCTATATATTTTGCAGCACCCAATATATATAGCATGGGTAATGGGTACATTTTTACGGCACAATTTTATAAATATTTTCAATTTCAGATGTAGGCCTACTAAATGCCATTCGTGCTGAGAGAGGTCAGGTGGAACAGCTGGAACCTGAACAGCAGCAGCAGCCCCCTCATCATCCCCCCCAGATTACGCCAGAGAGGAAGTCGGGTCGACTGCAGGGCAAAAAAACAACAGGATTCCTTGAGCCAAGAAAAAGAACAGTAGTAGCTACAAGGTAGAACAAAATCCTAATATTCTGAAAGAAGTTCTTTTAGTCCCATTTCCCGAAATTCCCATAGCAGGGCAAGATGGTCAGACCTTACCAATTCAGTTTTGGCTGTGCCGAACTAAAAAAACTTATTGATACATATGGTATGATTCAAGTGAAATGTGGGCCATTATCGAATTTCCATCATGTTACCCAATTGTTACTTTCTTTTCATTTCCCCACCATATCCCATATTTCCTATAAAATAATTCTGTAGATTTGTCACTAAGTAGGCTACACTATTAGGGTTATACATAAGTGAAAACCACCTCTACCTACTACATATAGGCCTAGAAATGTGTCTATTCATAATTTTAAAAAGCATACGTAATCTATCGCTATAGCCATTTCTGGCGGTATTGTGCTTATTTACCAATTCAATCGTAACCTAGCGCGATAGGTTGGTTATGAATGGCATTTTAATCACATGTATACAAGAAATTATAATATAATTGAGTATTTTGCTAACTGTTACTTATCAAGACATTAACAATGACCATAAATTTATACCAAAGATGGTTGCTTATACTTTATTATTTATTCATCAAACGTTGCTATTCGTCTTGCTACATTGGAATTCAACACTAATATGATTTATGAATCTGTAATAGCTCTTGGAGAAATCGTTGCAGAACTAATAAAATTGGGGATAATTTACAAAACGCAAAATATGATATAAAATTATGTGATGTGTTAAAGAAATATAAGTCACAAGTCGCACAAATTGGATTTTGAAATATCATCATAATTATTTGAAAAAATGGGATCGAGCAAATTCCAAAGATTGGGTCATTTAATGAGTATTTCTATATTTTAAGCTTGATATTTTTATTTTTTTCGAAAAAATAGTTGGCAATATTTATGGGTGGAAAATTACTAGTAAAATAGCTAAATAATATTATACTCTAGAGGATGCCCCTGAAAATGCATGGGTATATTTAGTTCAGTCTTAAAATTTGGTACATGTTTCATGCGACCTCAAGGATTAGATACCCCAAAGATGAGAACATTGCAGCAACAAGATATATGACTTTGAAAAATACCAATTCTACGACTTGTGACTCAGTTTCCTGAAACACATCACATACATGAGAAATATCTTTCATTAATCTTTAAAGCAAAAAGCAATACTTAAGGAAAACGTGTCATTCGTAATCTATCGCTTAGAGCAAAATTGGGCTGACTTTGTCATGAATAACTGACCCGGGTGACTTCATATTTGATGATAACAAAAATATATTTCTTTCTATGCATTGACAAGTCCTTCCAATATGTTGAGCGAATCTCATTATTACAAAATGTTCCCTGATAATGAACAAATGTGTAAATGAGCAATTTTTAGGGTGTGCATTCGTAACATTTTAGCCAATGTAGAAATACCCCACATGCAAAAAGAAATTATAAATTATATTAGGGGTGAGCGGGTTTATAACATGTTTGTCTCTTGAAAATATGAAGACTATAACATCAATATTGTTCGATTTAAAGACAAATGCAAAGAAGTAGGTTTTTGCCCCGATTTCACTGGAATCATCTATGTATTTGTTTTTCCACTATACATTATATTCTTAATGAAGCAACTGTCATTATTATATACATATTATCTTGAATTCTTGTTAGCATGTTATTATGGAGACAATACTTGAATAGATGTAAGAAGATGAACCAACTTCTGATTATGTCCATATCAATCATATATGTTAGATTTTGAAAGAAATGTACAGAATTGATAGTGTCTATGACAATTCTAAATTTTCTGAAACAATCTTTCCTACAGGGTGAATAACAAAAGTTTGCTAGTACCACTCAGCAGGCATCCAAAGATGCGCCGCCTGGAGCGTCGCCTAAAAAAGACACAAGAGGAATTAACTGCCAAAGAGAAGGAGATAGAACGTTTCTCAACACCTGAACTTCTTGGACGGACAGATATAGAGAGGGAAACAGCTGAGATACTCATAAGTATGAATCTGTCACCAAGGCCGCAATGAATGGATGCTCTGATCCCAATGACGGCAACTGTACAGCAGGTCAGAATGGCCCCAGCCAGTGTGAAGCGGACATTATTTCCGCCAGAGGACAATGTTCCTGATAGTCAAGCAAGGAGAAAACTGGGACTGGCAACCAAACTGGGAAAAACGCTCAAAATTTCAAGAAATTCCCTGTTTAACAAAAGAAAACCATCGAAGGTCGCTTCCACTGAGGCCACAGCCAAGAAGTTGATGGTCAATGATTTTTTTAAGAGGCCAGAGCATTCAATGGAGCTTCCAAGTAGCAGAGATTGTGGGAGATATGGCTTGACGGACTCTCTTTCCCACCTCCATGGGCTATTCCAAGACGAATACCCACATATCAAGATGGGCTTTTCTTTTTTTTGTGCTTCGCGGGAACAAAACATCAAACTGATGGAGGCCACACAGAGGCGGATGTGCGTGTGCATCAAACACGCAAATATTAGTCTGCTGTCAGTGGCAGCAAAGGTTTTGCCAAGATCAACTTCCAAACTTCTGGAGATGGACGACAAGGAGATCGAGAACACTCTAAGTAAGATCGCTGAGAAAAATGTCAGGTTCCAGGCTTGGCAAAAGAAGGACATTCCTTTTAAAGGCCAAATGATTAAAAGGGATCGCTTAACAGACCATGAGGTGTTGAAAGAAGATTTTATTCAGAAATTCCTGGATGAACTACCATGGTTCCGACTTCACTGTGAAAGGGTCACAGACCAGTATACTGCTGTCCATTCATTAAAAAACAACATGGAGCCCATGCAAGAATGCACAGTGCAGATGGATTTTGCGGAGAATTGGGCAGCAAAGTATAAAGACGAGCCAGCCCAAATATACTTCAACAAAGTACAGACCACCATTCACCCAATGGTGGTCCATCATAGGAACAAGAGTGGGGAGTTACAAATTACATCCTTTGCTGCCATCTCTGATGAACGCTCACATTCAGCATGCACGATCATCACTTTTGTCAAACATCTCATCCCGAAAATCCAAGAATTCTTGCCTGCACTTCGTGTTGTTCATTTCATGACTGATAGCCCAACCTCGCAATATAGGAATAAGTTCATTGTCGCATTCAATGCAAAGTTTCCTGAGATTTTTCCATCCTTATCATCAACATGGACATGGTTTGAGGCGGGCCATGGGAAGGGACCCTGCGATGGGGTTGGAGGAGGCCTCAAGAAAAAAGCAGACAACACTGTGAAGAGTGGGAAAACGATCAGAAATCCCCAGGAATTGTATGAGAAGCTTGTGGATGAGACAAGAGTGAGGCTCTTTTACATACCCGCATCCCAGGTCCACAACGAACAGCAAATCATTTCCTCTTGGAAAGTTAAGTCTGTTCCGAGCATTCTGAAGATGCATGCCCTCGTCCCAAGATCTGGGAAGGTATTTGTTCGTGACACCTCCTGCTTCGGCAAGTGTTGCTACCCTTCTCTTGGGAAGTTCAGTCTCACTTGCCGAGGCTGGAGGGAGACCCAGATTGTGTTGTCGAACAAACCAGTGATAGAGAAAGAATCAGAGCAGATATTCGGCAATGGGCTCTGTGCTGGTCCCGCAGATTCTTCTTCTGATGAGAGTTCCTGGTCATCATCAGATGAATCTGAAGACTGAACATTATTGCACTGCATCAACAAGTTACTCTTTTCTGAGCTTGTAATTTAAATGTTTAATTGTGTGATAGGCATGTATATCATATTTGCTTATCTAGGTGTATGGCTTAGATTTACTCTTAATGCACGATACAACAAGTGTATGTGCTGTAAATAGGTGATAAGGTCACTTTGTATCGAAGGAAGATATGCATGTCTGTATTGGGATGTCATTGTACTACTGATGCATGATAATGTATGATCTATTATGTGGTTCTGCGATTGGTTATATTCATTATCAACACTCACAATATAACTGTTATTTGGAAATGTATTTTTCTATATTTCTATTTCTATATATCGGTAGAAGACATAAAAAATCGATCCTATTCTCATGCTTGTAAATTATGTTCCACCTATACACATAGGGTGATGAAGGAAATGTATTTTTCTATATATATTTCTCTATATATATATATCGGTAGAAGATATAAAAAATCGATCCTATTCTCATCTTTGTAAATATGATCCGCATAGGGTGATGGAGGAAATGATTTTTTTTATATATATCGGTAGAACGTATGAAATTATCGATCATATTCTCATGTTTGTAAATATGTTCCACCTATTCACATAGGGTGATGAAGGAAATGTAAATTTCTATATCATATCGGTAGAACATATAAATAAGTGATGCTATTCTCATTTTCCACCTATACACATAGGGTGATGAAGAAAATTAAAATTTCTCTGTATGTCAGTAGAAGATATATTGCCTGCGAAATAAAATTGTTAAAACTTGAATTAATTATGCATGCATTCAATAGAATAAAAAATGTTGACTTTAAAAATTTAAGTAAGATTGTTCATATTTACTCATTGACTTGACTGACTTTACCTTCATGTTTATGACAGACTCCTTCTCCTAACTTAGTAAATTATCTGCTTGGAAGGCATATTAGCAATATGTTGAAAAATGGTCATGTTTCTTAAACAAAGTCCTTCAAGCAGCTGTGGCGAAATAAAAAGATAGATTTATTGGATATGACCAATGTATACACTCATCAATTGAGCAAAAGATATGTACCCACGCACGGGGACATATATGTCCCCGTGCGTGGGTACATATTCCTTGTTCTATTCCTAGGGCTTATTCTGATAAGTGATATCAAATTAACTGACCATAATATAGAATAAATTGATGTCTTCAGAATAGGCCATAAAATAAAATCATAAGTCAGGGATTCTTCTCACAATGCAAAAGGAAAGACATGAATATATTGAATTCGTTGAAATCAGGGTATCTTTTTCGAACATAATCATACAACATTTTTAATGATAGAGCCTAAGAAACTCTTTTGACATTACAAAGCTTTTGATATTACAAACATTTAGCGATTACACAACTATTGAATACATAATTAGGCCAGAAATATTTATAAAAACAACTTGTTTTCATGTGTTAAAGCCTTTGGTGCTAGCAAATCCTATGTACCCACCCACGGGGACACTGTATTTGTTGCCCTTGACTTCAAAAGAGCATAGCAGAGAGATTTATGAAGATTAGTGTTCCCAAATTATACCATATATCACTGTATACGTAGAGTACATGTAAGCAAAAGATAAATGATTTTTGACTAATTCTAAATTTTGAGATATTTTGGGGCTATGTCACAGATTTTATGGAATCGACCATATATGTCCTCCAGAGAGGGTGGACAGAACTCTACAGATAAGTAAAACGGTTTGTAAAACAACAAATTCCGAGAACATGTGAGAAAAGAAACCCCTCTTTTCTACCTCTTTTTGTAGAAATCGCTCTTCCCGTATATTATATGGATAATGTAAGTAATGCAAATAATTTTTAACGGTAAAATAGATCGTAAATAAGGATGACCTTTCTAGTGACAGTCGGTTACCTTGTACCTTACCCAACAATTTTAATATATCCCAGACTAATTAATAAACATATTTAATAATTCATAATTAATAATTATTGGAAATATTACGTCATATTACGTAATTCATTAACACCTAGACCTGACATGATCTGACCAGCTGTGGATAACCCAGCACTGGGGTAGTAGTCAACTAATTTCATTAAAAGCAGGCTCACAGCCCTCATTATGCCTTCCAAGGGGGACTCAATGTGATTACAGACACTGGGCTGCATTACTGACATCATTTCATGTTTCATCATCACAGAAGGCAGGGCCTCATTACAAATGTCATTGGGCAAGACGTCGGCTTTTGGGGTCAGCTTTTACTTTTTAAGATTACTCTTCCTGAAATAATTTATTATCAACCTTAGAAAGCTTAAAAGGTTCACACTTCTAATTTATACTGACGAATTTCCTTTATTTTTAGTCAAATATATTTTTAGAAAATACCATTGAGTGTTCCTTTAGCTTGTGTTGGCAAAAACATATTCTAAAAGGATTAGAAACCGCGGTATTCGGAAACCCTCAAGCGTTACTTGCACTAAGTGACTTGGGCCTTGGTCAGTTAATTAATGCACTCAGGCTTACGAAAACGTTGGTTCCTATACCAATATCAATTAAGGATAAGGATTGTGTGTGTGATGAGGGTGGGGGTCGGGGGCTGGCATCTGCTGGGTGCCAGTTCTTTACCCTGGAGCTCTATGAGAGAGCCAGCTGAGTCATTCACCAATGTTTATACCTGTGAGATTGTACTTGTCAGTTTATTTTCTTTTGTATTTTGTGCCTCAGCTGGCGGGATGTCAGCAATTTTACTTCCTTCTACGTGATATTACTGCCGCTGGCTGACATTCGTCTGCCTGTACTTATATAAATATTAAAGGGTCTCAGCTAGACCTATAATTTGGTGTTTTGTATTTCTTTACTTCATTCGGGAATTGCAGTTCTCAAGAGTGCTTATGACTGTTTTATCGCAAAGGTTTGATTTTTTTTATTGTATGATAATATAAAATCAAGTCTATTTAATAGGCAATATTATATTTCAAAATCTAGAGGGAAATGCAACGTTGGAGATGTTGACGGAGCAGAATAACCACGACTAAGACCCTGCACACACACAGCCGATTTGCCCCCCGATTTGGGTCTCCTGATGAATTCTAGAATTTCATTTCCAATCCTGGTTGATTGTATTTCAAAACCATAAACCAGGATTTTAAATGAAACCATGGGATTCATCGGGAGACCCAAATCGGGGGCCAAATCGGCTGTGTGTGGACATGGTTTAACTGTCTTTGCAGTCTAGTATACATAAATGTGCAAAAAAGATTAATTTCTAGAAAAATTGAACCCCATCCATGGCCTTTGGTTGCAGGCAGAAACCACTGATTCCAAGCATATGCTAACTGTGAGGTCGCCATCTTTAGATCGATTCCCAATCAAAGGGCTGGTCCTGGGTAAGACGACCATAAAGTGCCTTTCTGTCTCTTTTTCTCTCTCTCTCCCTGCTTTTCTATCTCGATTTCCTGGGTAAGATCATAAACGGCCTCCCTTTCAGCCCTCCCGCCCTTGATATAACCCTCAATGACAATGTGTTGATAAGGGCGTAAAGCAACCAATCTCGTTCACTCACTCCAATCAAAGAGCAGGGGCAGGGGCCATATAGAGAGATGATCACTTTCTGCACAGCCTAAATCTTGATGTTGAGAACTGAGGGACAACGCCCATAGTATCCATAGACAGAGCAGCTCAACTCGGAGGTACTCTACCAGGTATGAAGCTCCAACTCCTGTGTATTCCTCAACAATATTTTATTGATGAATATAGAATGCACATTGTTTATATTGAGCGTTTTTCATGGTAATCTGCCGTTGTCTAAGTATATAGTAGCCTTGTAGCGAAAAATATGAAGAAAAAATAATCCCTGAATAACATAACGATATAAATAACATAAATATCTGATTGTCTCATTTAGCATGCATATGTGCGTTAATGAAAAGCTAAAGGCACCACGAATGGGACTGTGCATGGTTACTGATCACATATGTAATAAACAAAAGAAGGCTCATTGTATTGGGGTGTCAGTAGGGGCTTATGGTGATTTACAGGCCCCCCCCCCTCCATGTCCTGTCACATATTATTGCGTTATTAAATTTGGAACACACAGTCTAGGCTCAAAGCCTCTAAGATCTGATAAGAATGGTATTGATGAATCAGTAAGGTTAAGACCAAGAGCTGGAGTAGATATATGTTTAATTCTGATCAGTTCTTGCTCCATCGTCAATTTCACGGCCAAGTTTGACCGTTTCAGAAGAACATGACCGAGTGGACCAACGAGCCCAAGCACAACTATGTGTGGCATCAGTGAGGCCTCCGACGATGTATATTCCAGGCAATCTAAGCCCTCACACACACATAAAAATTACAAAAATTCCATGTGCAGTTTAGCTCCTAGAGCACTATTCTCCGAAACCTCAGCAATTTGAGGTGAAGTGAAAATTGATTTATATACATTGGGTCGGTCAGAGCAGCAGGGAGCGTGAAGATCGGTACCAATGCTGTTAGGCAAAAGCCAGGACTGTGATAATATTCACTTCTAAGGTTGCCTGGTTACCATGCTAGTTAGGGAGATGGATGGCGGAATTGAGCTTATTTTGAGGGATAATGGGGCTAATGGGGCAAATGGCTTTCCTGGCGTCTTAATGGGATTTTAGTGACATTTTGTGGATTGGAGCGAGAGGGTTTCCCTCAGGTCGGACTGACAGTCTCAACTCTGAGCCTTTAATGACAGTAAGATCCCAAAAATCGGCGACTAAAGGCCATTGTACAAGAGCTCGGGCAGAGCCCCCGCTCTTGTTCCTGTGCCAATAGACCAGCCTAAGCAACACAACCAAATGATTTAATCGCCCAATAGAATGCATGGGAAAACACTAGGGACAAGGTTCCCTAGGGAGTGTTGCACTGCAAGGTTATACATAGAAAATACATTGAGTGTGGTAAATACATTGAGTGTGGTAAATGTAGTGGGCACATCCGGTTGAATGTCTCATTAAAATAATTGGATTGATAGTTTACAGGTTAGGGCATTAGAAGATATATAATCAGCATTTTAGTGAATACTGCTAAATTAAGATGAATATTACAAATACGAGGTACATCTGAGTATATTTGGTACTGCATTGATTCAAAGGACATGATATGTTCGGTTATCTTGAACAGTATTTTGAACCTCATTTATGTCTTGGATTTGACTTATTTGAGAGGATTGGTGAAGGCTTAAGTGAATAGAACTCAGAACACTTTAAGTGATTTAGTCTAGAAAAGTGTGCGGGCACCAGTGAGATGTTTGTTCTAACTTCTATACTTCCTAGGGTGTCATTGTTTATAAAGTATAGTGGCTTATCTGTTCCCCTCCCCCCCCCCCCCCCCCCCCACACACACACACACTTTCGAGCATAGCCGTGACGGATTGTAATCACGAAAAATCATTTTTATAAAATAGAGTTCTCGTTGCAATTACACATGAATGATTATCCATCTGTTCCATTTCCAACCGAAGCTAACTGAGGGGAAGAACATATTCAGCTGATATTAAGGAATGCCTGAAGAAGAACCAACGTTTCTGACAGAATTTACCATAAACCCATATTTGTGGTGAGGTAATTCCATCTGAAAAGTCATGCTTAGAGTAGAGGTCTTTGGTATTGATCATTGAGAAGCATACCCCCTCCCCCATACCATTCTGGTCATCCATTATTTATAAGCGTTTTTGGAAAGTCTCTCCATTTTCCAAAATCTTTTGATCACATGCTTTATAATGGATGAATCAAAATCCATCTCCTTCACTATTTAAGCTTCAACCAGTCAATCATTCTCCCATTTAAAATGAGAAGACTGAGTACTAGGGGGCAGTAAAGGGTTGGAATAGTCAACTGACCACTGGACGATACAATAAGGGAATGGAGAGTTGGGTCCTGTTAATACCCCCTGATGATGTGTCACATATTTGTGGCTACCCATGCTTGGGCGGCAGAGCAAATGGGACCTCAGATGTCGAGGTGGTGTTTCTGTATTACTTTTAAATCCATGCATGGTTTGGCATTGACCAGAACTGAGGTGGGCAAGGGGCTGGGTGGCTTATGTCCCGTACCCCAGGGGGGTTCTGCAACTGTGACGTCACACAGCCCCAGGGTACGAATGGTTTGGCCTTGAATCTTCCTTATATTTGTTCTATAATTTGACAAAAAGGAGATGTCATTAAAATTTAAATGGACATACCTAGCACCGATGAAAAGTAATAATATGTACGTGGGTCAGATTTTCAGAAAATGTACAATTGGCAGCTGTACACATTTAGTAAATTCTGCTAAATTAGGTAAATTCTAGGTAAATTAAAATATAGTGAGAATTACATTGATTCTAGCAATATGTTTGGTTAGCTTGAACTGTATTTTGAACTTTATATTCGTCTGAACTTTGGGTTGTTTGAGAGGATTGGTGAAGGTGAATTGTATATTTTCTGATAATTGTATTATTAAATCTGACCCACATACAGACATACAATTACATGATGCGTCATTTGTCAAAGTTATTTTTCATGAGTATTATATTTAAAGCCAGCTATTAATGTCAGACATGTGCATATTATGTGTTCCTATGAACTACTGTACATACCGGTACATATATAAATAAACCGCCCTTTACTTGTATACTGTACTAATACATGGAATCTGTCCCATATACAAACTGGCCACCTGTATATATGCGTGAAAAACTTTAGATCTTGCCTCCCCTCTTCGCTGACCTACTTTTATGTCAGTGGAGACTCAGTTGGCGACAGCACGGCCATATAAATGGACTATAGTTCGGGGACTGGTACACAAGTGCGTCACCACAGCTCGGAAACTAGGCCATGCTTCTCTCCTCGCCACAACCCACCGCCATCTTGGATTCCATGGCAAGTCTCTAAACTGACGAGCATGGCGGCCTGGGAGTGTGTGTGGCTGTGGCTTTCTGTTCACAATGAATGAGGTCATGTTAAGTAGTATATCGAGAGTGTACTTATTTGTCTCCGAATATTTAAAAATATGTTCAGGTTTCCCAAAGTAGACCTATCCATGAAGGATACAACTGAGGACTACATGTGTAGATGATGACATTTTTTTCATGATCCTTCATAACAAGTATTAAATGTCTGCTCATTTAGCTGTGGTTCCTCAGCCCTGTTCCTTACTAACCAACTCCGACTTTTCCTAGTTGAACTTACAAAATCAATATTTCGGAATATCCTTGCCTAATTGGCCTTGTATAGCTTTGTTTCCTAGCTTTTCCTGTTTCCCTTTGCCATCTGATTCCCTCTAATTCGTTCTCTATGGGTTTTGTAATATACGAGAGTAGGGGCTTGGGGCTGGGGCATAATGGGCATGAATGGGGAAACTATACCCCATGCTACATAATATACAATATATAACAGCTAGGTCTCTATCTCCATATTCTATCGAACTATGCGTGTGATTCCTGAACATTAACAGTCAAATTTAAACAAAGAATAAAGGCTTTTGAGATGAGATGATAAGGATCTTTGGCATATCAAATATAGCCTACCGTACAAGGACCAAGACAGAAATGAGGACGACCGAGAAAATACCAATATTGGATTACAAAGATCAACTAACATCTGTCAGACAAGAATAATGTAATGTTAAATATATGCTATATCAATTATCGAGTAATATTACTGGGATATCTGTGGTTATCAAATGGTATGGACGTACATGGAAATGAATAGAATATGACAAACAAAAAGTTGGGATGAAGATGTAAGGATTTAAGATTTGATATTAAATTTATAAAAACATTTTATTTCAATCAAAAGACCGCACATAAGAAGGCATTTCTCCAATGCAGGGAGGTTTTCATCTTAATTCTCTAACAATGTGTACAAAGAGCAGTGTTTAGCGTCACTACTCAAATACAGTTTGCTTTTCATATAACAAAGGTAAATGAGCTTTACAATATGGCGAGTAAATAAAATCTTTTGACGAGCTTATCGAAACTGATGTACTATCCTATTCTATGAAGTTATCACCTATGCAGATTGATGTTGCTCTGGTATATTTCTTTTTTTTTCTTTTTAGAATCCTTTATTCAATTTCCTGCCGTCTCAGCTTCTACAATACTAAACATGATAGTAAAGAGAGAGTTGCGGGCTTAACCGTAGAAATGTGAACCTGATATAATTTTACCATTGATAGAAGAGGAAAAATAAACATCAAAAGAAGTACACATATGTTGAGATTGAGTTGAAGTGATATAAATGGTAACGTTAGAAAAGAATAACAGTAGTAGGGAAAGGAAGAAGGGGTAGGGGGTATGCACATTACTTACTGCAAAAGTCCTCGGAATTGTACGTTTGAGGCCAGAAGATAATGTTCATCTACTCGATTTGATTTTATCTTCAAGCTTCTTAACATATTTTGGTCTACCATTTGGTGAAACACCGCCGGGAGTTTATTATAGGAATAGGTGGTCCTGTCAATAACCGATTGTCTTATTTGCTCTGTTCTTGGTATTATTTGTTTTAAAACTTGTCTGCCTAGTGCAAAATTTAGTATTTTTTTCCCGCAGATCAATATTCCTAGGGTTTCTAGCCAGACCTCAAAGAGATGAAACCTTCGTCGGTGTTTTAATGGTAATACATTCTTTGTAAGATGTCGGTCTTTTACACTAGCCCTGGATGGTAGTTTGTATATTATCCTTAAGATTTTGTTCGGGATAAATTGTAGTCAGTGGGTATAGGTTGCTTGGTGAGAATCATGGAAAATGTCAGATTGATCTATAATGGGTAAGATCATTACTTTGTAAATGAGTAGGAGTGTTTATTTGGGTAGCTTGCCCCTTAGTTTAGCTAATTGCCAGCTTTTGTAGCTAAGGAGGCTTATTAGTTTTGATATTCTGCCTATGTTCATACCCCCCCCCCCCCCCACCTTCCACACACACACACACACACTCATGGGCCAAATGTGTACTCATGATTGTTTCAGCATTTGAAAAGTACCCCCTTTCAACGAATTCTCAAGGCATTTTACCCCCCACACCCACACACCTTTTGTGGCAAAACGCGGAAAATCCTATGCCAAAAAGGACCCTTTTTATGATTTCAAGGAGTCTTGTATAACTGTCAACAGTAATATGTACATCGAACTGGCAACATCTGAGATCATCCCTGAAGGATAGGGCATTTTTCTGTAACTTATTAGACCTAGATATGATATCGAATTGACTAAAATATAATACTATATTTCCTAGATATCTCTCCACAGTAGGCCTACTGCTGTTAGACAGCCAGTAGTATTAGGGTCAGTACAGTCTGACTAGATTTTCCAGGCCTCCAAACAACCATCAGCGACTGGAGGATGGTTGGCAGTTCGTTAGCGACTAACGAGAATTGTTGTCGTTGAAACATTTATTGTGCAAGATTAAGCAATATCAGCAGGTCTAAGCTCTCCATAGTTGGGAGGATTTTAAGCCCAACTGGACATAAGGTTGCTTTGACAAAAAATAAGGAAACAATCCACAGCTATGTCAACGACAGGAAAACTTGACAATTTATATTGCCCTGACTGTTTTTTCAGTTTATTTTATGTCATTTTACTTTATTTACTCTATTCATTAATGCTGATTTTCTATGTCCAAATAGTTTAATTATTTGTGTAGACAGTTTGTGTAATAACAAAGATATTTACTGTAGACATTTTAGTGTAGCAACAAATAACTTTCTGGTCTTTACACATATTACTAAAAATTATACACCCCTGTAGTCAAGGACCATGCAGGAAGACCAGGAATACGTTTCTGAAACATGGCTCCTATTTGTACAAAATATTTAGGTACAAATAAAGAATAGTTTGAATTGAATTGAATTGAACGACAAAGCTGAAGTCCTTATTTTGATATCATTGGATAAATTAATTGCATAGCGCTGTAGTCTGAAGTGCATGTATTTACTACACTAAAATAATCATCTATTAAGAAGCCAATCAAGAATGATGGGCAATTAAGCATAAATGGACTTTGAATGTGCATATATACATACATGCACTGACTTGTGGGTAGTAAAATAAAGATACAGCTAATCATCATCACAGATCAGAAATCATCTTTATGGGTATTGGGGCAGGTTTTATTTTGATTATGATAATAAACATGAGAACAGCAAGTGAGTCATGGGAAGACAATTGTGATTGTATCAGAAGAAACAGAGAAGAAATAAGAAGAAATACGTCTCTTGAGATCAAAAAGCGAAAACACATCCCAGGCATTGGCTATATGCCATATCAACAGAGAAACTTGACATTGTCCTCAATACAAATTCTCCTTCACTTTTTTTGTGAAGTCACTTGGTAAGTCAGTATTCTTGTATTCCAGGCTTTTCCAGTAAAGAGGCAATCTGTAATATATACTGATCTTCTAATTAATTCTAATCTCGGGTTGGGGTATTTGAATACTATTTTATCAGGGTTGTCTTGTCTGGTCCTTCTCTTTTCAAGGTATTTATCATTATTCTTTAGTCTGTAAGTTTACTGTAGTAAATTGACCGAAATGCACGGAACACTACGTAAGAATTCTCATAGACACCATGTGATCCTCAGAGCATAGCAGAGTGCGCCTCACAGCCTCTCAGCCAATGATAGGATCTCACTGTGTCATTTATCACACCAAAATGAGACTGCAAAATGACATCATTGACAGGAGTGGGGATTCCCCCACAATGGCAACAACAGATTTGTCAAAACAAACGTAGAGACGCTAGGATTATCACATTAAAAAGGTAACAAAGTATAGAATCAAATTGTCTGCAGTCATCTCGTGGAGGTTCCATGAGATCGACTGCAGACCTCACCAGACAAAATGCCTGACAACCCTTCTTTCTGAACAGCAAGACAAAGTTTAGTGGCCGGGTCTCCCGGCTCTGAGTGACGGGGTGGGAGGGAGGCCACATATCGATCCTGTCAACCATTTATAAGGTTAGCTTTGAAACAATTACTGCAACTACAAATCACAACAGGAAACAAATAGAAAAAATAAATTCTTGTGGCTTTACTACTGGACAAGCTTAGGTAGCTATGGTTAATGTACAATTAAAAGGTTGACCTCCATGAAAGCATTAACAAGAGGAGGCAAGTGGTGTGTAAGGCAGTGGAAATGTGTATATCGTAAACGCAAGCCGATATTTCATGGGATTTCCTTTCCCCCCCGCTGGGGAGATTTAACAACCGATATCAGAAGTGATGTATTGGTTACTGGACACCTTAGCAGAAAGCCATCTTTCTGATATCAGAAGTAGATCTACCTTAGATCTATGAAGCAGTACTTCAATTTCTTCTATGTTGCGTAGTAAACTTCTTATGTTTATTCCCATGATTTTAAATCCCTTAATCTGTGCTAGATTATTATTATACCACCCATATGTTCATATCCAGGAGCGGGGATATCACAATCAAAAAGCATAATGAGTTGGATCGGCGATAGAGTCATCGTGGATAGATTGGGTAGAAAATCATTAACTCAGTAGAGCCGGGTGATTCCAGGAGGAATATGATGTAGATCTCATGTTTATTGTAGAGTAGTATGCAAGATACATGAATAACAGTAAACATATACTAGAGCAGTGTAGAGTAGCATTCTAGAGTTGCTCTAGACGAGACATGACTACCGCTTTTTCCATGAAAAAGGTGACAGGCTACTTCATCAGTACCAATTACGTCATACCCAATACAATCGAAGAACGCAATAGGAAGAGATACGCCATTTATTGCCCACTTTTCAACATCACTGTATAGGAATCCCATCAATCCCACCGCAATAGCATCTCCAGACATTTTCCTCTCAAGTTCATCAGGAATTGATGCATCATTAATGCACACAAATGATGCTAGACTCCAGTTTAGCCACCAGAAAGATGCACAGAACGTTTGAATGTTGAGCCATTCCCACACAAAGGCACAGCAAAGCTATATACATTTGGACCTGCTATATATAGCCCTGTTTGTTCATGCATAGACAGTATAGGGCCTATTAGACACAAAACAATAATGTATTTCAAGGTCGGAGGGAGGGAGAGTAGGGTGGCGGGGGGTGGGTGGGGGCGGGGGGCAGTGTCATTGAAAATGAGAACAATCCACATTTATACAAGCAACCAGCCTAAGAGTAAGATCCCCACACAACCCAATCTAGTGGTTATGGTTTCTAGACATAGTTAATCACCGTTTTGTTCTCTAGCAAGGCCCAACTGCTACTACTCAATCTAAAGTCAAGCTGAGTAGCTTCTGCCTCTCCAAGTCTCTCTCTCTGGGAAGGGGTATTGGGCTATATTTTTTTAACCAATGGGAGAGCTTGGTACAGGGCCATGTCAGCTTGTAAAATGTGTGTGACCCAAATTATATGCCAGGGCCATATATAAGAATACAAATATCAATGCAGATGAAAGGCATCACTTTATACACTGTATCAGATCTAAAATACAAAGAGCACACTTTAATAGTAACTGGGTGCTAACATGGTTCGGCTATCAACAAGAAGGCCAATCAATACATATATGTATGATTGTCAATAGTAGTGACCAATAATAGGCTGAGTCATTAAGTCTAGAATAGCGTGCGGCACCAGTCAGTGAGAAGTGTGAGTTCTATGCTTTTCCTAGGTATCGTTTCTGTTGTCATTTATATTGCTATGCCTTAACCATCCCACCCTGCCTGGCCCGGCCCCCTCGCATGTAGCCATGATTACATCTCTACACAGTCAGCACTTGTTTTATTTGAAAGTGGGTTGGCGGTACTGGTCATCCCGTGGACAACACATGGTATGTGCATCTAGTATTAAGTCAATCTGTCCATTTCTGTGTGTAAAGCAAAAAATGGTCGAAAAGCTACATGCTAATGCATCTAAACGTTTAGTAGCTTGTGCTTGCTGGCATAGTATTTCTACAGTCCAGACATTTTACCCGCTAGTACTTTTGCTTGCTGTACTTATTTGTTTTTGTTCTTATAGTTGTCGTTTTTCTCACCTTGAATAACACTGCATGCCCACCAGCCACCCACCCTTCACTCCTCCCTTCACATTAGAATCCATGGGTTAGTGTTTGATACCTGACTGCCTACCTGCCTAGTGTGTGTGTAGCCTTGAGGCAAGGCTACACACACACTAGTGGCAGGCAGTAGCAGGCAGTGGCAGGCAGCGGGAGGGGCAGTATGTGTTACTGGGCTATGTGAGTGAGTGAAGGTGCAGTGTGTGTGTGAGAGGTGCGACAGGGGTGGGAGACTAAACCAATCTTTATATTTAAAACTTGCCATTCAGACGATGTAATGGTACCCATTTAGATGGGAAAACATAAAAAACAGGTTGATGGATGGGAGTTCTGTCTAACTGAGAATACCAGGAGTAATGGAGCAACGAAAGGAAGTTTAAAGGTGGTCTAAATCCACCCTGTAGGGGGCGGGTCGGTTGCGCTTGGTCCAGAAGTATCAAACCGCCCATAATATGTTTTTTCCTGTGATAAATGAGGTGCTTGTTACTGACGTTTACCTTACACATTGTTGAATGATCCCCCCCCCCCCCCCCCCCCCACCTCTCCTGCCCCGTCCTCCCCGCACACACGGTGGTGTGTGCGGGGAGCACGCTCAATGCTATAAGCCTGGCCTGGGTGCCCTTAGGGCTCCAACGGGGTGGCGCAAATGGCGGTCGGCAGTCCCAACGCATCCCCATAGGATTAGTATAGAAATATCGAAAATCTATTTTACAGCCTAGATTGATTAGTTCTTCGGACAGAACTTGCAGAGGAAGTCATATCGTTGCGATTTCTGTGTAAGGTTGTCAGCTATCGGTATGTTTAGTAGGAAAACGACACGGCCAGGTTGAGTTGTGGAAGGTATTGAGCCATGGCTGTGAAGGCCCGGGGCGACAGAAGGGTTCGATATATGCCTGCTTGCGCACCGCCTTCTTAAGGCGGTTATTGGTCGCCTCTTGTCTAGGAATGAGTCCACAGAAGGAATTTTCCCGTTCAGTATAAGGAGTATATTTGAATTGTAGTTACCTCTGTTGGACCACCATTCTTAGTAGAAGGACTCCAGAGTGTGTGGCCGCTAGAGTAGAGGTTCATGGAGGGGTTTGGGTTTGGTTTGGTTTGGTTAGTTTCACCTCCGCTAATAGTAATTAAAAATTAGCCGATATACTTTGGTTTTACTATTTTATTCTGTGCAATTCCCTATTTCATGAAACAGGGTTTGGCCTGACAAAGTCAGGCTTCATTTAGGTTACCTAAATTTTGTCGTACAATTTGGTTTCCTGTAGGAAATCAAGAATATTTTTGTTCCCAGATTCCCGGAAAATAGTCTGCAGTGTCCTGCAATTTTGCAGGAATTTTATTCTGCTTCTCTTGGTTGCCTGACAATGTATTAAGAGATGCTCTACACTCAGTTGAGTGTTGCATGTCTGACATACAGGAGCCACTTCACCTTTTAGAAGGTGCCTGTGAGTCAGTTTGGTGTGACCGGTACGAAGACGGGTCAGTATCACCTGTTCGGGTCTTGTCAGGTTATCATCTTTGAATTTTGGTGTGATTGATGGTGTGATTGCTCGTAGCTTGTTACTATTAACACCATTCCATGTGCGCTGCCAGCTACGTTTGACATGTGCCAGCGCCACAGGTACAATGTCTGTGTATGGCATTTGGTCAGCCCCAACAGGGCACCTCAATGCATTTTTGGTTGCAATGTCTGCTGCCTCATTTCCTTCTATTCCAATGTGGCTTGGCACCCAGCACAACACCACTTCTTTGTCCAGTCTTTTGTTTTCAGTGTATGTCTTTTGAATTGCTTGTATGATTGGGTTCTTAGGATAAAGGTTGGTCACAGCTTCTAGACATGGGTGCGAGTCTGAGAATATGATGAATTTCTTCATCCGTGAGACCTGTACCCAATCAAGTGCCTTCAGCAGTGCTTTTCCTTCAGCAGTGTAGATGCTGCTTTCCTTGTGGAGAGCCTTCTTCAAGTTCCCAAATGGTGTATGCACGGCAAATCCAACACGACTACCATCTTTGGAACCATCAGTGAAAATGGCTGTATGGCTGTATGTGGCTGTATGTGTCCTGATTTCACTGTATTATTTTTCAAATACATGCACAGGAGTCTCAGTTTTCTTGTTTGTGTCAAGGTCCAGGATAGCCAGGGGTATTTTTTGCTCCCATGGTGGAGTCTCCGGTGGTTTTTCAGTTCATGGAGGGGAACTCTTTGGCTATTTACTTATAAACGTATGGATTATTTTTCTCATTTAATGACTACCCACCTGCCCGCCCGCCCGCCGTGCTATCGCTATGACTGCCTCCTCGCACATATGGTGCGGGAGGCAGCCCGGGGTGGCGGTGCCCGGTGATATTAACCTGAGCCTGAACTAAGGTTGTCCTAGTGGGAGGGACAGGAACTGTGGTAATGTAGGAAGACGGTCGCGATGGCGGAATCTCGATGCCGATTGGAATATTAGCTCCTGTATTTACAGACACTGTTTATCGAGTGAGAACAATTTGAGAAATCCGCCTGAACAAAAGTGTACAGAAATGGTACCTAGGGCGATTTTACTAAATGAAAAGTTTTTTCACCAGGAAAAATAAGGAGAACGAGCCAATAATGATACGAATCACTAGATGCAAAGCGTAGAACAGATATGGCTGTTGCAACGGTTTTTGGGGTCGATAGAAGTCATTTTTGCCTTTTTTCCTGGGAAAAAGCGGAAGTGTTGCCAACGGTCCAGTGATATTTGAACATAAATGGTTAGTATCAATATAACTCAATGGTGATTGATATTAGCATTAATAGACAATATCAAGGCTCTATAGGTATGACCATCTCAAAGAGTTATTGTTTAAGTAATCATTATCGATCATCTAGTCTAATTTCCAATTCAATACACTATGCCATACATCATATGTGGTACTGCACATGTAGTGGGTTAACTAGAATTCATTCATGCAAGTTCAAGAATTATACTTTGCACAAAATCATGGGGTGACCCTTGATATTTGATGATACAATCTAAAACTCCTGATAAAGTTTTCCAATTGCCTTGAATAATGTGGGCTTATCTTTTATTAATTAGTTGAGGAATACTTGGTGTAACTTGTAAAAGTCAAACTAAATACTTGTGCCTTTTATATAGTTTTCCATGATGACGTCTACTTTCTAGTCAGGATAACAAATTTCCCCTTAGGTCAATAGGCAAACATTGATCTATCCGATATTACAAATATCACTTATAGGTTTTTGGGCTAAAATCATGGACATAGCTGATTGGAATGTCCATCTATATATTCCATAAATATGGTGCAATTAGCATATAATATATTGCGAATAAATTTCAATAACCTGGTGTAACTAATAATGACAGCTATTGGATCACGATGTAAGAAAGACTTCCAGTCTAGGCTCTAGATATTTTGCAGTCCTAATGGGATTATGATGATCTTGTCGTTTGGAGTGAGAGGCATTCCCTCAGTTTGAAGGGACTCTCTCAACTTTGACCCTACACTGCGCCAACCATTAGATTCTTCACACGGGCAGTAAGGGCACATGAGAAAACTGTTAGGTGGAGGTGGGGTCTAAGTGTGGGCACACAGGGGGCGGGGCGAAGACTAGAGGGATTAACGCCCACATACAAAGGTCATGTCCTAGGAGGGTATGTGGATCAGATTTTCAGAAAATGCACAATCTACAGTTCTGCACATCTATCAAATTCTGCTAAATTAGAGTGAAAATTCATAAATACTAGGTATATCTGAGTGTTTTTTGTATTATATTCATTTAATAAATCTGTCTGGTTATGTTGAACTGTATTTTGAACCTGATTTTCGTCTTAAATTTGGGTTATTTGAGAGGATTGGTGAAGGCCAATTGTACATTTTTTGAAAATCTGACCCACATACAAGCTGCACAGTAGGGTTTCACTACTGGTTAGACTAGCCTATAGCAACCAATGAGGTGGCTTCGGCCCTCCTAAGACAATGGTGTGAATAATATAGTATGTATTTGTAAAAACCAGCATGAGGGGATGCTGGTTGGGATCAATCGCCATTTGGATGGAGTCGCCTGCAGATTTGCCTTAACCAATCCTCTCAAATATTAAACCCAAAGTTTAAAGGCAAACGCTACTATCTAGTGGAAAATGGAAATAAATGTCATTTTTCTGAAATTTCGGGATTTGATTCTTGGAATGTTCCTGGTCATAAGAATGGAAAAAAAATCAAAAATCTTGCTCAATTTTCAATTACAGCCCTTCAAAGTTTGATATCTGAAAATAACCAATGAGAGCCAAAAGGGGGCTTCATTTTGCAGTCCCCCGATTTCATAGTTCCTATTTGCTATTCATAGTCACACAATTTAAGTAAAGCTAACAATTTTGGAAAGATATCATTTAGCCAATAATTCTATGCCTCTTTGTCATAGAATGCATGGTTATTTTTATTCTGAAAGCAACAAATCCATGATACAAATTTTGAATTAAAAACTCGAAAAAACCCACATTTGTTTCGCTATTTTTGTAAAAACAATTCTATTTTTTTCCCCCATCAATAATAAAAATAAAATAAAAATAAAGGTCATTTTTCTGATTCGTTAGTATGTTATTATTTAGGTGTTTATGGTCATAGAAATGGAAAAAAAAATCAAAGGGTCATGGTGCTCGTTTCTGAATTATTTGACTTTGAAACATAGCCAAGAACCCCCAAATCTGCTGCTTTTCAAGTGTTCTACGTTTCCCAAACATGTAATTCTTTCTTTTATCTGTGTAGAATATAACATGCACTATATGTGTAGAAAACCTTGGGACATTTCAAAACGTGAAATGCAGCATTTCCACACAGACTCACATACTAAATGGTAGGCCTACAACAGAGTTCCCACAACTAGTGCTGTTTCCTAAACATGCCTACTTCAGACAGCTACAATTTATTTTAACGCGATGACATATATTTTTTTTCCTGCACAAGAGTAGAATATAACCTGCACGACATGTGTAGAAAATTTCGGGACATGAGGAGTTGCCGTTCATTTTATTTATCCTCTAGAAATGCAGCATTTGTCCATAGAATCCAATACTAAAGGGATAGTCCATAAAATGCCCTTATTTATAGCATATACAGTAGGGGTGGCGTGGCAGTGAATATACATGTTTGTCTTTAAGACAAAAAATAGTTTCTAAATATTATAGACAGAATGGAACGAGGTGCTCGAATATAGCTTTGAAAATGTATTAGACGAGATTGTGCAGTAATAAGTTTCTAGTACCGTTCCCTATTCACTATTTATTATATTATGCCTCTAGCATAGAAGATTGAAATATTAACCTTTGTTTTGTGTTTTCTAAAACTATATATAAATGCCAAAAGAAAATCGAAACGATTCCTTGGATCATAGCAATACAAAATATACTCATATATACCTAGTATGTATCCTTTCTCAGTCTAATTTTGCAGAATTGACTAAATGTGAAGAGCTGCCGATTGTACAGGTTCTGAAGTCCTGGCCCATTTAGGATAAACTTTTATACTACGACTGAATGGGTTATTCACTTTGAGCGGGAAGAATACGCCCATTTAATAGTTTGTTCATTTCTGTACGCGTTGAATAAAGAGGGCGTGGCCGCCGATGTAAACACATTTTTGATTGGTCAGTAATGGTCAATATGGTGACATCATCGCTGCGTCGACCAATCAGAGACGAACAAGCTTACTCCATGATTCGGCATGATCAAAACAAAGATGGTGCACGTCTTAGACATGCGGTCAGCCTAACAGCGTAAGAATGGCCTTTTTTTTAACATTTCCAAGTCGTAGTATAAAGAAAGAACTGTACTCAAGGTTGGAACTACTCGTGTAATTCAATGTAATTCTAAAATGTAAAAGAAATGCAGCATTTGTCCATAGAATCCAATACCAAAGGGATAGTCCATAACTATCAACTCTCGTTAAAACTTTCTTTTGTATCCAACGCGCGACCTGCGGCCGCTTGTTGGATACAAAAGAAAGTTTTAACTTGAGCCATTGAATCACACTTGTAGTTCCAACCTTGCGTACAGTTCTATCTAAGTCTTCCAACACTGTCGTATTCTTCCGAAGAAAACTCCTTTACTCCACAATGAAGCTTGTATGCGAGAGTGTGTGGTACAAGTTTTTGGTTGGATTTCTTTATTGTAGGCCTACTGCATTTGATCTGGAACATATATATATAGTACTAAGTAATGAAGTTTTCTTCAAATCAATTGAAGAATATAACTTTATTCGTCTTTCCTTTTTAATGAATACTTTGTTACTTCGGACCCTTTGTAGGCTGAACATGATTATTTGATTTGTTGCTTCTCACAGTAATTTATCCATTTATTTCGTGTATACAGTCTACATAATATACATTGTATTGATTAGCTCCTTTTTACCGGATGATTTTCAAAGACTCATCTCTTGTTCTATATGTAAGGCAACAGGCATCAGAGAGTTAAACTGGAGGAATCCTCCCAAAGTTATGTGGTATTGATCTGTTGATATTTATAGATTACCTGGAAGCACTAATTTAATTATGGCTTGGTGCAGCTTACACCCGGTTTAATAACACCTCTATTCACTTTAAAATTGCTTTTGTTATTTCAAACATTTTTCTACAATCCTAAAATAGTTCATATTCTTAAGACACCTGATTGAAGGGTGGTGACAATATTACAATCACATTAGAGTCACTCCCCCCCCCCCCCCCCCCACCCCCCTCCTTGACTTGCTTAAGTCTTTTATTTATTTTTCTCTGAAAATTAAAAACCGTCATATCAGAATCACTATTTTTTAGAGTTACTCTCCCTCGACTTGCTAAAGCCTTTTATTTTTTATTTTTTTCTTAGAAAAGGAAAAGCTGTCATATTAGAATCACTACTTTGAACCCTCAACTTTTCTTTTTTCTTTTCTTTGTTGCTTAAGTCTTTGATTTGATTCCTTTTTAAAGTCATGGCCCAGTGCAAGAGACCATTTTCGCCAAAAATAAAGCAAGCTTAGTTCTGCCATCCAAAACTCTGGTCCAGAGAAACTATATCTCCCAGAACCCCATTTAACACACTTTTCTCACTCAAACCGATTTTAGCCTCTCTAATTCTTTCACCAATCGATAGGGAACGACATCAACAACTAAATGTGTGAGTCTAAAAGAAAAATGAGCCCCAGACCCGGGGAAAATATTTAAAATAATGACCTGAAAATGAGATAAATCTAAAAAGGCTGTCTGCTCTGGGACCCAACCTCACAATGTCCAGTTTGGGACATAATTTTCCTATTTGTTGTAGTATTTTTAGGAATTCTTTATCACCAAGCTGTTACAGTTGTGTAACACAAAGGATAACTGGAAGAGGGTGTTTCTGATTCCTGGTGTCACAACTATAAATAGCTCATCTTCATTATTATGTAAGATTAGGTAATCCCACGTAATCATATCATATATCATAATTACATCTGTTTAATATTAACATGATGTTATTAGGTTCCTAGACGAGATGTGACCGACCCGCCCTCTGTGGGCGGATAAGCCTATATCAACAATTTGTGACGTCACCCAACCCATCAGCGTCCACTCCCCATATAGACACTCCCCATACTTATGGCCTTCTTTTTAACGTTTTCCCTGTAAGTGGCGACCTGTAATTCGTCTGAGAGAAACTTGACTTAGTTAGCTACCTTTTTGTCTGGAAAAAATACTGCATTCATGGTCTAGCAATGCTATTTTGAAAACATTCATGCACCCTCTATCTGTTGTCACTCAGTCCCGCCATGTTTTCATAGCTATCATGATGCAACCACCCCACACTCCTGCAGGCACAGGCATACAGGCACAGGCACAGAGAATCCCATACACACGACGCCAGTGGCGGTGGTGTGTATGGGACACTATAGGTAGAAGGGGGTAGGGGTAGGAGGGGGGGATGATAACAAACATCTTTCTAAAATAACCATGCAAAATGTTCCCTATAATTTCCTATCCTTGTGCGGTCATTTTCTGGATGAAATGCAACCCAGATGGCTGCACAGCAATTGGCATTAAGGTAACTCTCTGGAGGGTTTGCAGTCTTATGGCAGCAGTAGGGTTGGGGCAATGTATGTACATGATCCAAACATTACTGATATTCTCTCGCAAAAACGTCCTTTGACCAATACATCCATTACCTGATTCTGTCTACCCTGAGAACAAGGAGACTAATAGTTTAGAGGCATTTTCCTCAGAGTGGTAAATAAACAAGATGGTCATTTTACCCCCACTACGCACAAGTTGGCTGTTCTTATACCTTATATCAGAATTAAGCCATTTGCTCCATCCAAGATTCGTGGCCTAACCAGTAGAGCTCTTGACCACTGAGTGTTGGGTCGCGAGTTTGCACCTTGGATGTTCTCAGAGCCTTCGTTTTTCATCCTCTACTTGTTTGGCCACATGGACGCTATGTGAGTCTTTGCAGCAGGGAGGGCAGTTGGGTTTGCATTATTTAGGGTGAGGGGACAACGTTGCGTCATGAAATGAGCGTCATTGATTGGCGCAGCTAAAATTACGTAACCAATCAAAATAGCGGGAGTAAATTGGTTGCATTCGAAAAGCGGATTCCGCTAGTGAAATCCAGGCATGTTTATGCCATGGTCTAATCTGGCCATGTTTTTGTGGATACGCACAGCTATCATGGCATAATAAACCGGTAATGACATATCAATGACATATCAATAGCCCAGTTTACCTGGGCTATTGATCCCAATCCTAATTTGCATAAGCTGGGCCATTGCCGTCCCATAGACTTATTCCAAATCTGCCATTGCCGTTCCGTTGAACATAGACTTATTCCAAAGTCTGCCATTGCCGTTCCGTTGAACATAGACTTATTCCAAAGTCTGCCATTGCCATTCCGTTGAACATAGACTTATTCCAAAGTCTGCCATTGCCGTTCCGTTGAACATAGACTTATTCCAAAGTCTGCCATTGCCGTTCCGTTGAACATAGACTTATTCCAAAGTCTGCCATTGCCGTTCCGTTGAACATAGACTTATTCCAAAGTCGCCATTGTTGTTCCATTGAACATAGACTTTATTGAACAAACTTATTCCAAAGTATGCCATTGCCGGTTTATTAAACATTGCATAGAGACTGATGACATCACAGAAGTGTGTGCACGCACATCTTTGGAGCCAAGTTCAACTGTCATTCAGTAAGCAACTTGATGAACTTGGATTACATTGTATTGTGCTGAAGATCTGAGACTGCTCAAGTTAGCAATGGTTTACATATATGTACAGTGACACATGTAAAGTTACATCCAAGTGCCACTTTAACCTTTTTTCAATTTGGATCTCTGTTTGCTCTGGTGTTAAGAATGAACACAGTGAGTAGCATTCAAGCATTAATGGATTTCATCATATCTGACATGAAGTGATAGTAGTTATTTGGGATATATGGAAGAGCTATGACCTATATAATAACTGCTACACCAATACTCAAAATAACTCAAATAATAGCAGTCAGGATATGTAACTGGGTCATGTGGTGGTGACTGGGTTCCATTGGATGACCGGCTCATTGCCGGTTTATTGGGAAAATATATTGCTTGGTCATGCATATTGGATTCCCGGCCCGTTGCCGTTCCATTGGATTCCCGGCCCATTGCCGGCTTATTGAAAACCGGTCTATTGGCTCATTTGCATGTGAATTTACCCCACTACCGTTACCGGTTTATTAAGGCCACATACCGGGTTGGTTGTCTGCCATTAGACCGGGTTAGTGGGCTGCTTTTTCCGTATAGGTTCTCTATTAAATGCCGCCTTACAGCCACACAAATTATTGGATTATTCATTATAGTATGCAGAACATTATATCTTAGTTTTCCTCAATGTCTGAAAAGAGGATATAGTCAGTCCAGAAATTTTACCCGCTAGTACTTTTGCTTGCTGTACTTATTTGTTTTTGTTCTTATAGTTGTCGTTTTTCTCACCTTGAATGACACTGCATGCCCACCAGCCACCCACCCTTCACTCCTCCCTTCACATTAGAATCCATGGGTTAGTGTTTGATACCTGACTGCCTACCTGCCTAGTGTGTGTGTAGCCTTGAGGCAAGGCTACACACACACTAGTGGCAGGCAGTAGCAGGCAGCGGGAGGGGCAGTGTATGGTACTGGGCTATGTGAGTGAGTGAAGGTGCAGTGTGTGTGAGAGGTGCGACAGGGGTGGGAGTCTAAACCAATCTTTATATTTAAAATTGCAACTTTCCTGTACCACATTATACATAAGTCGTCCCCTGAAAAGGCCTCATGAGGAACAAAACCTGCCATTCAGAAGATGTAATGGTACCCATTTAGATGGGAAAACATAAAAAACAGGTCCATGGCTGGGAGTTCTGTATAACTGAGAAGACCAGGGGTATTTGAGCAACGTAAAGAAGTTTAAAGGTGGTCTAAATCCGCCCTGTAGGGGGCGGGTCGGTTGCGCAAAGTCCAGTGTCCCCCTTTATATATTTAAGGCTGGGGTAAACCCGATCTTCCTCCTTACCCTGAATTTTCACGTTACAATTTAGAATCTTAATATTAACTAGAAACTTGATGTCAAAATATCTATCAAACAAATTAAATTGCTGACGAAAAACTGTTCTTATTCATCGAGTACTTTTAAATATTTTTATACATGTATACTCGGACAAAAAAGAAAAAATTCTACTTATTGTTGTACATATCTTGATCACACTTTTCTGTAAGTTGCTGCATAGATATATTAGAGTTATACAATTGATATATATCCGGAAATTGTTGTGCGATCTTTATTATATATTAAATTTTGTATATGTTTTTCCTTTGTGTACATGAGATTACCGGATCATCCAAAAATGTCACGCAAATAAATTTTTTTTTAAAATGTTACATGTCAGGGCACTGTGTTGCCATTTCTCAAGGGATTTTGATGATTCAAAATTGACTGTGAAGCTGACATGTTTGCGATTCATACTTAACTTAAATGTACTTAAACTAATTGACTTCCTCCTCCCCCCTCCTTAAATTTTGAGTAGCCTGTCATATCTGGCTTTTTCTTAATAATTAAGATATTGTTCCCATTTTTTCAGGATATACTTAACACAATTGTATACTATATAGGCCCTACCATGTACATATGAATCTTTGCGTTTCTGAATGTGAGCTGAAGTGCCAAAGGCACTTGTCTAAAATAAGGCCCCGCCCTCTGCAAATACTTTTTTTTACAATCCCCCATGTCCACTCTCCCACCAGCGAGATTTGGTTTTATCTCCACCACACTGCTGTGCAGCGATAGTGCTCCTCTCACCAATCTTCACCATAGGGTTATGTAATCCCTGGCGCACTCAGCCCAGAGCCCCCAGGTGCACTTGACACAGAGCACATAATACTGGAACAAGACATGAATATGTCCAAAGAAGAGATTTTTCTTAGAAGAAATAAGCCAACCAAGGCCCTAAATGGTTTCTATAGAGAGCTTTTCTTAAATTGGAATAGATGTTTTTACAGTCAGACTCCTCGAAATGTTTCACAAGTAAGAAAGGAGAGGATATGGTCAAATAATAATATTAAAATCAAACGTAAATTGCTAAATGGAAAAATAAAGGTATAAAAGTTATAGGTGATATTATTGATGAGCAGGGGAGACTGATGTCTGTTAGACAGCTCAAAACTTATTATGACATTGATACCACTTTCGAACAAAGATTGGACCTAGCAAGAGCCATACCTAGAGAATGGTTAAATATGTGCAGATCAAGCACAGGAATTCCTGACAATAATAAAATTGAAATTCATATTGTGAATGAAGACTTCGATATACTAAAATGTACGCATAAAATAATACACCAGGCTATAGTGCAGAAAAAGAAATTAAACATCGAAAAGTTTGAAAAATGGAAGATGTACCTACATATGTCTGACCAAGAATTTGAGCATGTAAACTGGAAGCAGATTTTTTCTCGAGTTTATAAAGTAAGCTCAGAAACCAGAATTCAATCTTTCCAGTATAAACTATTGCACAATGCAATAACATGTAATGAGTATCTTTTTCATAACAAAATAATTTTGTCTCCAACATGTAAGTTCTGTAACCATAGAGACGACCCTGGTCATTTCTTTGTTTCATGTAAGAAAACGAGAAAAGTATGGGAAGATCTTTTTAATTGGATTATAGAAACAGACTTTCTTAATATAAACGCGCAAAAAGAACCTATTATTAGAAAAAATTCGTCAGGAAGAGTTATTATCAAGCCAATTGAAATCTTGTTTGGTATTGATGAAAATAATAATAATGTAAGTATTATTAATTGGATTTTTCTACAGGTGAAAGCATTTATATATAGACGCAAGTTATTCCATATGGGAGAAATTTCCAGACTCTTAGTACTCTTGGAACTGAAATTTAGAGTTGAAATCCAGGTGAAAAGTATGTCGATGTACAAAAAAAACAGAGCTCAATCCTTACCTTGGCGTACACTTGAGCAGATTCTCAGGGAATCAACTAGTTAGCTAAGAAGATCTCCTTTCTGCATTTTTAGTTCTTAATATATAGTTCAAAACACAATGTAAATAACACTTTCCCTCGCCAAAATATTCAGGTAATAAAAATGGTGACAAGAAAATCCAAACACCTCTCAGGTTAGGTTTGAGATTTTAAAAAATTCTAGTCAGGCTTAAACCTGGAAATGTATATAATACGTAACCAAGTTACATAGAAATATATTTTTTAAAAAAACGGTAACCAAAAGGTCATTCTCAGTACATATGAGAATTATAGGTTCATGATAGTTGTAGAAGTGGTGCTGTAGATGGTAAAAACCCTCTTTAGGGAAAGAAAAATTATATCCAATGTATAGCTTGTTCGTGCTGCCAAGAAGTCATTCTCGGTACATAAGCCCTTTAGATAACAAATTTCAATATATGTCTTAAGACGGCTACCAAAAAGTCATCCTCAGTACATATGAGAATTATAGGTTTAAGCTAGTCGTAGGAACGTCGATGTCGATGTTAAAAGCCCCTTTTTTAAGGTGATAAAGTCTCATATCAAATGTATAGCCTGTGTGCTGCCAAGAAGTCATTCCCAGTACATAAATCTTTTAGACAACAAATTTTAAATCAGAGTAGTTTGTCTTGACAGGCTACCAAAGTGTCATACTCCGTACACAAACCTTGAACGTTACCAAATAATCATTCTCTGTACATGTCATATTTTATTAACAAAAAAGACCATTTCTATGCGCATGAAGCTAATATTTTCTCTTTTATTTCTCAATCTTCACGTTTAAATAAATACCAATTCCAGGAAAAGAGAGGGTACGATGTAAAACAGTGTGATCGACCCCGTATGAAGAAAGAATCTGTTGATAGACTGAATAAAAACTTTTAAAAACAAAAAAAAATAATATCCTTTGATATACTTCAATGTACTCAAACATAAACTAAGAAGCATGCATCTAAACTAATTTTACAGAAACTATACATCATATTAATGAATTAATGTTGATGAAAGTAACTATTCCATATATGGAACAGGTATTTCTACAGCAAGAACTCTGAGGGGGCGGATCAAATAAAATGTGAAAGATTATGGTTCAACATCAAGCTCTGGTAAGCAAAAAGAAAGTCAATCGAGCCAAATATAGTATATTACTGTATTGACTATGTATCATGTATTTGTTGGCGACATTTGGTACTGGTCTTGTCCTTTTAGGAAGCCTTGATTCGAAAAAAACTACTATTTCGGTGTCAAACTATGTTGGACCATGCATACTTATCTACATGTATTTTGTACTAAGTACTTAGTACTTAGTATTGTAAATGTCCTAGGAGCTGGAGACACTTCATTGATAATTACTCTGTCATTATAGGGAGTTGTCTCAGTCTGGGGGCTGATCTCGATTTACTGGATAATCACTAATAATGGTTTGTGTAGAGTCGAGGTGATTGTGTATCTCGCTAGCTGTATAATAATAACTCTAGGAGAGTAAAGGTCCGTATTGGAGAGCTGAATAGGAGGCTTTATTGGTTCCAATCTTGTAACATCTCAGACAGTCTATAGACAAAGTACAGGAACCAGACCATAGTCAGAGTGTGCTGTCAAGTCAGTCAGTCAGTAAGTGTAAGTCCGGTGTAAAAAATGGTCGTAGTCAGAAGAAGTCTGAAGAGGTCTGACTCTACTAAGACCTGTGGGCCTTTATATATAACTAAGGTTTCTTCACCCATACTGGGCCTTGCAGCAATGTTCTAGAACATTCTAGCAAGCCCTGAGTAGCATTGCAATAGAAGTACTTAGTATAGAAGGGTAGAGAATTAAGGGGCTTACATCCGCCCGGAACTCCAAGGATGAACTTATGAGCAGCTCACCCATGGTGCAATGCACTCTATATATGGGAGGAACATATTATGTTGAATTTTATAAATACTTGGGTGTAGAGATATAGATCAACAACCCACACCATAAGATCGAAGTGATTACAAAACTCAGCCTCGGAAGTTGCCCTTAGATTGCCTATGTATACAAGCACGATCAAAATTCATATAGAACTAAAATTACCATTGCTAGAATACTGAAGTAATGGCTATCAGGCGTCCCGTGTTGGCTGAAAGCCACTAGGCAAAACCAAAGCTCGTTACCACGCCCCCTTTCTACAAAACTAAAGCTTGTTACCACACCCCTTTTCTATAGGAAGGACCTTATAACACCCATACTCGGTGCATACTCGGTGCATAAACAGGAATGGCATGAACCACAACCAATGACAACAGACTGTGCCATCAGCCAATCACATGCTCTCTACTAAAGGGCACTTGGGCTCGCAGACTGTCATGGCTACCTTCTCCTCTTTAGTGATGTCCATGGTAGAAATAAAGTAAGTAAGCCACATTTGCATGAAAATGGCTAAAATTAACAAAGCACTGGTTTAACATCTAAGATACTTGGATGCAATTTATTCCGCATTTTTAGTTGATTTACAACTCACATTACTGCGGATTCTGGCTCTCATATTGAAGCTAAAGCCGCCTGGATTGTGACATTCTTGTGACATAAGTGCCTGATCCATAACATGGATTTTTTGCAGTTTTGTTTGTCATTTGCTTAATAATGGTCTATAATAATAATGGTAAATAAATGTCTAATCAGACCATTGCTATGGTAATCAATTGCCACCATATGAGGCCCTGCATGGTTGCTGATATATGTTCACAAAATATGTAAAATTGTTATACATAGTGTAACACAAAGGACAAGGAAGAAATATCGTAGTGTATGAAGACGTATTTATTCAATTTAGGTAGATACCCTTATGTAACAAAATGTTGAAAAATGGATATAACTGGATTCTCTGTCAGTAGAGCTTTCATATGAATATCTGCTTATGGGTTTATGTTTATTAGTTCTTAGAAGGCTCTTTTCTCCATAAAATGCCCTTTTTCACCTTTAAATCAGTTGCCATGGCAACCAATTTCATATTTCAGAATGTGGGCCCTTCCATAATGATAGAGAATCCAAGAATTTACCTCTGTACCAAGTTTGGTGATTTTGTCACGAGATTCGCATTTTTTGCCCTTAACTAACCCAGAGAAATAGCCTCCATGGGAGACTTACCCTTGGCCGCTAATGCTTGGGCCTATGTGAGTATGTTATGAAGCACCACCCCAGCCCCATCTTCCAGGGGGTCTAGTTCTCTGACTAACCCTACTATCATCAGTTATGGTACCAAAGAAACAGCCTACTGTAAACGTATTAATGTTCGCGCAGTATTTATTTTCGCTATTTTCGCGCACCCACCTTTGTGCGCAAAAATAAATCCTGCGCGAAGGTATAATTATTGCATAAACAATGTGTGAAACGTCATTGCTGCGCGAATTTAAATCCTCGCGAAAAGGTGTCAAAGTACTTAGTGCGCGAAAATTTATCTGCGCGAAAATAAATACCTTTACAGTATTTGGAAAAGAATTCCATTCACCCTTTTCAGCTGTTTTCTCTTCAGATTCAGGAAGCTCCAGAAATTCTACCTAGAATACCTCAAATTTAGCTTATTGTACTGTGGGTAGAGGTTCTCTCCTAAAGTGGGCAGTCATATTGTCATATTTTCTATTGGGGTCGTTTTTGACCCAATTTCAAAGAACCTTCATTCTTTGGTTCTATTGGTTAATTTAATTTATTGGCAACACATTAATGATGATCTAATGTTATTTCATGTCAATGATACGCCTGTTGTCAGGATCAAATTATTTCTATTAAGAAATTTGCAATGCTGATGTTTCTGATTTTGGCAACTACTAGTAGAAAAGGATTAGAAGCTTACATTGGCAAGATAAAAATGAATGTTGATGCATGGTAACCTATCTGCAACTAAGTAGGTCATCATGTCAGAATTTGCATACATTTGGCGCTGTTGTGTTATGTTCTCAACTTATCTAAGCTGGTTTACTGTTTATTCCTGTTGATTAGCAGGTGTATGTAGGTGGTCTCGCTCCTACAGTGGGGTAGGCAGGGGTCATCTGCTTTAATTCTGTACACAACATCCTTTTACTCTTCTGGGTAACAAGGCTTAACATGGTAAGAATGTGTAATTGCTGACATCCTCCTTCATTACTATTATGTGTGACATTGTGGTGGTGGGGTTACTAGCTGTTGCATGAATAAATGGTTCCCACCTGTCCTTTGATTTAAGTGGCCTTCACAGTCACACATGAAACTGTTATATTAATTATAAATAGCATTCCTTCCCCTCCCTCCTCCTTCCTCTCCCACCCCCTTTCGCACCTCCTTTTATGATCTGGTTGCATGACTTCATTGTGCTACACACAGACGACACAACCTGCTAAAGATTGCATAATATAAGAAGAATACACAAATCCATCTAAGTGGTCCATCTACATTCCTCCCATTCTCTTATAAGGAGAGTTATAGTTGCATTGCAAACCTGTATTTACTACGTCTACAACAGTTATACATCATGTAGCCACTACAGTTCCTTTGTGAAACTCTCATGGCCCGTCTCATGGCCGATCCAGTGCTGTGAGGTAGTGGTACCACAGTTTAGCAGTACAGTGAGAAGTAGGTCATCTGTTGTTGGGAGAGACATAGATTTGGCATGGTGTTTTTCCCTGTGTTTATCTCATTGAACTTACAAGTTTATTTTTTGTTGTGATTTCTATCACATCGTAACCTCTCCAGATGAGGACAGTTACAGGAGAAACTTACTGACCTAATTGTGACTCTATAAACAGTTGCTCACCAGCTGGACTGGGATATAGCTGACAATATGCATCCAGTCTCTCTATTAGTACCCAGTCCTTAACCATGCTCACTTGGCAGCTTCTACTGTCAGATTTGAATTGACCCAGCGATTCAACTCCACTCAAACTATCTTTACAAATATCAAATAATCTAATCGATACATGGCTGTAGTAATCTACCCAAATGATCAATCATACTTATGCAAGTTGTGGGAATCTGCAATTTCATTATAATTGTGACAGGACCAGCTGATAGGATCACTTCATGCATGTAGTTAAAGGTTGATATGAAATGTGAAAGAGAGATAATTTCATGGTTATAGTGGGGATATTGTTTGAGCCAATTTGAGCAGCAGCCAATCATAAACATTGTTGAGGTGTCCTTCTCTCATGGCAATCAATCCAGTAAAGTATACAACCAAGTTGGTTTTAGATACTTACTAAGCTTTAGATGTAATGAATATCTACATACATTACCTCCACTGGTTTCCTACCAAAAATCCACAAAACCAACAACCCGGGGAGACCAATAGTCTCAGGATGCAACAGTCCCACAGAATCCATTTTGCACTACGTAGACTTACTTCTACAACCATTCGTCACCCAGCTTCCAAGCCACATTAAAGACACCAAACATTTTGTGCAAATAATCAGTGAGATCAACAAACTAGATCCAGGCGACTACCTAATGACAATCGATGTTTCATCTTTATACACCAACATCCCACATACAGAAGGCATGAGAGCCGCAAAGGGATTTTTGGACCAACGAGAGAACCATGAACCACCGACACATGTCATCCTGCGCCTAATTCACTTAATTCTCACAAGAAATGCATTTGTATTCAACAACAAATACTTCCACCAAATTAAAGGCACAGCAATAGGCACACGAATGGCACCAACCTACGCAAACTTATTCATGGGACACTTAGAAAAACACCTACTAGACAGATCCCCAGTCAAACCAAAATTATGGAAAAGGTTCATAGATGACATTCTGCATCATACCCGATGGAGAAACTCAGGCAGATATTCTACTGAACTACCTGAACCAACGACAATAAAATTCACAACTGAATACAGCCCCTATTCGGTGAACTTTCTTGATACTACCATTTACATCAATGAAAACAACGAACTCCGAACCACCCTGTACACAAAGCCCACAGATGCCCACCAATATCTACACTATCAAAGCCACCACCCAAAACATCAAAAAAACTCGATCCCGTACAGCCAACTCCTACGGGTGAAACTAATATGCAGCACCCCTCAGGAATTCCACAAACACGCCCCCACAATGATGGGCCACTTTGCAGCACGTCAATATCCCAGGAAATTACTCTGGGCAACCTATGACAAAATCAGACAGATCAACAGAACCGACCTCCTACGAAGAACGGAACTCAGACAAGAGAAAAAGATAATCCCATTGATTATAACCTACGAGGCACACCTCCACCTGAGAACCGTGGACACAATAAAAAACAACCAAAACATCTTAGATGGCTCGATCAACAATGAAAAACTCCTTGAACACAAAATCATCGTAGCTTACAAGAAAACTCCCAATCTACGCTCACTACTCACCCAATCCACATTCCCGCCAGACTGCAAACCATGCAGTACCTACCCATGCAGAAGAAGAAACTGCACGACTTGTCCATTAATAAAAACATTGACATCAATCAAAGATTCCTACGGCATTCACACATACAGGATCAAAGGCCACTGCACGTGCCATAGCATGTGTGTAGTCTACGCGATACAATGCAAAAGGTGCAATAGCACCTATATAGGTCAAACCAAAAACACGCTCCACGAGCGACGTTTGCAACATAACAACGACATTATCCACCGACGCGTTGAGAAGCCCGTGGCGCGCCACTTCAACGGCGCGGATCACCTACTGAGTGACGTCACAATAATGGTGCTTGACGACACGGCATCAACCCTTAACCACCGTCCACGCTTGGAAGAAGCGTGGATTCGAAAACTATCAACACACCAACAGAGAGGAATGAACATTCGCACTTGACTTGGTCCAACAGCATAGACACACACAATGGCAGCCAATCTCATTAAGTGCAACCAATGTGACAGATATTTTGACGGCCAAAAGGCAGTTAGACGACACTACACGGTAGAACATGAGAAGAACAAAAAGGTTTATTGCAACATCTGCTACAAAGAGTACGCATCGAGATCGGCACTCGAGAGGCACCACGCCTCCAAACATGGAAGTGAGGAGATTTTCATTCCGAACGTGAATTCAGCATTCACCAATACGGCCATCCAAACAGCGGCAGACACTTACAAACAACTGAAAAACTGTGATCAATTCAATTCAATAATACGATCCACGGGCCTACAGCCCAGCAAACGGCCTACCGAAGGGGATTCCCTCGCCCAGGAGCCATCACCAGACCCAACCCACAAGAAGAGTAGACTATCACTGATGAACTACGATTCCAATGCCGACCACTACAGATTAGGCCTAAACAAATACGCTCCCACTTCTACACCAAACTTACATGTACCCGCCTATCTGGAACATGAACAACGCATGATCAACCAAAACATCAGATCAACAATCGACCAACTACACCAGCTCAATGCCACGCCCACCATGGATGAGCCAGCCGCCACCACCACCGCCGTCTTACCAACCACCACCAACACCACACCGGCTGCCACCAACTCAACAGTGTCTTCCTCCAACTCGGACTACGTCCAACAAACAGACGCCTCAACAACCACCGAGGATTTAATAACATTAGTTAATAACAGCTCACAGACCCCAGCTAAGTATCTTACCGGTAGGGCACTGCTGACCCCGCACATCTACCGGGTATCTAGAGCAGTCCTAAGGGGCATTTCTCACATATTGAACGAACTTGATACCAACCTCGCCAGTGACTTCTGCTATTTAGTTAATATGAAGGACTAAAAGCTGTCTGACCTATCTGTTAAAAGTGTGAACTCTTAAAGCCCAGACAAAGATCGGGCCCCTGCTGACATTACTATATTTTTTTTTTAATCGTTGAAAACATAAACACTGGTTATAATTACTAAAACTTTGTGAACATTTTTTTAGAAACTAAATATCCAAAGGTTAATTATCAAAGAAGAACATGATATTTGACAGATTCATAAATTTTATACGGGACTAATATATTGAGACAATAAGTATCCATGTTAACTTTGTATGTTTATAAGGGTATCCCATAATACATTGCAATCAGTATGACACCTATATAAGAACTCATCCTCCCAGAACCAAGCATTATTGTATACGGCACCCCTGAAGAAGGTGCAAAGAGCACCGAAACGTTGGGCACAATAAAATCCCGAATTCCAAACCCATGAATCCATCGATTTTCCACGCAACAAGAAATCAACAAGTCAAACGGTTTTCAAGTCCAGTTAGTAGTGTAACATCCAACCATTGATAATATTAATGTTCTTGAACTTTGGCCACTTGCGGTTGATCTTAAGAGATGGTCATCTATCCTTAAAGGCAAGAAGGTTATGGTGTTTGTAGACAATACTCAGGTGATGTATATGCTTAGGAACGGCTCTAGTATTAACAAGACTTGCATTCAATGGATGAGGGAACTTTTCTGGGTATGCTTCATATACGACATTGTCCTGGGCCCGAAATATATTTCTACAAAAAACAATTTAATCGCTGACTCTTTATCTCGTCTAGTCTATAGTAACCCAGAATCTGCCTCTATTAAAGCTTTGCAAGGGCCCCCTTATGCTGTTTGAATCTGATATTATCTTGGTCTTTCCATAGGTCGGAAGAAGCTGGACGAGCAAGCGCAGAAGCTTAGGTTGGACTCAATAGCCCCATTGACGATGAAACTAAGGGAGGTCAATGGCGGTGTTACCAAAGATTCAGCAACCTCTATGAATTTCCTGAGATTCCATGTACTATCCACCAGCTGTGCCTCTACATCTCCCACATAGGGAAGTATATGAAGTTTTCTTCTGTACAACTATACATTCAGGCAGTAAATTTTTTCCATGTTACTTGAGGTTATTCTCCTGTTCCATTAACGGATCCTCGAATTAAATCAACCTTGGCTGGGCTAGCAAGGCAAATTGGGAAAGGTTTGACCCAAGTAGCGCCCCTTTTACCTCACCACCTCAGGAAAATTCAAGCTGTAGTGAACTTTAATGATTTAAATGAATTTAAAACCTTTTTGGCGGTTCTGCTAATGTTCCATACACTTCTAAGGGTTTCACATGTTACCTCATCACCACACACTCTGTTATGGAAAAATGTTGAGATCCATAGTTGGGGTATTATGGTGAACATTCTCTCGTCAAAGACCACTTCTAGGAAGGATGATGTTCTTCAAATCCCAGTGCATAAATTACCAGATCATATTATATGCCCTGTTTATTGGCTTTTACTGTTTGTTGATAGTTTCAAGCCTAACCTCTTGTCACCTTTGTTCTGTGTTGATGTTGCACAGAACTTTACATATAATGATTTTTCAAAGACTTATTGAAAAATAAAAAATTAAGGGTTGATTCTCGTCCCATTCTTTAAGACGTGGTGGAGCAACTCATATGGCCTACTCTGGGTGCTCCATATCAGAAATTAAATCAAGAGGAAACTGGAAATCGAACTGTGTATTTAAATACATCCAGCCTCCATTGAGCCTCAAGATAAAAATGGACCAAAAACTTTCAAAAATGATTTGAATTGGTACTTGTGTGTTTCTCCTTTTATATTCCCTCTCCTCTAGTTTGGCCGTTTTGGAGAAGAATATACATCTGCAGCCAAACATGTCCTTTAGTCAAGCGTATGAAGTCGGATGTGATGAGTCGATGTCCCACGACGATCGTCGACCACAGTGGCGGAAGTAGCGGACCAATCAGGAGCTCCTATATAAAGCGAGCACCTGCGTTTGATGGCCAGTATGCTGAGAGCCTCCAGGAGGGAGCACATCACCCAGTGACATTTGAAATTTTTATATGTATTGATATGGCGAAGAATATATATCTGCAGCCAAACTATCGTCTTGTGTCCATTATCCAAGTGTATGAAGTCAGGTGTTATTTTATAATCATATATGTCAACCAATTGGTGGAATTGCTCATATATAGGCAGGTGCCAATCCAGGTGAAATAAGCCTCTACATATTTCTAGAGGCATCTTTTGTTAATAGCTTGTAACAGGTTTTATATACCAAGAAAAATCTGCTGAATCCGAAAATACCTGTTACCAGCCTAAAATATTATTATATTTCCTTTCACCAGGGATGTTTCTTTGTCAATTTCTTCAAGTGTTATCACAACTCTATTGCTATATAAAAACATTTGTAGAGGAGATTATTAGCTTTCATTTCATGTACATTACATAATGACCTTAGCTTAAAGGTATACAGGACAGTTTAATTTAAAATAAACTCCCAGTCCAATTGCCATAATTACAGAAGAAACAAATAAATGAAAAAAAAAGTTATGTTACCCCATTGTTTTTTTTGATAGAGTTACTTGAAAAACGGTTGGTTTTTACTATGGGAGTCTATGAGAAAATGTATTTTTTGTTCACGTTTTATGGAATAAATAAATGTCTAGGAGAGTATTGTGGCACCAGATATGTCTATTGTCACAATTTGATGGGAATGAGGAGAAGTCTTGGGCTATCTACCTTCATAAATATAGATTGATTTTGTTGATTGACACTATCAAGACCCTACCTGCTTCCCTCCCTCCTATGGCGTCTCACGACGCATCCAAATCGTTTCGTTTTTTAGCTTTAATCGTGTGGACCCCATCACCGATCATGCACATGATACGGCGATGTGGATTCCCTGCTGCTATGACGTCATTACATGGGCCTCATTCTGGGTAGGGTTCCGGTGGGGAATCCCAGCGACTATGACGTCATTACACGGGCCTCGTGTTAGACGAAGCTCACCGAGTGTGGCATCACGGAGACCCACCGATGTCAGATTTCGAATCTTATGCATAGGCATATAGGCTTAAGCATGTAATGCTGGAACTCCGTAATTATACTAGTAAGACCTGAAATCTTTCGGTGAAATGTCTCTTAAAATCAATAAGCTTGAGACTGGGACAGGTTTGAAGTGTGTGTACATATGGGAACATAGGGTTTTTTGGAAATTATTTGCAGATTTTCCCTATTGTGTTGGCCCAAGGAGCTTGGGTCGAATTGCCGAGCTGAGGTTTTTTATGCATGGCATTGCCACTTTGCGACCTCTCGTCCAGTCCAAATTAGTTTAGAATTGCTACACTTTTAGTTGAGTTCATATCCCACAAATTAACAAAAAAACCTATCCCACCCCGATCAAAAAAAAGTTGTTGACCTCTAAAGTTGACCATGTAGTCCACCTTTCATGGCTGGTCTGGCTGATGCCATTCATTTCACATTAATATTTGTCATTTGTCACAGACTTTTGACTCATTAACATGGAGTGTCATCATCAGCCAAAGGGATTTTTGCATAAATATGATTGTGATTATACTCCCACAGTGAAAAATGTTTATTTGTCATGGCAATAACAGAATCTATGCGAAAATGCTTGAAATGAACTTTGATTTAGACAATAGACACTAGGGGGACCACTGCTAATAGATTTGTATGGGAATGACCAAGACTATTATAGTTCAACTAGGAGCCGCAGGGTCATATTTTCGGACGCACCTCTGTACCCTTAAAGCTGCATTCCCAGCTAAAGTGCTAAAAAAAAATTCTCAGTTTTTTTGTTTCCTTTATCGCGAGTACTGTACAATGGAAGATTCAAATAAAGAAACATATAATAAGCAACAATTATATTTCCTTGAATTTCCTGAGTTTTTCATGAATAGCCCCCTTCACAAATTCCGTCTCAAGTGCTCACCAGTAACTGCGGGATGAACTTCTGTCATTCTGCGCATGCGCAGTTCAGTTGACTCACCTAGCTGTGCGGGCCGAACCGCACCCGGGCTCCCGGTGGACGTGCAGGGGTGTGTGTGTGCCTAGGAGCACACGGCCGCTGACCCCCTGCAGCCCGTACACCTACGCTTACTTGTTTTTGTTGATACACTCTTACAAAAGTTGCCATATACTAAAATCTAGCGGATAAAATGTTCTCTTATTAAGCATGACCAATCTTAACATGTCATTTAATAATATTGGATAGCTTACAGTACCATACAATAACTCAAATTCTGAGAGAAAAAGTAGAAAGTTAGAAGTCCATGGTTAATACATAAGGCTTCTGTGAGCCTGTCCGCCTAGCTCATAGTTTGGGCCGTTTTCACCGCTCTCTGTATGGCGCTGCTGTCAATATGAAAAATGCCCTATTGTCACAGCTTTTTCTGGAATATTTTTATGATGTTGTTTTTTGCAGATCTACAGTGGGAATCTGGATTAAACGGGATCAATAGTGGAATTAGTTGGCTTCTTCATATACCTATCTAGCCAGTGTTATCCTTGCATGTTTTTTTTGTTTTTTATTTACTTAAAGGCCAATACATATTTAAACAGTTCAATTAAAAACCGCTGTATCTGCCATGGATTATTTTGAGTGTTGCTTGTATAAAATTACTCAAGATTCACACAATTCACACAACTTGATGAACATTCAATGGTAAGTCATCTGTCATAAATTTACTCCAAAGAAATACTTTCACTACAATTAAAACACCAATAAACACTGATATTACACCAACTATATATATATATATATGGGTGGGGCTCCTGAAAATGTCCATTTTGACAAAATCACCCATTTTAATTCCATAATCTATTCGGATTTCATCCCACATTACGAATTTTTCAGTATTTTGTACCTTTTCAAGTGTATAATAAGGACATATTGAGAAATATATATAAAAATTCCTTTTTATGCAAGAAAATCATATTTTTATGTTAGAAAATGTCTCTATATACTAAATAGTCTCATATCACATAAAACTTTGAATTTTTATTTTTTTCCAATTTTGACCATACTCAAGGTTCCATAAAGTTGAAACATAGCAATTCAGAGTCTGACCACCTTTTCTTCTCACAGTGATAAAGAGAGTTTTTAATCAAATATTCATGAAAATACATTTGTGATTATGCACATTTATTTGATATTTACCCATCTTATATGTTGACTTTGAATATATTAGCATATAACCAACCTTCTGAGTATGTGTTGTGTTCGGGGAGAGGGGTGTTGTGTTCGGGGACAGGGGTGTTGTGTTCGGGAACACAAGAGATTATGATCAAAAAGTAACAAAATTGAAAAGTAATGGAAAAATCGACGAAACCCTTCATTTATGCATGTAATTTTGTACATAACCCATTGGTTATACTTACATTAACTGCTTAATTTCCCTTAAATTAAGGAGGTGTTGTGTTCGGGGACAGGATGGGGTGTTGTGTTCGGGGACAGGGGTGTTGTGTTCGGGTAAAAATATGCTATGATTAAAAAATGAAAAAAAATGAAAACTAAAGTATTCTATTCAAATGTGTATGCAATTCTGAACATAAATAACTGGTTATATTCCAAATGTCTACTTTCTTTCCCTTAAATTAAAGTGGTGTAGTGTTCGGGGACAGGGTGGGGTGTTGTGTTTGGGGACAGGGTGGGGTGTTGTGTTCGGGGACAGGGGTGTTATGTTCGGGTACAAATATACTATGACCAAAAAACGATAAAATTGTATAATAATGAAAAAGTAAACTATTCTAATCATTTCTCTCTGTAATTCTGCACATAAATCTTTTGTTATATTCCTATTTACTGCTTGGCTTTTACTTAATAAATGGGGTGTTGTGTTCGGGGACAGGGGCCTTCAAGCAGGATGAGTAAATTGTTAATTAAAGGGAAAACATGAATAATAGAATCAAAATTAATCCGAAATAAGATACCCAGGCTGTGGGTATAGAATGTATACCAACATAGACAATGGCAATATAATAGGTATTTATAGGTATTTTTGCAATATTTGTGTGTCTGTTGTGTTCGGGGACAACCCAGAAAATAGAATATTTATTATAAAATCATAAAAATATATGAATATAGGCCTGAGTTTTATCAAGTTAATTCAATATATGTAGTATGAAAACAGAAATAATTGACATGTGTTGTGTTCGGGGACTTGAATAGCTTAGTCTTCTTCCTTGAGCCATTAAATTCATGCTTTTTAAGGAGATAGTGATAAAAATAGGTAGAAGTGGGGAGAAAACCCCTCGAAATTCTGAGTTATCCTTTAAAAAAGCAGAAAACATGAGATATTTAATTTTACATTGGTTTGCAGGGAAAACTTTGGGATAGAATTGGCATTGAAGCAATAGTGGTTCAAACAACAGGAAATAGAAATGAATAAATAATATGAAATATCATATACAATATATATTTCTTCACTCAATACAAGAACACTTGTCTAAGTCTAAGTGGATGAGGATTAATTACAAAAATATAATGCTATTTTCCTTTTTTATTCAATTTTATTCATTTCCTCCCCGAACACAACAGGCACTGTGGCCAAAAATGGACACTTTTTGGATAGACATTGTAGGAAATCAGAAAAAGCTCAGAAAAATTCATAATTTTAGTATGTTTAAGCTTGTACCATTAGCTATGACCAGGAGAAGGCTCAGATAAATTGAAATAGAATAAAATTTTGACTTTATTTTTTTGAAAGTGGACATTTTCGTGAGCCCCGCCCATATATATATAGGAACATCTATCATGCCAAACATTCCAGCAAACATAGGGTAACTGTAATTTTTTCCATATATTTATACCAGTCTTACGTGACCTGAAGCATTTACCATACAGAAAAAATATGAACAATGTGGTATAAAACAAATTTAAATGCACATAATATAAACAATCACACATTCTCATGATATCTGTTCTTATACAGCAGCTTCAATTCCTTCACAAAGGTACTTTGCGTTCCCTTCTTACTAGTTTTATTTTTATCATTCTCTGTCTGCGATGTCTCAATTGTCTGCCCTTGTTCTCTAGAGCCTGGTAATTACCAACCCTGTCGAAAACAAGTTTTAGACAAGATATCTCAGCTCATTCTCAAAGTGGAAAAATTTTGGACAGCCGCACAAGATCTCAACAGGAAGTATGCTTCCCATACACGACCCGGAGAGACCAATTCCAAGATCGCTGCACCTTCTTTCTCATTTCTGGACCTAGATTCAAAAGTAGGAAGTTAGAAAATTCCAGGAGCAGGAACACATATGTCTTCCTCAGAAGGCCACTAATATTGCCGGTCATGTATTTTCACCTTCTATGAATTTCCCCTGTCTTCCACACTACTGTTCTCATTTGACGTTCAAAATGCCCGCAACTTGAAAGGTCTTCTGAAATACATGTCCCCAGATATTTGAAGGTTCGGACACGATCAATCTCTGGATTTAGACATTTTACCGCAGGAAAATTCCTGGCCAAAACTCTTCTACCAAAAATTTGGTTGTTCAATTCAAAAACGATTACCAAATTTTAGGAAGATGGTAGAGGGTCAGACTGAAAAAAGGGAGATTTTGGTGGGCCCCCCAAATAATAATTTTGGGAGATTTCCAGCAAGAAGAACACATCAAAATCCTTTAATACCCTATCTGGGTGACCTTTTATGTTAAATGGTACTGTAATATGTGAAACAAAAGCAGAGATTCAGGGCTGTCTATATTTGAAACTGTCACATGCACAATTGCAAAAATTCTTTTTCATATTGTGTGAAGACAACCTGTATCAATTAATTCTCTCCTTTTACTCAACTTTTGCACTACAATTATGCAGGTATGATGGTCTTTTATTTTTAGAAAAATACAGAGAAAATCCCTATTGCACAATTGAGAGATCCCCATTTGGAGGAAAATATTCCACTGTAAGGTTCAAAATTCAAATTCAATGATAGAAAATCATTATTACTTGAAACAAAGACAAAATTCTTGCTTCTAGTACCTATCTTCAGTCTCATGAACAAAGAAAACACGTTCATATCCAAGGATTTAGAAAAAAATGGTTCCTGCAGCAACATCCCTAACTTGGGGTGCAGCCCTATAGCTATGTTGACCTTGAAGTAAAGTAGCCACTTTGAATGTTTAGTACAGATTCACTAGACCATGACCACTCATAGCTGAAGGAAGTGTAATGGCCCATTTCAGTGTCATCCAGCTACCAATATGGTGGCTCCCAGGGTAGGACTTTGGGAGAGCGGGAAAGAAATTACTTGATTGATTCTCACAATATCATTGCCCAGAAACCAGTATTATAATGTGAGTTCCCACTAATAAACCATAATTGGACTGTATGCCCTGCAAGTGTTCCAGCCCAGTGTTTTACTTTAAATATCACTCATTTAAACACATTACTCAAACTCCATCACTGAACATAACACTCCATAATTCATAACACCCCAAGATGTACAGATACGGTACTATAAAAAACAGGTTAGCAGCTGTATTTTTTAACATTTGTATATCTGATGTTTATAATTTCAAAAAATCATAATTCACTTTTTCATGTTTCTTTATAATTAAAGTATATGTAAATAGAATGTACAACATTCAAGGTAACTGCCCCCCACCTCCCCCCCCCCTGTCAACAGAACAATCAACAGCTTTGTGCGGGAGGGGGGGGGGGGGGCGAGGCTATAGACCCTGAGCCCAATAATCTTACTAAACTAACCAGCCAAGCAGTTACCGTACACCATCTCTGATCTGGCGGATTTATACTTCTGGACAAGATGAGACCGACTCGCCCTCTGTGGGTGGATAAGCCTACATCAACATTTGTGACGTCACCCAACCCATCAGTGTCCACTCCCCATATATACACGACCCATACCTTGGCCTTATTTTTAATGTTTTCCCCTGTAAGTGGCGACCTGTACGACCTGCCACCATTACATAACACCCACTACACTCACAGGCTTTTTGACAACATGTAGGCTATTTATAGGGTGGGTTGAGGACAAGCCTACTCACCACCATTGGTTGTGTGTAGGCATTATTAACACTAAATCAAATGGATATTGTAGGTAGGAAGGGTAGTGACAGGGTGGGTGGATGGGTTGTAGGCCATTATATTTCCTTCGAAATAACAAACTTAATCTAACTAAACTAACCATGCAAAACCTATGTCATAGATCCCATTCTTGTGAGGTCATTTTCTGGACGACCAGCCCCCTTACCACTATTCCTGCAGCAGGAATAGCTTTGCTATGGTACTCAAGTCACGAGCCCGGGGCCCACACCGAAGGTGGAACGGCGTATGGTACCAACACTGTCTTCCGAAGCCCTTTTTTCATGCTTTTTTTGGGGGGGAACTTTCTAACCGATCCCAGAAGCTAGAGTGAGTCAAGGGTAGCAAGGTCCAAACAGGAACATGTGTCATTTACTGATAAAATAAAAAGTTATCGCTAACCGCATATTCGAATCGAGTGCTGTCAGCAATGGCCGCCATATCAACACAAGTAGATGGGAAGAAGCCACTGCCACTCTAAGCCAATCAGATGATCAGAAGCGATCACGTAACCATGGGGACAATGACGTCATATATAGCGGCAGGTCGGGAAGCCCTCCGATCAGAAAAACAAAGCTCATAGCCTTTTGCAGGTAGAAAATCCGGGATTATCATTCATTCCATTAAAAAAGTAACGAAATATATATTCTTCTGCTAAAATATTAATGTCTGCTGGTCGTTGGGTTGGTTGAACCCATACAACCTGAGCAGACATCTCAAAGCAAAACGTCTGCAGACGAGAACGGCCGAAGCCATGCCTTCAAGCGGCTAGACGAGCACAACCGACCGCTATCCATAAGGATAGCTTTTGCTATGCTTATCGAACCACGTGACCGGTTGACCTCCCGAGAGGATAAACGTATATATACCGACACTGTCTTCCGAACGACTGTTTCAGTGCTTTTTATTTTTCGGGAACTTTCCAACCGATCCCAGAAGCTAGAGTTAGTCAAGGGTAGCAAGGTCCAAACAGGAACATGTGTTACTTACTGAATAATTAAAATGTTATCGCTAACCGCAGATTCGAAGCGAGGGCAGTCAACCATAACAAAATAAGAAAACAAATCGATGGGGAGCTATAAGGTTCATGGAAGAGCGGTACGGTAGGGAAGGAGTATCGAACAGCCAAGAGCTATCACGTGATCTACGGCTATGACATCATAGCGAGAAAACCCCCATGCATGTCCAGGAGAAAAACAATGACGGAATTTGGCTGTCATATTCAAGCTAGAAACTCCGTGATTATTCCATTAAAAAGGTAACGAAATATAGATTCTTCTGCTAAAATCTTATTGTCTGCTGGTCGTTGGGTTGGTTGAACCCATACGACCTGAGCAGACAACTCAAAACTCAAAACATCTGCACGAGAACGGTCGAAGCCATGCCGTAAGGCAAGCAGCTAGAAATAGTTTAGTAATCGGGATTCCCGGCTGGTTTGCGGTCAGATCTGCTGAAATAGGTCTAAAATCAACATCTTTCTAGCGGTCTACACTTTCTGGAAATAGTTTGGTAGTCGGGATTCCCAGCTGGTTTGCGAGGGCTGTTTTTGCGAGGTCAGATCTGCTGAAATAGGTCTAAAATAAATATATCTTTCAAGCGGTATACTTTACTGGACCAAAAGCGCCCAAAAGATGGCAGCACTAGTTGCCGTCTCGGGAACTCTCCTGAGAGCATGCGCAGGCGCCCCAGACCCACAGGGTCGGGACAAGGTAGGAGAGAGGTTGCCAGTTTATTGCATCTAACTTTTAAAAAACCCATGTGACGAACAATTCCAGTCCCGGAATCCTCATCCCCTTCCTATAATACTACTGCTCATATAAGGCCGTTGTCAACAGAGCTGTAGAATCAACGATTTCGGCCACTTTCCACCACTACGCATGGTTTGGCCCTACTCATATCACTAGCAAAGTTCAACCTCTCTGCTACTACCAATTCTATAGTGCAGGGAGTAGAGCTCTCGACTGCAGGGGAGAAGGTTGAGGGCTCGCACCTCGCCTGGGCCCGTCAGCTTTTTTTTTCATCCTATACTTGGTTGGCCGTGTAGTGCTGTCAATACACGGCCGGGACGGGACGGAGGCGGGGACAGAGGGTGGGTTTGCACTGGGTGCTGGGGGATGGGGAAGGCTGGCGATTCGAAAAACAAAATATCCATAATAATGTTTCATTGTGTGCTAAGAAAAACGGCCTAAATATATCTAAATACCATTCGCAAAGCGCTGACTAGCAGCTGCCACTCACTGGACGAGATATGACTACCGCTTTTTCCGTGAAAAAGCTGAAGGCTGCTTCCTCAGCACCAATTACGTCATACCCGACACATCATAGAATGCTATAGAGAGAGAAGCGCCATTTAGTGCCTACTTATCAACATCACTGTATAGAAATTGGCAAAGATATCCATTGTAATAGCATCTACAGATATTTTCCTCTCAATTTCGTCAGGAATCGATGTATCATTAATGCCTACAAACGATGGTAGAGTGAGGTTTAGCCATCAGAAATATATGGAACTTTTGAACATATTTTGGCCATATTCCTGCACAAGCACAGCCAAGCTATACATTTGGGCCTGCTATATATAGCCCTGTTTGTTCATGCATGCTTGCACCTGTAGGGTGTGAGCTGCATGGGACAGTGTAGGGCCTATTAGACACAAAACAATAATGTATTTCAAGGTCGGAGGGAGGGAGGGAGAGTAGGGTGGCGGGGAGGGGGGGGGGGCATTGGAACAATCCACATTTATACAAGCAGCTAGCCTAAGAGTAAGATCCCCAAATAACCCAATCTAGTGGTCAAATGCTTTCTAGATGACATGGAGTTGCCCCCCCTCCTATCATGGATAGCTTCTTACGCCACTGCAGAATGATGTCACAGGGGTCACAGCCAAAGCGCGGACAGGGGACAGAGACTGCTCCTTCATTATTATTTGTAACTCTGGCTTAAATGTTTTGTCCATGTTTAGTACCTTTCCTGATTACTGTTTCCTGATTACTGCATCCAAGCAACCCTGGGTCATAGAACCTTCACATTCATACATGGTCTGGGTGCCCTGACACAAGGAGGGAACATGTATACATGTTTAGATGCGATTTGATGAGATTCTGGGATGTATTTTTTCCCTATAGACCCCCGCTGCGTCGTACGACTGAACGAAGCGCGTGCTGTGATTGGTCCACCGCCACAGATCACTGGTCGGCCGGGATCTATTGTTTTTGGAGCCCTCGCGCTTCCTTCCGGCAGTGACTGTATTCGAACGTTGATATAAAATAAAATTTGACCTTGTATAAAGACGAATTCTCCCATAACTCTAACATGGGAAGATTAGCATGCTGATCAGGAATATAGACGTAAGAATAGCCATAGAAAAAGCGTGCAGACTGGGAATTTTATTGCCTGTTCAGCTGCGGGATAGCCCCTAACCTGCACTCTTCCTATTCTTCCAAAAAGTTACATTTTAGGAATTTATTAGTCTTCCAGTTTCATAGTTCCTGCTCAGCCATGACCAATCCCTGAACAGCATCATGCTTCTCCTATTCTTCCCTGGGGTCGGGCACCATTCCGTAAAACGTTTTCCTGTTCAGCAATCTTTTAAATATCCAATACACCAGCCTGCACCTGTTCAGCCTGCGCCATATCTTGAGACATTGTACTACGAGCATTGGGTCAATCAAGGTTGTTGTGATTGAGTTGTGATTGATCATCTACTCAAAAGTTGATGATGATGTTGATGTTGATGAACTCTCATGGCGTGTGCTGATGTTTTTCGGCCGTGATAAAAAGATTTGTCTATCTTTTTTTGTCTCCCAGAAATTGAATATCATCAAATCACATCTAAAAGCAATAATTCCCTCGGTTTTGTCTGTTCTTGGGTCCTGTTACCTCAGGGAAGTTCTTGGGCAAGCCCTCAAACTTCCCTGAGGCAACAGAACCAACGAACAGCCAAAACCTCTAGAATTATTTCTTAAATGGTATGCATGCAGGCTGTGTGGATGGGAGATGCCTGCTGCAACCAAGCCACCCCTGGCCATATAGCATACACACAGTCTAGCTTGTGCCCCAAAGTGGCCCTTGACATTTTGATATCAGCACTCGACCAATGTTACTGTACCCTTTTTATTTCATCTATATAATATACGGGAAGAGTGATTTCTACAAAAAGAGGTAGAAAAGAGGGGTTTCTTTAGGTAGAAAAGAGGGGTTTCTTTGTCTCACATGTTCTTTGAATTTGTTTACAGTTCTGTCCACCCTATCTGGAGGACATCGTATATGCTTTGTGGAGGTATCTGGGGTGAAAATGTCATTTTGAAGCCTTTTTTAAATAGGGATCTACACACTATATTTATAGCCTGGGAAAGCCCCTGTGAGATACTATGTCATTTGCCACTACATGCAGAGGAGTAGGAGAGTGAAGTAGAGGGGTGGGAGGATGGGGGTATTGGAGAGGGGGAGGGGAGGGAGAGGTTGTAGGAGGGGAGTGTGAGGAAAATAGGAGAGGGGGAGGGGGAGGGAAAGAAGAAGGAGAGGGAAAAGAGGGGAGGGAGAGAATGTAGAGAAGGGACAGAGGGAAGGGAGAGAAAGCGATGAGGGGGAACTTGAGGAAGAGGGGAGGAGAGGGGGGTATCGGCGATGGGGTAGGAAGCGAAAAACAGGTATGAGAGACAGAGAAGAGGCGGAGTGAAAAGAGGGAGAGGGGGTAGTGTGGGGAGAGAGGGGGACCTGAGGGAGAGGATGTAGGGGAAGGGACAGAGGGAAGGGAGAGAAAGCAAAGAAGGGGAGCATGAGGAAGAGGTAAGGGAGCAATGGGAGATGGGGTTGGGAGAGAAAAACAGGTATGAGAGACAAGAGAAGAGGCGGAGGGAAAAGAGGGAGAGGGGGTAGTGTGAGGAGAGAGGGGGACCGGAGGGAGAAGATGTAGGGGAAGGGACAGAGGGAAGGGAGAGAAAGCAAGGAGGGGGAGCATGAGGAAGAGGTAAGGGAGCAATCGGAGATGGGGTTGGGAGAGAAAAACAGGTACGAGAGACAGAGAAGAGGCGGAGGGAAAAGAGGGAGAGGGGGAAGTGCGGGGAGAGAGGGGGACCGTCCGGATGACCGGTACTTAATTGCTAGTTCATTCATATTTCATCAAATCTATATTTTAAATGTGACCATATCTGTTGAAAAGATATCAAAGTAACATAGTTCAGTCGATTTGCCAAACAATTGTGCGCTTTTTTCATAAAAGCATGAAATTTGGCATAGTGGTACTTTTTGATGTGCAGATCATTTCTAGCTATAGACACAATCTGGAATTTTGTTTCTTGGGTCATGGTTGCTATGGAAACATTCTAATTATACACTCTTTCATTTGGACTGGGTCCAACATCTGGGAAATGTGGGACTTGGTCACCATGGCAACCAAATAAAAAATGGAATGTTTTAGGTACAAAATAAGAAATATTATGTTTTTATCATCCTGTTGCATATCAAAACAAAGCATTCTTAAAGGTCAATTGAACTATGCTCATGAATTTATTCTAAGAATGTTCTATTAACCATGGCAACCAAATATCCTCTGTGCGTCAGCCCTTCCTGTAGGCTATTACTAGCAAAGTTCAGCCACTCCACTCCATCCAAAGCTCATAGCTCAGTGGATAGAGTACTGGCATTCAAAATGAAGGTTTGGGAGTTTGAGCCTTGGCCATGGATCTACTCATTGGGCCGTGTAGAGCTGTCACTCTACATGGCCAGGATGGCGGGTGGGTGTCATGGTTTGTGGTGATGGGAAAGGCAGGCTATACAAACAAAATATCCATATAATGTTTTAACGTGTGCCAACAATAGTACAAAAATAGCCTAGGCCTAAACATTATCTAAATTACATTCGTACGGCGCCTACTAGCAGCTGCCACTCCACTGGTCATCCTGATTGCAATGCCAAAGCTGCTTCTGCTGAGAAGCAAGGAGAGGAATATATAAACTATGTAGCCACACATGCATCTCCAAATGCCATCACTCTAGAAAAACTCAGGGAGGAAACACTCATGGATCCGATGATGTGCACACTCATTGAAACAAGCCTGTATAATTGATGGCAATGGGCTAAAGAGGATGCTGAACTGCAACCATTCATGAAAATTAAAGGTGAGTTAGCGGTGTCAACAAAGCAGGACTATGTGATGCGAGGCCTACTCGTATTGTGCTGCAGAGTAATTTCCAATCTCAAGCAATTGATCTTGCCCATGAAGGACACCAGGGACTTGTTAAAACTAAGGCACTTTTGTGCCCCAGAGTATGGTTCCCAGTACCGGTATTGATAGACTGATTGACACAAGAGATGATCAACAAATGTGTTGCATGTCAATCGTTTATCGATAATGTGCAGTGTGCCACTTCCATTCACATCTGGTCATTGACATATATTACAATAAGGACATGCCAGCACCACTGATCATGTCTCCACTGCCTGAGGGTGCTTGGAAGAATCTGTGTGCAGACTTCTATATGGACCACTTCCAACAGGAGAATACCTACTGGTTATGATTGATGAGTATTCCAGATATCCAGTTGTAGAAGTACTCTACTCTACAAGTGCCAGAGCTGTTATTCCAGTCATTGACAAGATACTATTGACATTTGGCATACCAGACAGTATAAAGACACACAATGGCTTTCCCTTCAATGGAGGAGAATTTCAAAAGTGTGCCAAATATATGGATTTCCAGCAGAGAAAGATTACTCCAAGATGACCCTGTGCTAATGGAGAGTTTACGCTAATGGAGAGGTTACGCTTCATGAAAAACCTTGGGAAAGTCCTGAGAGGGACTAAGACAGAGGACAAGCCATGGAAGCAGCAGCTCAACTGCTTTCTCAGGAACTATAGAGCCACTCCCCACCAGACCACAGGCATAGACCCGGCAACTATAGTCTCTTTCACTATTCAGCTACATGATAAAGGTCAAGATTTTGTAAGGTAATAGCCATTTTACCAGACTTAGCTAGACTAAGACTGAGGCTGTTCCCTACCCGTCCGACACACTATCTTGTTATGTTTATAATATGTTTTAAATGTCTGTATTTCAATGTTATTTTATGTGTATTGGCTGATAAATACTCCTAATAAAATAAAATAAACTGTTTTATTTGGTATACCCATAAACATTAGATTTACAACTATACCAGAACCAAAATCAAATGAAACAGACATGAGGCAGAGGGACACTGAAATGAAAGGAAAGATGAAAGAATATGCAGACAAAAGACCACATGCCAAGGATGTCCAACTTGGTCCTGGTGACAAAGTGAAGATAAAACAGAAGGGAAATAGACTGACAACACCATGTTGTTTCCAAGCCCTATGTTGTTACTGAGAGAAAAGGCACAATGGTCACAGCAAAGAGGCTCAACGTCAGTCACATGGAATGCCTCTCATATGAAGGTTGTATACACTACTGAGGAGCAAGTGGAGGACGAAGATTCAAATACTTATATCACAGAGGAACCTAAGTAGGCCTACTACTGTAGTTCCAGTTCCTGTGCTAAACCTCTACACCCTGGTGGATAGTCCATGTCCAACAACCTCAGCCCTCTCCCCAGTCACTTCACCAAGACCACAACATGAACAATGAACAATCGAAAGCCCACATATCTACAAGACTATGTCCCAAAGTAAAATAGACGAAAAACAAATCAGTGACACCAGTTTTGGGTGTTGATATAATAATAATGAGAAATTTGATGTTGCTGCAGTAAGAGCTTTAAAATATGTTCAACTTTAGTGTTTATGATTAATGGCCTAGAAAGGACTCATACAGACTGTTGCCTATCCAGTATATCGATGACATTGAAACCATCTTCAGCTGAAATATAATATAGGCTACAAAGCTATAGAATATAGGCCTATATGGACTATGACAAAAGGGAAAATTGTATTGTAAGAGTACAAAATGGTTAGTCCTGAAAGAGATAATTCTTGATCCAAAGAAGGAGGGGATGTAGGCCTAGTATCCATGGCGCCAAACTATATAGCCTATCATGGACGCATATTTCTTATACACTGTTATACCTCGTGGTAACATACCCTAAAATTTTATTTCTTACATACATGTTACCTGTCCAAGGGGTCAAGCCCAACTGATATTTATCTCGATATTGATTGGGCGCCATCACCGCCCAATCAGGGAGCACCTGCCTGCGTGCAGGGTGTCACTCTACGCTACAGCTCCTTTTCCTTGTGTTACACAACGTATAACAACACAATATGTAGGCCTACAATGGAAACTATTTGTATGAAAGCAGAACTCCCGAAATAAACATGACTACCGTTAGTCCTGTGTCTTAATGACTCTTATTGAAGCCCACACCACAGCACCAAAACATTTTTCCCTTAGGCCTATGGAATGAATTATAGCCTATTAATAGTCTGCAATGCCAAGTCTATGGGGATTAGCCTATTCATTTCCGGTCAACACATTGTTACAAGTGCACAACTAATTTAGGCCTATGTTAATTTGTTCACTGCTGCCATGACACTTATGCATGGTAGGCCTAGCCTACGCTCCCTATAGCCATATAGGCCTAGCATAGGCTAGGAATGATGGGAATCTATAGGCTAGGCTATAAATGGGCCTGATGGGCAGCCTAGGCCTATCCCAGCTAACAATTTTCCATTGCATTCATGTGGTGATATTGTTGTCTATGATTTTTTTTCTGTAGCTACAACGTAAAAAATCTTAATGTAGAATTTACGTAGGCCTATCGGTAGTGTGTTAGCTGGGATAGGCTAATTCTCGCTATCTCAATTACAGTTTGTGGTGTGCAAAGTTAACACCAGTGATGAGTGTCACCCCCACCACTACCCAGAAGCCGTCAAAGAAGCTTCCGGTTTCAGTACTAAACGAAACATTTGTTAGACAATGGACTCCTGTCTCGCCAATTTTTTATCAATTCTGAAAATTCTAAAGCCTGCTTTTTGCTGACATCTTTGCGATTCTTCTGGTGTATAGTCCTTACATTAGTTTATACCTCAAATACATACTTTTCTGTAGGCATTGGAGTACGCAGAACCATATAGTGTGGCACCACCTCCCTAGCATTTGACCATAGCTGGACGAATAGCACCCAAAAGATGGCAGCACCAGTTGCCATCGAGGTAACTCTCCTGAGAGTTGGCGCAGGCGCAATAGACCCGTAGGGTTCAGACAAGGATATTACCAGATGCTCCCTGTATCGCATTTAACTTTTAAAAAACCCATGTGACGAACAATTCCAGTCCCGGAATCGGCATACCCTGACTATAGGCTAACCCTACTCCCTAATCTAGGGCCGATGTCCACACAAAGTAGAATAAACGATTTCGGCCACTTTCCACCGGTACAAATGCGTCGGCCGTTGTCATAGCACTAGCAAAGTTCTGCCACTACCTATCTCCAAACCAAATCCCATAGCTCAGTGGTAGGCCCCTCACCTCCAGACTTGAGGGTTGGGAGTTCGAGCCTTGCCTGGGTCAGCTTAATTTTTTCATCCTCTGCTTGTTGGGCCATGTAGAGCTGTCAGTCTACACGGCCGGGATGGTGGGTGGGTTTGCATGGCTCCGGCCATGCTTTGTGGTGAGGGTAAAGGCAGGCAATATTGAGAAACAAAATAGCCTACCCATATTATGGACTTAGAAGATTGTGGTTTGGTGGGAAGAGTCTTATGGCATGGGATAGAGGACGAGCGATAGCGAGTTCTCTATCACATGTCAATAAGGCTATTCCCTCCAAACCACAACCTTCCAAGTCCTTTAGGGGTCGACCACAGACTCTATCCGCTGTTAGGATTGTCCGTTACAAGGGCAATTTAGGGACAAAACTGGACCAGAGACCCCTAAAATGTGTTGAGGTGTGCCTGCCAACAAAAACGGCCTAGACATATCTAAATTACATTTGCAAGGCGCCTATAGCTAGGCCTACTAGCAGCTGCCACTCCCTGGACATAGCGGAGGACAAAGCTCGCTGTGTCCAGATTAGGTTCAAATTTAACATAAGGCGGTGGCTCGATCGAATAGTCTAGGTATGGTAGGCCTAGTGGTAGATTCTATTCGAGATAGGGAGAATTAGCCTTTATTCCATGATTTGGCCGTGAGCGTACAATATAATCGATATAGGCCTACTTGCCGCTCACAAGGTGGACAATATAAACTCCCTGTATTGTGCAGTGATGTCACGACCGTTCGAGACAATGCAGACAACTCAGTTTGATGAAATTAATGCAAATAAAGTTGTTTTAAGTTAAGAATCATGGAATAAAAGCAAGAATAGCACAGTATCGCGTCTTTGGAGGCCTAGCCTATATTCTCCTCGTATGGCCGAAAAACAACTTGGCCTACGGCCTCGTTGTTTTCGGAGAATAGGCCTAGGCTATAGCCCCCCTCATATGCGATACTATATGCTGTTCTTGCTATATTATGAAGCTATTATAAACAGCCAGACCTAGGCCAATCCACTTAGGCTTACCACTTTGTTTCCTTCCTCATAGAACGTAGGCCTAGGCATTTAAGGTAGGCTACGGTAGGCCTACCTAGTCTAGATAGGCCTAGGCCTGCCTAAATAATTAGCCTAGGCCTAAGCCTACCGGGTAGGCTAGGTTTAACACTTCCCCTCCTCAGAGAATAGCCGATTTGGCTATGTAGGCCTTAGGCTATCCTACACTTGTGGCTAGTCCTATAGGCCTAGTGCATTGATCGCCGACCTGCGAGTTGGTGGGGATTTTCCCAAATTGGGTCACGTGACCGCGGACCTGAAACAGCTAGGTGAGCCCAACGTCAAGGCTGGTGAAAAAACACACACTAAAATTAAGCTCACTGCCTGCATGGGCTGCATGTCCGAGATCGAGACTAGATCGAGATAATTCGCCTAGTTGTAAAAATAGAATAAACCTACCTGTGCCTAATTTCTGAATCTAGAGAAAACCTTCCCCATCTCCCGTGGAAACACCCGCAAAATGGAAAGATCATGCCTGACAAAACAAGTCTGTGTAACGCTCTAGCAGACGATCTAATATATTGGCTCTCATTTCACCGAGACCAAATGCTTTTCACACATTTCAAAGCGTAGGTTATATACACATAGACTTTCTACACTTTCCGTACCCGATAAAACTTCATACGATGGGTATTCATGCACAAATGAGCACTAAACGTTAGAGCGCCTGCAAAATATTGACAATGGACGCTGCCAAGCAGCTTTGCAGCGCCGTGGCCCGGATGTACTGTTAGCAAATGACGTACCACCAAACGTCCGTCCGCCATTTTGGCAGTGTTCACAAAGGATAGCCTTAGTAATGTGTAAAGAAAGTGTCCCACACTGTAAATATAAGACATGTTGACCACTTTGAGATAACACAATTGAGACTTCATCGCTATTTTTCAAGGTAAGAGTCATTTCTCTCGTTGCGGGTCCACCAACTGCCCGAGTGTATCACATAAACAACTAATCAGCGCGCCGTGCGAGGTCATGGCGGAATAGTTGGCAGCTCCGACTGCAAAGTCGGGCTGCAAATTGCAGTTGCTGTTTACTTGTGTGTTACGTAGGTTTGTGACACATATAATTGACTTCTGGATTTATTGGATACATGTCGTTGAGATTCGAGGCTGATCTTAGTTGTGGTCACAGTTGTAGCGACTGACAGGGCTTGGATTTTGCGGAATCATGTCAGTTTGCAGGTTAGAATCATACTGATTATGGACACAGAAAAGTAGGTCAGGGACGTCATGACTGGCCACGACGTTTCACAAAAAAAATTGTTGCCTTGTATTCACTCTATCTATTCAACAATGCCTTTTGAATAGAATATTGAGACACAGTGATATCAATCCTATTGTTAACTAGGCAAATATTATGTCCGGAATTTTTCTAGTTGTCATTCAGCAATTTCTGTTGTAGGAGGCTCATCTTGAATGGTATGACTGGCCATGACGTGAAAATACTGAAATGAAAATGGTTGTTGAGTTAGACTATATTTTCTCCGGACACATTCAGGATTTTTTTTGTCACCTTTTGAATATCATGCATATTTTTTCCCCAGGATTGTAGACGTAAGCCTACGGTACAGCATACCATTTTTTTTTGTAGATGTAAAAAATTATTGGCCTACAATTTGTCCATATTTTTGTTGAAATTATTGTTTGTTGCCATGCATGATAGGATTTTTTTTCATTGATATACATAACCCAGGTAGGCTGCCTATGTTAAAATCATTTCATTAGTTCAATTTTTAAAAAAAAATATACAGGTTTGTATTTCAGGGTTGAAAAAATTGCTTTGTAATTGTTATTTTCAAAATGTGGTTGTCCGACATATATATATATGGTTGTCCGCTTGCACCACCAAAAAAGGTGAAACCTGGTTGTCCGGGGGACACCCAAATATTCAATTTTAGTTGTCCACATTGTCGTGCAGACATCTAGGCCGTAAGATTTTTTCAACCCTGTATTCCTAATTCAACATGTAGCATCGCATTAATTTCATTGCTAGCCTATTGTACCAAAGCTATATGGTAAATAGGAAAATAATAGACATTTTTCGGCTATCAGATATGGTATACTGTAGAATATATAAATCAAGGACCTCACCCAGAAAATAACAGTAATTTCTCTCCTCATATTGCAATGACAATGATTTCCCCTGTTTTTCGCAGATAATTATATCATCAGAATTTGGCGTAAGGTAATTCAACTTACACATGCTCACCATGTTCTGCAATCTGAAATAGTGTTCGAACATTGACAGAAATGAGAAAAAAAATACACCTCTAAGGTGTGAGCAAAATAAAATTTGGGCTTCCTGCAGTTGACAAGAAATAATCAGTAATTAAAGATCCTTTGCTTCCCAAGATACTGAAAATTGCATGACCAAGATAAAACAGGAAAATGTGTAGACAAACGTATGTTCACGTCTATTTCAAATTGTGGGATGGGAATGATTTTGCCCGCGGTTTTCCGAGGAATACTTTCTTGAAAAACCATTGCAAAGTTTGCAAGGATTTTTCTGTGTGCAATACTTTTCAAGTTCAGCAATGTTTTGGGACCCTAATTTTTATCCTCAATTTGGGGGAATGTTTTGGGACCATCGTTTCTTCTAAGCAGTGGTTTTTTTCTGGGCTGGTACCCAGGGGAAAGCCTGAATAATATGCTATATTTCGGGATAACTGATATTTCTGAGGCAAGAAACATAATAATCTTTTATTTCTTGAACAATTCAATCACACTTTTGTTGGAAATGAGATCGACCTTGTGCACACAGTGCAAGTTTTCCAGGACGTGATAGAGCTCCTCAGATGAAGTGTATACATAATTTGATGGATGATGCAGAATTTGCTATCTTGCTATAAGAACTGATTGATAGTTAATAGTGTTCTCCAGCTTTAACTTTTAGGTTCTCCACCATGTGATATGTATGGAATATCTCCGAGGTAAGGGTGCTAGTGATAGAGTGTATTGGAGATATAATATTGTCGTTGATCTAGAGTCTAGGCAATGGTAGAGCCTAGATCTAGTAATAAAAGAGCAGCAATTTAGTCCTGTTTAGACATAATCTTTAATGGCTGAAAACACTGGAAAATTAATAAATAAGTGGGTATACACTGAGGAAGTCAAACCCACTCCCTCTTTAGGGTTTGCGAAGTTGACATAGTGGACAGGCCATTATCTGCCATAGTAACCAAACACCAAAATACAATGGCCTGTAAAATAATAAGATAGAAAAAAACCCTTCATTATTTAGATCAAGGTTACGCTCTGGTCCAAGTGTATCTGTAGCTATATTCTCGACACATTCTGGAAAGAAGTAGAAGTGGAAAGGAAAATTTAGACACTATAGTTCTTAAGTGGAAAAGCTCGAAGCTGAGGGGAGGAAGGACCACTTCTTTTGGTAATAAGGCCCGCCTTCCTGATACATACTGATACACCTTGCTGCCTCTGGTACTGTCTGGTGTTGTGCTTGATCGCCATCTGGGCCAGTGGGGGAGAGGGTGATGATAAAACAAGGGGAGCTGTCCCCCAAATCTGAGTTCCTCCATCCTAACCCAGCTGTTGTTTTCATGAGGTGGTGACAGATTTCGAGAGATTTAATGGACTTCCTTCTTCCACACATCCCCATCAAAGAAATAGCGTCGCTCCGAGGTTATCAGGTTACCAACTATGCTATAATATTTACTACAGTACCTGCTCCTATTTCATCATAGTTCTACACTGACCATGTGTCTTTAACATGGCTGATTAGTTTCCAAGAAGTAAAACACATGCTTGCTCACTCATGACCCTTCTGTAACTGTCACAGTGTGCTACATAGTAAATTGGAAGGTCATAGGCGATTCATTTATGCCAAGTTGTAACAAAACAGTGTCAAATAGTGAATTAGTCAATCATAAACTGTTGGTCTATATTAACCTGACCTGCTTAGTCTCTTTCTTTTTAAACAGACCTGAAGAACTATTTTTCCACACTGCTGGGACAGGGCTGATCTGACACTGGCTGGGTTAGAAGCAAAGTGACCAATGATGTGCTCTCACAGATGCTGTACACAAAAGAATTTAAATGTACAATGGCCTCCTATTCATTATGTGGAGGCAGCATTCTATGGTTTCCAGTTAAGCAGGTTGAGATATGCATTGATTTTATGTGGGTCACATTTTGGGAAGTCCTGCACTCTTAACAACGTTTAGGCATCACTACTTTAGCAAGGTATGAAAGGTGATTCAGGTCATTGGATTCGCCAGTGTCCTGAGTGCAACATGCAGAAAACTTGTAAAAGAACAGCTTGGTTGTGGCTGGATTGGAGATCTTGAAACCTATGGCCAAGGATCTGCAGAAGGGCAAGGTACCTGTGCCCTGAGAAGCAAAGGGTGGAGCAAAAGGGGTACAAAATAAAAAAAACCCTGCTAATTCTGCAAGACCTGGTTCACCTAAGGTGACAAAGAGTTGAAGCCACAGCAACTTGAAGGCTTGGGGCTGGGTTTGGGGTTCTAGTATACACTTGAGTGAGGGTGTGTATATCACAGGCATATGGTGTGCTGCAAAGGTTGCTGGAGGGAAGGGAAAAAAAGCACAATATGTACAACTAAGCTAGATGGGACAAGCATCCACACCACAGTCATAGGATGGTTTCAAAAGAGGTATTATTATATTCATCTTTAGATATAGGAGTGAGTGAGTGAGATTGTTTGCTTTACGCCCTTATCAACACTTTGAAGTGTTATATCAAGGGCGGGAGAGCTGAGAGGGAGGCAGTTTATGATCATACCCAGGAAATAGAGATAGAGAAGAAGGGAGAGAGACAGAGAAAAGAGACAGAAAGGCACTTTAAGGTCTTACCCAAGACCAGGCACTTTAAGGTCTTACATATATAATAGAGATATTATTGATATGAACTTGATTCATATGGTGTAAAAAATGAGTCACTTCACTGGTTTGTAAATGATTTATCTATGAGAAAAAAAAGAGTGCTTACTAATGGGGTTACATCTAGTACAAAATTAGTGAATTGTGGAGTCCCACAAGGAACATCATTAGGGCCTTTATTATTCAGTATATATGTAAATAATATTTATAAATGTACACCAAAATCCCAAATACAGTTATTTGCTGATGATACTGTGATATATAATATTAAAAATAATTATAATAACCTTGGTATATAATTGCAGTCAGAATTACAAAATATTAGCTTTGGTGTAAAGTTAATAAAATATCTTTGAACATAGATAAATGTAAAATGATGAAAATTAACTCTGGTAATGCCAAGAAATGTGAAGGGGTTTGAATGTCTATAAGTTTGGTGATTAAAGTATTAACCATACAAGTGAATATACATGATAAGGGGATGTTGGTTCCCCCATTTTAAGCCTTGAGCTGCAACGTTGCCTCCAACAAGTGTTCATGACCACGGCCACCAGGAAGGTATTCAATGAAGTGAAGGCTAGGAATAAGAGGCCTTCAAACATCGAGGAATTATGGACGCTTGAGCTTCCTCAAATGGTTTGGTCAGCTTTAGATGATGCAGGGTTGGAAAAATCCCGTGGCCCGGTTGTCCGCACCACCCATGTCAGCCCTGCACATAACCAAAAATGAATATATGGGCGGCAGCCAGACAACCAGGTTTTATCTATCTTTCTCCACATATTTTGTGATATATATGTCACACAACCATATTTTGAAAAGTGGTTGTCCTGAGGACAACCACTTTTTGAAGCGATTTTTCCAACTCTGTGATGATTCTAGGAGGTTTGACTTGCACCATAAGAAGCTGCGGGTGATGTTATTGGCCCAAGCTATGGCCACTGCTTGTGCTACTGTGTTTTCTTTGACATTAAGAGTTGTGTTGGATAAAAATATCCTAGCTAACATTGATGTGGGTTTCACAGAGAGAGCTGTAGAAAGAAGCCTCATATAGCAAGTCTTTTTTATAGTAGTCTTCATTTATTTCCAATTTAGGCAAATATACAGGCATCACCTTACACATCTAGAATTACATTGGGAACTTTTTCAAAACCAAAACTCTTGCCATGCATTTTTTAAACAGTTTTACTGCATACCCTCCATTTCAATAAATAAAGGTCACCACTCTTTTGTTTTTCTTCTTCCCTTTACCTTCCACCACATTGTTATACTCTACAGCCCTCAGCCTGACATTTCTTTTACTAAGAAATAAATGAACATAATATCATTATTGACATTATATAATCGTTGATTGTTCCCATTTTTCTTCTGTCATCAGGTCATTGCCCACTTTTAGTTTGTCAAAGTAGTCAGGTTTTACCTAACCATTTCTTGGTCTATTTCGTTAGTTTTAAAATTATAGACTAGTTCTGAGACTGTTGATTTCAAACAGTATACTCAGGGTTGAAAAAATCCTGCGACCGCAGGGCTTGGAAACACCTACCAACTTCACTTGCCCATTGGGCAAGTAGCAGCCAAGATTTACTTGCCCAAATTCATTTCATTTGCCCAAATTTATATGCACAATGATAAACGAAATCATACCGATCTGTATGTATCTTGTTTCATTTTAAGTAGACATCTCAACAGGGGTTTGAAACCTGCACCGTGGAGATTTTCGCTTACCAAATCGGGCAACTAACATTCAATTTTACTTGCCCAGAGCCATTTTTTAGTTGCCCCGGGCAACTAAACATAGGTTTTTTTGAGCCATGGACCGGTTGTCTGCACCACCCAGATCAGCCATGCGGAAAACCCAAATTAAATATATGGGTGTCCTGTGGACAACCATGTTTCAGCTTTCTTTGGTGTGAGCGGACAACCACATATATTTGTCCAACAACCATATTTTGAAAAGAGGTTCAACCACTTTTCAAAGTGATTTTTTCAACCCTGATACTTTTTTCAACAAATTGGCCTTCTTGTACATTGTCAGTAACCATTCTCGTCCATTCTTTGGGATTGCATTCATTTTGGTTAATCTCCACAAAATTACATGTCACATCCAAGGTTTCATTAATCTTATCAGTTGACATAATTTTGTTATCTTCAATACTTTGCCACTCCCAATAACTGAATGGCATAAAGGAACCAGCTCATGCACACCCACACACACCAGTATCTTAATACGAAGCTGTTGCTGCGTTGTGCTACCACATAATAAGTCGAACACTCGTTAAATGTGACGTCATAGTTCTGTGACGTAATTACACCATCAGACTGATTTTCATTGGATTATTTCTGTCTTGTTGCTAATCTCAGTCCCGGACATGATAAACGAAATCATACTGATCTGTATGTATCTTGTTTCATTGTAAGTAGACATCACACCAGGGGTTTGAAACCTGCACCTGCGTGTTGTTCCATTGCTCCTGTTTATTGACCCAACATGTCAACAATATTGCTTGGTATGGTGGATTAAGAGTAGTACAACTCGTTAAACCAGATGACTGAAGCTTTTAACTTCAAAATTGTTCCACAAATCACTTATGATAAAATTAAATGATAATACATTTAGTGTATTTGATTTTTAGATTGTTAGTTGTGGAGGGGCCCTGATTTTCATATGTTCTGATCATAGTAAGGATTGTATTGTTTTGAGAGGAAAAACAGTATCTTGATTGTTCCATTTTTCTGTTTTCAGTCATATTCTTCCCACATTTAATCCATCTATTATCTCTTAATCTTTCTTTTATGATTTCATTAGCCGAAAAATAAAATTTTTCCCATTTTGTAACTACCTTGTAATAAAAGGTATTTAGTGATTCTTTGGTTTACACCTGCCTAATATCATTCACCTTCTTTTCATGTTTCAACAATACTCATCCACATCTTATTTTTACCTGTTATAAACCCATGCAAGTCTTCAATACATCTTAAGTCTGGGTTCCATTGCCGTGTTACACCTACCATTACTCCTCCATTACTCCTCCCTTTTCTTTAGAAGCGGGAACAAGTAACTGGAGGTACCAGGGTTGGGTGCTATTGCATGGGGGTTGTCGTTACCCCCCATGTTTCATGATGTTCCATTGCTCCTGTTTATTTACTCAACAATTCATAGTTGGGTAGTATAGGAGAGCGATGCCACTGTTCCGGTTCAGCTCCCGACAAATTCTTATTCCTCCATGCACCCATAACCCCTTTCATCTTACAAATTGCCTCATGATGATAATTCAATTTGTTCCCTTTTTCCCTATGAAAGGGTTGGTTGGGTAGGATTAATTCCCAGGATTTTAATATAATTTTTCCATATCACCAAGCTTTCATTTTTCTCATCGCTACCCACATTTCCCACTTTAATATCAATAGCCTACTTTACTAATTATTGTAGAGGTAACCGGACGTGCTAAGATTCTCTCACTGCGCAGGTCACTACTGGTCAGTGGTGGCTGGAATGCGGGCACCTATGTACACTGAGACAGGGGCAGCGGGGAAGGCTGTGAGAGGGTGAGAGGGGCAGCACACACCAAAGCCCCAGTGTACCAGCTGGTCATCAGACTTGCACAGTCCCCCTCTCTGTATGTACAATGCACTGTACACTCACACTAGTTCTGAACCCCTAGAGGCATACTGCAAGTCTATGCATGGTCTCTGTGTCCCACTTCTCTGTCTGCACACCCATCCCTGTGTGCATGCTTCTTCTCACCCTATGTTGTGATGGATTCTCTTGACAAAAGTTGTTATATTATAAGATCTAGCAGATAAAATCTAATTGAGTTTAGGCAAAACTACTCTCAACATGTGATCTGAGAATCCTGGAACAGCTATCCAGCCACAAAGCAAATTGTATTCCTAGAATAAGGAGGCAAAGTTTGACACCTATAGTGTAGGTATTAGCTGATGGGGAAGGCGCCCGCAGCTAGTCCCATCCTCGGGGCATAGTCATCACTGTAAAGTTTGTCATCGACCTATTCGTGAAGGACCCTATTGATCTTTTATTGAATTTCAAGCCCCGTGCCAACCCAAAATCATGTTTTATCTCCATCACCCGTTTCAGTGACCCTTTGTCTTCTACTACAATAGTAGCCACAATAGTAGTATCATCCATATATTGAATAATTCTATGTTCTGTCATAGCATACCTTTGATTTCTTGACTCAATCTGATCTTACAAGACGAAAGTTCTACTGCAATTGTGAATAATGATCTATTAATAATTCCCATGGATCTCATGTTATAATCCACATTTAAAAGAGTGATGCTCCCATTTTTGTAATAATCTTGCATCAGCATCTTGTTTTAGGAATAACCGATATAATCCCTTGGTACTGTTCCTTTGACATAGTTCTACTCTCCTGAACCGCTTCTACCATATTACAGAATATTTTTTTCATTTAGTACTTAAACCACAGTTAAGTCTAATGACATCAGTGTGCAACATAACTCAGAGACCGACGCCCAGGTCTCCATTGAATTTCTGTCGGTCTCTGATATTGATATTAGGCTGAGTCCGACTGTCTCCAATGAAATGAACAAGTGATAAAATACCCCCCTTTTTTCGGTCTCTGTAAAATCCTGTCGGTCTCCACTGTTACAATTTGACAGAGACCGACGGTCTCTGGTCTCCCAATTCACTATGTTGCACACTGTGACATTGTGTTGCTGCCTGAAATATAGCAGGAGGTACGAGTGCTATATTTCATGTCATTCTATATAATACAGTTCAACCGAAAACCGAAAATGGATTGCTTTTTGTCATCTCCCTCTCCAACCATTCATGATCATTTTCTAGTTAATCTTTTATCATTTTTGGTCTCAAAAAAGGAGGAAATGTAATATGAGTCTTCCAAAGAATGACCTGTCCTTTCCAGCCATAATGTTATTAAATGAACTATTTATGGGGAATATTGCAGGTTCTGAGAAAGATTTGGGTTCTCCACCTGTTATATGAGTATTGGTGATTATATTAAATATTGTTGGGCTATTGAAGAACGGAAATAAGGAGGCTAGGCAGAGGTCCCAGGATCTAGGCTGAAGGCCTTATTGGTATATAAGATGTTACTATTCGTGATTGATCTGCATGACTATTGCCGATTGGTTGTTCTACAAAAATATTCAGTATGGTACAATGGTATACCTGTGTCACCTGACCCTTCACATGATAGCTTGTATTGCCATAAATTACTGCTTGATCTAAGTAGTCCAGATATGAAAACTAATAATTAAGAGTTCCTCCCATCAACATCATACTATTGGAATGTCTTTGGGGAGAACATCGTTTTGTCGTTTCCATGGTTGACCCACTGCCCAACTGCATTGCCAGTCCAATCCTTTATCCTGGGTATGTTGAGAATGTAAACTATTCATGACTGCATCTGCTTGCTTCATTGCTAATCCAAATTTTGCTGCCCGTTCTAGTGCTACCAGTTATTCCTGGGCTGGTCTTTAGGTGTCTTGAGAGCAGTGCTCTCCCATCAGCAAAGCCAAGATCAATTATTTAAACTGTTCTTTTACTTATCTTGACTTTTGAGGTGTCTCTGTCTGTCTTCTGAAATAGCATTTTGGATACAGTAGTCCTAAGTAAGTTGGCGGTAGGGATGATATTCTAGTAGTCTAGTTAGTTGGCTGAAAGGATGATATTCTTGTAATACATAGTATTCACATGATCTCCTCCTGGTCAGTGACTAAACCCACTGGCAACCATATTGTGGAGCTATGCAGAGAGTGGTAGGCACCAGATCAACATGCATTCCCGGCCAGAAAACAGGATTTTCAACTCATGGAGCACACATGTCTAGAGGTATGTGGCACCAGAGTATCGTCACAACTTGATGGGAATGAGGAGAAGTCTTGGGCTATTTACTTTCATGAATATGGAATGTTTTTGTAGGTTGACATTGCCCACCATCCCGCCCACCATTCTCCTTGCTGTCCCGCCTTCCTCCCGTGGTTAGTGGCATTAAAATTGTTTCGTTTTTGTGTTAAATTTATCGCTCATCGCTGACATCAGCGAGGGTTCGGCACATATATAAGCTTTGTTTATAGCTGTTTGGTGGAATCCCCGCTGCTATGACATCATTACGAGCGTGTCACCGAAGTTACCCAAAGTTTACACGAGTACAGCCGAGTGCGAGAGGGTTGGTTATGCGTGAGCATTGCTTGGTTCTTTAGATAGATATGGCATTGGAAAGTAAGGGTATGTGCATTTATAGTTCAGTAAAGACGCTATTCACCCAGACGTTTTGGCTATGAATCATGTTAAGGTTGACAAATCTGTAGTTCTTTTCTCCCGTGGAATGCAAAAACATAGGTAATTGGATGATCGAGACGGATTTTCTAGACTAATAAATAGCCGCCGGGTGTCAGTGGCACGGCCTAACGTCAATGTTGGAAATGCTGGCATTGCTTTGCTCTGCCACTAGGCACCAATGCTTCCAGCTAACGTTCTCAAGGTTTGACAGCCATGACGTCAGTGAATATTATTTAAAGCTGCAACAGCAATGCATGGGTTTAATTGAGAGCAGGCAAGGAGTGACTGTGCTAGTAGTGTAAGCTAGTCTAAGCTGTAGTGGTGTACTCACTTACTCACTGCCAGTGCTTGGTGGTAGTAGTAGGTACTAGGCCAGCGCTGGGTGGGGAGGGGAGGCGAGGGGAGGTTGCTGCTGGCTTATTAGGTCAGTGTTGCTGTAGGGGTGGTGTATTAAGGCAGGAGGCTGCTCACATTCCGCGCTTGGGGATAGTGCGCGATTGTGTGGTCGCAATTTGCCGATATACGGTTCTCATATTCTTTCTCTCTTTAACGACATATCATGTCCCACAATTAATGGAAAACTATTAACAAATCATAGTGAGAAATGAATTATGAACAGGTGTATGATGTTTGTTTCAAATGTAATTGGGTTTCTGTTACATTTCTGGCAATTTTACGACATATGTATAAAATAGAATAGAATAGAAAATCTTTTATTTGCCGGTGGTTTAAATCTGAACATAAATCCAGAGAGTGTGATGGCACCAGATCGAGGCCTATCGTCAGAGTTTGAGGGGAAGTCTTGGGCTATTTACGTTTTTGTTTTTGTAGGCAGACATTGCCCACCATCCCGCCCACCATTCTCCTTACTGTCCCGCCCACCCTCCTCCAAAATCGTGTAATTTTAATGTTAAGTCAACATGAAAAACAATCGCCGACGCGGCGCTGTTTTACACATCATACGGTGGCGCTACCTCATGGGAGGGTGAGAAACCATTCCTGGCACTTGCTGTTAGTTTACCACATTGCCACAAGGTGTAAGGACCACAACAATGTCTGATTTCGACATCCTCATGCAGATAAAGGGTGAATGTGAGTGGTCTGTCACGCCGTAATTATACCAGTAAGAGCTCAAAAATCTTGGTCCAATCTCTCCCTAATTGTCTAACATAGGCACTCATGTAACTTTTGGGTGTTGGACAATGAGAAATAGAGGGGGTTTCCCGATCATGGAGGAAGCTGTATAGTGTATTTGGCATCTCCGAAGGAGTGATGGTGAATGTTCTTGCTTTGGGTATGTTATTACATAATTAAAATTATGCCAGTGTCGCCCGCTAGTCTAGCACTAGTCAGTTTGTTGACAAATCGCCGATGGCCTAGCTTTCTGTGTAGAACATGGATATTTCTGTTGTAATCAATATGTATAAGAAGTGTACATGTGGTAGAATACAGTAGGAAGCTATTATCTAGCTCTAGGCAGTGGATTTTAGAGTTGATGTTATATAGGCATATAGCCTCCCCACACCTCCCATTGAGGTGTAGGTTTACCCACGCTCATTAATATGTATGTATACTACCAGGAGCGCCCAACTCTCAGTACCATTAAACACTCATACAAACACTACCATCGTGTGAGGGTCATTCTTGCCTTTTCTCTATATTATCATTACAATAGCTCTTTAGGACTATATAACATATTGGTGGAGAAACCCTATAAGATCCTTTTATGGAAAATAGATCGCATTTAAATAGACAATCAAAAACAACACGAGGATTCAGCAAATATTCGGAATTATTCACGAAAAACCCGCCTAACCTTCAGCATCTTAACTCACACTCCCCACGACCGGGGTTATACAAGCCTCAGGCTCTCAGCAAAGACGGCAAAGCCTCTATTCCAAGGAAAATGGTACTAACGGCGGAGGAAGAAAAGCAACTAAGGGATGCTAAGGAGAAAGCAGAGCAGGATCTGCTCGCAGAGAAGCAACGACATGACCAGGTAATAGAGCAGTTGAAACAGGAGAAGCTCAAGGAAGAGTTAAAGCAGAAACAATCGGAGGAAGAGAAGCTCACGATGGAGGATGTGGATACCGCCTATTATAGAGGCCTGGCAGACGCCATGAAGAATTTATCCATCGAACACCAGACGGCTATGCAAGGCCAGCAAGAGATGTTCAAAACAACGATGAGCGATTTGGTAAGGGAACTAGCGAGAAGCCTGGGTCATAAGGACAATGAGAAGCAAGTACAGCCGGCAATCCTGAAAATGTTTGCCTCGCCCCCAGAGGTATTCTCGCAACCGACGGCGATGGTATCTGCCGGCAATTTCTTGGACAATTATAATGCATATACGAGCCACGTGCAATTGCCAAAGGCCATGAAGATAGAAGGATTGCGAAAGTTTCTGGCTGGCGATGCAGAAGCATATTTTCTACAATATAGAGCAGCGAGCCCAGAGAAAACATTTGAGGACTTTTCTCCTGCGTTTATGGAAAAGTTTAAGCACTTACCGTTTGAGGAGAGAATCAATGATTACGTGAATAGGGCTCAGGGGGAGGACGAATCCGTACAGGATTACAATAGAGATAAGCTGCTGTTACTGTCCAAACACGGAGAACTGACCGAATCGTTGAGAACAGACCTATATTGCAGAGGGCTAAAGGAATATCTCAGAAAGATGGTTCTGGCTGAGGCCCCAAATACAGCCATAAGTGCTTCGAGACTGGCAATTAGGTACGAGGTGGCTTATGAGGCATTTCAAACAAAGGCTGGAGAGACGAGGAAGGAAGTATTCTATGTAGCTGACAGCAGAGGAAGATCAGGATACGACAGGAGAGACCAAAAGAAAAATGGTCACTATAGTAAGGAGAGGAAATCTGGTGATAAATATCAAAACTACAGTAAGGATGGCAGGTCAAAGTCTAAAGACAACTACCAAAGACCACACAGCAAATCCAGTGAAAGAAGGAACTCCAGCAAGCCCAGAAGTAACAGCAGGGAATCATGGAGACAGCAGGAGGAGAGGCCAAGATCAAGCAGTCGCAACAGGTCTAACAGCAAGGAAAACTGGAGGAACAACAGGTCTAATAGCAAGGAGAACTGGAGGAGCAATTCCAAAGACAGAAGTCATTCGAATGGAAGGTCATCAGGATACAGACCTCCTACACCTCACCCCAGAAGTGAGGAAAACTAGATACCCATGGCGAAAACAAGGGCTATCGCCATGAGGATTGTGAAAAAGACCCTAATGTGTGCATTAATGAACTATTCGGACAGACCCAGGAGGAGGATGCAGTATTGACATTGACGCCAGGTAAGGGAGATCCCATTTCTATTGGTTTAAATAAGGGTTGTATTGTGTTGGAACTGAGTCATTACAAAATACCAACTTTAGTTGACACAGGAGCAACTCTGAGTTGCATTTCTGGGAAATTTTACAAAGCTTTGTTGAGGAGAGATGTTATACTTTTCTCAAGAAACTGTCATATCAAGGTTTATATTGCAGACGGTGGAGCACAAAGCGCCAGAAAGCAGATCAAAATTAAATTCAGAATCAAGGAAAGATGGTTTTCCCATTGGTTCACTGTAGTCCCTAAGCTGGACAGGTCGATGATAATCGGATCCGAATTCTTAAGAAGCAATTCTGCTAAATTAAAATATAATGCACAGAGACAACAGATTTACACAATAAGAGCTAGACGACGATATGTCATACCTCCTAGATCAGAATTGGAGGCTACAAACTATGTGGTTTCATTTGAAGATATATCAGATACGATCGGTATAACAGAAAATATGAAGCGAAAAACGAGAGTTCCTTATATGGTGAAACGGGTGCTTGCTAAGCCCCAGGGACCTAATGGTTTGATACGTACATGTGTATATAATACTAGCAGGGGATACAGAGTTATTCCTAAAGGTTCTATCATTGGTTTGTATTGTATTAAGACTGAAAACGACTTTGTATCCCTAAATAACATCGAGTCGGTGAAGGAGAACACAGCTATTGAGGTTGAACAAAAACAATCCGATAAGGGTAAGGGACTCGAGCCAGCAAAATTTGACATAGGTGAACAGCTGTTACCGAGTCAAAAGGAGCAGATGGTTAACTTGCTAAACAAATATGAGAATGTATTCGTCGGCAGTGATAAAGTGTTGGGTTTAACGACCAAATACGAACATCCCATAGAGTTGAAGGCGGAGTATGTACCAAAACAATTTCGGAGCTATAGGATTAATCCTAATATTAGAAGAGAAATGAAGCAGATTTTAGACGAACAAGTTGAGCAAAATATTATAGAAAAGACAGATGAAAATTTGGAATTCACTAGCCCCGCTTTCTTAGTAGAAAAGGGCAGTTCTAAAGAGGGTAACAGAGCTTATAGGCTCGTTACAGATTTCAGGCATTTGAATTCTCAGGTAAAAAGTCAATCGAAATCATTTCCTTGCGCAGAAGAATCCTTGCAAAATGTTGGGGAATTGCAGGGAAAGTTCTTCAGCAAGCTGGATTGTTTTGGGGGTTTTAACCAGGTCCCAGTTTGTAAAGAACATAGGAAATTGAGTGCTTTTAGCACCCCCTTTGGGAACTACATTTATAAGGTTATGCCTATGGGGTTAAAAACATCTCCAAAAGCCTTCCATGGAGTCGTGGAATCACTGTTGAAAGATCTACCGTCAACAATATGCTACATCGACGATGTATTGCTGGCAAACTCCAAGTGGGATGACCATTTGAAAGATCTTGAGAAAATATTTAAAATTTTTCTGGAGGCGAATATATTGTTCAAAAAGCAAAAATGTTCTTTTGGATTACCCAGGGTACCTTTCCTAGGGTTTATGGTAGATGGAAGAGGTATAGCTCCGGATCCGGAAAAGGTGAAACCAATTGCAACCTATCCAGCACCAAAGAATGTGAAAGATCTTAGGGCTTTCAATGGTCTGGCCAACTATTATAGATCATTTATTTCAGATTTCAGCAAGGTAATGCAGCCTCTGTATCAGTTGACCAAGGCAAAAGTCAAATATATTTGGTCGGAGGAGTGTCAGAGAGCTTTTGAAAAAATCAGACGTTCTATTTGTACTGAAGCTGTACTGAAATACCCAGACTATAGCATCCCTTTCATTATAACAAGTGATGCGAGCTCAATAGCCCTAGGGGCATCGCTCTGGCAGCCTGATAGAGAAGGGTTTTTGAGACCAATTGCATTCGCAGGTAGAGGGTTAAATGCAGCCGAGATTTCATATTCGACAACGGATCGGGAGCTGATAGGTACGAAATTTGCCTTGGAAAAATTTAAACATTATGTGGCTGGCTCAAAATTCAAAATTCTGACGGATCATGCAGCTTTACTGGCCCTAAATGCAAAGCAAAATTTAACAGGAAGAATGGCAAGATTAGTGGAATTTTTCAACCAGTTTGATTATTCCATTGAGCATTTGAAAGGCCGTCTAAACATCACAGCTGATGTTTTGAGCAGAAGGGAATACCCAGTGGAGAAAATAGTGGCAGATCCGAAAGTGGAGTCAGAAAAGAGGCAGATTTCTTTCCATCCCATAGATGCCGTAAAATCGTTCAGGGAAGATGATTACCTGGAGAATTACCCAATTAAAAAGCATAAGTACAGGTCCATTTTAAAGCAGGAAAGTTATCGTATTGAAACAGCTGTGAAAAAACCGACAGGGTTATCAGATAGGGTCGCAGTCTCGTGTCATGAAGGTGACACGCCCCCTGAGGCGTCAATTGATAAGGACCATATCAGCCACGCCACCGTGATGGCGGTAACCACCCGTGAAACAACAAGAGCTGGTACTGTCAACAGCAAATTAAAAGCTGGCCTCATTGAGGAGGATAAGACTATCAGTAATGCAGGGGGAAAGAAAAATGAGAATAGCAAATGTTCAGGGAAAAGAACAAGTTCACATAGGAATACTGACAGATTTTTCTATGGTACATCAAACCCAGAAATAGATTGTCCTTTGGATACTGTAGAACTGAGGCAAGAACAGGGTGACGACCAGTTTTGTGCTCAAATGAAAGATTACTTGAATGATCGAAAACTGCCAGAAAATAAAAAGCAGGCAAAGGAAATATTGAATAGTCACGAGCAATATTTTTATAACAATGATATTTTGTGCAGAGTGCCGAGATCAGCTGGTGGGAGAAGGTTTGAGAGTGAAATTCAGTTGGTCGTACCAGAGTCGTGTGTGGATAAACTAATGAAGATTACACATACTAGACCTTTGGGGGGCCATATGGGTATTATTAAAACCTTAACAGCCATCCGGCAAAAATTCTTCTGGCCATCGATGGTGAAAGATATTAACAATTACATCTCAACTTGCGATCCGTGCCTAAGGGCTAAGAAGATGAAGAACCCCATCAAACTCCCAATGACTATCAGAGATAGATCACCTGCACCCTTTTCTCATCTAGTAATCGATGCTATGGGTCCAATGACCACTACAACAAGTGGTAATAAGTATATACAACTGTGTTTTGATTTTTATAGCCGTTTCGTCATCGGCTGGGCCTGCAAGGCTATTGATGCTTCAAGCCTGAAGCGAGACTTTTACAAAAATGTAATCTGCAGAGTAGGAGTACCTAGCAATCTGTTTTCAGACAATGGAGCCTGTTATATATCAAGTGAATTCAAGGATTTTTGCAAATCTTTTGGAATTAAGCAGGTTTTCTCCAGTGCGTATAGGGCTCAGACTCAGGGATTATGTGAGAGAGGAAATCAGAGCACAATAGAACATATACGGACATTTATTTCCAAAAACCAGCGTGATTGGGATCAATACCTAGAATCGATTCTTTTTGCCCTTAACACGACCGACAGCTACAGCCTGTCTTGCACCCCGTATATGATGGTCCATGGCCGGGATGCGGTAACGCCCAGCGACGTAGCGCTCGGTATGATTACCGAAGAAAATAAATCGGTGAAAGAACATCTATTAGATATAGTTTCAAGGCAGAAACGAGCTGCCAGGAAAGCTTCAGAAAGTCTAGAGAAAACACAGGAGAAAATGAAAACCAGGCACGATTCCACAATAAGAGAGGGAAATATAGAGCCTGGTACCATTGTGTACGTGAAGGTCCATCGATTGATGGACATGAATTGCTCGAAGAAGCTCCAAGACGTTTTTTGTGGGCCCTATTTGGTTAGGAAAGTTAATAAATGCACCGCAAAGTTGAGGAGGATGAGCGATGGGCAAGATTTGAAGAGAAACGTACATTTATCACATCTCAAACCTGTGAGAAGCAACTTGACCGATGACTTTTTGAGGAAGCTAGACAGGGAATTCGATCTAGATGCATTAACATACAACCTGGAAGAACAGGTTTCAGATACCCCAGCTGTCGGGAGAGGACAGGTTTAGTTTCCCATACTATTTTAAGGAGAGACTGTGTGTGGAATTGTAATCAATGAATGTTAATTTAGTCGCTTTGTCCCGTTCCAAGGGGAGAGAGGAGAATATGAGCTTTATTCCAATTTCACTAATTATTCATTGCCTTTGTGTGGGGAAAAGTTTGGTCATCGAGGGCTGTATCACATGCAATGTCATGATCTGTTCTCAGTAGGGAAAAGGGGTGGTCTATGCACTCAGAATTTAAATCAGGCAACAGGTGGGTACAGGAAGAGTTTGTGAAATCCACACACATGGGGGTGACATCTGACTTTAGATTAATATTAATGAGACCTGGAGAGGACATCATCGGCTATGGAATCTCCTGGGAAAAGTCAAAATGTTGTCACTGTATAAGAGCCCTATCCCCCAACTCAGTTACAAAGCTTTTAGGCTTCAGAGGGATAGGACCTACCCGTGGAAAATAGCAAACATCTTCTCTGTAAGGATCCAACCCTCCTGCATCTAGCCTAGGATTAAGCTGGACCAGCCACAATGCCTGGCACCATTTTAATATGGTAGGTTATTTTCCCTGATATCTGCTCGCCTGAATTGGTATTTATTGCCACTTTTGTTCAGGTTACCAAGCTTTCCTTACTTGTTACATTATATTAAGGGCTCGGTATTGAGTGAATCGGATAACAATTGTTTAACTTGTATTTTTCTTTTTCACCCAATAGGGCTGCGATTGTTTTCGTATACGCCGCTCAGGCAGACTATACATTTCGGCAAAACTATGGTGTCGTGTTTAAACAATTGCCCGGAAGGCTAAACACACGAGTTGGCACGCACACCGTCACCCTAAAATTGCAATTAGATATTCCCAGACCCAGCAGCCACAGGTTGAAGCGTGAGGAACCATATCATTCCCTTAATTCGACTAATATAAAGGTATCCGAGTTCCATGATCTGCTATTGAAATCAAATTTGGACACATACGGAAAGATTGATAGAGTTTTACACAGCTTTAGACGCACTAGAACAAAGCGAAGGGGGGTCCAGATCATTGGAAACGTATTAAGAGAGACAATAGGAGTGGCAACAGAGCCTGAGTTCAATCTTTTGGCCTCGGATATGGCTGAAATTATAAAAGTTATGAAGGCATCGGCAGAGGAGAACATCGACAGAGATAACATTATTTTAATTCTGGCTGAAAGATCACATACACTGGCTTCATTCCTTAATAAACACGTAGAAGAGGTATTTGATATTATTACCAACATAACAGAAGTTACTAAGACGGCTTTTGAGTACACTATTGAGTCACAATCGGTCACCTCCAGCACTCTGAGCAGCTTGATACGACTTACAGAGCAGCTGGCGGGGATAGCTGCTCAATTGCAGTACCAACATGCCTCCAACAAATTGTTGGATGCTTTAATCGAACTACAGGCAGGAAAATTGCCTGCTCTGATTATGACTAAAGATAATTTGATATCATGTGTGGACGATTTGAGATTAAAATTAGAAGAAAAAGTAGAAAATATTAGACCTTTGGGAAGCTATGAGTATTGGAGATCACAGGCCAGAACGAACATGATGAACAATACGCTTACAATTACTCTGCCTTTGTCGTTTGCATATGCTCAGTACTACTACCAGCTATATGAGCCTATCGCATTGCCAATTCCGATTGACGCTCAAAATCACTCAGGAATGGGATATACTAAACTAGATATGCCAGAACACATCGTTCTAGGATGGGGCTCAAATGGCCAACATTATTTAATTTCCTCACGCAGAGAACTGGGCGACTGTGTAGCAATGAGCCACGATATCACGTGTCCAGGAGGCATACTGGAATTTGACATGGATGGAAAGTCATGTCTGGCCGCCATTATGGCGAATAAACGTGACAAGATTATGCGAAATTGTAACTTTAAGACATTTGTTAGAAGTAGGATAGAATCAACGTATGTACCACTGTCCCAGGGAGAGCATATTCTAATTAACCAAGGGTCTACAGCCATGTTCCATTGTGTCGGTAGACCTTCTAGAACAGCTGAATTAGCTGTTTTCTCAATTATAAATGTTCCTTGTGGGTGCAGCGCCACCATTGGTTCGGCCCACATCATGACTAAACATGCACATTGCAATTCAAAATTAAACAATATTAACATTACCGCTAATGTCAATATGCCACTAGCGTGGGCGTTCAATATTGACATTGGCAATTTTTCAGGCGAGTCAAGGATTAGAAAAATTATACAACTACATTTCCCTTCAGGCAAATCTTTGGAAGAGGCACTTGCTCACGTGCCAAGAGAACTTTTGGACGGAGGTTTGAACACTGTAGAAATGGCAAAAGATTTGATAAAGAGGGATCAAGAAATAATCACAGCTTGGAACAAAATAGACTGGGCAGTGGCCGCATTGAAGAAAAATTCAGCTATTGAATGGTTAGGTTTCATCATTTCCATATCGGCGGGTGTCTTATCACTTTATATTCTATACAAATTAAACAGGTTGGCCTTGATCATGTCTGTAACCCACACCACTGAGGCTTATAACCTCACGAGGCTAGATATGAGGCCGATGAAGGTGGGAGTGACAAGGACAACCAACGCACCGCTGATAGCCGAAAGTACACTGGAGAAGCTAGCTTACAGACCAGACTGGGTGTCTATTGTCTTCTTTGTACTGGTCGGCTTGTGGATTATTACCAAATTATGGAAATATAGACAGATTTTTATTTCTTGTGTTAAATGTTTAAACCCTTTCAAAGATTTATGTGGCGATTGCTGCACAGGGGTCTGCGGAACGCAGATATTAGACCCTTTGTCTGCCTGGATTATCCTTAAAATCCAGACAGATAACAATATTATTTCTATTCGTTTGAGACAAATAATTGTGGAATCAAACTCTCTGAACAGAGCAGCTGCACCCAAAATTACTGGGATCGAGCTGCGGAGACCCTGTTTGTATGGCCACAAATTAGTCATACACTGGGTGGAGAGAATGATTATCCTCAGCAATTCGGAAAAATTCATAATAGATCTGCCGGTTGAAGCGAGCATAACGAGAACGGAATCCGAGCTTATTGAAAGAGCCACAAGGAGGCTGGACACTAGGTACGTGTTGCTGCTAGTATTCGGAAACGGGGAGAGGCTGCAGATCCCATGGATTGACAGTGCAGACGCGGAAAGGTGTATATCTATTTTTGTCCTTTTTATTATTTCTTAAATACTTATTATTAGTTAATGTCTAAAAAGCTTTACAAAGCGGCCAACTTGGCTAGCAACGCCGTTTTAACCAGGTTGAGTCGGGAGACCGACCGGCCGCCCGGCGACAGAGCATACACGGCACGCGGCCGCGCAAGGCCGGGGAAGCCTCCTCGGGGGCAAATTGCCGAAAGTTCACAGTAGCATTGTAGTCATGATATATTTTCCGGGCCCGCGGCATTGAAATACACCACCTGTTGCCACTACTCCATAGAGAATACATTGCACGACTCGCACAGGTGCTCTCTCCGACGTCCGCGCTTTTGAGTTAGGCAGGGCTCGGCCCGCTCGTATTGCTGTCAAGCTAGACGAGGCGTATAGCCAACTCCATTATGTATTATCAGTGCCTGTACTTGGCCGTATGCAAAGATCTTCCAGATCGTTAATATTTTATTTGCCTATCCTAATCTGTAAATGAAAAGCAGAACTGGTCTGATATGTTTTGGGAAGCATTTTTATTTATGTTTTGACTCAGTTCCATATCGCAATTCTCACCCAGAGACCAATGGGACCTTCCTACCGATTGATTGAATGTATTTGGTTAAAAACATGCCATTGGATTTCTTGTTTTCACACGATTTAATGGGCGATTTAAATGTACTTGAATTGCAGTGAGGCATCGACGGACCAACCAGGTGCTACCCTGATGGCCCTTGGGGAAAGCCATGCTTGAGGATAGCATCGTGGACATTGCAGTTTCCGCAGACATGCGTCGTCACAACAGGGAGCATTTCCTACACGACTATACTCGTATATACTGCACGAAGGGGACACTAATCGGACACTGATATGTTGTCATATTGCTTGAACTTGTTTTAAAAAAGAACATTGGAGTGAAGGCCTCCCAGGCCACTGATTACTGCTTGTCGTAGGGGTCCGCAGTTTGTTCGTATTTAAATCATATTTTAACCTTTACGTAGTCAAAGAGTGAAGGCCTCACAGGCCGATTTCCATGTTGGATTTTATAACCTTTAACAGGAGATATGGATAAAGGGGAGATTTGTAATTCCCACATCTTTATTAATATAGGTAGCCGGCTTTATTTTGTATTTAGGCTGATTCTTTGTCGTATAACTTAAAAGAGACGGCAGCATCTACCCATGTTAACCCAGTAGTTTGACTAAAATGTGTTGGGACGAGTGGCACCACCTGGTGGGCATTACCGACACTTCCGCGCCTCGAGGAACGGTAGGCGATGTTGGTGAGCAAACCTCTATACAGGTTGATATACGTCGTTATGGGCGGCATGTTCAAGGGTACATTTTATTAAAATCTATTCCTTTGTGTACAAAGCGTTGGATGGTGACAGGAGAACGATTGGAATATTATTAATGTTAATCTCGTGATGGTTCATATAAGATGTTTAAGATTCTTCATCGCTTGAGGTCAGACTTGTATATTATAATATGATGTCTATTTAACTGATGAGCTCAAATGTTCCATTTATTACTTGAAAATCGAAAAATACTTTATGATGTATTGTATTCATATTAATATTCAATCTTAAAATTCACCTTTATTCGTATTTTGCGATTATTTCAGGGGGGAGGAGATTATGTTATATAGGCATATAGCCTCCCCACACCTCCCATTGAGGTGTAGGTTTACCCACGCTCATTAATATGTATGTATAACGATGCAAACAATAAAATAGCTGGCAAACTCAACCCCTGACTCAACCTCAACCTGACAGTTGCAACACTCTCTACCAAAAAATCGAGTATGGGGACACTAAATAAATTTAACTGTTTTGTGGTTTAAACAGTTAGCAGAATATTATATTTGAATTCCACCACTGTAGTCATGACTCTAAGTCTATGGGCAAAATATCCACCACTAAAATCCACATATCTGACTAGTCCTCTCCCAAAGAAAGTGATATTTCATCATTTACTTGTGTGATTGAAATCACCAGTAACTTCTGTCATTGACGGGTAATTGGCGGGCAGGTAAATTTCTGTGTAGGCAGGTAAATCTCTGCCTCAATGTATTTAGACTGGATAATTATAAATAAGAATAATATTAGTAAATCTAACTAAACTGCAACTGATCATCTGCTTCTGCTTCCTACTTATGAAATTCCTACTTTTGTCTTGTATTATGACAAAGTGAAAGGGAGCAAGAGTGCCACCTTGCAGGGTTGGAAAAGTCCAGTGGCCCGGTTGTGAATATTTGGGCGTCCGGCGCACAACCAGGTTTCACCTTTCATTGGTGTGAGTGGACAACCACATATTGTCATATATATATATGTCGGACAACATATTTTGAAAATTGGTTGTCCTCAGGACAACCACTTTCCTACCCTGCGCCTTGTAATATGTCTGCTTTTATTTCAAAGGCATCCCTTTCTCTATCTGGGGAGATTACCTTGGCCCATGTTTACTCATACATGTCCTTGATTGCTGAGACAATGCTGTTTTGTATGCCATATGCCGATAGTATTTTGCATGTTTTGCCCCTGTGAACACTGTCAAAGGCTTTCTTGAAATCAACAAACATTATAACCACTGGGAGTTTGCAAGCCATAGTTCCTTTAAGTAGTTGTCTCAGTCCCAGGATTTGTCCGATGGTGCCTATTCCTTGGCCATTTTGGTTATACCTTAGTGGGTCTATGTGGTCCCTGTGATTTAGAATGATTCTGTTGAAGGTTTTGTTTATTCTGGATGTGAGACATTCCCTGATAGTTTATGGTATTGAGATGTCCCAATGGTTTGGTCTGTTGCAGATGTTAAGAATGGTATCATTTATGGTGCAATACTTGATGACTTCAGCTGGTATGTCGTCGTTGCCACAGCTTTTCCCATTGGGTGGCTTTTTGCAGTTGTTCCATATTAAAGCTTCCTATTTTGATTGATAGTTCTGCAATGTATTTCCCCATCTTCTTCATTCACAACTCGGCCCCCACCTATGTGTCTGTCTCATTGGTTGCCTCTTTACCTGACCTCTACTTGCAGCTTTTCTTCCAGAGATGTTATTGATGGCTTTCCATGCAGGTTGTATGTTGTTTCCTTTCCTTTCCTTTCTGAGGAACTTGTGACAGACATGGCAAAAACTTTTGAGGATTTACCCTAAAGTAGTTTCATTGATCCTACGAAGGTGTTACTGGTTCAAACCAAATAATATAGAAAAATGGCAGTTCAATTGAGTTGCATTATTTTTCATGGATAAAATAGATCAATTTTTTACCAGAAAATCAAACAGATAAAGCCTTGAGTTTCAATGGCTGTCCAGTCTTTTTCCATCTGAAGATGTTAACATAACATAACTTGCAAAAATTTTCTTATTTATGTATGTCATGAATCACAGATCACATTATTGAAAGCCTGATACTTCTGGCTATTGGTTGTTTAATTATGTGAATGGCTCGATCAAAATATGTCATTGTCAGTCTAGTATCTTCACACTTAAATTTACATCGTTTACAACAAAAATTTGCAATGTTTTGTTGGTCATGTTCTGTTGAGTACAGCCATTGTTGTTCAGGGGTCCACTCGCCTTCCATCATTTTTTTGAGAATACAAATATTCTTTTATTTTTATTCAGGTGAGGCAGGGTAGGCGGAGAAGGTGACAATGACAGAGCTGCCCAACCCAAGTCCTCACATCACTAAGATGTCACAGGTGAGAAAAAACTTTTGATATTGAATTCAAATGATAGGTATTTAATTGCAGAAGCGTTAATTATACAATTTAATTAGATTGAATATATTATTTCATGTTAGTTCGAGGTATAATCATCCAATAGTCACTGCCAAATAAAAGAACTGAGACATGGTATTCCATTTCCAGGTGTTTTTATGTAAAGTCTAAATGCTGTCACTGGTTCTTTCTGTAAGGAACATATGTAAGTGGTTACCTCAAAATAGGTTTGCAGATACGGCTTGGATCACTTCAAAGGATTTGGTAGCTATTTGGGAACCTATTTTGGTGTGACCACATACAGAGATATGCACTTGTAAGTTTTTGTGCAATTACTTTACCCCAACTTCTAGTTGTCTTGGTCACTTTATTTGGCAGAACCTTTCAAAGCTATTAGAGTGGAACCTCACATAAAGACCACCTCATTATAGAGACCACCCCTCTATTGAGACCTGTTTTCCCAGTCCCGAATTATTCTCTCTTATTAGATTTAGAGCCCTCTAAAGAGACCACCTCGCTATGAGACCAACAATAATTCAGTCCCAAGGGTGGTCTTAATAGAGAGGTTCCACTGTACATGGACATCCAGGAACACTGTTTTATTATGCAGTGTGCTTCATAGAATGAAATGCCAGTCTTGTGCCCAAGCCACTGTCTATCCTCTGCATCTCCTCTATCATTTCCTATTTTCTTTTGGGAAAGTGCTTCAGCATCCACATTACCTGCACATGTTATGCATGCCAGAGTTGTACATTACTAATCTTGAGGGACTAGTTTCAACATGCTCTTTTTGCAGATGATGTTTTTTGTGAATTACATCGTAATATTATATTACATGTATTTCTTTATGTATATTTCTTTTGTCACAACTAGTTCAGCTCACACTACTGTTTCCTACTAGTGCCTATAGTCTGTCCGAAAAATATTGACACATGATTCCTTATGCCCTTTAAGGGGAGGGAAAAGGTTTGAAGTAAAAAATCCCCTACTTTTCGGACAGACTATAGGCAGGTGCATTTACAGCCACACCAGGGTTCAACCCTACAACATTCTCATGCCACTGAACAAGCACGGCCCTTCAGATTGCTCCGCTACTTCCACCCCCTAATTCTATCTAAATCCTATCTGACGGTATGGGCCCAAATGTTACAATCCATATCTCTCTTATGATATCATAAAGATTAGTTTGAAATTTGTTATTATTTATACATTATTCATGATATCATATACATTAATTGGAAATGCACAATTCCTGTATGCACTCTCTATTGTTCTTATCCCTAGACTATTCCTAGTCTTCCCCCTTACTACACAGACTTGAACACTGTGCTTTTTCATACAGTACATTCAGGATTGAATAGTGTATATATGTTTATACACTGTCCATCATAGTTATCCCATACAATTTTCACCTTATAACCCTGTGATTGATGATGACTTTGGTCAAGGTTATTTTAACATTTCTATCCTACATTTTTATGCATGAAGTCCGGTTGTGGATCGTGTACATTTTTTTAAATGGGTCAGTCAGTTGTCAGTCTTGATGTCTGCTGAAAATGATTAATCTGATCCTTGTTGTGAGTATTTAGTACACACAGACTCCAGTATATCTGCTAACTTTTAATTACTATTAGCAGAGGTGAAACTAACCAAACAAACACACAGACTCCCTTAAGTTAGTGTTCAGCAAGGATTTTGATGTGAGCTCAGAAATTGTTTTCCAATGTGGGTTGTCAGGGTTGAAAAAATCCCATGGTCCGCACCATCCACATCAGCCCTGCGTACAACCAAAAATGAATATATGGGTTTTTATCTATATTTAGTGGTTTGTGCGATAAAAGTCCGACAACCATATTTTGAAATATTTTTTTCAGCCCTGGCATTTTTTCAACCCATTTTTTTTCAATCTGAAAGCAAGATGTCTCTAATATGAAAGCCTCGATCGACCTGTATTTTAGCTGCCTTTTCAAGGCTCTTCTACAGTCTCATGGTTTGTCAGAGAGAATTAATCGTCACTGTCAAGCTATTGTGTGAGAACTATAGTCCAACCAGTCCAAACATGGCAGGTAGCATGTTTTCTTGGGTTGTGTTTGCTGTGAAGGTCTTAGGTTGATATAGTTGGTGGCCAGTAGAATTATGGAGGATCAACTGTATTAGATTATTTGTGTAGGTTTCTCCTGTTGGCCATTCCAATGTATTATCTAATATTGATTGCATTGGGTTTTTTTTTATTTCATTAAAGGCTAACATTTTATTCAATACATTTCAATGGAAAAACGTTATCAGTCATGGATGTTTTTCAAGCATTGCCTGTCACACTAAAACTTAAATCTCATCCTCATGATATCTATTCACATATTTTGATTTTAAAACCAACCCGTACAAATCTTAAGAAGACTTCATACAGTTTAAAGAACATATTCCTCTCACAGATTCTACATTATTTGTTCTTACTAGTAAATTTGTAATGTTGCTTGGTAAAACAGTGCTTTTTTCCATATAGGGATGGGTCTGCTTGACCAAGCTTGTTCTGACCAAGCTCTTATTCATGGATCATATATCTGTTCCTGTTCCTTTTGGCTTGTGTTATGAAGTGAAAGGGGGCGAGAGTATCATCTTGTAATATACCTGCAGGGTTTTCCACAGATTTTTAAGGTAAATGGCAGCTTATATCGGGCGGGAACTCAAGGAACTAATGCATGAAAAAATAGGAGTAACAATTTTTTTTTCAAATTTTGCCTTGTGAAACAACATGGTTGGGTGAAAAGAAAAAGCCAAAAAACATATGATTTTATATTTTATGGAAGACTGGAAGTTTACTACCATTCACTATAGATGTCAATGGGGGAAAGGTATATACTCTCAGTTTTCCCAAGATTTTAGACAGAAGAATGTGATTTGTTTCTAGTAAATTTCTCCAAACATAGCTAACGTACTGTTTTGTCCTCACAAATAAAAAAACAGGGTTAAACGTACTTGGAAAAATATTATTCAGCTTTGAAGATGACACGTGTACCCGTTTTTAAAATCATCATGATACAAGTTCAGCTGAATAACTTTTTTTTTAGTACAATGACCCCCTGTTTTTTAAATTGGGAGTGTAAAATAATGTTTATGCAGATTTTAAAGGAAATCGCATGATTCAATCATTGAAATTCTGACAAAATGGGGGGGGGGGGGAACCTTTTTCACATTGACTCCTAGTGAATGGTAGTAAATTTCAATGGAAATAAAAACTAATTCAATGACATGGTTTTTATTGGCTTTTGGGGTTCCCCAGCCATGTTCTTTTTAAATCCAAAGTTTTAAAAAAAATCCATGATTCCTTCTTTTTTGATTGAACCCTTGCATTTACCTTTTAAGAGGTCTACATTGGTTTTGGATGGAATTCACAGAGGTACGGTTTATGTGTTTCAAATGGAGTTTAGTCCATTTAGTCTGCCTGTGAATCCAATGGTCTCCTGGAACAAAAGTGGATTTTATTTGTCATTTATTTTATTTTCCACAAATATTGTTTCCACAAATTTAGTGCTAAATACCAGCACATCTACCAGTTACAAACTTGACATTTAAAAACCAAACAGCCTATGTGTTATGTATGACAATACAAAGGGAACACTGATACGCTACTAGAGTATATTGGTTCTGTCCAGGGTATTTTTCTGTCCAGAGTATTTTTACTGGATTTTGGTTTCTTATGTCCTATCCTTCATCTTTTTTTAATCCCTTTTGGATTTGGGTGTTTGACTAATCCATGCATGAGCACTAAAGTTTCTTAAGCCTATTACTTGTTCAGGCAATGCAAATCCCCTTATTGTATGCTGTGAATTGTGTTTTCAATGGCAAACTGCCATCATAGAACAGTATTAGCTGACTTGCTTGCATTTTTTCCTGGATCTCCCAACCATTGCACATCCCACATTCTACCCCTAGCGCCTATGGAAATTAAAAAGTACTGAGATATTTGCCACATTTTGGTGATGAGAGCGCTTTGTTTTCAAGGGCCAGTTGCGAGATCTTGTTGAAGAATTGGTCCAGATAGTAATTCGTGATCACAGGTCTTCTGAGGTCAAACCTTCATGGTGGCCTCCTGACGTCATCTGGAGTCACTCAAGGCAAAGAACCAGGAGAAACAGTAATCAAGTATGATTTCTTCCCATTTTCTAGACTGATAAATTTACTTAATTGGACTTAAGATTTAGGCATCTTCAAGCAGTTTTGTGAATCATTGTACCAGCGATGTTTTCATCACATGTCAGTCTCTCGACTGCTTGAAGGTGCTTTTCTATACCAAAAATGTTAAGACCTAGACTAGACTGTCAATCATCTTACTTAAACATGTGACCCAACATTTGATAAGTGTGTGATAGCCACAGTTCAAGTGAGTGAATGAGTGAGTAATGGTTGCTTAATGCCAAAGTTCAAGTTTACATGCAGGGTTAGGCAGTGCTATTTCCTTAACGGTGTTCATTGGTGTGCAAGTTCCTAGTTGCCCTAATTTCAGAATAAACAGGTTGGATCATCCCGTGTGGCCTGCCTGCAGACATGCCACTCTTTGTTTGATAGGTTGGTGGGCAGGTACATTTTTGAGGCGGGCAATTAAGTCTTCCTTTATTGACTTGTTTGTTTGTTTGTAAATGATAATTGATTGAAATCTGAGGGTATGGTACATCTCTTGTTTTTTTATCTGGTTTTGGACAATTTTGTAAGGACTACCAGATTTCTATAAGGACCAGCAGGTTTCATAGCAGGACTTCGCAGAAAATGCCAAAAATATTACGTTTTATAAAACAATAATACAAAGGAATAAAATAACTTTCTGTCTATTAAATGATGCCATAACTGTTGTTGAGTGTATCTCATGTATTACAAAAACAGTAAAACAGTCAAAATAAAAATAATAATTTCTGTGAGTTAAATCACTTGTTGACTTTTTAATTGGTTGAGTCTACCTGATCCTGCCTTAGACAGTCTTATTTTCTGCATGTTATTTACCATATTAACGCCTCCCTTTTTTCGGTCTCTGTAAAATCCTGTCGGACTCCACTGTTACAATTTGGCAAAGACCAACGGTCTCTGGTCTCCCAATTCACTATGTTTCACACTGCTAAAAATTTCCCCCATGGGCCGGGGGCCAGACCCTCCCCCCTAAATTGTGGATTGCCGATTAATTTTCCCTCAGTGAGTGGAATCTCTTGAGGTAGAAAACAACTATTTCCGCTTAGGAACTACATATAAGGTTATTTCCAGTTTATTGGCCCTTGTCAGACCCTACCTTGGGTTAACCCCTGCTGGCCAAGGCAGCCATTCATGTTCAATGTTCAGCAGAAAAGTTTGCAAGTGGGATCACACACTTGGGCTTATATATGTAAGGCCCCCAGAAAGCCCCCATTTTCTAAACCCAGCCCTTCCTTGCCTCCTTTACCCAGCTTTGCCTTCCTTACCAACCTATGGGCTCCTCTTTTACACACCCTTTTCACTCAGTCAGTTAGATCAGGCAGACAGGAAACATACAGAGAGGGGAATGTAGATAAAATCACTCAAGGGAATGGCACACAGGGTATCAATGTGGCTAGTGTAGTGCTACTACTCGCAGCAGTGAGGACGCTAGTCAAATCACACAATACTCCCTGAGGTGGCTCATACAGAGGTGACTCATACTCAGTGTGAGGAAGCTAGTCAAATCACACACACTACTCACCCTTACAGCGAGTAAGGACGCCAGTGAATAAGAGAGACACAAAGAGTGCAGCTTTGTGCTTTACAGCCCTCCTGACCATGTAAAATGTTGTGATTCCTCTGAGCCACCACTTATAGCTTGTAATTAATTTGTGGATATTCTTTTGTTCTATTCAGTTGGAACCTATTGTAATCTACTAGCAAATGCTACAGGATTTGCTAGCAGTTGCTAGGGTCGGTGGGGCACACCTTCAGTGGTGTGCGTATTGCCTGTGTTCCGACCGGCCCAACTTCAATGTGGGCAGGTGAATTACCCTCAGTGACTTGCACACAGACATGTGACTTCATTGTTTTATGGAGATAATTATATTGGGGCTAGTGAGTTTTCCTTGATTGACTTGCCCTGGGCAAGTGAGTTTTGGGGTAACTTGCACACCACTGACCTTCATCTCTCCTTCTTCCACAACTTTCTCTTTTAACTTCTCTCTAACTTAGTACCCTTATTTATTACCATTCATGCCTCAAATGAAACCCTTTTAAGATGCTGTTTTTAGAGCAGAGGGGTGAAGTCGCCCTTGCTCTTTGACCAAACTTGTAGACTTAACTTCACATCTTTGTGTTATCTGATCAAATAAACACCTAAATACAATCTTAGATAAATATCTTATTTCTCACCATCCATCTAATCTTTCATCTCATCTGGGAGGCAAGCATGTACCTTGTGCTATACTGGGAGTTAGTTAGGGAGTGTAGTAGCTGTGTTATGTAACACATGTACATTGGACAAGAGGGAGAGCTGGGAGGACTGCACACTGGAGGAATACAAGGGCTCTTGAGGGCTTAAATCGACATGGCCTATTCTTATGATAGACAAATCAACATGGGCATCCAGTGACAAACGACTAAAACACTTTCTTAGCCTGACAAATCGACAAAGACCTTAATAGTCCTTACTGACAAAAAAGGACCATTTTACGGAAATTAAGCGACAAGCGACAAAAGAATTTTCTTAGAGACAAGTGACAATTGTTGTTTCTTGGTAGCGACAAAAAAAAATAGACACCCCAATCAGGAGCCCTAATACAGGAGAGGAGAGAAGGAGAAAGAGAGAGAAGGATTGAGAAAAGAGAGTCGGTATGAGTGAGTGAGGCAGTACAGTATAATTCACATTCAAGGATGCCAGAAGAGAGGGGAGAAGGAGAAAGACAAAGGGGATGGAGGAGTAGGGTGATTGAAAGAGAGATAGAGAGTGTCATAGAGTGAGGCAGTACAGATGTAAATGCAGATGTTCTGTAAATGAATCTGTTTGATAACAGATATGCGCAACTTACAGACATGGCGAAACCTGCCAGTCCTTGACTCGTGAAAGACATGTCAGACTGGTGATACTGAAGTTTCACTGGTCCGACTGTCCAGATCGACTGGAGGAATGAGGGAAAAAATTAGACATAGACAGGGAGGGACAAAGAGATGACAGAGAATGACAGAGACAAAGATTGACAGAGAGCGAAATTAACTTTTTTCTCCACCCGCCAACTTGGCGGGTAAATGCAGATATTTACCCCCACACACATAAATTAACCCGCCCACAAATTACATTTTAATGACGAGTCAGAGGTGATTTCAATCACACAAGTAAATAATGAAATACTGTTCTTTCTTTGTACCAAAATAATTAGTAAAAGGTTTTTGGAAGAAATTTAGCAACAACTTTTGAGACATTTCCCTTTTTTTATGTGAAGAGCTGTAACGATGTCCAGTACAGTATAGTTGTAACGATATCCAGCACCTTGGGACCAGTCTGGTCATTTTGCCTCGTGCCCAGTGTGTGAGACTTTATTTAAAGTCATTTTTTTTTTAAATCATACAGCTAAGACTCAATGAGCCTACACTAATTGATTAGGGAAGTGATGAGCCAGAATTACATTTATTTAGATCATGACTGTATTTAGTACATGGTATTCAATATGATATCTTACTCATAAAAAGTCCCAAGTGGGGAAGGGGGTAGGCCTGAGTAGCACGCCATGTAGAGACCAGGTGCTAGGTCACAGGGTGGAAAAGGCAGGGAGAGGACCACAGTCAGATTTGTGGATTCCAGCGGTGGATATTTTGTACTCATGACGACCTATCAATTCATGTGTAGCATCATTCACCCACCAAGGAGGGCGGGTATCTTGGCGGTTTTACCTGCCCGCACAAATTTTTACCTGCATTTGGCGGTGGGCGGGTGCTAATTTCGCACTCTAATTGACAGAGAGAGGGATTTGTGAGTGGGAGATGAAGGGGAAGGGGGAGAAGGATAAGGTAGGAGGAGGAAGAGGAGAAGGAGGTTGAGGTGAAGAAGCAGAGGCTGAGAAGAAGAAAGAGGAGGTGGTGGTCCCTCCACTTTTGATGATGTCATATGGGGTTCCCCCACACATTGTAGTGCAGCACATCCTGTTGAGGCACTGACAACACTGTTGTGTGACAGCAATATTATTGGATAGATCTATATATGTCTATTGGCCAAATGTGCGTTGGCTAAATGTCTGGGCATCTACTTAAACCTATACAGCTGTAAAAGTAGCATGTCTGCGCCTGCCTGTCTAAGCTCAGTGGACAACTAAAATCAAAAATATGGACCATGGACAACCAACTACTATGAAAAACCCCTGATCACATCAGTAGTTGAAAATTGAAAAAAGCAAAAGTTAGGATTCCATTAACAATTTACGTTATGCTTTTACCAAATGGCACTTTTAATTGAAAAAGCTATGATTTCATTATATATGCAGTTGCAGAGGTCATATGGATCATTTATGATATGTTGGTGTATACTTTCACTACAAGGGGATGTACTTGTGCTACAAGTGGAGAAAGAAACTTACTGCAAGTGCCAACATACATACGGAAACATTGCTATCGACTTTCATCGATTTTCATAACGCAAACGCAACTCACCGCGATATGGGCCTCCCGTACGTTGTGGGTCATAGAAGGAGTTTAAGTGGCCATCACGCTACGCACACATCGCAACCATGATGCCACCTGCGAGACCGTAAAATATGCCGCCTCTTCCCCGACGTAAGAGCACCTAGATCCCGGGCAGCCTAGGTGGCAGATATTGGTCTCCCGTTGAGAGTAGACATACCGACAGAAAGACGCCATTTATGAAAGAAATAACCCTTTTGCACCCAGTTTCTAGCAGTGTACAGTTGCAAAACATAGTTTTAGTTCCCAGGAATTTTCAATTAAAGGTTTGCCTGATTGTATTTGTAAAATAGTTACGGAAAACTTCACTGTACAGACAGCTGAAGTTACGGGAATCCTGTACGCTAGTATGCCAATGAATATTCATGACCCCTCAAAGTGATAACGTCAGCGCAAGAAAAGATTGGTTAATGTTAGCGTTCAGGCCCTGTGTTGACTCACCTAATCTAGCTATTAGCAAAGAAACTTGCTTATTAGGGATCTGAAGTGAGGAAAACATTATTCAAACTCCAACCAAACCACACCCACAACCCACTCACACTGCCTTGGCTGGTGCGGAGCCAACACAGGAATTAGCCTTGATGATGTCAAAATCAAGGAGGGTTGTGGGTTGTTGGGGGAATCATGGCTGCCCACACCAATCTTGAGTTGGGACTATTTCGGACGTTTCAAATGCATTTATCAAGGTTGTAATAATTACTAGGGATGTTTCTATACTACAGGTATGTTTTTATGTATCGAGGTAGGTAGATAGTCGCTTTTATATCGAGTATCCCGGTTGTCTTAGTGGTGGTGTTATTTTGGGTAGGAAAAAATCCCTAATTTATGGTTTCAATTCTTTATTACACTAGCTTTCGGGCTAAGATTGCCCTTCATCAGGTCTGTTTTTATTTAATAGAAGAACTTATTGCAGCACCATTTATCTGAAGGCGGTATTTCAATTTAAATTAGATTTTTGACTGGTCTTCAGAATGTGGTTTTGTTTACTAGACCCATGGAAAGACACCCTAAGCTCAACACAAAGGGGACCAATTGATAGTCTCTTTCACAGACCCACTATCCACAGGGTGGGTCTGGTCAACCAAGACCCACCTGCGGCGGCCATACTATCAGGAATACCCAATAGCTATCCCATCATGCTTTGCGGCAAAATGAATGCCACACTAGGCGCGCCCTTGTCTAAAAATAGATAGCCAATCAGAAAATTCCTGGCCCTGTGATGTCAGCGTGATATCACACTACTACGGTCGGGTGCTAGTGTATTGACTCTCAGGCGGAGCGAGGGTCCAGGTTCGTGGACTAACCTATTGATGGAAGCTACTGAATTATACCACGATCGGGGGTTGTACATGCTGCAAATGAGTGGATACCTGCTGTTGTGTTTTGTTGAATGGATCCACGCGTGAAAATATTACCCTTTTTTAGCCTAAATGTAAGAAGCATCCTCATTGGTTGACGTTTTGCTCGCTCATGACATCACGCCCATTTGTGACGTCATATGCCACCGTGCCGTCGTTGATTAGCCAATCAGTTATACGTTTGTTTAGTGATTTGGCATAAAACAAAACAAATCAATATGGTGGATCATTGCAGAGAAGCGAGGTAAATGAATAGTTTGTTTATTCATTTATTTTACAACATGAGATTGTGGTATAAAAATAGGATGTAACTGTTAGTTTCTGACTTACTGTATACGATGCCCACTCGTTATTTTCGACTAGGGATGTCACTCGAAGCCTGCGGGTTACATCCTATCACATTATTACATACATTTGTCGGATTAAAACGCCTTAAAACACTCCGCAAAAACACTGCAAAACACTCCGCCAACCGGCCAATAGAAAGGCCGAACTCAAGGTATTTCTTTCATCTACATTTTTTTGGGTTTGTGATTTTCTTTTGTTTAATCTAAGATTCTGCCCGCCCCCTGACACACTTGTTTGGGGGCCATATCAAGTTGGGAACCCCTGTAGGTGGCTAACTAGGACGCCTTGCATACCCTAATGAGGGGGTCATACTGACAGCCAGCAACAGTCCTGGCTTGTTATTGGTATGTTCTTATACCACTTGCTCGCTGCTAGATGCTACCCTCACCGTCATACTCCACTGCTCTCATGCTCGGTTGGGTATAGATTGAGGTCGGGTTGTGGGGAGGGCTGGGTGGGGGGGGGGGGGGGGAGGTGGAACCGGTCACGCCGTATAAGGCCTTTGTTATTTGGGGCGCAAGTTGGGACAGATGGGATTCAAAGCTAGGGGGGAATGTGGGTGGGGGATGTTAAATAAGGAGCCCTCTTAGACGACGTTAGCGCACTGTGGCCCCCATTGGTACCTAGTTTATTTTACAGGCCTGTTGCATGGGCATCATGTTCTAGTGTTGCCTAAACAATTAGTTCTTTACATTAGTAAATTAGTAATTAGTTCTCGTCATAGTTAATACATTAAACTTAAATTGAATTACTTTACTTTATTCTAATTACATGTGTATGAGGTAACTCTAACAGACATACATCACAATATAAAGGCATATATGGCCGATGTATGAACTGATATTAAATATCGCTGCCTGAGGTCATACAATGTGTCGGGCTATAGCCCATAGATGAGGACATTGTGGAGAGAAACGTGAGAATGGAGTGGCGAGTTGTGTATGTATGTAGTGATACTGAGAGCCAGTGAGAGAGAGCACCAAGTGAGAGGTAGGCTCTAAAGGCAGCCGACCCCCACTCACACTCACACACACATGCAGCACTTTAGCCTTGGCCGCCATTTGCAGTGGAGGGAGGGCTCCTCTCTCTCTCCTCGCCTCTCCTCTCTCTCTCTCCCACTAGTAGCGCCATGAGCTACCACTAGCGCGCCCGCTCCGCCGCCATTAAACCTCGTCAGAGCCACACCGTCAGTTGTGGGTACTACAGGCTGCACTCTACTGCTAAAATACCGTCCTGCCATCCTCTCCTCTTCACAAAGGATTGTTCACCTGGATGTAAAGACATTATGAGGTGAACTGGCGGTTAGAATACCTCGATATGCAGTCCATTTTAGCTGTAAGTTCTTCACGACTATTAATGACGTAGCGTTCATGGATGACGTTCTTGCCGTGACGTCATCATGACGTAGCCATAACATGAGTCACACGTGTCTGTGATTCAGCTGAGTGAGAGGTGTCTCTCAACCCCTCAAGGGTTTGTTTTTGTGGATTGTTAGCAGTTAATGTAAGATTGATTTTAGATCTGCATGCCTGACTTTCCTCTAAATTTCTGTTGTCTTTGTCATGTTTACATTGCAACCCATCTAGTGTCATGCTTTGCCACAATAGACCCATTTACCTCTGAGCTAGAGCTAGACACATTTTTCAAGCTGCTAAGTCGACCTCTTTTCTGAGGACGTTTGTAGGTCAAGTATAGTTTAGTTTTCGCCAGTAGGTGGCAGCTTGTAGGTTAGTCGGTGGTTGCAACGTCGGGCTCAGGGCAGGCCGTGGTTATCATGTATACAAACTGTGGACCTGGAAATATACTCCTTTTATTCAATAGAGGCCCGGAATAGAGGGAACATAATGTATCTGTGGTCTGTATATATTGTAATGGTTATGACTTGGAGGGTTTCAATTTGAGTATAAACGAACTTTCACCCTTGAACTGGCCTTGGGGGAATGGTATCATGTGGCTAGGGTCGTAGGGGGAATGGTGTGACATAAGCAGAGTCCAAGGACTAGTGATTGGAGTCAGGAAAATGACGTTACATGGTTCTGGTAATGGCCGTTATTGACTGGCGGCGCTGGGGTGGCTGTATCGTGCAGGTCTGGGAACACCCGTGGTCCCCCCTACACACATGTGCAGTGCATGCGCACCTGGTACACACACACTCACTCACACACCCTGCCCCTCTACACAGATACACACACACACACAGGCAGCACGGTGTGCGCGAGGTGAGGGGAGCAGCGGTGTGGCTTCCCCTGTCACAAGTGTCAGCTCCTCTCTCTACTCCCCTCTCCTACCATTTTACTCCACTGACAGACACTCCCTAACACTATCAACTGGCGCTGTCTCGCTGAATTTGCCTTGCCCACACTTCCACCACTACACAAAGCTTTCATACATGTGGGGCCCTGTCAGTCTATATGCACAGTCCAAGACCCAGGTAGGTTGTGTTCAGCCCTACTACAGTTCGCCTGGTATATCATTATATCACGTTGTCTATGGACATACATACACATACCATACTATACCACAACATTACCATGACGTGAATCACACTACGTTCACGACCTACTTACAAAAGGGGGAGGGGGGAACAAAAGGCTTCGTCGTTGCTGTTGTCATGGTGATCGCCCAGTGACCTCATTATTGACGTTAAGGCCTCAGGTGTATTTCTTGACACTTCAATGTATACACCACCAAGGGTCATCGTCATGGCCTACACTCTTATGATCATTACGTCATTGGCGTCTCACTCGAGTAATACAACCTTGTTATGGTGGGAGGGGGTGGATGGTTATACCCACCACCCTCCCACCCTCCCACCCTCTCCCCCTGTATTTACGCTCACATGGATTCACCCGCCGTTCCACCCTTCCATAAGCGGAGAAGGGTGAATGTGGGTGTAGGAGGGGAGGGAGGTGGAATAGTCTAGCCTGCATGCATCTGCTTACAGTGTGGTCGGGTTAGGGAAGGGAGGAGTGGGAGGGGGGACATGTTTCATGCTGGGGGTTGGTTGGCCGGGGGTGTAGGTAAAGGCTATACATAGTATTCACATGACGTCACCCCAGTCAGCGGCTATCCTCACTGGCAGCCATAATGTGTGGCAACATAGATAGCGGGAGACACTAGATCGACAGGTTTTCCCGTTTCGAATGTTTGCTTATGGAAATTATACTCATCATTCCATCATGACACACTAAAGAATGACCATATAACCTATCAGCATACTGTATATAACATTCTCTAAAACTTTCGGAGGTGAAAACTGCATTTTTGAGGCTTGGAGCTCTCATGTCCAGCTAAAGTTGACCCACATTATGGCAAGCCGCGGCGAGCGCCGTGACGTCAGTGAATACTATGTATATCCACTTGGTCGTAGTAGGTCGGTGCAGAGGTGCACAAGCATATTATCCAAAGTGGGTAGGAGGTAGGTACATCCTTGCTCTAAGCCTAAGCTACATCCTTCCTACTGGGATCATTCCCAGATGTTAAGGATTAATGGCCGACATTGAGGGGCTGCTGGTGCACTGTTTGGTGCATAGGGGGCTGCTGGTGCACTGTTTGGTGTATAGGGGGGGGGGGGGTGCTGGTGCACTGTTTAGTGTATAATCCCAAGGTGAAGCCAATTTATTATACACAAACAGTGCACCAGCAGTCCCAAATGGAGGTTATTAATCTATTTAGTTGACTCTCGTTATAAATATGGACTGCTCAAGGCAATGACTAAGTCCTAGTGGACATCATGGTAGAGGCGCAATACTGGTAGCAGTCATGAGGAACAACAAGTGTTGTGACCCACCTTTGGTTACACCAGTGTTGCGCAATCAGTAGTTATCATAGACTAGCACACTTGCAAGGACTGTGTAAGTTGTTTTAGCATGGTCTTTGCGAGTTGTTATGAGTAAGTGGACATATTATATACCCTAGTTAATATTTAGTGCTATAAGAGTAATACCCCATTCACACTACAGAACCAAAGCAAACCATATTGAAGCAAATTGAATCATTGCGAACTGATTTCTAAAAAAGGTTTTGTTCACACTACTACATCGTTGCACTTTGGAGATCCATTTCTGTTTACCCCCTCAGTGTAGTATCTGACGCCAAATTCGGGACCTGGATCGGGCTTTTGATAAGCAAGGGTTATCAACATGACCGAGTGGAAGGACCGGCCTAACCACAGCTATGTGTGGCATCAGTGAGGCCTCCAACGATGTATAGTCCAGGCAATCTAAGCCCTCACAGACACACATCAAAATAACTAAAATCCCATGTACAGTTTAGATTCTAGAGCCCTATTCTCTGAAACCTGAGCAATTTGTGGTGAAGTGAAAATTAATTTATATACATTGGTTCCGTCAGAGCAGCAGGGAGTATGGAGATCGGTATCACTGCTGTGGCGATGAACCCTGGACTGCCCTGTTTATTTCAATTTAATCTATTGCCCAACACGATTTGATTTCCTCCAGTTCTCTTCACACTAGCAGAAATAACATTGGGAAAGCAAAGCAAAGCAAATCGAATTGACTTCTAGAATTTTCTACCCTATGTGGTTTCTACAATTTGGTTTGGAAGCGCTTTGAGGTGTTCTGACTCACACATTTTGTTGCACCATTGTTGCACAATCAGTAGTCATTTTTTTGCGCCATTGTTGCGCAATCAGTAGTTATCGTACACTAGCACACTTGCAAGGACTATGTGAGTTGTGTTTCCATGGTCTTTGATGTTACGAGTAAGTGGACATATTATATACCATGCAGCTAAAAATTTATATTTTGTGGTGGGGCATTTCCAGTGTGAAACATAGTGAATTGGGAGACCCAGAGACCGTCGGTCTCTGCCAAATTGTAACAGTGGAGACCGACAGGATTTTACAGAGACCAAAAATGGGGGACATTAATATGGTCACAAGTCGCAAAATTTTCTTGATTTTTCAAAGCGTTTGTATCACAAGATCTTTTTATTGAAATGTTATGATTTTTGGTGGGTTTAGCACTTATAGTCATATAAATCTGTGTAAATTTCAGGACATTGTATTAAATATATCTTTGCGTTTTGAAAGCGTTTGTGTGCATGGAGTATATTTAGTTACTTTGCTGGTAATTACCTAGATGGAATATCTATCTCTACCTCCTACTGTATGGAAGGAAGGGCTGTGTAATTCTGGCTAGTAATTACATTACCCATCCAGAAACATTGCAAGCTTTTTCTTTTCAAAAATAAAAATATCAAACTTACAATATAGAAATACATATTAGGTGTCCTAGTGTTTACTATAATTGGAATCGGCTTGTTCTCCTCTTTTGAAATATGATAAAATCTCAAAATCCATTTTTTGTGACTTATGACTCATTTTCCTACAATGAATCACGTATTCGTCCTCTGTATCCTCATCTTCAGGAGTCGACTCCCTTGTAAATGCAGTGACATCAGCTATTGAGAACAGGTTCTTCTCAGATAAAGACCTCATGAGTTTATGTTTCCCATTTAATTTGAGGTCCTGGCCCAAGAGAGAGACTAAGCTTAATAAGTATTGCCTTGATTAAAAAAAATAACCCAGAATACGAAAAGCTAGACAAGATAATTTTATCACTTGTTCATTTCACTGGAGACCGTCGGACTCAGCCTAATATCAATATCAGAGACCGACAAAAATTCAATGGAGACCTGGGCGTCGGTCTCTGGGTTATGTTGCACACCGCATTTCAAAATAGGACAAATTGACTTCTAAAATTCCCTACAATATGTGGTTATCACAATTTGCTTTGGATTTGGTTTGGAAGTTCTTTGAGGTGTTCTGACTCACACATTTTGTTGCACCATTGTTGCGCAATCAGTAGTTATCATACACTAGCACACTTGCAAGGACTATGTGTTCTGACTCACACATTTTGTTGCCCCATTGTTGTGTAGTTGAGTAGTTATCGTACACTAGCCCACTTGCAAGGACTATGTGTAACACACATTGTTCTGACTCACACATTTTGTTGCCTCATTGTTGCGCAATCAGTAGTTCAGTGTGCAACATAGTGAATTGGTAGACCAGAGACCGTCGGTCTCTGTCAAATTGTAACAGTGGAGACCGACAGGATTTTACAGAGACCAAAAAAATGGGGGTATTAATATGGTAATTAAAAAATAACCCAGAATAAGAAAAGTTAAACGAGATAATTTTATCACTGGTTCATTTCATTGGAGACAGTCGGACTCAGCCTAATATCAATATCAGAGACCGACACAAATTCAATGGAGACCTGGGCGTCGGTCTCTGAGTTATGTTGCACACTGGTAGTTATCGTACACTAGCACACTTGCAAGGACTATGTGAGTTGTGTTTTCATGGTCTTCGCATGATGTTACGAGTAAGTGAACATATTATATACCTGGCATTTAAAAAAAATTTAAAAGGAACATTCAACATTCAAAATTGTTGTCTCTGAAGACCTTTAAACGTTCACGTGGTCATCTACTTCACCAGTTAGTTGTGAAAACTCCCCTGGCCCATCTTAAAAATATTTTGTGGTGGGGCATTTTGAAACAGTTTCGCAGAGGAAAAATCGACTTCTAGAATTCCCTACGCTATGTGGTTTCTACAATTTGTTTTGGATTTGGCTTGGAAGTGCTTTGAGGTGTAGTGTGAACAGTACCAACCTGCAGAAAGCTCAAGTGCTTTCTGAGCTGTAGTGTGAAAGGAGTAAAAGAGTGACAGTGGAAGCGCACTCCGAGTGAAGATGAGAGGTATTGTATCATATCATATCTGTCTTTTTGTGGTCAGAGTACTTAAAATAAAGTACCGCCTCCAGTACAATGGTACCGCAATAGGTTCTTTTATTAAATAAAAACATACCTGTAGTTCAGAAATATCCCTAGTATCTATTAATATGTTGATAGAAGCATTTGAAACGTCTGAAATAGACTCGATTCAAGATTCATGACTACCGCCATTTTGGGGAAGATTACCCACAATCCTCCTTGATTTTGACGTCATCAAGGCTGAGCCAATCTTGGCTCCATACCGGCCGATTGAGCTGAGGGCGTGGTTGGGTTAAAGTTTGAATGAAGTTTTCCTCCCTTCAGATCCCTAATAAGCCATTTTCTTTGCTAATAGTGAGTGAGAGAGGATATAACTAGACTGTTATGGGTTTGTTTGAACTTAGATGGTTTGAAATGAACCCTGTACAGTCCCGAAAGGTTCTTGTTATTGTGGGCGATAAGAGGGGGCGATTTGAGTGTTGTCAGTTCCTGTTTTGGCCAGACTTGTTTACTCCTTACAAAACACCTCTTTCATAAAATCACACTTCAGAAAGTGAAATCTGGCCATGAATAGCATGTAGACATTCAGATTTAATGAGCAAATGCTTATTTCTGCTATATATCCTTGTAAAAACTCCAGAAGGAGGAGGAGAATGACCACGATGCACTCGCCATCCTAACATGGATGGCCGGTTTTTATCATGAGTGACGTCACAAGTTCTCCGAAGATGTCTGCCTTTATTAAACAACATAATCCAAGTTTGTAAGCCCTCCAGGACTCTTATTTTTCACCATATTTATGTTCGAACCTAGCTGACATTGATTTTACCTCAAGAAATAGGGATAAGGCTATCATTGTACTGAAGGCGGTATGTTCTTTTAATTTCGAAGTGGATTGTACTAAAAGAAAACATCAATAATTCCCAAATAGACAACTATATTTCTAACATAGGCTCCTTTCATTCGACCCCAGTCTGTCACAATGTAATAAATCATGACTGGTTCTCTTTGTCATGTTAAAAGATTGCAAATATGAAATAAAATCAGAATATTTCACACCAATCCGTCCCGAGAAGATTACACTGATAATAAGATCTCTTCCTATGCTGTCAGAGGAGTACACATAAAATGATGCCTCACTCACTCACTCACTCACTCACTCACTCACTCACTCACTCACTCACTCACAGAGACACTACTTAAAAAGACCTAGTCCAGAGGAGTGACATTTTTATCAACAACCCCTTTTCTTGATGAAGCTCAACCAATTATGCAATAATTAATGTAAATCAAATGTAAGCCCACCTGTCGACATATATCTTATTTCTGAGATATTGTTTACACCATATTAGTGTATATGTCCTTTATTACTCATCGGGGACCTCTGGTCACGCGTTCAAGTGAAATGATACTGATATTCTTTAACCCTGCTGCCTATATTTTGCGTTTGACATCTCCCCTACCTCTTCTAGGATTGTGTATCACGACACCAGACAGAACATGTGCTTGGTTATGACTTGAAGCGGAATATATCACATGTTCATTATGCCGCAGGTGGTATGGCATGCACATGTGGCTGTGTGTGTGTGTCGCGGGGGGGGGGGGGGGCACCTAAAAATTTACATCCTATTTCGATGTTATTAATTATTGTCAAATCTCCACCAAATTCCACTATTTTAATAGCCCAGTTTTCGGCAAAATATATTGGTCAATATAAGCATGAATGAAAATATTTCCAACTCTTCAAAATGGATTTCTTTTTTCCCCCAATGATAACTAAAACATTTTGCACAGATAGTAGAAGCCACCCACCCACCCCCAAAAAAATTAGAATTCGAAAAATTTCAGTATTTTTGGTATAATCCAACTTCCGTCCCTGAGAGATGGAAGTTTTCTGCGCAATAACCACGTCCATATGTTAGTGGTGACCACTGGAGTAGAACGTCCTGGTGACATAAGCCAGCCAGCTCTAGTTCACGAGCTGCTAAGTTTGCACTTGGCAGGCTTTACCTAGTTCTAACCACAGCACCTCCCCTCGACCAGACTCCTCCCCCTCAACCAGATTTGCGATACACAGATCCTTTATAATCTGTGTACATGTGTTCTCCTGACCTTACTCTATATACTACAAGGATATTTATTATGATAAGTTGGGGATTCTGGACCCTAGTTGGCCTAGTAACTACTGAATGGAAATAGACTAAGACTAGACTAAGAGCCTCTCAGATCAGATCAGATGGGTATGCCAGTAAGTGGACACCAACTGCGCTAATGCCTTTCCACCAACCGACATCGCCCTGATGGATTTTGGGGTAAGGTGCAAGAGGCTTACCCTCAAATTGGAGGGATTCTGACAGCTATGAGCCTATAGTCTGTCATCCCTCTCATAGACATTGAGTGAGTGAGCGTAAAACCTCGATTAATATAACTCTGGAGGTGAGGCTAGGTACCTTGTATGTGGTCATGTCCTGAGGACGACCTGGCTGCTTGGTTGATTACGTAGCTGGTGTCTTATATACAGGTAGCTACAGGTGCATACTATTGCTGGCTGATATCTGATTGACATGACGTAATTCAAGTGGAGAAGACTGCCCTGATTTGGGCATTAAATTGGCTAGATACCAGATTCAGATTAACTGACCTAAACGTGTATGCGAATTATATTGGCCTTCTTGGGCACAATAAATGATATTTTATATATACTTTAATATTCAAATATCAAGTAAAGTTGTCTGTATTTCTTATGAAATTTCAATATTAGTTTCATTATGCATAGCCATTGTAGCACATGAGTGTTGTTTGTCCTGAAACATCATGCCTCAAGAGACGTTGCCTTCTTGGATCATTTGCTTTAAAGGCAAACACGAACATCCACAATGCGATCCTATTGGCGACTTGATGAGCTAGAGTCAACTTTTTGCTAATTTTCTTACACAGTATTATTCGAAATGTTTTTCATCATTGATCAATAATGAATGAAAACTTAGGTAGAAAGCCAAGTTAGATTTAGTTCTGTAATGTTTTAAATATTACAAAAATTTCGATAGAAGCCTGTGGGAATACTCCAAGTATATAAGATTTCATCAATACTCATAATGCATTACAAATTAGGTAGAAAGCAAAGTTTTAAAAATTTTGTTCTGCGAGTTTTTTAAATATTAAAAAATATATACTATAGAAACCTGTTGTGTAAAGACTCCCCAAGTATCACAATACTCATGTCTCAGGAAAATGTCATTTATTTCCATTTTCCGCCAACACTAGATGCTCACGTTTGTCTTTAAAGCATAATTTTAACCCAATCATCTTGATAGTTGGCCGTGGCTGTGGGTTGCCACACACAGGTACATGCCAGACAATCTTAATGTTATTAATATTTCATTGATTTTACCTTCATGTTCCAGCTCCTAACTCACCAGGCCGATGTACTCAGGAAGGTTGTACGAAGTTGCTATAAACATCATGGTCAAGAAGACCGGCTGGATAAGCCAAAGAAGGACGTGAAAGATACTGTTATCAAAAACAACAACAGCAATGTAAGTTTAAATCGACCAGAAAGAATAATAAAGGCATCTAAATCTAATCGGATTTTACGATAAAGTATACTAGGCCGTAGATATTCATGTCTAGATCTGTTACTGTAATACAGTAGTATGAAGTAGTAAGGCTTTTGCAAAGCCTAGTTAATAACTGATGTTGGACCGTTTACTATTCAAGTTCTCCACCAGTGGTGAATATGGATTAATAATTGAAAACCATGGTCCCAAGGGTAATGGGAAGTATGACGATGTGAACTATATGCAGTATAGTTAAAACATAACATCCACTACCCCTGAAGGAGGGAGAAAAGCTCTTGAAACGTTGGGAAAATAAGAGGATAATTTCAACAATTCAAAAACGTCGTCTCTGAAGAATTCCAAACATCCAACCGGTCCCCTTAATACCAGTCTGTAGTGAAAACTCCCCATAGTTTAAAAGTTTATTAATTTACGTGACTGTTTAAAGTCTAAGGTTGCTCGTGGGCCTAACACGCCACCTCTTGCTCCATAGAAACCCTAGTAGTGACCCCCTGTTGGACCTTGCCCTGCCAACCTTCCACCTCCACTAGACTGAAGCCAACCACCACTCTAAGGTGGTTGGTATGTCCTCCAGCAATCAATATGTGAACTCCAGCTGTGCTCTAACGCACCATTACGTAACACATTCCTTCCTTTCCCTGGTTGAATGATGATGTAATTTTTCTTGAAATTTGGCCTAGCAGGGGATCACAGATGGTACTTTGCTACCACATAATTATATCATTAAAAAAAGTGTATTAGATAGGTAGTATTTTTGCATAGTTGTGCATGAAAATAATGTCCGTTGGGATAAAATGTAAAAGCTCATAAAAAAGACAATAAAGAATGTTTGAAATGAAATCTGCCGTGATGTAATCCTAGGCCACTGTCTATTGTGGAATGAGGTCACTTGAAGATACAGGGCGGTGATTAGTCAATCAAGATTAAAATCAGTTACTTCCCTGTTCACTTGAGTATGCGGGCCTGTGTTCTCTTCAGTATGCGGGCAGCACCCTATCATGGTTCAACGCTTTTGAATTTGTAGTGGCGTTGTAGCTTTCCTCCCCATTCATGACACTTATTCAATAACTTATCAAATGAAAATATAATAATGATCCTCTGTATATTGCCATACATATCCTATATTATTATTGTAATAACGTATCAACAGTATAGGCTCAGAGTTGAGAGAGTCCCTTCAAACCGAGGGAAAGCCTCTCGCTCAAAACCGCAAAATGCCATTATAACCCCATTACTGACATACCATTCTTATCTGATCTGTGAGGCTGTGAGCCTTGACTGTCAAGAGATTTCATGGCAGCTGAACTTAATTAGAATAGTCATTTTACCTCTCCATAATGGTTGGGGATCCTAGTTGATTTCATGATAAAATAATACAGTCCAAGAAATATGCTGACTCATTGCATTTTACTGTGACCTTGCTTACAGATGCCTGCCATCGGCTCCTGCCCTCCTGGGCCCGTGCCCACCTCTGGGCCTATTCAAGCCAAAGGTTGGAGAAATATATGCCCCGAACGAGCAGCTTTACCCGAAGCTGAAGCATCAGTATTCAATAAATTAGACGGTGAGTGTCCTTTTATATTTACTGGCGATACATATATGCTTATATTGACAGTGTTGATTCCCCTGACAAATATATGAGGATGTAAGGTTAGCTTTAATTCTTATTTAATGTTTGTTCCCTATATTTTATTATTACTTTAATCATACTGGCTGGTGTCCAAGTTTTATGTATATTTTGCAAATTATGTTAGCGTCTTGCCTCTTCATAATTATCTTCTTTTACTTCCACATTAACGATTTTACTCTAGAAGGTGACTAGCTTTGAATCTGATATTTGTAATTTATTAATTAGTGATAGAAGATTCGGGGATGAAAGTCTACGGTATTTCTACTGAAATCAGTAGTATTGAAACTCTTAATTATTGTCCAATTTCCTCTAAATTCCATCATTTCTTTCCCTAAAATTCAAATTCAAATTCTCAAATTTTAAAAAAAAAGTTTCAAAAATTTGATTCAACCAAGTCAGTGGTGCTCAGAGACCAAGAGGACGGGACCATGCTTGGCCGTCCTCTATGAATACTGACGCCACTTCAGTATCATCCATTTGGCAGCCTCAGAACTCTCAAGACGGAAATACGGATTAGGACTGCCATCTTGTGGCATTCACAAACACTAACAAACGAAGAGATCCCCCTATGGATGCTTTTCCATTTGGCAGAAATGTTTCAGTACTTTTGCCTTGATCCCACTTTCATCCCTGTAGATTTCATACTGATACTGATGTGTTCTCTTTTAGATCACATGCTGTTAAACTCCTTGATACTTATATCTGATACTTTTATCTTTTCAGCATCATCTGAGAAGCCTCTTATAGAAATCTACATGTGCTTCTACTGTGAGAGAGAGTTTGAAAGTCGAAACAAACTCCAGCAGCATCAAAACTTGTGTGCGAAGAACTCTGCCAAAGTGAGACGCAGACCCTTACCTGCCTTGAGACGGTTACGTCTTCCCTCCAACCGAGGATATAAGTGTCGCGAGATCCATCCGGACTCGCACCGACGCCAGGACGTCCGGAACTTTGTAGAGTCACTTGGTCTAGTACAAAAGTCTAAACTAGCTACCTTACAAAAACGCAGAACTAGGGAGGTAAAGGTGGATGAGATTGAGGTGGATGAGCGGCCTGTACCCAAAACGCCCACCACACCTCGCTCGAACAAATCTTTGATCTCGCAGTTGAGTCGAGATTTGAGTCCACCCCCTTCAGCTACCAAGCTTTTGTCGCCAAAAATCAAAGTAGATGACTCAGAAACATTGTGTGAGATAAAGGAGCAGAAGGAGGAAGCTAATGCTGACGATGCTGAAAGTGTGTGTAGCAATAAATCTGATACTCTAGAGTCTGAATTCAACCCTAGGCGCCTAACCAGTTTGCTTGCCATAGACTTGTGTTCCCCTCTTGGTCAGAGGGTGAAGAAGCATGTTGACAAACTGGACAACTCTGAGAACTCAGAGAAATCACCTTACGAGGAATTCTGTCACACTCCAGCCAAGAACAAAGGTTTAGATCGCTTGAGAAATAGACCCAACATGTTCCCTATTACGTTTAAGAAATCTAAGAGACTCTGCCCCAAACAGTGTCATTGGTACAAGTTTACCAAGAAGGACCAAAAGGAATTCTTGCGGATATGTGCTACAGGACTCAATAAGAGAGCCCGCTTGTTGAAGCGGGATTTAATACCTTGCAAGGTGGTTTTATCACACATGAAGGAGGCTGATATAGTGTACTGGACAACTCCCAAAAAGCGCTCAACCATTCTGGACATACAAAGTCAGCATGCCAGATTGTACCAACACCATCGGCCCATGTACAATGCGCAATTGTATGCTCAGCATGAGTTCATGCGCCTGGGGCAACGTGCACAGTTGCCGTTGAGACACTTCAACCCCCACCAAATGCTGTCTCAGCCCCAGTTGCACCAGCATCTGCAGCAGCAGCGTCCCTCCTACAAGGCGGTGCTGACCAGCAACCCTGTGCGGGGTCAGTACCCCCAGCAGCAGCAGCAGCGTCACCCTCCTGGTCTGTCCAATCTAAGTGTCTATCACTTGCCTTTGACAAACCCAGCTTCACAGAACCGCAACTTTGGCAAGACTCTCCAGCCTGGAGTTTTGTTTGGGCCAAAGTCACGGCGACAGGTTCTTGTCAACAACAGAATCCACCACCGACCCAATATTCTCTCCAAGGAGAACGGGGAGGCCTGGCGGAATGGTGTGCGCAATGCTAGCCGTCGGCTAAGTATGGACCTCCCCGGCAAGGGAGGGGAACTGACCGGAGACGCTCTGCGACAACTCCCTTCATCAGTTCCCAACAAACGCCCTGATGACGACGTTATCTCTATCAGTTCTTCTGAGGATGATTGTGTGCAGGTTCCCGCCTCCTCCTCCTCTTCTTCTTCCCGCCTTCCTCCTCCTCCCCACACGGTAGCGCCACCTGCCAAACGCCCTCTAGCAGAAGATAGCAACAACAACTCGTCAGCCAAGAAGCGCCAGCGCACGTCACCAGCGGGCACCACCAACTCGCAGATCATCCTCTTCCGCTGCCACCTGTGCCAGGCCGAGATCACATGTAGCCTCGGCCAGACAGACTTCATCCAGAAGCACTTCGCTGAGCAGCACAGTGTCAACAACATCCACCTATTGGAACACGTGGACAGCAACAACCAAAAGGTGGTCACTATAGTGGAGGATAACAGTCCAGCACAAGGCGGTAGGGGCCCTGCTTCTGCTCCTCCACCTCATGCCACTTCTGGCCCCAACTCCAAGCCTGTACCCAGGTCTGGTGTGAACAATGGGGCTGATGTAAATAGGAAGAATAGGCCACACCCGGCTCATAATAATAGTAACGCTCCCGGAGTACTCCGGCGAGGAGTTGGTAGGAGTGGGGACCAGGGCTCTCACCGCCCATTCGACAACAGAAACAGTGCTATGGACATCTCGGGGCCTCCTGAGATCATCGTTCTAGATTAATTTATGAATTAGGCTTAAATATTCTTTTTTTGAAAACATGTATATTTGTATATTCACTTGTACTCTTTGTATATGTATTGATTCCCTTGAAGATGTTCTATTCCTCTTTGTACGGTGGACTGGACACTGACGTGTAAGTGAGATCTAAGAGACGTGACACAAATATGGGGAGAAGGGTGTTGAAATATATACATGAACTGGAAAGTATTCTTACCACAGGCAAAACAAATAGGTAGTTCTAGATTGAGTGACCTTTTGAAAATGGCGAAGCAAATACATCTATTTTGCTCAGTTTAAATGTATTGTAAAAAGTGCTTTGCCTTAAATCAGACCGACGCCTGCATACATGGTAATACAATGATATTTTTAAGAAGGTGACATTCTTGTACATGTGTGATTCTAAATGGTGTTGACCAGGTCAAAAAGTGATACATAAATCATGCTAACAATTATATGAAATGCTACTTTTCTCTATTAATTCCATACCTGTAGGCCCCTGTTATAGCACACGCACATCGTTATGATTCTAGAAAGTGTGAACGAATTATTATATATCGCTGGAGTGGCATTTATGAATATCTGTCTCGGCCTGTTTTTCCACACCGGTATATTTTCTGCATATCACTCGGTATAATATTCAGAAGGAGAAATGTTCATGCACAATGATTTATATGCGATAAATATTTAGTATATCAGGACCCTAGATTAAGGTGCAGAGCGGGAGAGAGAAAGAGGTGTGTTAACTGAAATATGTAGCTTTTGTATGGGTCGGCACGATGTTAATGTGATAAAGACCATCATGGAGCTGTCGCCCTCTAACGTCGTAATTCTCCAAACTATGATGCAACTACATGATTTCTAATGCTGAATGTGTTCGAGAGACGGCAGCACCCGAATATATCCAGTTCCAAGGCAGTGCGCTCGATTAGGAGAGAGAGAGATATTCTATTGATGACCGATTTGGAATATTTGATAGTCTTCCTTTTGTGTATACTTCAGTTATCAGTCTTAGTTCTAACTTTGGGTAGATTTTACCACAAATTACCCCACAGATGTCAACTCGCCCGAATTACTTGGTTCCGTGACACTATTTTACTAGCTATGAATTGGAGTATCTATGACAAGATTTGTTTTATCATGATGAGTATTAAGTACAAAAGATGGCATGTTGTCATCCTTTGAGACTTCTTTGGATGCTATCCCTCGGTGTTTTAGGCCTTATATTCTTGTCGAAGACTCCCTTTTAGTGCTTCTTTGCCCCAATATGGCATTTCCCTCCCAAGATCATCGATTCAGTTACAGAACACTCTTGAGAAATTGGAAATCACGCCACAGTATAATCAATTCATTATAAAAGAAATAAAAAGATATGCTCTTAGTGTCTCATGTTTTACATAATTGGCTTTTTAAATTCTATTGATTTCTTTTTCTTGGGATGTCCATTTTCATCATGTATATAGTATAGTGGCGTATAGTCTAAACTGCGTAGATCTACTGTGGACGTTACCTGCTCGTGAGATTTCCTCTTAAAAACTCCTCTAAAGGGATTAGAAACCCACGTTATCCTTCAGCTTCTAATCCCTGACCCTTTCTGTTTAAGTAGCACGCATAGCTTGGCAAGTTGTTTCAACTATTGGGAAGGGGTCGGGGCGTCGGGGTTGCTACATATTTGAGTATGCGGGGCAGTATTTATGAGATGCATTCATACCCTAATGAGAGAATGTGTTGTAAAGTTAAAAACAGTTCAGAATAGCCTACTACCACAGGATCGGCCCGAATGGTGATGTTTGAGGCTATGTCTGATAATAATTCCTTTCACTAGGTAATTGAACTCTTTATTCGAATATAATTATATATCTTATATATTTGTAAGGAGAAACCCGTAGCCAAACAATTTGTCTTGAGATGTACGTGTATTGCTCACTTGTCTATCCACCAGTGCGCGTTGTATGCTGGATATTAAATACCACAAATAAAATGCAAATTCGCTTAATTTTGTAGAGGTGAATACGGGGGAAGAGTGTTGTATTGTTAAAAAATGAACCCCGATTTTGTTTAGCATTGGAGCAATTATTAAGAGAGGTTCTATGTTCAGGCTCGTTTGATCGTCGTTGTTTTTTCAGCTATTGGTTTTATTTCCAGATTGTTTTTTTACGAAGAACTTTTATTAAGGGATAAAATTGTGATATTATACCGGGAGCGATATATATATATATGGTGACTGGGACATACCTTTGATTATTAACCTGATCGGACAATAATTTCATTTCTTTTAAAATTAAGAATGTTTTATTTGTCTCGTTTCACCTTAATAGTGCTATGAGTGTTGGTTTCCAGTTATTTTGAGCATACCAAAGTAGGGCGAGGTTTGGCCGAAAATGCTGATACACTAGATGCAGTTTAATACTAAATGGCACATGGTTGGTCGATACGGAGTATTATATATGTAGCAAAGCTCAGAAGGTTCTCGGCTGGTTATGCAGATACTGTATACTTAAGCCCTGGTTGTTTTTTTAAACTCACAAGAAGACATTGTAAATGCTGGGAGCAATATGTGTTGTTATTGTGGTAAAATGAGGCATCTTCTTGGGTCATCTCATAATTGAGGGACGAGATCCGCAGAATGGACAACTTAGATATATTGATATAAACATTCTGTAATCCAAAGACTTTTGAATGATAAAATAAAACATCTTTTATTATACATTTCCATTTGTTGTTCTATGCTTGTTTAGTAAGTATTCCCCTTTTTGGAATATTTCGCTTAGCCTTTGGTGCATATAATCTGTCTAGAAATATTATGTACCTGATAGATAGGAGTAACTTCAAAGTTTTAACTGCGGTAAATTTAAACTTGAACCTACATGGGTTAATCGAAATACCTTTATGTGATGTGTTACAGAGAAATGAGTCATAAGTCGCAAAAACAAAGGATTTTGAGATATATTTTTAAAAATTAGATGATCAAGCGGATTCCAATGATAGTCAACATTAGGACATCTATTAAGTACTTCTATATAATCTTATGCTTAAAAAAGAAAGTTAAAATATTATTTTATGGCTAATCACTAGTTAGTAGTTAAATACACTCCTTAGGATAATCCCATGTGCATACGGTAGATATATTGAATACACAGGCTTGGGATTTGGAACTTATAATTATGCTATAGCAGCAGTAAATATCCAAGAGATGAACACATTCTGACCAAGGGTTCCTGTGAAAAAAAAAACATTTTGAAAAGGATCATTTTAGGGGGACTTGTGACTCATTTTCCTGTAACACATCACAATAGTATGTCGCGGAGAAATAGATGCTGTTATATGTTTACTCAATGGACTGATTTTACACGAATATTCCTCGCATTAATTTGCCATATTTAGTTCCTGGGAGTTAAATAACCCTTTCCATGATATATGAACTTGATTACATGTAATCAAAATTAGAAGAAAATGACCATTGGCCAGTCTGTAGACAGACTGGGCGTCATAGTATTTTAGAATGCATCGCGCTAGTAAGATTTCGAATCTTGATATGTGTTGGAACCTATGATCTAGATATATATCGTCTAGCTTCTTCTGTTGATATCAGTATAGTTCTACATGAATTTATTCATCGGAGATCTACCAATCTAGCACAAAACCGGGTGCCTACAGCTAGGGCCAGGGCCTAAATTCTTGAAGGCCTTGAAAACTGTACAGGCATCTAATTCAAATTTCAAGAGGCGCTGCCGAGGGAGTGAGAAGATTTTCCTCAGTTTGGAGGGACTTTCAACTCTGAGCCTAGACTGTATAGGACTTCCCACTTCACATGAAATATAGTTGGGAATTATAGACTTGATACATTTAACTCATGTTTCAAATCAAATGAAGGTATCAGATTTACTACCCATTGTCATTCATCACCATTTCCGAAGCTGTCCTTGGATTCTAAAGGGAAAATAAGATAAGATTGAGCCGCTGAGTGTTGGGAGTATATAGCTTTTAACCTTTGAACTTTCGTCTTCTGTTCCATTAAGTCTAGCATGATTTATACGAGGCGATTCACCTTCCTCTGTGAAAACCTGAGGGTAGCACCCTCCTGGGGACAGTTCATGTGTACATTGGTCGGGTCAGGTCGCCTAGAAATGTAGAATTGGGAGCTCTACACATTTAGTAAATTTAAGTGATGAAAAGCTGCCAAAGTAGGCAGAACAATGATACAATTTACTTTATCTGGTATTACTTCGATTCAAACTATGGTCGTTTATGTTGAACTATTTTGAACCTCATTGTTGTCTTAAATTTGGGTTATTTGAAAGGATTGGTGAGGGAGAATTGTACTTTTTTTAATACATATACTGAAGGACACACAATAAAACCAAGTTGAATCTTGTTTATTTATACTTCCAGTCCAGTCATGGTTGTGTCATGATTTCTCACTTGGTGAGAGACAAATAATGATAATGGAAGTTCCTCCTGTATCGACAATTAGATCCATTCGTGAGAATATGAAGTCATGACGAGGCTGACGACCTATTTCTGACCCTTTATAGCTAACCTAATGATATGTTTTGGACAACATATACTATAGCCATTCAAAGCAGCTGACAAAAAAGCACTGGGAAGGGCTTCAGGTTAACATTGATATACTGCAGAAAACTTAGCAGAAAAGAACAAAGTACCTCCTCTGGCTACAAGCTTGGACGAACTAAAGAAATAGGAGAGCAACAGACTTCATTTACATGCCTAGCCCCTGAAGCAAAGTAATCGGTCACAGTATAATAGATACATATATATGCACATACATTATAATGATGCATTGACAATATGGTAGTAGAACACAAGCAATACATGTGATGCCAAGTTGACATCAAGTCTATCCCACTGAACGTAAACAAACGTTTTTAGACAACCTTCAGTACCAGCTGCTACATATTTTAATGTTCTGGTTTTGTCTGTCAAAACATCTTTTTATTCTGCCATTTTTTTTTAATATTTTGAATAGAATAATTCTTGGCTGTGGTATATCCACCACATTGCCAATTTACCAGTTGAAAGTTAAACGATCATGGATCCCATGTTCAAACTAAAGGGTAGAATCCTGTGTTTTTTATCATAGTGTCCACTGCATCTTCTATAGAGCACCGTTGCTGTAATAGTAAGCGACAAAATCCCCAGGATTATAATAAGTGCAAGGTGGGCATCTAACCAGACCATTAGGGGTCCATCCCAGGTGTGCCATGTGCTTCCATGTGTGTGTACAAAATACTTGACATTGTGTTCGTGGACTGACAACACGGTAACTTGCTCCTTACACGGATAGTGCGCGTAGGCCCTCCACACCATGAAGGGGCCGGTGCTGAACATGATTGTCCAGTAGGGCAATACATACCACCCATTCACACTCTCCAGCTGAGAAATGATATAGAGCATAAAAGGGTGTTTGGGTTTTGATATCATCATGCTATTAGTGATTCCAGCAGGAGCAGTTGCCCCTAGGATGCTGTCAATGTTCTCGGGCATCCTCTGCAAGAGCGTGTCTATGGGTTTCCGACAGTCAATGTCTAAATCTATATAGACGCCCCCATAGTGGTGAAGGATGAAATAACGAGCAGCATCTACTCTCTGTATAGGGTAGGGATAACTGGAAAACGTTGTCAAGAACCAGGGATATTTGTCTCTAATGAATTGCTCCAGGTCGGCGTCAGTCCATAGAGTGAACTCATAGCCGGGGTTGAGTCGTCGACAATGCTCATAGTAAGCATGCCACTTATTAGGTATTTTAGAGTCCTTCCAAGTTTGATGCACATGTCTTGGGAAGTCCACATTTGGGGAGGTGGTTTTGATATAGTCACAGGTCACTGAGCTATTATCTGTAAAAATCCTACTGAATCTGTCGCCAGATTTTATCTGAGGGGAATGTTGTATGGATATTATTACAGATATGCAGACAGTAGCAGTAAGTACCAGGTATAGCAGCTGAAGAAAGCGGATCCTTTTGTTGAATACACCATCCATCGAAAATAGTCCCATGAAGAGTCATTCTAGAAATGTAAATAAAAATATTTTAAATCCCTTGTGTAATTTATAATTTGCTTTATTATGCATCCCTCTTGAGAGGTGCTATATAATAAGTGGGGTGCAATAAAAATATTCATATAGTATGCATACTATATGAACTACTCTGTCACCAAGTCGGCTACTTTTTTTCAGATTTACACATGATACATTTGTGATTACACATCAAGTTTATGCCCATATGATAAACATAGAATGGAACTTGCCTGCACTAATCGAAAATTTATTGGACTTGATTTGTCTGCATAAGCACTCCGCCTACGGCATCGCACTCTGCCTATGGCATCATGCTTATGCAGGCGAATCTCGTCCAATAAATTTTCGATTATTGCCGGCTTGTTCCATTCTCTCTATTTATTATATGCCCATGCTATATGAGAGGTGTAATGAAAATATTTTGATGGAATGCAATGAAAAGTTGGTTTGTGACAGATCTGCACTCTCAAACCAACTTATCATTGCATTCCATATAAAAATGTTACCGCCATCATAGAAGATAAATAGATACCTATACTTATATAATACAGTAAATGTCATTTATTACGAAATGGAGGTAATTAATCCTTTCAGTATGCCTAAGGTGGTTATAGCCCCAAGACATTTCAAGGAAGTGACTAAAATAGGTTATATGTACGCTGAAGGATATACAATTTATATGGGCAACAATTTTGATAGTCATTTGATCTACCCACGATGAAACCAAGGTTAGCCTAACTCTAGATTTGATTTGGCATTTTTCTTTCCTGGAGATCCTGGAGATCCTGGAGATCCTGGTAATTTGGTAAATCTATTATATATGAGACATAATGCTACATAGAGAATTATAAAAACAATAGTCGCCATATTGGTTATCCATTTTACCCGGTCCCTAAGAATTCTATTTAATGAAGAGATGACAATATATTATTTTAACAATAGCATCTACCTTATTATGTAATGATATGTTCAAGATAATTGCACAAGGATTAATTTGTCAAGAAACAAGAAGCAGTTGATAATTTATTATTCTATTAGCAGTGTGCAACATAACCCAGAGACCGACGCCCAGGTCTCCACAGAATTTTCGTCGGTCTCCGACATTAATATTTGTCAGGGCCCGACGGTCTCCAATGAAATATCAAAGTGATAAAATGTTCAATGTACTCTGGACCACGGGAACCCTGTCTATGACCCAGAATTATTTTGGTCTCTGTAAAATCTCTTCGGTCTCCACTGTTACATTTTGGCAGAGACCAATGGTCTCTCATCTCCAAATTCACTATGTTGCACACTGTTACTGTTTTAAAGTATTCACAACTCAATAAAATTAGTTCTATTGAAAAGTACATCAATAAGCAGCACCTCATATGAAAGGTCTTTTGATGCCGAATCATATGATATATGGTTTCCATGGTATTGCATGTTTTAGTTACCATGGCAGTTTCATTGCCATGGCAACCATTGTCATGGTGAAAATAGGCTTTTTAGTGAAAAATGGCAAAATAATGGTAAAATGAGTTAGATTGGATAAAAATTTTGTTCTGGTTTGAACTTTTAGAGGAGATAGCTTGGGGCAGGCGGGAGCATGCGCCTTTTAGTCACACAGGTGAATACAACCCCACTCATATGTGATACTCTGTTATTCTTGCTTTTATTCCATGATTCTTGTGTTATTACAACTTTATTTCATTTATTTCATCAAACTGTGTTGTCCGCATAACTCACTGAGTCTCGAACAGTCGTGACGTCACTGTACAAAGAAGTTTATATTGAACACCTTGTGAGTGGCAAGTATATCGATTATATTGTACGCTCACGGCCAAATCATGGAATAAAGAACATCGTCATATAATAATAATCATAATATAGGGGTCTTTACCGTCTTAATATCCAAATAGATTTATTGAGGCTCCACTAAATCTATGTGTTTAGGTTTTTAGGTTAGAAGCAGCTTTCTGGGTTAATCGAGTTTGTACCAAAGTGACTTTTGTGGGTGTAGGACGATGTCATGCGTAAATTTTGTCCCACATAATATGACATAAATTTACGATGGATTTCGAAAAATAGTCTTGTCTTTGAGATTATTAGATCAACCAACGGCTCTGTCAGGATGGCTATTTTTAATTATTTAAAAAATAAAAGAGTATCTATTATGTCTGTCTTTAGTTTATTACACTTAGTTCTAAACTCATAACATTTCGTGTTGTTCTCGTACACAACAGGTATTTATATTTATAATTATTTTAAAAAGACGCGCTTCGAATTATAAAGGATCGGCATGGGATTTGCTCATGCCTTGGTCTTGGAACCTTATAGGATATAGCCTAGACTAGTAAGTTATAGTAATCATAGGCCTACCAATCACCGAAATGTGGGTTCATATGTTTTCGAGTGAAACTAATCTAGAATCAATGACCAAATAGTCACAAACTCTTAAAATAACTACCGTATTTCCATCTATCGTAATGTCGAGGAAGAAATCTTTAAAGTAGGCTAATTATAAAGGAATTTAGATTGACCACCGAGTGTAATGTCACTATTGTCTTGACGGATGGTCAGGAAGGGAAGCAGTTGAAGAATTTGGATGACCATGCAGGGATGATTGATTATTGTGAAGGGTGATTAATAAAACATTGAGACATGCGAAACAATGAATGAATATACAGCGAAAGTTTGCTGTTTAAGTTTCATATCAGATTCAGTGTCCTTCATTTTAAAAAAAACTGAAAGAAAAGCCTTCAGTATCTAGGCCTATACGAAGATGTACTAATTTGGTTTTGGTCTAAAATATTACGTATATGCAAATTCCAAAGTAACGTTTTCATGGTGCAAATTTCACAGGGTTTAAATTGAATGATAGTATAAATTGTATACATGTAGTTAGTGCGCAAATTCTCAGACAAATAGAACCTTTATACTAGTGACACTGATAGTAACACCACCTGAGCGGTCACGTAGAAAATTCTCCGTAATAAATAAGTCACCGACTGTCTGTGTGCGATTCATTGTCCGTATCATAAAACCGTGAAAAACATGCATCTACACAATTTAGCACCAACACCGAAACTATTTAATTATCCCATATTGATTCGTTATCCTCACCTTCAGGGGTTAAAATCCCATGTGAAAAGGATTGTCCAATAGGTATCCCGAGTTTTGACCTAGCCTAGTGTTCTCGCTCAGATGGATAAATGCACCATGCTCCCGTCAGTGTTGAGTGATGACTAGAATCTACCGTGACGTATGTGTGACGTCATACACGAGCTATGTAGACGTTGGCAGGGCAGCACGTATGTCCATTGCCTGGGGCCACAGCTCGGCTATATACTGAAGAAGGTCGAACTGGTAGTCTGGTAGCCTATACTATAGTTTGTGAGGATGTACATACACAATATAGGAATGTGAATGGACACATGGTCAACGCGTGGGTTGTTTTATATATAAGGTGTAAATGGCCGATGCCGCAAGGACCTTCAGCTAAAAATAAGACAGAGTATCTGTCTCTAGCGTTATACCTCCTATACCGGCTCCTACCAACGATCCTGTGAAGTTGTTGCCTACCTTCAATTCATTCATTCGAATATTATCATTGTATAAAACTCACCTGTCATCACTTCATGCTTGATAATTTCTGGGAATAGGATTGTTGTTCATACTTTCTGAGTCTGGTCCAGTCCTAGCTGAGTGTGATTCCTCCAGGCTACGTGCTCAATACCACTTTGGCATTTGTTTTCATTTCATTTGTTTCAATTTAGGGGGCTATCATTATTTACCTCACGGGGGTATAAGTATTATAGGGGGGGGGGGGGGGGGTCCCAAAAACATGGCACCTTCTGATGGGGGGGGGGGGGGGGGGGCACAAAAACACACCAACATCAGGGTTGAAAAAATCCTTTCACTGGCCTGAAGTAGGCCTACCACAAATTCCACGAAATATCTTCTGCTACGGTACCGCAATGTTTATCTCAATGAATTCAGTGTTTCACATATCATTTCTATGGTGCAGAGGCACTTAACCGCAAACAGTTTACTCCACAAAACTGTTTAAAATTGGAGAAGGGTTGGAGCAGACATTGAAGAATTCATTAATATAGCCTAATAAAACAACCAATTTTCATTTTTCAAGGTGGGCTTGTGAGTTGTCGCGTGGGGATGAGAACAGTGCAAAAAGCCCTAATCCAAGGAGTTTGCAAAAAACTAATGATATCCCCTGTGGGTCGAGTTGAAGAAGTTTTAAAATTGACATCTTGATGTAACCATCATTCAGCCCCTGTTTAAATATTTGGCAATACAATCGATTTGTAAAAACCAAAACAAAACTTCAACATTTCTACCCGATCCAGATATACTTTGAAAACATGTAACATAGATATACTGTGAAACAAAAATCAAATCGACTCCTGTCTTCTCCCTCAACAAATGAAATGGGTCACTTCCCCTTTCAAAAGAGATTCTGGCTGGAAATTTCCATCTGGCATGTTTCACTGTCACTATTTTCTAAACTAAGACATCCAGATGTTTCAAGTGTTGGCAGCATTTGGTTCTTTCAATTTGATTTTTGTAGTCTTCCATGATTTTTCTAAACTTGAGCACTACATCAGGACTAAAGATGTCTTTTTTCGGAGGAAGTCCTTATGCTTCCTGTCCATCTTTGTGCGAAGGAGACCTTCTACATTATGATTCAGGCCATCGAGTTGAACCATGACTGCTGACTTGCCAGAAAAAACTATTTGTAAAACACTATTGCTTTCCCCGGTTTGGTTCTTTTGTTTAGTAACTCAATTTTCCTTATCTTATTTTAATCTTATAACTGGCTGACTTCCTTTTATTTTCCTTCTTGCTGTGACCTTTAGTAGGAGTAGGCTTTAGTGGATTGAACACTCTTAAAAGTGACATCTGCCAGTGCCACCTTTGATTCCTCTAGCTACCCTCAAAACATGCTGCATACTTTTCTTGTTCAATTAGAGTCTTCTCTAGTATGGTCATTTTCTCTCATGTATTTCTCAACTTTGTCATTACATATACATGTATGGTCATGTGTTGTCAAGTTCATGAGCCCAATATGGTGTTTCAAAGATGCTGGACCAGGTGATCTACCAGGGCATTATTACTTAAAAAAAATGGTAGAGCCCATGAATAACTATTATGAGTAACCATTGTGAGTTACTTAAGAGTTCCACTGTTTTAGCTGCAATAATTAGGTATGTAATTTCCTACCAATTATACACATGTCACTGTACTCTGCAAGAATGGATTGTATATCGTCATATTATTTTGTGTATCGATTAATAAACGTTTCTAATAATGAATCAGGGACAATTACAAAGACATCAGGTGAAAATCGTGGAAATATCATGGAATTTTACTTTAAGTTTCCTGTGTTAACCCTGATTAATGACCAATGCACAAAATTGGAGTTGCTGGAGGAATATTGATATTTGATTTTTGATTTGTAAATACTTTATGTGCCAAGTTATTACATTTATGGATGAGGATTGAACAATGGGTCGACATACTTCTGGATTAAGTTCCAGGTCTTCCAGCAGTTACCAAGAAAGGCGATAGTTGATCTAATCTAACAGAGGATAAAATACAGTAAACTAAAATAGAATATAGGCCTATATACTTAAGACTACAGGTTTTTATAGATATAATACATTTTTTATGAAAAAAAATAAGTTGAAATTTATGTCTTGGTAGAGTGTACTTTCTACCTGTATATAAGAGATCATAGGATATATGCTCAGTGTAAAACGCTTGAAGTCAATATTTAAAGTAATATGACAAAAACTTATATAGAATAGATTATCTACCTAATATATGACGTTCACACCTGTTAATAGTCGCCAGGATTCTAATAAACACCGGGGGCTCTAATAACCGCTGGGGTAAGAGGGGGTTTGACTTAATAGCCGCCCCCGGCTATTATTAGAGGTTATAAGGTATGTACTTATTTAAAATAAGTCCAACATAGTCACTTTCATTCAATAATATTCAATGGCAGCTACTTCTGTATTTGCATTTATGCAACACATATGTGGCATGCTTTCATCTGTTTTTTTTTTCACTTTGGGTGTGTGATTGGTGGGGCGGGGGGGGGGGGGAGGGGGGGGAGTCACAAAAATATGGGACTCTCTCGTCACAAAAACATGGATGTGGTGGGGGGGGGGGGGGACAAAAATTGATATGGTTGACTGCCAAAATTCTTATGCGCCCCCATGAGGTAAATAATGATAGCCCCCTTACTATCACTGTAAGTATTCACTTTCAGGGCATGACGAAAGATAGGGGTCATGTATACAAGTACCTTGGCAGATAGATACCTTGACACAGATATCTTACCTGAATAAAGAAATACGCGATGATATGCTGTTCTTGCTATAATGACTTAAAGTTGCCTTGACTTATTTCATATATACTGGCAGTGTGAAGAATTGAAAGCCAAAATGTCCGAAATTTGACCTGTTTTCACTGAAAAATGACCTTTTACTGGGCGAAATCTGGGATTGTAAGGATTGTTAAACATGACACTTTTTAGAATCACATAGAAGCCCATATTTTTCACTAAAACAGTATTTTTCACTGGCTCACTCAAGGGCATAAGCCTTTGCTGTGTTGTCAAAATTCTTTTCTTAGAAATACAATATGGAGTCAATCTAATTCAAAATTTTAATTAATTTTCTTCTTTTAATGAAAGTTCGATATATATGCAGGCATGATGGTCTTTTATTCTTGAAAGAAATACCAAGGAAATGCCTATGGTACAATTAAAATATGACCATTTGGAGGAAAATATTCCATTTTAAGGTTCTAAATTCAAATTCAATTATACAAAAATCATAATCACTTGAAACTTAGACAAAATTCTAGCTCTTAGTATCTATCTTAAGTCTTATGAACAAAGAAAACATGTTAAGTTTTAAGGATTTCTTTTAAAAAGTGGGTAATAAAGCAAAGTCCCTAACTTTTTTATAGGTATTACTTAAATTGCCTCATTCCACTTGAAGCAGCCAAACACCATGCACACACATGAATTGTTATAATGTTTTTCTCTAGTCTAGGTCCTACTACTATGTACTTTTTATTATTTTCCCTTCAGTCCAGGCTAGTAATAAGGATAATGGTTTGCCTTCTTTCCCTTTAAGTTAGGAATGTCACATTATTGCCCTCAGGGAAAATCTGTCACAGGCACAGCCAACCAACAATGTAGCATCTTTGGGCCTACTAGACACTGCACGACCACCACTTTTTTTTTTAAAAAGCCGCCTTCGGCTATTCTTTACCCCCTAATCAGTCGTACCCGTTAACATGGTTGGGCGCAATCGATGGGGAAACGAGAATTACTGCTGTCTTTGCCAACACGATCGTCCTCCCCCGCATATTCTATCTACAATGATGACAATCTAAAGACGTTTTCCTTGCAATTTTGGCTGGAATCGATACATCAATACTGTATATAAAGATGGTAGGGTCAGGTATAGCTCGAAACATAGCCAAGGGAAGATTCGAATCGACGGCCATTGCCGCTAAATATAAACAAAGCGCTGAAATATGGTGTCTCCCAATACCGCCGCTAGCGCCCCTGCATGCATACACATGCCTCATTGAGGCATTAAAGGGCAGGTGGCGTTGACATACACAGCACGTTGTGGTGTGTACCTCAACAGTATTTAACACTAAATCAAATGGATATTGTAGGTAGGAGGGATAGAGACGGGGGGGGGATGATCCTTTATTTTTAAATAGAAAAACAATCTAAAAGCGTTCAGATCTGGTGAAATATAACCAATAAATATAACCAATTTACTTCCTACAAATAAATACCTTGTGCGGTTACTTTCTGGACTGCTCAATAATGTGTTAACTAGTATTTTTGTCATGGATGGTAATAAATACACGCTTAAAAAACTACTCAATTAGTTAAATATGATAAGTTATAACCAGAGCCATTGCATTAGCTAATGTTCCATTGATTTTGAGCTCATTTAATAAAGGTATTTTATTAAGTTTTTTTGTTACAACAACACCAGTTACACTCTCACTTACAGTGTTTTTCGTTGTGTGCTTCAATTAGATGAATTAACTAAAATGATTACACATATAAAAAATTTGTTGATATGATATTTCTGACTTTGGATATAAAATATATTAAATTTAGACAAATAGAATTTCATAATTTGATAGATGATGATGAAATGTGGAGAAGTTGGTTGATACATCCAAGACAAGAACTATGTTTAGTGTAAAGTAAATATAATTAGCTTAAATTCAGTATATATGCGATCATCAATCAGTTGTAGCCTATAATATTTCTACAATATATCTCATGTACCGTCTCAGACATAGCATAGCCAATGAATTAATTTCTTGGCAAATAAATCTGTTCCGATAATTAAGGGTTAGGGTACTCAAAGGGTTTAATGAGTTTCTTACAGTTTATACAGCTTTTGCAATTGCTTTGGACAATATTTTCTGGGTGTGGTTTTTAGAGTAAGTCATTGTTGATCAGTGATCCTATATACTTGTGCATTTTCTATAGCTTCTCATTCCAAACTTGTGGGGTTTTTTTTATCGTTTTTAAGGAAGCATATCCATCATCTTCTTGAAATCTAAGAGGTTGTCATTTGTTTTTGATTTAATACATGATAGATAAAGTGAAATATTTTATGATCAATAGAAAGTTAGATGATATTTTCATGCATTTGACTGGTGCAATGAATTTATTGAGAAGTTGTTATCATGATGCTATTCATTACATTTTTTGAGCTAGTGCACCAGACTGTGGATGATTTATCATAGTATGAATAGGAAGACTAAAGAATTCAATATGATTATTAATACTAATATGTAGAGGGACTTCCGGTTTGGTTTGAGAGGGAAAAGTCGTACAACGGGCTCCGGCCACTTTAACCCCTTTTCTTTTCAGCCAAGACAGGATTATCGTAAATTAGTATCATCCAGGAGGATCATAAAGTGTCCTGGATTACGAAGAGAACATTCTTGTAAACAGTCGTGCTGACATTTTCAAAGAGTTTACGATTGAAAGTGAGAGCGCCCACACGAGGAGAGTACCGAGCGTGGGTAGCCATTTTGCCTCCAGGGTCTCACCGGAGCGAGTGTAGTGAAGCGAATACTGTGCAGGACAAGCATCTACAAGTGATATCTGTAGGATTATAGAACAGTGGAGAGACTATATATAGCAGAGGACGTCTTCTGTGAACATATTAAGTAAACGAAGGACAGGAGAGCAGTAAGGATTATACTAAACTATAATTGCCGCGGGACATGCGCAGTAGCGGTAACGGCTCCTGGGTCTACCACGCTAGCCAGTGCTAATCTAGACAAGTGAGGATATAGGTCAAATCTAAGCAGCGCGGTTGTGTTTACATATCAACTGACACTGAACTACACCGACGAATAGTGCTAGTGGTGTGTACGCACAAGGAAGGATATAAGCAAAAGGTCACTGGAGCGTCGCAAACTGGACAAATATAATTAGTAAGTGACTGATTAGGGTGATGTTTCAATCCAGTAAGGGATCTAGTAAGGTCAAATCAAGTGAGAGTGGGTCTGAAGATAGCAGCGATAGGCCCAGTAAAAAAGCCAAGACAGAGGTTGAAGATTTGACCATGGCTACCAATAGCAATGAAATTGAGATGACCGATGAGGACAAGAATATTGATGATAATGCCACCGCTAGCTGTGGATTCATGAAGAGACTTGAAGAAAGACTCAATGGCAAGTTTCGTGAATGTAAGGGAATGTCTGCGGACATTCAAGCCCATGGTGTCCGGCTGGACACTATAGAGACTAAATTCACGGTGAAAGATGCGGAGGACAAGAAAAGAGATATAGAGATACAGCAGATGAAGAAGAAATTAGCCCAGCAAGATGATATTATAAAGCGCCTCAATAACACAACTGTGTCCAAGGGAGATGAAGCCTTCCTGAAAATTGCGGAGGAGGCAAAGAATGTGGAGGAAGCTAGGCTACTGAAGGTGAAAGAAAGCCTAAAGAACTGTTTGATCTTTGAGGGTATTCCAGCACAAAGTGACCCAGAGGATGATAAAGTATTTATGGAAAAATCTGTAAAACACATCTTCAAGGAGGCTTTCCATCAGGAAATCCCTGAGGGTATGAGAGGATTTAGAGTGGGCAAAGGTGTAAAGCTCAGGTTTAAATCTGTCGAACAAGCAGAAGAAGTGTGGGGCAAAAGGCTCAGCCTAAAAAACTTTGATTTTACGTCTATTGGAGACAAGGTGTATGTCAAGAGAGACCTCCCCAAAACACTAAGGGAGCGTGTGTCGAAGGCGGAATTTATAGTGAGGAAAGCTCGTTACTCTCAGTTGTATGGTGACGTGTACCAAAATGATGGCAACGTATACATTGATGGGACGGTCTACCCACACGACCGACTGAGTACTCTACCTGATCACTTAAACCCTGCGTCGTTGGCTAGAGAAGAGAATTCAGAGGCATTTGCATTTTTCGGCGGTGACTCTCCTTTCTCCAACCACCACATGGTGGACTTTACGGTGAATGGGCAGCTTTATTCTTCAATGGAGCAATACCTGACGCACTCATGTCTACGAGCATTAGGTGAATACTCAAGGGCGAATTCCATTCTCTCCATGAGAAACCCTATGGCCTTGAAAGGCATATTAAATGAAGCCAAGAAGGAAGACTCCAAATTATATCAGGAATGGTTTAAGAGAATTCCAGATATCGTGTATGAGGGTCTTAAGGCCAAGGCGGAAGGCAACGATTATGTGGCGCAGAGTGTCATCAGCACAGGAACCAAGCACCTAGCAGAGGCGTCCCCACGAGATGAAATCTGGGGCATAGGTATGGGTTTGAGAAACCCAAATGTGCTAAAGAAAGAGCTGTGGCCCAAGGAAGGTAATCTCCTCGGAAAGCAATGGGAGAGAGTCAGGGCAGTGTTGATCAAGAGGGCAGCTCAAGGCGGGAAGACTTGGTGAACGCACCATGTCTGGAGTATGTATAGCCGAACTTCCGTCCCGGAACCAATATGGCGGACAACGTCAATAGTGGGGAAGGTGCGGTCTTGATCGATAGGAACAGTACAGCGGACGAGGCCGTTCCCAGCGGTGAAACTGGGTTTTTTAGGACTGGTTTAAATGAGGAAAAGAAGGTATTAAATCTTGTATCATTTAATGTTAATGGACTGGCTGATATCGTTAGGCGCAAGGCCATTTTTAGTGAGTTACACGAACTGAAAGACTCGGTCATCGCTATACAAGAGGCGCACTGTACACCTGAGACCGAAAGGATCTGGGCCAGCCAGTGGAGGGGGAAAATATTCCTTAGCCACGGCAGGTCCAATTCTAACGGAGTTGCCTTACTGTTATCTATTGACTTGGACGCTAAAATTATCTCCAAAGGTAAAGACACAGAAGGAAGGGTTGTGTATGTTATTTTTGAATTATATAATGTGAAATATTGTTGTATGTCAGTATATATGCCAAACTCATGCAGTGGGCAAACCCAACTAGACAAAATTGATGAGGTGAAAAAAATTGTTTCCAAACTGGAGTATGACTCATTGTGTATTATGGGGGACTTTAACATCGATATGTGTAAGAATCCAACCGAAAAGAACACGTTGGCCCTCCAGACGTTTGTGGGGGAACTGGGGATCAATGATTCGTTGTTCTGTATGGGTAAAAGGGAAGACACCTGGGATAGAAAAGAACAGAAGTCCAGGCTGGACTATATATTTGTAGATGACGCTCTATTGGGGAGGGGGGTGGAAGCGGGGACAGTTATCTGTCCTCTCTCCGATCACAAGAGAATATGGTTCAAGATTGGAACAGACGAAACAAGAAGGGGGAGGGGGCACTGGAAGTTTAATTGTAAGCTGATTGATGATGAAGATTATTGTGAGGGGGTGGGGAGAATAGCTGAGGAGGTGGAGGGAATGGATAGGGATATGTGTGATGTTTTAAGATGGGAATATTTCAAAACAAGATGTAGAAGCTTCACAATTAAATTCTGTAGAAATAGAGCTAAAGCTGCGAGAAGAGGCCAAGAGAGGCTGAGAGAAAGATTAAGATGTCTGAGTGAAGAGGAACAACTGAGTAATAGCCAAATAAATGAAAAGAAGAACATCACTGCCGAAATGAGAGAGTTCGAACTCGAAAAGGCAGAGGGTGCCCTGCTCAGATCTAGGGCTAACTGGATGGTAGAGGGGGAGAAATGCTCCAAATACTTTTTAAACCTCGAGAAGAACAGAGCTAAAAGTAAATGTATATCAGGGCTAATAGTCGACGGTAATATCACCAACGACTCAGGTGAGATCCTCAATGAGGGAAAAAATTTCTACAAGGAGTTATATAGTGAAAGGGAAATTTCTACAGAAGCTGCAGACATGTTTCTTTCCCAGGACTCCAAGAAAGTTTACCTATCTCTGAGAGGGAAGTGGGCGGGGTCGTTAAAGGGTTGAAAAATGGTAAGTCGCCGGGGTGTGACGGTTACACGGCGGAATTTTATAAATATTTCTGGGCCCAAATCAAAACTATGTTCATGTGGATGGTATGCGCGGTCGAAAAAAATGAGTCTATGTCTTGGGAACAATGTAAGGGATTAATATCAGTCATTCCGAAGAAAGGTACTGACTTACGCTATATTAAGGGGTGGAGGCCCATAACCCTCCTAAACGTTGACTATAAGATTGTATCGAAGGTTATCGCTGATAGACTGTACAGAGTTCTTGGAGATATTGTCGACGAAGACCAAACAGGTTTTATGAAGGGTAGATATATAGGCGAAAGCATAAGAAGAGTACATGATATTATTGATTTTTTGCATGCTGAACAAGAAAGTGGCATGATAATCGCTATAGACTTCAGAAAAGCGTACGATACCGTCAGCTGGCAATTCCTGATGCAATGCTTGAGCCACTTTGGGTTTCCAGAATACATAATTCGTTGGGTCAAAACTCTATTGAAAGGCTCCAAAGCCGCGTTCGGTAACAATGGATATGCATCCGAATGGTTTGATTTAGAAAGAGGGGTCAAGCAGGGGGACCCTATCTCTCCTGCCCTGTTTAATATTGTAGTGGAGACCCTGGGCAATTATATTAGAAACGACCCAAATATCAGGGGTGTTATGACAGGGGTAACCGAGCACAAGATTGTGCAATACGCAGACGACACCACTTTCATATTAAAAGATACCGGGTCCTTGCAAAGAGTTTTTGAAATTATGTCTTCATTCGGGGAGGCCTCGGGGCTATGCATAAATATAGAGAAGACAGTAGGACTCTGCCTGGGTGAATTTGATGAAGAAATATTGGGTCAGGCACCTGTCCAATTTCAGGATTATCTGAAGATCCTTGGGGCTTGTCTGGTTCATCCGGATGCAGACCTTAAGGAGGCTGACTTGAACTTTAATGATGCCATACTGAAGATGCGGGGTGTCGTGGGGGCCTGGGCCCCCAGACAACTTTCGTTGAAGGGTAAAGCTGTAGTTAACAACTCTCTTATTCTGCCAATAATACAGCATACACTGGCAGTTACGGCTACAAATCCAGCATTCATCAAAGAAGTGGAGAAGGTGACAAAGACAATGTTGTGGGGGTCCAGAAAATGTAAAATCAAAATGGCATACACCAAGCAAGATATAGGGGAGGGGGGGCTTGGGGTGCGTAGCATCCACGAAGTGGTTAAAGCTAACAGAATAGCATGGACAAAGAGAGCCCTTCTAAGGCCCGGGGCTAAATGGGTCAAAACCTTGGAATGTTTTCATGGAAGGTGTGTCGAAGACATATTTCTATGCCGCAGTAAACCTAAGAAGCAGTTAAATGAATTCTATGGTGAGATCTTAAAGGTGTGGAACGAAGTGTACTACAACAAGTGTCCTATGACGAGGGAAGATATGTGTAGAGAAAGACTCAATTACAATCGGTTTGTACTGTCTGGTGGTAAAATGATTGAAAGCATGAGGTGGAGGAAGGCTGGTATATCTAAGGTGGGCGACCTGGTGGGTGAGGACGGAATTCTATTATCAACTGAACAGTTCAGGTCTAAGTACGGAATTAATATTAGCTATCTGGAAAGAATTCAAATCACTCTTGCCGTCCCTAACATCTGGTGGTGCATCTTGGAAGACGAAGCTGACTCTACTAAGGTTGACTACTGTGTTGCTAACTTCGAAATAGATGGAAAGATCATAAATGTATACAAAGCAAGCGTTAAAGAAACATATAGCGCGTTTGTCTTAGAGGGCAGACCAGATATCATAGAAAAAATGAGTAAGTGGAGTACTATCCTCGGGGTCGAAGACACAATGTCATCTATCGAGGAAATCCGGTGTAGGTTTAAAACCCCATTCAGAGTATGCACCGAACCCAGATTGCAGTCATTACAGTACAGAATCCTGCACAGAAATATTTGTTGCAACAAGGTCCTGAAGGACATTAATGTAAAACTGTATCCTGATTGTTCATATTGTGAAGATGAGGATGATATTGTCCATTTTTTCTACTTTTGTGAAAGAGTAATGTCGTTCTGGAATGAGATCAAAAGGTGGTTCAATGATAGTCACTCACTTGTCCACGCATCCTCAGAGATCGTCACCCCCACTCATGTCCTTCTGGGAGTGAGGGGAGGGGGAAAAGAGAGAGATTTTGTCAACTGGACGTTTATATTGGCGAAGAACTATATACACAGGCAGAGGTTATTTCATGAAAATGATATTGTTTTTATTGTCTTTCTGAAGGAATTGTGTAAGCGATTTCGTGCGATCCAATATGGGGATAAGATACTAGACAGGGTGAGGGGCAAAGGGACCAAGTGGAAACACTATGTTCAGGAGGCCAGAGCCCTATATTTATGATATATCTTGTCTGTACTTATATGCTTATGGAATGGCTTCGTGTTATGTAACGCTGGTATTTAGATTTCTGGGATAAATATTCTTCTTGACTTTAGCAAGATCAAATGTTAAGATTACTCTTTTTTAACTGACGTTGATATGCTTGTGTGATTGTACTGATGACCGTGAAATGTTTGTTGGCTGTTGATAGCAAGTGGATATCCTTTACCCGGCTACTGCTGGGGTTCGACGTGTTGCTTGAGTATTAATATGACCGAAAATCAGACAGAAGATGAACGTAAAACACTTTATTGTTGTACTGATGCCTCTTTTATTGTGGACTGGTTTTGTGAGTAATATATGTACTGACTATGAATCGAGAGTCAGGGACCGCAAAATTGTAAAGGGAGCAGACCCTGCGCGGATGAGTAAGAAGAAAATTTGAAAACACAAAAAAATATAAAATATAAGGTAATTTGATGCTTGATCTTTAGTTGTGTAGAAGCCTAGAGGGCAGGATATCATGAATAAAACCTTTTAAAAACAAAAAAAATACTAATATGTAGATACTATTACATATTTCATTACACTTAGCTTTGGTTCTTATTAACTAACTATAAGGAGAGCCAGTGGTCGGGAGGAGGTACCCTTCAACCCCCTACTTCTTTGGGATACAAACAAAACTAATAAATAGACAGAACTAACATAACGTTAACAACGGCCTCCGCAGTTTCAATGCTTAGCAGACGGCATGATGTCATGGCATGACGTGTCCCTATGACAATGCTGGCCTACTTTCAGAATAAACAATGAAAATGCTGAAGGATAAACTGGGTCATCCGTTTCTTCCCTAGGGAGGAATGAAACATATTTCTTCCCGCTCGCATATAACTAGTTTGTATCACCAACTCGGCCTATCCCGAGTTGGTTGTCAGAAACCGTCCTCAGAGAGGGTGATCAGTTAAATGGCGTGTGTTTACAAACTATATGCAAGGCACATTAATAAGGTTATTCACCTTTTGAGATCTTGTTGGTACACTCCTTCATGAGTGATTTGGGCCTTGTCCATGTGATAGAAATATTGTTTTGAGCTACTTAAATGTTTGAATCGATGTGGAGGGCCTACATAAATGGCGCCCATGTTTGACTTGAAATCATGTGATAGAAAGTGGGAATCGGGGAGCATTTAATGAGCTTCCCTGAGCTTTCCTCACAGATATTCAAGATGGTAACTACATTTGAGCGGGAACAATGAGAGCTTGTACTTTAATGACTGCTCCCTTTGAAACAGGAAGTGCCAAGAGTAGTCCAATGATTTTAAAATGGAGGCCTGGTTTTCGATTCAACTAGATTATTACTGAACACCCTATGTATTTGTGGATTACAATGCAATATAAAGTATCCTAGGGGTGAGTTTTTACATCAGTGATTAAGTTGAATCAACTTTTAGAGAGTGTTTATTTGAGTATGTGAAGAATCAGACTCTCATTACCAACGATCTCCTTTAACACTAGAATAGATACCTAGCTGAGCTCTCCACTTCTGGGAGTGACCCAGAGGTGGATATTCAACCTAGCATATAACAAGCCTATACTAAGTATATATGGGCACTCTGTTCCAGAGGTGAAATAATGATACATGATATATCCTCATTTTTGAGCATATGTTATTAATGAGGCTGTGTCTATGTGCCTGATGAGCTATACTAAGCGAAACCATGTTGTGCCAAATAATACTGCTTTCAGTATTAGAAGGAGTACATTGTGTATAACTTATACTACTTTCTTTTTTTGAAAAATAGTAGAAATTACTCATATAAAATTACTCATTGGTAGTTGTCTAATCAATAATTAACAATAACCAATATATACTGGTTGGAGAGTACCTCCAAGTCACTAGGGCACCACTTTATGATCTCATCGAGACTATCACTAAGGGAACAGTAGGTATTGGATACTCACTACTGGAAAACATTCTGTAACGTCTCAGTAGCATGGTAGCACTCAGAGGTGGAGGATCGGCTTAGCATTGTTTGATTATTGAATTCAATAGGCAGGAGGAATTAAGTGGGAATGAGAAGCGGAAGAGTAAAAGGGAGTCATGATGGAAGTGGATGGAGATGATTTAATGAGATCTGTTTTATATGCATTGGATATTCTTTTGTCTCCGGTAGTATTGTGAATTGCGGTAATGGTTTAAACTTAGATACTTAGAAAGGTATTAGGAGATAGTTAACTCCGTCACTTTTGATGAAAATATAAACAAAATGGAAAATATTGGAATAATGAGAATTGGAACATTTATGTGTTGTTTGGTATTTGATTGGATAGAATGGATAATATCTTCACAATACTACTGTGAATCTTTCTGTAAACTACAAACATATTTCTAAATGACATATAGTCAAAATAGAGATCTTAGCCACTTTAATATATATAAAAAACAACAAAGGCCCAAACAAAGAGCCTTGTGGTACACCATAGATTGTTCTTCTTTGGGTAAATGATGCACCATTCACTACTGTTTCTTGCATTCTTTGAGCTATGTAATTTTGAAGTAGTTTCAACACTTGGGAATTAATATCCATATTATAAAATTTTTTAAGAAGTATCTTGTGATTGACAGGATCAAAATCCTTTGACAGCTTTTCTAAAACCACCTTGCTCTGGGTTTAGTTGTTGATTTTCTTCAAGGTGTGTTGAAATAGGATCCACCAGGAAGACCTCCCTAGGGAGAGGCTGGCATCCTATTCTGAAAATTGATGTAACTGTTTTGACTCAGAATAAAAATACAATATATATATATAAATAGATTGATCAATAACCCTATATATAGCATACATTTTGTCCACTACCGCTATCCGTTTAAAATATATCCCATTTGCCGGTTACGTTTATTAGCGTAAACGTGACTTCCGGGAATGGTATGGAACCGGTACAGAACGGAATAAGGGATCGGAAAGGTCACGCGATATTGCCGATAATGAAGGGCCAACTTTTATATTTAAAAGTACAAGTTTTGTACACCGTATAATATATAAGTCCTCCCATAAAAAGGCTTCGTAATTAACACAAGTTTCATTTGAGACGATAATAAGGTCGCAACTTACATGGGATAACAACAAAAGTTAGGCCATAAGTAGGGGTCGTTTATATATATGGGGAGTGGACACTGATTGATAGGGCGACGTAAGGAATTTCGGATGTGGGCTTTCCACCCTCATAGAGGGCGGGTCGGTCGCGCCTCGTCCAGATTCCCACCAAAGTTGAAAATCCTTTGTCCAGTGATTGATCAATGTTGGTCACTGTTGCTATATCTGTCTTGCCCTTGGAGTGTTTTCAAACCTCTGGTGGGTTGGGCTAGACGAGATGTGACCAACCCGCCCTCTGTGGGCGGATAAGCCCCTCTCTAAAATTAGTGACGTCACCCAACCCATCAGCGTCCACTCCCCATATAGACACGACCCATACTTATGGCCTTCTTTTTAACGTTTTCCCTGTAAGTGGCGACCTCTAATTCGTCTGAGAGAAACTTGACTTAGTTAGCTACCCTTTTGTCTGGAAAAAGTACTGTGTTCATGGTCCAGAAATGCTGTTTTCAAAACATTCATGCACCCTCTATCTGTTGTCACTCACTCCTGCCATGTTTACATAGCTTCAACCACCCAACAGCTATACCCTTACTATAGCCACTGCCACCCTTACATAACACCCACATAACACCCAGCTAGCTTGTTGACATGTAGGCTATTTATAGGGTGGGTGTTGTAGCCTACCCAACACGTTGGTGTTGTGTAGGCTACATTATTTGATACTATATCAAATGGATATTGTAGGTAGGAGGGGTAGAGACAGGGTGGGTGGGTGGGACGATCTTTTATTTTTAAATATAAAAACAATCTAAAAGTGTTCAGATCTGGTGAAATATAACCAATTTACTTCCCACAAATAAATGTCTTGCTGCGGTAATTTTCTGGACTTGCAAATGTCTCCATCCTTTAGGGTATAGTGTTTTTGAGTGGGGGAGGGAAAGTATAGATGGGGTTTTAAATAGAGATAAGGTTAAGGGATAAGAAAGGGGGATGGAGGGGGGGAGCAAGATTTTTGTTCTTGCTTAGTGAGAGTAACTTGTGTTTCCTCTCAGGAAATAGATATATTTATTCAAATGGTTTTGGCTGTTGGGCCTCATCAGGTACTTTTATTTAGGTGTGTGCTCTTTTCCCTTGTTCCTCCCTTGATTTGGGGTAGGGCAGTCAGTAATTTGTATGCTACATTTTATTTATATATTTTTTTTAATACATATTTGATTTGTTTTTTATTTTAAATTTTTTTGAGGGCCAGACAATTTTATTGTTGGCCTCGGACATTCAAAAAATAGTACAGGTCTCAGTGAGAGTCAGACCCCTTTATTCTATAAGGAATTTCAAAATCTCAATCCTTAGGTGGTATTACCCATTTTTGGGAGACAAAAGTTTTTTATGTGGCTTTAATTTGAGAGGGTGTACTGACACATTTAAATTCAGAATCGTTTACATTCATTCCATAAGGTTGGTATGTTTGTAGTCTGTATATCCAGTTGTGTTCTATTAGGATTCTTAGTTCCTTAGCCCTTTTGCTTTCTGGACTCTCCCGCGACTACCGCTTTTGAAAAAAGCCCGCCATCGGCTATTCACAAAAATTAGAGCAGTCGTACCAGTTATCATGGTCCTACGCACATAGTAGAAGAAAAGGGAATTGCTGCTGTCTCTGCCCACGAAATAAATGCTCCTTCAGCTTTATTTCCGGCCTCAGTACTACTGTATTTTCTTAATCAACGTAATTAGCCAGGGATTCCTGGAACAATATTGTCCATAAAAGAAGATATAAGCAGATTTAGCCACCAGAAAGATGCATAGAACGTTTGAATGTAGCACCATTCCCGCTCCATGCTACTCATAGGCCTGTGCACTGCTGCCCGCGCTCGCCACCCATGCTTGTACAACTCCCATACATACAACCAGCGCAGCCTCAGCAGAGGTGTGACCAACAAGTGTAATTAGACACTAAAACAAAAGATGAACAGCGCTAAGGGTGTGGGGTGGGGGGAACGGGACTGCTGGGATTCAGCTAAATATAAAAACAATAATAGGCATACAGATCTTGAGAAATATAACCAAACTACTAAAATAAATACTTCTTTCAAGCGGTTACTTTCTAGATGTTTGTATACAATATCTATTATTTTGAAAAAAAAAAATCCTCCCCAAAATTGGTAATACCACCCAGGGATTGAGATTTTGAAATTCATAGACAAAATAGACTTAGTGCATTATAGGGGGGGGGGGGGGGGTTAACGCCCGCGGGCGTAGCAATTTTGTAAGGGTGTGTTGACACCCACATAATTGTGTAGCCCAAGGGAGATATTCTTCTGACCAAAAGTGCAGACCCTCCTAATAATAGTCAACACCAAGAGTTCTAAGAAAGTGGTCATTGGAATGATTAATAAAGAATATATATTTGGACCTTATACCTAGAAACCATGATATCTACATCTGTGATCAGAACCATCCAATGTCATGCCTAAATAAAAAAAATACAATCGGCTCCCATTAAATTTTTGGCTTAATTTCACACACAGGAATTGGCACAACTTTGTTGGTTGCCCACTGGGCTTTTGCTTTGCTCAGCAGCTGTTTTTAAATTCTGAAGCGGCACTGTTTAGCATGGAAAACATGTGGTCAATAGCTAAGCAAGGTACATTTGAAGTAAGGATATCCTATGATCATAAGAATTTTAGAATGAGAAGAGTAATGTTTGGCAGCTAGAACTTTGATTGTCTAATACTATAAACGTATTAATGTTTGCGCAGTATTTATTTTCGCGTACCCATCTTTCTGTGCGAAAATAAATCCTGCACAAAAGGAATAATTAATGCATAAACAAGGTGTGGGACTACCTTGCTGCACAAATTTTAATCGAGCAAAAGTAAACAATGGGTTAAATGTCAAGATTTATGTAGATTTTAGGCAATAAATATTGCGGAAATGTCGGTGATGTCCATGATGAATATTATGGTAATTACTTAGAAGCTTAAAATGTTAAAAATTAACTAGAACTTGTATAAATATAATTATGTAAATTTTTGAACTTGTGTAACGAGATTATTAGGTTCGCCTGAAAATGTTTTCGCAATAAAATTTATTTAAAAAAAATATATATAAATATATTTTATGATATGGAATTAATATCTATCATATATGAATAGTAGTTCAAAATTGGACAAAATCAATTCGTTCCTAGACTTATGGATGCTTTACCACGTGCCTGGATGAGCGGAGGCTGTCTCAAAGAATGTGTACAAAGAAATGTCCATAATAAATAATTAATGAATACCAAACGTTCAATTATATCAAAATAGTTTAATTCCTGTATAATATGCATCAAATATACAGCAACAAGCAAGTCTCGTCGGCCATAATCTAATCGGTAAAATATTTGTAGAAGTTCATTCCATTTCCTAGATTCATTTAAAGTTAATAGTAAAATATATATTCACAAGCACAGATCACTGATGGCGAAAGAATGGACATACACGTGAATAGTCAAATTGAAATGAACAATACATCAAAAATCAATACATGGCATATCTACCCACATGACAATATAACAGGGACAATGATATCAACATGTCGGCCCCACGTGATATTACGTAATGATAACTGGAATCGCTTGGAAAAATCTGAGAACTTAAACCATAGATACATAGAACATCACCCCACTCAGTCTTGTAGTCATAAACGTGACGGACACCTTGCAATGAAAGCTCATTTAAAATAATAGTTTTTCTTTTAACATTCAAAATTAATCTATCATCGATTATCAACTGTTACAAGTTATAAGTATTAAGTAGTTTGGTAGTGACATGGAGCGAGCTTTCTGGAAGAAATCCATAATATTGATGTATAGTACCGAGAAGAATTCCAACATCTGGAGCCAGAGAAGCTCAGAGGGTTAATTGCAACTTTCAAGCTTGAGTGATAGATATGGCGCGTGTCGATCTGTGTCGGCGAGGCTGGTCCAAACAACTCCATAACTGCATAAGCCACAGACTTGTAGAGTGGAAAAGGTTGAAACCAATCCCTTCCAGTAGTAAATATTGTATATAAATAAGTGTCCACTGTGTTGGTAGATGTCAACATCTATGGGAGACGTGCAGGGTTAGTCAACGAAGCTTTGGTGTTTTTTCGGGTAGGCCTCATCCCGAAAACTTTATTTAGGCTACTCAGTCTAAGACCTCCCGGTTTCAGCGAAGCACTTGCACTTGGTAGACAGTGGTGATAGGTTCTTCCGGACACCTCCATACCTCTTTTTCAGAAAAGAACGAATAAGCACAGATGTAATTAATACTTGGCACGAACAACAAGTCAAGGAGCATTATAAAATTTGCTCGGGAATGACGTGGAAAAACATTGAAGGCACAGCCGTCGGCAAATAAAGTTAGAATACAGTGTGTCAGATGCTAGTTTCCTCCGGCTCTCTTTCTCGCATAAGCTCCCAGACAGGCACAAATTCCTAGCGTTCCAACAAAAAGTCCAAGAATCAAAGCTGCGGCGTCTCCCCCATCAAAGGCAGAAGCCCCAGGGAGGAGGAGAGCCATGAAAAATAGTACAAACTGCCAGAACATGCCTGATGCTTCCGCCATTTTGCTAGTAGTGGAAGTAAATGCACGTGACGATCCGAGTCACATGACCATCAGGCGTAGGTAAACAAGGAGATGATCGCACTCTGCTCGAACCTAAAGGGGGCGTGGCATGTGCACTACCGATGTTATTAGGCAACACAATGACAAATAGGTCTATGTGAGTATATTTGGTCTTCTCTCTATTTGTTATCTAATGGCGATAAACATAATAGTGACAGTCCAACACTGTTAGTTCGCCTCTCAAGTAACCCATATTTAAGACAGAAATTATATAGGCCTATGACTATGTTCAAAATAGAATTTCCTTATTCTTTTCTATAGTATAGGCAGTAGCATGCTATTAAACCACGAATTCGACATTTGACATTAAGGTTACCGGAAATATTGATAAATATCATACAGGAATTAATTTAATTTTGAAGGTTATTCTCCAATGTGTGCACATGATACCAGATTGCACCCACCTGATGGTACTTTATTTCAAGACATTGACAATTATTTCAATTACGGTATTTAAGAAAAGATGAATAATAATGCATAGACGGCATCATTTTCTGAGTTATAAAACACTGAAGACTAACACCTTGTTATTCTGTAAGTATTGTTGAAGTGCCATTCTAATACAATCACCCCAGTCTACGTGTTTGCTCATCCGTCATATGTTGCTATTCCATTTCATACATGCACAGGTGGTGCCTCCATTCGGGAATTATAGTCACTAGCTAAGCCACATCATCTAATAATTAATACAAATTCTTTATTTTTTGTTGTTGTTCATGTTTATGCCCTTTTGTTTTGTTTGGAAACCACCTCCCAGGAACTGAAAAAAATGTCTTTTTCATAACAATAGTTGTTTCGACAGTTTTGGGTCAGGAAAACCCATTTTCCTGCTTTTATAAGCTTTTTTTGTCAAAAAATCCAAAAACAGTAAGATATGATGGGGAAAAAATCAGGTATGGTAAAAAAACTTTTAGGTAGGGTAAGGTTTTTTTTTGCCTTATGAAAGTTCAAACATTATATTATAGACATCGGTATTTAGATTTTTTTTGTTCAATTCATCAAAGCTATCTCATCCTCCTAAGCCATGGCGAGATTCTACCAGTCTTCTTGATGGAGGAACGAAAGTGAAAGACATACTCCGTTTCGTAGGATGTCCTGATGGAAGAACGAAAGGAAAGGCATCCTACGAAACGCAGGATGAGCTATCTAAAATAGCTTGGAATTAATGACTCCATATGATTTCCTCTTTAATTCAATTGTTGATGTGCCTATATAATTAATTTGTACAACTAAGATCTGGACCTAGGAAAAGTCTACAATGTATATAATATAATGTAATATTATTCACCAATAGCCACAGAGACATTAATTTTGTTATAATGTGTGTAACATAAAGGTAACGAAGGTAACGAAGTGATACAGTTGTAGAATTATTCCCAAACTGTGCAGTGTTTATTAATTGCTATTTGCTTGCAGTTCAGTATTCGATCCCTCTATTTTAGGAAGATTATAAATTATTCTGTCAGTAGCTACTTTTACTTTTGGTTCCAAAGTGATTTGTAGATTTGCTTAGCAATGTAAACGCCCAGACGGCAGGTTAGAGAAAATAAAAATCTTTAAAAAAAAATAAAAAAAATTAAGATTTAATTTTTCTAAATTCCAAAGGTACTACTAATCTGTTGGCATATTTTGACTGTCCTAAATTTTGAACTTTGACAAAGTTCTGTTGGGAAGATTAAATCAGGGAAGTATTATAACATATAATAAATCAACAACATAACCTCTGGGCTAAAACTAAACGCACATAATCAAGCAGAGAGGGTTCACAGTATGATATTTGGTTACTGAGACCAACGAGACTATCTCGTCAGAATTCCTCCCTATCGATTCCAGATTTGTTCATTGGTGGATTCATACTGAAGGCTCTCAGCGCGGGAAAGCCCGGAACAACTAGAATCTGCTCCTACCTCTGACGTCACATGTTTTGATCACATGACTTTGACGGCTGCTCAAGTCCACAATGGCGGCTTCGAGTATGGAACCTCTTCCCACACCAGAGAACCTGTCCCCCCCTGGAAGCCCCAAACTCCATCGCGAAACAATTACAACCATACAAGATACAGAAAAATCTGGAGTTCCATTAAACACATCCTGGACGTACTGGCTGGATCGGTAAGATCACTTTAATCGCCCCAAATCTCCAACCATGATCGGAAGGTTGGTCCTGATCTGGGAAAATCTCAGCTACCGTTTGGAAAGGACGATTGTTTGGATTAGCTATAAATGCATTATGCTGTAATCGTGGGTATATATGCGAGTTATGGCGTCGGTTTAATGCCTGTACGCTCAAGGATGGCGTAGATTTGTCAATTTTGCAAAAAAATGCGCGTTTATTTCGGTTGTTATTACCCGATCCGCCCAGTTTTGATCATGCAAGTTGAACGGATGCCTGGGGGAGAGCCTCAGAGAGGGTATAAAATAATGGCATCGATAGGGCGCGCACTGATCTGTGCAAGTCCATCGAGCATGGTAACTTCCACGTCCACCCTCTCTTCATTTGGCATATATTTATTTGTTATTTAGTAACTCATAACATGGAAGTGCAACTGCGCTCCGGACACGATTTTTCCAAGTTGCACATATAACTATTATCTTATAGTGCAGCTGTACCCTGCACAACCACCTAGGCTATAATCTATATATACTGTGTCAGGCACCGAATTTCAATAACATATTGAGTATTGTTGACAGTGTCAAATATTGTAGTAATTATTACTGTTGCTATATATTAGTGTTGCTATTGATCATGCATATATCGATTGTCCCTGATCAGTTTTGGTTGTTAACTCTTATTTATATGCATATAATTATATGAAAAATCTAGATCTATGCAGAATTTAATATCAATAACAATTGCTGTTATAGAACGCAATACACTCTGAGGCGAATGTTCATGTAGACACTGATGAGTGATGTATATATATACGTGCACATCCCCAATACACTGACTAAAATGATGAGTATCAGTAGGCCCTATGCCAGTCTATGGTACGATAGGCTGCTAAAAAGATCCAGTTAGAAAACAACCTGCTTCCCTTCAATTCATGTCTGGATATAGATCCACTGGATGATAAATTTGACGAACATCATAATGTCGATGTACCCTAAACATAGCCCGGGCTCCCAGACCCTAGAGCGACCAGCAAAATAGAGCGGAGCCAGTCAGAATTTCTCGGGCTACCTAAACATAGACTGCCATACCCGGGCTGCCATATCGCCTTGAAATTATTATTTCACAGTGATTTAAGTTCGCCTATCTGCCTTAGAACTTCGATCCTCGATCATATAGCTTAGCAAACGCCCCTCACCTTCAAAATATGGCTTACAATTAGTGAGTTGTTACCGATGTAAACATGTCAAGATCTTCACGATCGCCCCCCTTCAATTTGACTATTTTTTAAATTGTTCCAAAATCTTCCAGGTTGAATAATAATAATAATATAAAAATAAGGTTTAAGGATCGAGTCAAAGTCTTGGAAACTGTCTTGGAAACTAATTCAACTTTAAGACATGGGAAATCGAATTCATTTGCTATATTATAGGGTCATGCAGGTGGTTAGAAAATGTACAATTCACCTTCACCAATCCTCTCTCAAATAACCCAAATTTAAGACAAAAATGAGGTTTAAAATACAATTCAACATAACGGAACCGACTGTTAGAATCAAGGCAATATAAAATATATTCAAAATATACCTAGTATTCGTAATTTTTTCAAACTAATTTAGCGATATTAACTAAATGTGTAGGACTGGCGATTGTACATTCTCTGACGACCTGACGGGCGACCTGACTAAGGCCTGGGAAAAATGTATCACTAAAGCGGTGACCTGTACCTATAAGTCAGGTACTGGTGATTGTTGGTCGAGAGGCCCTGACCTGGGACACCCTCTGTATGTTATTTTCCAGCCATGAATATACATGTATGTACATACATGTGCATTATATAATGTACCTTCATAAGATCCTTTCTGGCCCCTCCACCTGCCCGACGCAAGCTTTATTTAAGCTTATCACTTTGACTGTTTGGCCCTTGCTGTATAATAGTTTCCTGCAGGAAACTCACCTGCTGCTGAGAGTTATGAACGAAAGCATGCAGCGAGGCATACCGGTATTACCAGAGCTATCAACATACATGATACTCAGATAATACAAGTCATGTAAGTTCATGCAAGTTGTATAATGTTGCATATAATTCTAAACGAAAATCATATTGGCAATGTTACGTCTCAATGTAGTAACAAAAGAAGAAAGCCAACAACAAAAACAGAAAAGCTAGGAATGAAAAACATTAGAAATTCTGGTGAAGAATCTAAATGTAGGCTACTGTTATGTTTGTACTTTTTCATTATTTGTGTATTCAAAGTTGTGTAAATTTAGAGAATTAAGCATTTAGGATAATTCTTGTAAGTTTAAATATATGATTTGAAAATCGAAGCGACGTATGAAAGCAGCTAGCAACATTTTTTTCATTTGAATACATGGAAATTCCTTGTGAACTTAATGAAAAAAAATAAAAAATTAAAGAGTCCTTGATTTATCGAAGTACATACCATCGTTGACATGTCCCTATCAAGGTTTACTGTTGCTCTTTCTGCGATATCACACTATATATACCTCATAATATCGGGGAAGGATTTTGTGGGTCTACTTTCGCTTTCATTGTTCCCAACGATTGTAATGTTCTCTGTAACTAAGCCTTGATTTCTCATTGTTCAGCTTATTTTGAATATTCATTTAGTGCATACTATATAATACATTTGTCCTTGAGCGAACAATATATCGATTATATTCGCTCTTGCCGCTCACAAGGACTTGTCTGAATATAATTTCCAAGGTCCAGATATGACGTCACCATCCTTCTAGTTTATTTCGGTGCGATTCTCGGAAAGTTTATTTCTCGAACGATTCTGAATGAATTCAAACCCATCTGCTAGAAATACTTACTCAGAATGCTTTATTTTGTAATATTCACCCCAAAATGGTTGACAGCAGAAATGCGTGGTAAATGGTGCTTTATTAAGAAGTTGGGGCACATTCTGTCCACTTTGTATTTGACATGGTACTTTTACTTTATACTTTTTACTTGACGACTATTCATTCTACGCACCAAACCTTTACCTGGAACAGTCCAGGGGCTGTAACCACATTAGGTAGACACTAAAAGGATTAATAACCTCCATTTCTGGCTTGCTGGTGCATTAATAAATGACTTCGCCTCGGGATTATACACCGCCAGTGCCCCTGCAGGCCAGAAATGTTGGTCATTATTCCTTACTTGCGCACTTGCATAAACAAAAAATATAATAATCTCAGTCTCCTTTACTACTATACCCAGCTAACCACAGAACAAATTGACTAACTTTGTTCCAGTATTATGTTTTTTCTAAGTGAATTTTCTCTCTCTCTCCTATAAGGTCAGTGAGGGGGGCTTCTGCAGCTGAATATGAATCGTCTCTCAGGAAGATATACACCGTTAGTACAGTGCAGGTGGGTGGTTATCTCAGTCTGACCATTATTTCACGGGTCATGTCGTCAGAAAATGTACAATTTGCCTTCAACACTCCTCTCAAACAACCAAGAAAGCTTCTAAAAATACAGTTCAACATAACCAAACACATCACTAGTTTTAGATCAATGCATTCTCAAATATACTTAGATATATCCATTATTTCTTTATATTTTTTGTCAGCGTAATATTGCAGTATTTATTCAAAGTGTAGAGCTGACGATTGTACATTTTCTGAAGCAATGTCCCTCACGCTCTTGTGATTATCAACATGTTGATGGTTATAATTTACAGTATCAAACTATTGTACCGCATGGGTTCTTATCATTGAGACTTGGTCTGTAGAGCACCTTGACAGTCCCGTTCATTTCATATGACAATCATATTACTACACGTCCGAGAAGCAATGAATTTTTTAAAAAAAAATTCATATAAAAATACGAACATGTTCACATCATCGAAATTTTTGTTGAGGGACGGGGTTTGAGAACTATATATTTGGTTTTAGATTATTATCGTGCTGGTACTTTTCTCCGCTCTACTAACATTGGTACTGTAGCCATGGTACTTTAGTCCCACCAGTCACGGCTGCGTAAATGGTATATACATGTATATCAAACTTGGCCTAGTAATTTGTAACTGAAACCTGTCAAGGTTGGGTTAGATTGGGTAATGATGTAAATTCATTGAATGTGACTCGCTTTGTACTGCGAAAGTTATTGCCATTATTAAGTAAAAACATAGGAGACCCAAACAAGGATTTATGACACATGTTGTTGGTCATGAATAAATAAAAACAAGACCATTTCTGTAATTATAATGACTTGAACTGCTAACTCGGTATTATTGTATTACTATTTGGAAATTCCTCACGTTGCAATTTGTTGTGTTCTTAAGAGATTTTCTTCAGCAAAGATATTAATAACATTTTTGATCAAAACAAATATTGATATCATACAGGGTTGGACAAATCGCTTCAAAAAGTGGTTGTCCTGAGGACAACCACCTTTCAAAATATGGTTGTCCAACATATCACAAAATATTTCGTTGTCCTCACACACTAAAGATAGATAAAACCTGGTTGTCCGGCGGACGCCCATTATATTTATTTTTGGTTGTCCGCAGGGCAGACATGGGTGGTGCGGACAACCGGGCCACGGGACTTGTCCAACCCTGTTATACAATATAGTGTAGTAGATTTAGAGTGGACACAGGTTCACTACAATAGTATTATTCTCGGCGTTTGCTGGCAACTGACAGACAAGTCACAGGCAAATATATAGCTACAGAAAGATGACCATAATATAAAACACAGATAACATAACTACACGATTATGAATTTATGTAATACAGTTGTGATTCTCTCAGACAATCCATGGTTTATACATATCAAATTACATCAAATAAAACCAATAATTATACTAGTTAACTACCCACAAGGTCTTTATCAAGAGTAGATCAAGAAGCTCTCAGCATATGGGCCTTGTGTCTTCCTTATGAGAAACAATATTTCACACATAGGCAATGGCAATTTTCTGTATTTTTTTTTATATGGGTCTGGTCGTCAGCAAATGTACTGTCAGTAGCTCTACAAGTTAAAAAGAAGTAAAATTCGGTAGAAAATGATAAATGCTGAGTATATTTGGTATTTACTCAGAACATCAGCTGATTCATCATTCTGTTCTGATATATTAAACTGTATTTTGAACTTAATTTTTGTTTTAAATTTGGGCTATTTGAGAGATTCAGAATTGGTAAAGGCGAATTGTACATTTTTAGGTGACTTCACACAGTACCCTCAAAGTGTTTCGCTGGTGTGCAATAAAACAATTAAAGGCTTTCTTGTAGCATCTCTCTGATATTCTAGTTCCGTGGATGTATTCATAGTTTCTCTCGCTTTTACTATTTTACAGGGATTCTGGAGTGTTTATAATAACATTCCTGATGTTTCGAAGCTAAATGTGAGATATAGCTATCACTTGATGCGTCACGAGCGCCGCCCTATATGGTGAGTTACAATTTCTATTAGGCCAAAAGAAGAACTATGTGTGTTTCCGATTCATCATCGCCCCCTCGCTTTTACCCAGAACCACCTTTGTAATGTTAATCAAAGCAGAAACACATACCTTGATCCTAACCCTTAAAAAGTAAATTTCTCTCATTAAAAACTATTATTGTTACGGAATAAATTGTTTTCAGTTCCTGAAAGGTCATATAAAAAAATTGCCTCCTGTCCTACCCTGTTTCCAGACGGTCTGAACTGGAAACAATCATTCTTTTGTTGGCCTAAGAGTTTAATTTCATAGGATAAACATTACATCTGTTTATCTCTCCCAGTGCACCTGTTTACGCTGGGATAGTTAATTCATGACAATAGTCCTTTGGTTACTAGAGAAAAAAGTCCACACTTTTTGAATCTTGGTAATCAACATAAAGTTGGAAATTACACTCTATAACCCATGAATCAACACAATTGACATGGATTATACATACATTATCATTTCTGTATACAAGAGCACCCATATGACGATGTCACAATGGTCATCTCTATGCTAACCGTGAGGTATTGGATATAGTTTAGCGCCCTATTCCTTGACAAGAAAGTGGGGGGAAGTGGGGGTAAGATGTGATCTTTTGACCATTAAATGTCACCCACCACCGCCTATGGCGGTAGACTGGAACGGGATGAGAGACCTGATATATTATTACTGCTAAGACAAGAGGAATTATCATCCCAATTTGGTCGAGGGGGCAGAGTCATACCATAATCCAACTGTTCTTTTATGAGGGTGTTAATAGATTAACAAGAACTAGTGGCCATTCCTTCATCCACTCCTCGACATAAGAGAGAAAACACCGGTGTCTAATTAACCTGTCATAAACTATAGCCCACGTCTGAGACACATTCTACACCTCAGTAGCATGGTAGCACTTCTACTGTGAAGGTCTTGTGTCCCTTTCGCCTGATTAATTTATGATAGCACATCCCACCTACAAAATCGGTAGAACTGCCAACAAAATGTCTGGTCGTATTAGGCGTCCTAACGTGACTTTAATGGCTTTTTGTGGTTTCCCCACAGTTTTGGAGGGAAAAGGATGGAGCACCGATTTTTAGAAATAATGAGTCAGTATATGAGCAAATTTCAATGAAAGGAAGAGGGAGAGGTGACCGAGTAACCAGGCTACTGAATCTCTATATTTGGTCATTATCTTCGATTCATGCCTAAGTAGACCTTAGATATTTAAAAGAAAGAGAAAGATTACGGGTCGTTCTGATTTCTTAATGTTTTTTCGTCCGCCTCAGGTTTTGGCATAAACAATGTCCTTATTATTCTGAAGTCAGGTTTCAGTCCTGAATTAGAATTTCATATATTTGTGATAGAAGTAAAAGACACACCGTAAAATGATCTTTTTCATTATACAATTTCTGATTACATTAGGTCGTCATACCTCTTTTCAGGTCACCAGTTCCTTAGTACACTTTCTCTTACATTTATAATAACAATAGAGGATGATAACATACTTGTGAAAACACATTGAGGATGAGTCGATGAAAGGTGTGTGGGGGTATTTTCTTGCACATTCCTTAACTGCTCATGGCTTAGGATATCCCTTTGAACTGCGGGTAGGGCATTCCAAAGGGTCGATGTTTATTATAACAGAGCTACAGTCCAGACCCAAACCCTCAGATCAGATAGGAATGGTATGTCAGTGATTGGACGCCTACTTCGCTAATCGGTTTCCTAGTCGGTTTCATGGCATACACTGGAAGACCAGGTTATCATCTGAAGTGTATCACCAGTTTTGTTACATGTAGTCTTTGCAGAATAAAGAATTCATTATTATTATTATTATCCTAGGACTAGGCGTTTTAGTGGGATTATAATGACATTTTGTGGTTTGAGGCGAGAGGCTTTCCCTCCGTTTGGGCCGAGACTGTCTATGCTTATTTTACACTGTTATATATGTGAAAACAATCTAGATAAACCTGGTGGGTAACTACTAAACGGGTTGTTTCACTGTTGAAGTGGCGATCTTTGGTAACCAAATAAGAGACTGGTTGAAGATGCTGCTGTTTTTTCATTGTTCAGCGCATGGTGCATGATCTCAGAAACATCTAGAATAAACTGTGTTACTTTCCAGGGAAGATCCGTGCAATTGTCAGGGCGGGAACTGGCGACTGAAGATCGGGAAAAAAGATACAGTAGGAACCACTTTTTAATATCCGTTATTTCATACTTTATTTTAAAAAAAACCCCCAAACTTACCATTCACTGAAGATTATTATGTATTGAAAGACAATAGTGTATTTTTCATTTAATTATCGATTGTTTTGTGATGTAGTTAAATTTGTGTGACTAATTAGATGGAATGCAACGAGTGGTTGTTCTGAGACTGTATCAGACACACGGAGTGAAAATGTGCGTATCATTGTGAGTGGTGAAGCATACATTTTCACAAGTTGTATTCCATATTTATTTCACAACTATAGTGAAATTACCTTGTGCCATCGTTCCTCCGACATGACATAGTTCACATTGATCTATGAGATTAGCAAACACATTCACACCTCCGCAAAGCATGTTACTTTGCAGAAAACAAAATGCAATGTGTGGATCTGCGATGTTGCGGACATTGTAACAAGCTAAGTTGTGATATAAAATGTTTACCAGTCCCAAGGATATCTTGTTTCAATACAATTATAAACAAAAGCAACCATAGCTTAAGCAGGCCGTGTAATTCAAGTGTCTCCTTTTGCTACAGCCCGTGGTGTGGAAAGAATTGCTGCTGGCAGCAATAGGCGAACAGTTTACAGAATGCATGGATCCAGGTAAGCTCATTTCCATATGTGATATGTAATATGTGATAGAAAAACAAGTCACAAATCACAAAAATTGATATTTTTCAAAGAGTTTTATTCACTGGATAGCCCACATCTGAGAAACATTTGTAAGAATGTTTTCATTTTGGGGTTGGTTGGTCCTCTTAGTTTGAATATGTGTACCATATTTCAAGACTACTGGATAGATGCATTGTATATGCATTTCAAAGGACATCCTAAGGGAATATATTTCTCTACTTTACCAATCATTGTCTGCACCGAAATATCGCTAACTATTTTTTCAAACGTTTTTTTTTTTTTTTTTTTTTTCTTATGTCTAACATATTTATGCAGCCATTAGTGCTAAGGATATACAAGGCTCACGGGGACTATTATCTAGCATTGTCCATGATTTTTAGCCATGGGTTGTTAGGTGCAGGGCTAATGAAAATGTATGAAAGTACTTATTAGATACCCTTAAAGTTTCCCATCGTTGGAATCCGCCTGATCTTATCTTTTTAGATATGATATCTCAAAATCCTTTTTCTGCGACTTAAGACACATTTTTCTGCAACACATGACATAGGGTCAGTTTAGGCTTATAACTTCTCTGATCAGATAAGAATGGTATGCCAGTGATTGGGCGCCTACTGCGCTTATGGCATTTCTGGCCCTGGAGTAGACGTCTTAATGGGATTCTAAAGCCAATGGCATTTTGCGGTTTGGAGCGAGAGTCTTTCCCTCAGGTTGGAGGGACTCTCAACTCTGAGACCGAGTAGGCTAAGGTCCGCAAAATATATTTTAGCTGCCTTACCCGTAAAAAAAAATTACATTGTCTATGTGGGAGTCTTTTATGCCCAGGTTGTATAAATGTAAATAGAAATGAATCTGTATCAAAATCTGATTCGCCAAATTTCGTCAAAACCTTTCAATAATCAAAATTCTTAAAATAAGACAAATTCTTTGTCTTTAAATCAGTTTAAAATACCCTGTACAGGTAGTAGAGGCCCCACATAATAAGAATTTACTCTTTGAAAAAAGAAATTAAGTTTTTTTGTTGCATGACCTTCCTACCTACTATTCACACATGGACCACTATCAATATATGATCTGCAATTCTTATCACTGTATAACAATCTTTTCAGGAGATGAAGTTGGTGGCCTCAGTGTTTCTATTCGTGACCGGGAGGATATTGTACAAATTTGGAATACACGCTCGGAACTATATGAGAAGTCCAATATTATAGAAAAGGTCCATGAATTGCTGCCGCAAGTTCAGTTTTATGCAATCTTTTACAAAGGTAATGGGACCAGTTTGATTTGAAATGTGTCTGTTATCGATTTATACAGGTTAACTTAATGGGATTATGTCCCTACCCTACATAGTAATGGCCTTTACTGAAATTGAAAAAAAGTATATGATGAAGTACTTTTTAAAAAATGACAAAGTACTTTTGAAAAAAATGATAGAGTACTTTGAAAGAAAAATGATAAGTACTTTTGAAAAAAAAATTATGATCAAGTACTTTTGGTGGTTCGGGTGGCGGGCTTGCTATATCACTCTGTCATAATTATATGCATTTGATGAATAGATCACTTTAGATACCGTGTTTCATGATAAATAGACAAAATTGCCAGACGTTCCATATCACATGCGAGCGTGGCGATTTCAGTGAGTGAATGTAGCGAATGAACAAAATTGTGTAGCCCAAGTGTGATGTGAAACTTCAAGATTGCCCTTCTAGGGTCATTTTTTATTCTTTTGTTATACTTCCCCCCCCCCCATATTTATGGCGAAAAATTCTTTTGTTATACTTCCCCCCCCCATATTTATGGCGAAAAATTCTTTTGTTATACTTTCCCCCCCATATTTATGGCGAAAAATTAGTAAAAGTACTATGGAAACTGCCCTTCTGTCTCTTTTCTCTGTCTCTCTCCCTTCTTCTCTCTCTCTATATCCTGGGTATGATCATAAACTGCCTCCCTCTCAGCTCTCCCGCCCTTGATATAACCATATTAAATGTGTTGATAAGGGCGTAAAGCAACCAATCTCACTCATTATGGAAATTAATGGTGAGGCACTGCCTCTGCGCCCCCTCCCGCCTTACTCACTGTACAGACATTTCCACTTGTAGTTACCTGCGGATAAACAGACCTTAGTACTTTTATTTCTCATGTTAATAACAGATGGACTGTTTAATAGTAAATCACCCGATCCATCTCATTAACTTAAACTTTCAATGCTATGATTATGACGCCGGTGGGTTTTTTTTCAGCGTTCCAAACTCATCAAGCGTTTGAAGGTGCTAAGAGCTGAGCTGGTACTAATATACGTTGGAGTTTATGACACGGCCTGTGATAAGTCTAGTGGATGACTGATAGCGATGATTTACCCGAAACATTACCATTCTCAGCTTCTGTAGTCTACCTTTGCCACAGATTGCACACCTCCATCAAGTTTTGACAGCTGCCGGAAAAATGAAAAGAGGACGAGAGATCTTAAACTCTATAAAAGGAAAGTTTGGAAACCACGACCCCAAGTTTAATTGTCCTATGTTGATACCTAGTTTAATACAGAACAGGGGCTTGTTTAACAACTTTTTTTTTCTTAGTTTGCCACTCGGTAAGATATATCAGCGTCTCGTTACTAAAGCTTGTATTATCGTCAGCCTGGTATGATATTAGGGGAGTATCTTACGAAAATGGCACAAATGTTCTATACAAAAATCATCAAGGGATATTTTTTACTGATTATGTGAAGATAATTTGATGGGCAGGAAAGGTTGGTCTAGTTCAACTAGTTCTTCTGGGTTGTTTTTTTCTAGTTTTAAGTAATACTTATTTCAGGCTACAATTTTATTTGATTGGATTATTATTTCCTTTTTCAGTTTCTTGAGCCTTCATTTTTTCCATTTCATTTCTCTCAAGGAAATTAATTCGTGTCGATTATAATTATAAGTTTGTGACCGGCGTGTTACTGAATGAGGCTAATTTGGTATATGTGGCAAGGCAGTTTTTTACCCTTCATTTATTTCTTTAGTTGGTCTTAGATGACATGATTATTGAGCCTAGCAATTTTGGGACATTTTACGAACACTAAACTATTACAGAAATCATGTCATTCATTATGCATTTATTTTCTTATGCATTTTCTAAGTTGCATAACCAAATTTGCACCCAAAAGGAAGTTTGCAGTTGTGTGGTCTTTTCATTGCCAACCCATCTGAAAGTCAACAAGATAGAATACTAAAGGATTCGGACCTGTTCTTCTTCGTGTAAAACCAAATCATCTCCCAAATTATTAAATTTGGTGTACACCAGAATCCCACATTTCAATTTGGCTCTTTTCAACTTCTTAAACGAAGGAAATCGTCTAGGAGTGTTTGGATGGTATAGGTATATCCAGAGGCTAACAAATTGCACCATTAATCCTTTTCATCCCAAATTGCCTCTGTATAACAACAGTAGAATACGAAAATATGTAAGTTCTGAGAAAAGGGTCATGAATTCAGGAAACAAATACTTAACAACTTTTCCAAATCCAATCAAGAATCAAAGTAAGAATAGACTGAACAAAAAGTAATTTTGGGGAGTCGATTTTGCTCGAAATGCAGTTTTAAGGACTCCTGAAGTTCCCCTTGGAACATGCACAGTATTTGTGATCATGAAAAGCCACATATTGTAAGCTATACATGTATACAACCCATTCAAGTGACTGGCGCATAGTAGCAAGTGGCACGTAGTAGCAGGGTATAGGGTTGATGGTTGGGCTACCACATACACACAGAGTCAGGCCGCCAGACAGACCATGTACACCCGGCAGCTCTACACATTTCCTATTCTGTTAAATTAGGCTGGAAATGAAAAAAAAAAAATAATACTAGGTATATCTGAAAATATTTGGTATTGCGTTGATTAAAGAAATCTGCTCGGTTATGTTGAACTATATTTTGAACCTCCTGTTTTTCTTTAATTTGGGGTATTTGAGAGGATTGGTGAAGGCCAATTGTACGTTTTCTGAAGCTCTTACCCACATATATGCGTTATGAATCCCTTTGTTTTTTCACTCACGGCCTTTCTGGCATTGTTTTAAGATTTTGGGTTTCTGTTTAATTCAGTTTATTCAATTTTACCGATTGAATACTGTTTCTGAAAGCTTTATACTGATTGATAATCTTTCCCATGGTTACTTTCTGAGAGTAAGACTCTTATTAAATGACTCTTTAACCATTTGTTCATCGAACTTCTATATTTAAAGCCTACAGTGCCACAATCTTTATCACAAACATATTTGATTATCGGAAGCCGAAAAAGAAAAAAATATGCCCGATGCAGTTCCAGATGCATACACCATACTTGCATTTCTGGCTTAAATATTCATTTGAAAATAATTAATATCAATAATGTATACTTTTGTTACGGTTCACGTGATTGATTTATGGGCATTATCGATTCATCTGATTGGTTGTGAATTATTAGCCAGAGAAAATGTACATGAACATGAATGACTACTGTTCCTTTGCAACGATCAGGATTAACAGAAATGTATGTTTGAGTGTTGAGAGATAAAAGTAAGATATATAATAATAATATATACGTTTACAGATCATGTTTTAATAACATTGATTAAATAAATAATGTGTTTACCATCCTTTAAACATGTTAAATGGCAGCGGTGGTCGAGAGTTGGCTGCGCTTCCTCCTGTTTTGCGCTGGCGTACCTGTACTTGAATCATTCTGAATGTGGGCTTTTATCCGCTACTTATGAAAGCATGGCGTCCATGATTTGAATTAAGGCATTATATGAGAGGTAATACCTGCGACCATGACTCTGCTTCAAACGCTTTTCTAAAGGCAGCTGATTATTTTTGTTAAATAAATGAATAAATAAATAAGCATTTTACCAGGATAGCGTGCTTAACAATGACACTATTGTAATTCTGATTGATATAAGTTCCCTAGGGATATTAAGGAAGCTCCCGAATTGGCATTTAGAAATTGCAGTGTGCTTCCTAGGTATCTATTTCATATACTATAAAGAGCTATAAGTTGGGAAATTTCCGACATGTCTAGAACACCTTATTAATGAGTGGTGTTTGAATTTCAGGTAAGGATACTTCCTTTGATGATAGAATTAATCTGACAATCTTTTAAATTCAGGCATAATTTGGCAGTTTACAATTATATTGTATAGAACATTGGCAATAGAAAATTGTTAGAAACGATGCAATTCTGACAAACGTCATATACTGTTATGCCCTGTCTGCATTTGTTACATTATACCAAAAAAACCAATCGGCATAAAATAGGATTCGCTGGTTTCATAGATTTCGAATTTTACCTTTACCAATTTTCCCAGTCGTCTACTGGCACTTTAGTCCAGAATAAAATGCTTGGAAGATAACATCACATAATATACCAGGGCGTAATCAAAGAGGTTAGAGGGGGATAGGGCTTATATGAATAAAGACTATCTCTGATCCAAAGGGTGATTTGCTATCGAAGTACCTAGGCCTAAACAATGCTACAGAATTTCTGAAATAATTTTTATTTCATCGGTAATTTGCATTTTCTGTCCTAAAGTATTTATGAAAGATGTAACCGGGAATAAGTGTTTATCAACGAAGGAACTAACAATGTGTGCTTAATTGAAAGAGAGTTATTTGTATCACAAAACTAAACTATGTTGATATGCGATCTAGATATTCTTATGGTTGGGATGCACTGCGTTTAGTCGGCCGATTGGCTGATACGGCCGATTCGGCGTCGTATGTAAATCGGCCGTGGTCCCGACACATTTTGACATTGTCTGTTCTACGCCTGATTTATGCATGGACACCATTTCTTTTATATCGTACTATAAAAGTTAAGTTATAAAATTAGTAAGTATTATGACCCCGTCGGCCGTAAATCGATCGGCCTGATGGTGCAGTATATCCCCGGCTGTTCTGGATTGGTGTGAATGAGCACGTAGGTGTGAATTCCGGCGGCTGAGTGGTATACACTCTATTTGAGATCTACTTGGAGCAGCTCGGCTTAGGGTTTCTTTGATGTTTACTCTAAGTAGGTCTCAAACAGAGTGTAGTACCCACTATCTTGTAGTAAATAATGTGTTCAGTAGCAATCTTCTGTTGTTGGGGGAAGAAGAAGAAGAAGAGAACAAGACAGTGAACATAAATAATTGCTCAGATATTTTTAACCAGGAGGAACATTTCCCTGTTACCCTGTAACATAAATCTTTGAATCGAGTAACATATCGGTATAAAATACTTATATATTTATGTACTCTGAGAGGTATGAATTACACATCCTGCAGGTCTGAGAGTCCAAGGTAACTATCTGTTTCCATGTTATATCTGTTTCATATTCTATGTGAAATCTGGTCACCTTATTCATAGTATTCCACTATGTACTGCGATTGAACTGAAGGAGATATGTCAATGCCATAAGCCCGGTTTGAAAAAGTAGCAGTGATAGTTTACTCCGATTCATAGTACATTTTGTTAGGTTTATATATCATATCCAGACCAGTGTTAACCTAAATATATGGGGTATTCTAGGATTATAACAGTCCGTAGAGTGTAACAGAAAATAAAAAGCCTTCTGTCTTGCTTCCAATGAGCTGACATTAAGGGAGGTTAATTTAGAGTCTCTACTGGGAACTACTTTCTGTGAAGGAACTATATAATTGTTGAAGACGATCGGTGAGAATCGACTGGAACATGCTGAGCCTTTCTTGTCGGTGCTACTCTCGTAATTAAGGGATGTTAATGGTAGAATCAGAGGAGACATCCAAGTATTATGAGTTAAAATTTTAATATCTATTGGCAGGTGATAATTTGCGAATCCCCACACCCACCCCACCCACCCTCACCCAATGGCATTTCATTTCATTTGAGTCGATTCTGGTTGTGTCATTTTGCCATCCTATGTATTTGTTAGCGGTGAATTTTTATCACTGCCTCGGGAATGATGGTGAATGACCACCCAGATTAAGGAGTAATTAATAGATTGGTTTTCCCTGCAATTATTGGTGTGCACTGTTAAGAAACGGCTCCAATATATAGGGTCCAAACCACGAATGTTCCTTAAAGAAATAACGAACCCAAATTTAATCCAAAACTTAACATTGTAACTGCGTGGGTATCTGAACTGTTGTTACACCATTGGGCTTCTATATATCTATACTTTGCCCAGGAGTTACTTATTGGTACCTGGCATAACTGTGAAGGAGGGTCATTTGTTATTATCACTTTAATCGCATCAGAAAAATGTAGATGTAAAAGGAATTTATTTGGGTAAAGCGTGTGTTATAAGTTGCATTCTCAGTTAACATCGATAAAAAACCTGGAAAAAAATTTACCTTTTTGTTCCCATTCTTTTTCCACCAATCTAGGAATTCATTAACCAAAGTTTTGGAAGGATTTTACTCCAGTGCTTTTGCTGCAGGACTTCATGAAAGTTCTCATTTCTATTTTGGTGACCCGCTGAAATCCTTCGCTGCAGTGGTTATGGTTATTATTGCTCACCGGCGCTCGTTTTCTTTCGACCGGTTCAAACTTCAAATCCTAGTTTTCACTTATAACAGCAGCAGACTGTTGATAACTACAGTCCCATAGGTTAAATAATGAGTAAACATGGTAATTGTTTGTCGTAATAGCTGAGAATGCAGCTTTAAGGGACATACTTGGCTGTTTTAAATTCAACCTAACCATTCATGTGGAGACATAGAAGACTAATGTCATTATTAAACATTCAAATACCTATAGAAAAACACATGAGAAGGTATTATACATCCTTAGTTATCTTGAGGTCTATTTTGCTTCATTTATTTGTTCTGTATTGGAATGTTGATGATCTTGGCCATGAAATAAAAAGGGAAGCTGACGAAGCTTTACTCCACCGCCTCATTGCCTTTCTTCCTGGGGTGATACTGTAAACGTATTTATTTTCGCGCAGATAAATTTTCGCGCACTAAATAGGCCTACTTTGACACCTTTTCGCGCGGATTTCAATTCGCGCCGCAAGGAAGTCTCACACATTGTTTATGCAATAGTTCTACCTCTCGCACAGGATTTATTTTCACGCACCAAGATGGTTGCGCTAAAATAGCGAAAATAAATACTGCGCGAACATTAATACGTTTACAGTAGCGCTATTGAGTAACCTCCTAACTAACTTTGGGTCGTGTTCTACCATGAAACCTCTATTTAATAAAAACTCTTGCTAAAAACACTTAATTTTCGAGATAGAAAAGTAAATTCTTATTATTTAGAGCCCCACAGACTACTACATGTAAAGAATATTTAAAGCCAAACATTTTGAAGCCCCCCTCCCCCCCCCCCACTAGGTATAAGATTTAAAAAAATCTTTATCGAAGTTTTAACTTTGTTATTGAAAAGTTTTTAAAATGCTGACAAAAATGGGTGGAATATAGGGGAGTTTGGACAATTCTGTTTTTATACATAGTTAAATGTAAGATTATCATTACGTGCAAATGGAAATAAAGTTTCTTATGTATAATATATATAGTATTAAATACCTCATGCCAGAGTTGGTGCTCGATACTTTGCCCACATTAGTTGTGAGAAAACCTCTAATAGAAGCGGTAAGTGGACGGTTATTTTTTTTATAACATAGGTAAGGTAATAAGATATAACTAAATGCGAGCTGCATATGGGGCAACGTATTCACAAAACGCAAGTGGCTTTTGGTGAGTGTCTTTCACAAGTGCCGAAGGCACGCGTGAAAGACACTCGCCAAAAGCCACGAGCGTTTTGTGAATGCGTTGCCCCATATGCAGCTCAAGTTTAGTTATATTTTTATGCCATGATATATATCTAAGAGTTATTTAAGAGTTATTTACCTTCATTGCATGTCTCGCAACCCTCGGACTCGGCAAAAACAAGCGCTTACAATGTTGCGTCATGAAATGAGCGTCATGAAATGAGCGTCATTGATTGGCGCAACTAAATTTACGCAACCAATCAAAATAACGTTGTAGATTGGTTGCATTCGAAAAACGGATTCCACTAGTGCAATCCAGGCATGTTTATGCCATGGGCTAATCTGGCCATGTTTTTGTGAATACGCACACCTATCATGGCATAATAGAGAATATACAAATGCATTACAATTTCACAAACGGCGAAAAGGAGGTTTTTCTCTATCGTTTTAATATAACAGCCTTACCAAGCAGTAATGTCACAAAACAGATTCACGACTAAGTTGTTAATGAATATTATAAGTTCATATATTCTTAATGTTATATGACTTACTGAAGAAGATTTGCTCATCTTTGAAAATATTTTGAATGTCAATAAAATATTCTTTGGATGAGCTGCAGCTTTGGATCGTCCAGACGATGGCATCAGTCAGACCAACACTTATATCCCGACCTTCTCTTCAGAGTATTTGTTCTTCTATTAGAGGTTGCACATGGTACATTGCACATGGTCGGACATTGAAAGGTCATGACAGTAACACCCGAGATAATATATATTATATAATTATGTAGTCTAACCTTTATACGGTTACTTGCTAGCTATCAATCCAGAGATGGGGTTGAGCGGAGTTGATAATTATTAGCCTGGCCATTCCGACCCAGATTATATCATAAATGTCTGTCTTCGAAAAGGTATATATTATAGTGAGGTGAATGAGGCAAGATACGTCTAAAAGCAGGGCTCCACCAGACCGCATGCGTATAATTATTATTATGTGGTTCGGTAGTTGTCATATATTAATCCTTATTGGATTGACTCCACTGACCGCAGTCTTCCAAAATGTGTCAAATCTCCCCCAAGTTCCACCATTTTAAGCCAGATTACGTTAAAATTCCCAAACAATTCGGCAAATTTTTACCTTACTTGATTCAATATGTGTTTAACCTAACTTGATCTCGAGTTGTATTGTTACATAAAGCGTAGTCTAGCTAGACACAGCAGTGGGAGGAAGACCATGGTATTTCTGTGGAATTATCACCCGTGAGCCCATTATCCTCATGTGTTCATGACATCCATTGATCATAATATTATTTGTAGGCCTACACTGTGTATGCCCATTTATGTTCATTTGTCATCTCACGGAAGAGTGGCTGTATACAAATTCTAAATAAAAAGAAAATCAGATTTTCACTTTTTTCTCTCGAAATCACTCTTGACCTTTCAGTGATATTTTTTCCATGACCTGCTATACGGAACTCATATCATATCCAGCTTAGGCTCAGAGTTTAGAGTTCCTCCAAACTGAGGTATGGCCGCCTCTCCAAACCGCAAAGGGATGATACAAATCCCATTAGGACGCCTAGACCAAGGATACAAAAGCCATTAGAGCAGTAGGCGTCCAATCATTGACATACCATTCTTATCCGATCTTAGAGGCTCTGAGCATAGATTAATAGAATAGAATAAAATAGAAAAATCTTTTATTCATCAAAGGATTTACAATTATGTTGACGAACAGGTCGACAGGCCTCTAGGTACCGTTTAGGATTTATACCTAGTTCTTCCGGCCGTTTTCTGGCCCTTAATGAATTGCTATGAGCATTAAATTAGCAGGAAAAAAGTTAAGTGAGAAACTCATATTTTAACTTTTATTGAACTCTATTGCACATACGGTACAAGACACCAAGAACATTAAGACATAGATGTATGAATCTCTTAACTTAAGTGAAGTGAACGCACGAAGCACCATTTTAAAGCTGTATTCCCAGCTAAATCGACCTAACATTAGTTTTCACGATTATGTTTTATCCTTCGTACAGCATAGAAAGGAAGATTCGGATAAAGAAACTGAAGAACACTTAATATTTCGTTGAATTCCTTGAGTTTTTAAAGTAGATAAGATGATAAAGAGTCAGATTGAAGCAAAGTGGGATTTCGGCAGGTCACCGAAATGGATAATTTGAGAGATAATGAGATTTTACAGAACAGGCCCAAATCTTTTGACATTGTTTGATCTCGGTGACTTTTTGATGGGTCGAGAATGAATAGACCACAACAAGACTTTTGACGGGAATTAACTGGGAATGCAACTTTAACAGGCTATTTAAATAGATAGTACATATATACTTGTTTCTACCACCTATGTAAGTATATACCTCACACCAATCAAAGGACAACAAATGAAAAAGGCACCAAATGGAACCCATGCAAAGGAACGACTTGATACAAGAAATGACAATCGATCAAGTTATGATCAATGACAACAATCTTAGTAGGAAAAAAGGGTAATCATAACTTTTATCATGAAGAGGAGGAAAAGGGTCGAATGTATTCTAGATGTTAACTACCCAGTGAGACAGCTTTGTTGACAGACTGAATAAAAGAATTTTGTACCAAAAAAACCCCAACAATATCAGTTCAGAATACATGTATACAATAGTTATATGTGAGCGATGAGTTTCACTCCTTGCATGCATTCACCTTATTATGTAATAACTGTATATAAAGGAACGAGCTACCTTATTATTATCACATTTTAGAATACCTTTAAGCTTTGTCAGGTCCCAGACTTGCAATGACAAGTCCATGGTCAGTACAGTCTGGCCAAATGATCATTTGTTTTCCCAATTTCGATAACATCACAGATTTTTAAAAATACATTATCACTTGTTAGCTATTCCAGAGGAATAACTCGCACAAAGTTAATCCTTATTTGATTAAATCAAACCAACAATTTATTATATAAATATATCACTATTGAGCTTACCGTTAACTTAATATGTAAAAAATAAAATTGTGATATGTCGTTACTGGTCTCGGAACTTGTATGATCAATAAAGAAGACAAAATAAACAAATGACCGTTTGTTCGCAGTCTTTACCTTTAAAGCCTAGATTATACTCAAAATGTTTGCAACATCACATAGTCAGCAAGCATTTCGTAAATAGACATGGTCATTTGAAATTTTACTTTGGCCAAAACCATTTAGGCCTACATTTTTGTAAAGATGTATGGACCTAACAAAATACTGCCGCTGTTTTCGTTGGTTATGAAAAAAAAATAACTTAACCATTTCCTCAGATACACACCTCTTTCTTTAACTCTCTTTTGAATTATTTAATACACTTCACATTTTTCGTTTTCGAGTCCTGTTTCGTTCCGGTCTGACATCCAAATCTACCAATTTAGTTCTCATTGCAACTTCTTATAGTTATCCTTCTAAGTTTTCACAAAACACCAAGTACATTAAAAAAGGTGGGTATTTCTAAAAACATTTTCCTTTCCTTATAGATATTTAGATATTTTATTTCCAGGACTCGAATTCTAAAACAAAATAGAGACCTTTTAGAGACCCCCAAAAGGTCTGTAAGGCCTTTATTTTGAGTCGGTCTCAAAATTGGTTTTAGAATAGCAAATAGTAGGGACCTTCTCTAAAGGAACTCAGTAAAGTCCAGTCTCAAGATATTTTGAGACCGTCTCTATTTTATTTATAGAATTCGGGCCCAGGAGTTCTATTCATTAAACATTTCCTTAACCTATAGTGATATATAGTGACACCGATACAGATCAGTCTAAAAATAGCCTCACAATTCAATTCTAAACACGGCCTGGTGTTGATAGTATTGATTGGTATTCAATCTGGTGGGTCATGTTACATGACAATGAAGTTAAAAATCGCCATCTGTGATCAGACTTTTTATATTTTTGCCTTTGTATTGAATCACATCAATGATATTATACAATGACCTGTTAGCTTAGTGTCGAACCATTGACATTGGGCTGAAATAACAATCAAGATTTTGCCTCTGGGATGTTACGCAAATCTGAGAGAGCCAACAGCAAGGCAATAATTAAAAGGGGGAGCAGCCTTTTGGTGTCGCAGTTTATTAGCAGGTGCGCAGATACCAACGTAGACGTGGCATAAATTAGGAAACAAATAGAACGAGACACCTGGAAATTAATTAATCTTGGTATAGGCCAAGATGTTACAAAATACAATGGCAAGAACCGAGTTGTTCAAAAACTGGCAATGGTATTTAATGTACAAATATTAATTATGGTAAAGACAAGAGATATATCGTATTTACCCTTTATTTTTGTATAGATATATTAATAAGTGAAATCCTGCAGATCTAGAACCTAAAGGCTGTAATTAATTGACTTGGAATAAATTGCACGATCGCGACAAAAACCTAGTTATTGGGTATAGGCCTACTTATTTGTACACTAAATGAATCTGTCCAACAGGGACACTTGCCGTTGTATAGTGGCAATAGAAATTATAATGGATTCACAACACTGCTGTAGTATAAGAAACTACTGGAGTATGACATGACATCCAAACTTTCTCATGCGCTTTTTTTTCTTTTTTTTTGCAATAGAATTTTCTTTTTCCAATAGCTTTGAATAATGGTAAGATCAAAAAGACTCATGCATGTAATCAGGGTAACTGCATAGTGGGGATGGACGACCAATAGGAGGTAACAGATATGGGTCAGATTCATAGAAAATGTACAATTGGCAGCTGTACACATTAGTAAATTCTGTTAATTATATAAGCTACAATTTGGTCAATACTAGGTAAATTCGAATATATTTGGCATTGCATTGATTCCAGCAATCGGTTCGGTTAGGTTGAACTGAGTTTTGAACTTTATTTTCTTCTGAAATTTGGGTTATAGGAGAGGATTGGTGAAGATGAATTGTACATTTTCTCACGATCTGACCCAGATATAAGGCTGTGTATATATACATGTAGTTCCCAGAAGATTTAGGTTTAAACTCAAAGCATGGTTGCATGATTGGAGACTTGTGTCGCCACCTAGAGGATGGTGCAGCAGACCAAGCCCATGGAGGCGTCGTCTGTGTCATCCACTATGTTCTTCTCCAGTATCAGCTGCTCCGTTGGCTGAAATTAATTAATAGTTTTTTAAAAATAAATTTGATTGAGTCTAATTTATTATTTGTATGTTATTCTCATAGAGCTCATACATGTACATTCATTTATATTTAAATCGATTACTTCTTGCAGTATAATAATGATCAGAAATATATATTATATTCAATGTAACTGCTTCATAGTCGATTGACCAATACACTTTATTCTGGTTTTGGTTTCCTCCACATGAATTACAGAAAATAAACGTAGGTTGAGGAGAGTATCGCTTTATATCGGGTGGGACCGGAGGAGTATAGATGAGTTAATTCATTGGGAGAACATGATAAACTTGTTGATTTGATTAAAACTCTAGCTTTCGGGATAACTTGCCCTTCTTCAGGAGAAAATAAAAGTAAATACACGAGTAGCAAAATCAACTATTTTCTCTACTACTATTCGTTTTGACATCATACTATCATCATTTTATATTCAATAGTTTAAACAAATAGAATGCACATTTTATAACAGGTTTATAAATGCGGTAAAAGGTCCAAGTGGAACACATCGATTTTTGTAAGAGAACATGATATACACTTTAAACCGTTACCGTCTATTTGTACGGTATGCTTTTGATATAATTATGACGAGCAAAAGAGGCTGAAAGCACAACCCTGAGTTGTGTTACCAACAAGTTGCCAGAATAAAACATTTAATACAACAATTATACAAAGAAAAACTTCAATTATTGTGGAGAAATGTAATGTTTGTAGCGCCAATATAACTTTGATGCTGTTATTAGCAGCAAGAATTGAACCCCAAGAAGTTTTTCTGAGTCTTTAAAACTGGCGATATCTACTTGAGGAAGCAATCATTTTTCTTCGATGGACCTCCAGTGAAACTGAATAATGTACAATTGGCAGCTGTACACATTAAGTAAATTCTGCCAATTAAATTAGGCTGCAATTCGGTCAATGCTAGGCAAATTCGAGTATATTCGGCATAGCATTGATTCCAACAATCTGTTTGGTTAGGTTGAACTGTATTTTTAACTTTATTTTCGCCAGAAATTTGGGTTATTTCAGAGAATTGGTGAAGGTGAATTGTACGTTTTCTGGCGACTTCGTCCATATAATATAAACCATTCTTCATTACGTAATGACGAAATCACATTACAGCCAATTTACATTACTTGAATTCTAATATCTAATATCCTATTTGAATAATATTCTTTTGACACTGAGAAGAAGATATTGATGAAGGGAATTATGATACTCACCTTTCCATTTGATTGCACCTCGATTGCTTTTTCTGAGATGACTTCTTCCTTTACCGGTTCCTTAGGCTTTTCAATAACTTCTTCGATAGCTTTCAACTCAGTGGTAGGTTTTTCCTAAGTAACAGTCAGAGAGGTAACAAGCATCAATGTACTATACATTGTATTGTTCTCAATACCGTATATTATTGTCTTAGGTTAAACACTCTTTTACACATTTGTCGACAGTTCTCACGACTATGGGAAAATACAGATGAGAAATGAAAGCAAATGTGCGTATCCAAACATTCAAAGGTGTGCCATGTTTGGAATTCCATACATTTTCAACAGAAAACCACAAAAGTTTACTATTAAAGCTAGAAGTTGTAACGAAGAGGCTATAATATATAACTTTTGTAACGAAAACGTTTTACATCTGTTATTGTTGTTGTCGTTGTTGTTGTTGTTGATACTTTTAATGCCATTACAAGGGGCCATCAGTGGCACTAAACTCCCAGATAGTGGGAGGATTTCAAGCCCGAATACTTCCTCAGTTCGTTTAACAAAAAGAATTTTTAACTCTTATATGTATATTTTAGGTCTTCAGAATAATAGTATTTACAATCGGCCGCTCTATACAAGTTTAGTAAATACTACTAAATTTGGCTAAACATGATAACTCCTACATATTATAGGTATATCTGTTATAGTATTAATTGCGTTGATTAAAAACATAAGTTCCGTTCTGTTCAAATTGTATTTTGAAACTCACTTGTGTAGTACATTAATTAATTCAATTTATTTGAAAGAATTGTTATAACTTATGACGACTTCAACCTAAGTATAATACTATGTTGACTATTTATGTAAATAATCTGGACCTGAAGGAGGCCCCACAAGACTAGAAACATCACAAATAGGTACAAGCTACCTCTTCCCCAATGGCTTCATTAGGTACGATATTTTCTGGTTCAGGTTCAGGGACAACTTCTGGCTCTGGAGTTTCTTCTGGTTGTTGTTCTTCTTGTTCCTGAACAGTTTAGAGATTCAATGATAGAACAGATCCATGAAACAGATAGAGCAGGATTCCACAGACAATTAAGTGGGTGTCAGGGTGTAACAGAATTGGGTAACTAAACAGACACCATAGCAATATGTGATGTGTTAAAGAGTCAGTAAACCCCAACATATTATGAGAATATCAATTTCTTTGCTATTATTCTTTGCTAGAATATCAATTTCTTTGCTATTATTCTAATGTAGCAGGCCCAGAGGTACTTAATGAAACCTATTATTAATTTTAGTGAGTAATATGGTGGTATCTCAAAACCTACTAATCTTTCTGGAACACATCACATATTTGTTAATTAACTTCGATATTCAAATGGGAATTTAAGCAGTAAAGATAAACTGAGAATAACCAACTTATCAGATTATATAAAAAGAGGTGTCATTTTCAAATAAACATTAAATAAAAATGTCTTCAACAGATTTAATGACACAAGCAAATTGCTTTTCCTTTCGTCCACTTGAGGAGAACGAAAGCTTTTGGGATTTCTGAAGAACTTCCTGTGGGTTCGGTTGGTCAGGCCAGAAGCAGCATTAGGTTTGTTTCCGGTTCAGGCGGGCGGAAACCACCTTTCAGAAACTGAAAACACGTTTATTTCGTAACAATAATTGTTTAAAACAAGATAAATATTTTCTTAGGGTTTTTTTGGTCAGGAGATTTGTGTGTCTCTGCTTTAATTAACTTGTTCTTGTCCAAATGTCATGATTATTTTGGCAGGGTTAAAAGAATCTTTAGGTAGGTTAAGTTTTTTTTAGGGAGGGGGTAGGGTGGGAGGGAAAAAACCGGAAACTTATTTTCTTGGCCTCACCAAATCTGTGAATAGCTGTCATAACATATATTTGGTCGAAAATGGTCGACAGATATATGTAACTGTTTAAAATTTACCTCGACCATAAACGAAATATATATATAAAAAATATAAAATAACCTTTTTCACGATGTTGCTTTCCTCACTGGTGACCTCTTCCTGTTTAATGTCATTAGTTTCTGGTTTGAAATCCTCGTTGATCTCTCCCTTGACTTCGGCCTTTTCGTTGTCATTTTTGTTTTGTTTCTTCTTTTCCTTCCTCTTGAACAGATCAAATGGCATCTGTAATTTGGTGATTATGTTACATAGTGAAATTAAAATGAATTATGAATTAATTTTTTTTTTCAATAATCTTTTGTCCATGTGTCGCCCATCTTCTACTCTTTTAAAGTCTGGGTTCCACTGGCCGGCTACTCCTCCCGCTACTCCTCCCGCTACGTCTCCCGCTTGCTACTCCTCCTGCTACTTTGATAGTCTATTGGTCCCTCTTTAGAAGCGCGAGCAATAGACTATCCTGCAGGTAACCGGAATGGGTGCTACTGGGACGTTACTTCCACCGCTACTTCTACTGCTTCTCAGAAATGTGAGCAGACGACATTTGATTTTCACATGGAAATGAACGCATCTAGTAACGGTAGAGGTAACGTAGAGTGGTGCCATTGCCCTGCTTCAGCTCCCGCTACTTCTCGTTACTTCAGCTACAAAGTAGCGGCCGTTAAATATCAAATATCTTTGATAGAATCGGGAGCACTCGAAAATCCGCCAAAAGAAGAGGGAAGTAACGTGGCTATGTAGCGGGAGCCAATAGTACCCATCTCCGTTACTCTCCCACTTCTGCTCCCACTTCTTTCGTCAAGAAGCGGGAGCAGAAGCGGGAGAAGTAGCTGGCCAGTGGAACCCAGCTTTAAAGGGAGTTCATCGACTCCATATTGAAAACGAATTCTTTTTTCATTACTACTAGCATAAAGCTGCTGTTTATGGGTAGCCGCGTTTAATTCAATTGTGGCTCCATCTGTAGACAACTGGCGTATTATGTAATATATTCCAGATATCATATTCAATGTATAATAATTGTCATATTCTCAAACGAAATTACATTTATTCTGTATACTATGTCCAAAGACAAGCAATGCCATATGGGTTATGCCGTCAGGATATATAAACAATCGCCACACTAAAAGACTTCTGCTAAATTAGGCTGAAAATGCTAAATACAAGTTATATCTTAATATTTCTGGTATTACGCCAATTAAAACAATTGTTCCGTTATGTTGAAATTCATTTTGAAATTAAATTTTTGTTATAAATTTGGGTTATTTGAGATAATTGGTGAAGGCTAATTGTACATTTTTAGGCGACTTCACCCCTATGTTAAATATGGAGTTCATGGTGATTTATTCCCGACACTATTACATGTGATATACTTAGTTTGAATTGTTCAAAATTCAGATAACCCATTCAAGGAAAGTGATCTTGCCTTGAGGGAAGGTGAGTGTTTCTCAAAGTGGGGTCTTAAATCCAGGGCAGAGTCAAGGTCGATGAGGGGAAGCAGGTCCTCGAGTTCAGACGATCCGGTGGAGGAGCTATCCAACTCTGCAAACAATATACTAATATATAGTAGCTTTTATTTCCATATTTTGATTTACAAAAATAAGACTAGCACCTTAGCTATGCAGGTCTTCCAGGTGGGCCCGGAATTAAGTAGTAGGGTCAGATCGTGAGAAAATGTACAATTGGCAGCTGTACACATTTAGTATATTCTAGTAAATGAGGCTGCAATTTGGCCAATACTAGGCAAATTCGAGTATATTTGGCATTGCATTGATTCTAGCAATCGGTTTGACCCAGAATACAAATATGATTCACGGGTAATGCCATAACATTAATTAATTAGAAAAGTAAAGTTACATTTTCATTTGAACGGTTTGTTATCCGCTGGTTTAGATTATATTTCATTCCTTCAATTTGTTTAGTATGGACAATGTCATGGCATTGGCATTATATACCACATACTTTTAAGTCTTTGTAATTAGGATAAACCACAATGTTTCCTCAATGGGACTAGCAGAAAGTAGGTCCTCATCTAACTAGGTGAAATTTAACCAATCCGTCCCAAGCCCCCTGGAGATATACGGTTCTTTCCTTGTTTTAGGGGGATACCCTGACATCCAATTCCAGACATTGGGTACCCGGTATAGGACTGATTTTCTCAGTCCTTAGGGTGACAATTCTTTTCATTTGCATTTGCTGAAGTGGGAATGTCAGTATGATGGGCGTTGTTGCGATGGTGGATCCACTGGTATTGTATATGTAACAGCTGTGTAGCAGCCATGGAACAATATCAATGTAAAATGTATGTTTGCAGAGTTAGGAGCGCCCAGACATGCAAATACTATACACTATCCATATATAAATATTATTTACAGAGAGAGAGAGGGGATCGCATCTTCTTTCGTCTGAGAAAGTTAAAAGCTTGCCCGTTTATCAAAGATGAACAATATTTAAAAGAAAAAGAATATGTTAATAAAAAGAAATAATGAAAGTTTAGAATAACATAACAAAGTCGACCTTCATTCATTGTGGACAGGAAAATACATCACTTATATATTATACAATTATAGATTCCTGGCATCCATACGTTAGTGTGTCCCATAGGCTATGACAGATTTGCGTTTAACAGAACATTTCGCGCATTTTTCGTCATACTTTCTCAAAAGTAAGGACTCCTACCGTCAGAAAATTGACAATATGATATAGGAGTAATTAAAGCAATTTTATAGAATCTATAGATTCTATACACAATTGTGTAATTGGAATTTTTTCTGCAGACTTAGAATTGTAATGTAAATCAGAGGATCAATTAAATTACCAACGATAATATGATCAATTTATTATTTCATGTAACCATTCCCTGATGAAGGATCAACTAACAGATCAGAAAAGTTAGAACCACACTCATAAAATCCACCAATCTTCAAACAAAAATATAAAAATACTGAGAATTTAGTTTTGGTGTTCTACCAACTTAAAATAATCATTTTCTTTCTTTATATTATTTTCTTTGCAAGTCGTCGCTACTATGAGCACGAAATTAATGATTTTTTCGTAACGAAAGTAAACTTTAAACAGTCACAATTTAATACTAGCATAATTCGATTGTTATGGATAATAATTAATTTCAGTTCTACTTACATTGATCACCCTCCTCAAACCACAAGGCAACAATAGAGAAGCTACTATATGCGTTGGTACCGTTAGACCAAGAGAGATGGAATACACCAGGCATTGGAAATGCCAATAATTTAAATATATGCACATACATGTCAGTTTGCACCATATGTGATGAACATGTATTTGTGTATGTATACACACGTACACACATATAGGTAGGTCTACCACACCTATCTGGGCACTGCATCAGGGACCTGTTGCATAAGCCAAGGAAAGGAATATTTCTGTAGGAAGGAAACAATTCCTTCTGTCGTCCCAGCTGGTAGGAATAGCCTATGCACAAAATGGTGGGTAGGAGTGGCCCTATGCACACAATGGTGGGTAGGGATCTTTATTCCTATAGCTACCCAACGAATGAGGGAAGAAAAGTGTGAAAATAAATTCCCACACATAAAAATTTTAGGCTTTCCTAGTTGTTGGATCCAGGTTAGAAGTGTGTTCCTAATCAGAAAATCGTTTATGAGAATCGAGGTAAAAATAAAATTAAGAATGATGTACAATATGATGGAGTTATATTGAGGTTGATAGGGCAGTTACTATTTGCTATAATGAATCAGAAGAAAAAAGTAAAAGAAAGGAAAGAGTGTAAAAGTTACCACAAACCTGTATTCAGTCTTATTTTAAGAAGCGTCAAGATGTTATGTACTATTGTCCATGATGTGATTTAATATATTAGTTACAATTTTGATGTTTCAATAGTTGTGACAAATAGATTTAATGTGGAAGGGTAAAAATAATATATATTTGGTAAATTCTATTGTGCAAAATGTGCTAACTTGAGACATTTGTACCCTGGAACACAACTTAAGATCTTTATAAAATGTAATTATCCTAGATGTATCTTGAGAAAAATGTGCCATGACTTCAGTAATAAAATTCGATTTGCACAAATAAAAAAAAAGACTTTCCTCAGCTTATGCAATACGCCCCAGCTCCCAGGGCCGAATCATCGGTCCTGATATCTGTTTAAATAACAAGGTAGTGCGAATACTACCGATCTGTAAACCAATAAGCAAATACACCAAGGCGATTTAGGATAAACATGTGCCTATTACTATAATTCCATGTTGCGGACTGATTGGATCGAATCATGCTGGTATTGTAATTATGCAGTTGATGATTGAAATTTGAATTTGAAATAGTGTTGTGTAAACCAATGAGCTATGGTTCAAGGTGTCAGAAAATCGGCAGTTCTACACATATATTTGGTAAATTCTGCTGATGTACTCTAGATACTGGTAGTGTCTAAGTGTATGGTGTTGCATTGATTAGAAAAGTGTTGAACTATGTTTTGAACCTAATTTTTGTCTTAAATTTGGATTATTTGAGATGATTGGTGAAGGTGACTTGTACATTTGCTGGCGACCACACCCAGATACATACCACACTGTGTAAACACAAAACATTTTCTTGTGTAAATCATTATGGGTGCATGTCAATACAGTACTGATTTCCCTAGACAAAATGTTGATTTAATTGATCAGTTGTCATTAACATGTATTTCCCCTCCCAAACAATGCATTGAACTTTTTCTGCATAGGCACATTATAGATGAAACAATTTTGATATTTTTTTCATTTGACTCAAATTTAAGACATTCTCGCCTACACTTATTAGGGATAAATAAGAGTTGTGTATGTTTCAATTGTGTACATGTATGGTGGATGTTTATATTTCAAGTATAAAAATTAATATCGCAGGCTACCCATATATACCTCAAATCCAGTACCTTTTGTTTACCTCAATATGAGTTATGAATGTACTGTCAAGTTCTTTGTAGCGCCCATTACATTAAATGTGACCTTGATATATTTAATGATCCCCATTACTTAGTACGCCCATTAGCACCTCACACAACAGCCTAATTAATGACAGTCAGAAATAATACCGTTTAACAGCCAAAATCTAACATTTTCTCTCCTGACTGAACCTCACCAGTTGCCATCTTGTACAGCTGTAACACCAGTTACAGACGTAGGTGTAACACCAGTGTATACTGGCCTGACTGGCATCAACATTATCGGCTCAGTGGATGAGGGGCTTTAAGCTACACTAATCCAGCTGGAATAAGCCTTGTACCCACTGAGCCGATTTTCTCACAGGGAGCAGTCGGCTGACAGATGGAAAAACAGCCTGACGATTGGATTCATCCAATCCTGACAGGAGACAATCAGTGACCCCTCCCCTCCCCTCCTCCTATCCCCTCCCACCACCCCACACACAGAGTGGATACTTTATATGGGCCAGGTCGTCAGAAAATGTACAATTGGTAGCTCTACACATTTGGTAAATTCTGGTAGATTACGTGACCAAATAATAGAAGCTAGTAATATATTTGGTATTGCTTTATTCAAAAAGTAAATTTTCCTGGAGGAGGAGAAGCTTTATGCAACAGGCCCCAAATAGTCAGCTGATAATTCTAGTTTGCTTGCTTAAATCAATGATGAGTCAGCACAATGTGAGGAAATATTTTAAAAAGTACAAATATTAAAGCCTTACCCGCATCGTATTCCAGTGAGAGGTCCTCATGATCCGAGCCGGGGGATGAAGGGAGGGGGCAGTAGCGATATCTCCCCACGTCTGGGCTCCCGCCCGACGCGGGCCTGTCTTTTCGACGCTCTGCAAATATAAACAGAATAATATACTGTAAACGTATTTATTTTCGCGCAGATAAATTTTCGCGCACTAAGTACTTTGACACCTTTTCGCGGGGATTTAAATTCCCGCAGCAAGGAAGTCTCACACATTATTTATGCAATAATTATAGCTTTCGCGCAGGATTTATTTTCGCGCACAAAGGTGGGTGCGCGAAAATAGCGAAAATAAATACTGCTCGAACATTAATACGTATACAGTAGTTCAGGGTTTTGGTGCTTTTGGTCAGAAGCAATTCAAGGCTTTTCAAGGCTTTTCCAGGCCTATTTCAGTGATTTCCCAGGCCAATTTCAGTGATTTTTCAGAGCACTAATGACGGGACCAGCGGGTTGTAGTCAATGTTATACATAGACCAATGAAATGTTTCACAAGTATTATATTCAGATTTTATATCAATAACCGCTTTTCACGTTTATTTTGTGAGGTAACTGTGAGAAAACCAAATTATCTACCTTCATGGGACGATGTTTTGATAAATCTGAGACATCATAGTGGCAAGAATCTATAAGTTAGGTAGAGTATGAAGGTGTACTAAAGAACTGGTTTAAACAGTAACAGGTCCATAAATTTCATGTTATTTCAACATAACTTCAATATAATTAAATTTCATTTCCTAGCAAGTCAAACATTAATGGTGATATATAAATTGTTAAATAAATAGCAGTGTGTATAGTTTGATGATATCAGATACAAAATCATGATATGAAATTGTTCCAGACATGTATCAATTAATGAATTTACAAAATGTTTTTCGTTTCTCAATTTGATGGACTGCGGTTCCAATGTCAGTGAACTTCGCTGACATTCATCACTAATGACAGCAGTATATTTATGCACGACGTCCATATTCTTAGATTTTTGTTCACATTTTTCATAGGGACAGCAATGTATAGTGAACAGTGCGTCTTCTAGGAAAAAAACGGTGTAAAAATAAGTCTTTTATCAGAGCTCTGACGCCATAAAGTGTCGGTTGCTCTACGTGTGTGTTCTCTCTAAACTGCATGGATATGTTCTAAGGAGAGCTCAGGTAGTAGACACAAAGTTTACATATGGGTCAGATTTTCAGAAAATGTACAATTCGCCTTCACCAATCCTCTCAAATAACTCACATTTAAGACAAAAATAAGCTTCAAAATGCAGTTTAACATAACAGAACTGATACTTTAAATCAATGCGATGCCAAATATACTCAGATATACCTGGTATTCTTAATTTTTCAGTCTAATTTAGCAGAAGTGCTAAATGTGTATGGCTGCCAATTGTACATTTTCTGAAAATCTGACCCATATGACACATCTTCCCCTCAGGGTGTAATTTTGAGATGTCAGGATAGGGTGGCATTGGATGGCAGACGACATTTGAACATATACAACAATTATAAGCTTAGTTTACACTTGGTGCGCAGATGTTATGCATCACAGAAAACATTAGCAGTTCCTCTTCTCGCTCTCTTTTCTGGCTGCGCTAAACTATATATTAGGACGCTATAAGAACTAGGATCACTACACTATCTTTAGAAACGCATATGGGTCAGATTTTCAGAAAATGTACAATTCGCCTTCACCAATCCTTTCAAATGACCCACATTTAAGACAAAAATGAGCTTCAAAATGCAGTTTAACATTACAGAGCAGATACTTTAAATCAATGCGATACCAAATATACTCAGATATACCCGGTGTTCATCTTTTTTTTAAAGCAAAATTTAGCAGAATTTCCTAAATATGTAGAGCTGCCAATTGTACATTTTCTGAAGATCTGACCCTTATATATGGTCAGTTCTCACGAAAAGAGCACACAGGCAATTTTGGACTCTACATGAAAATCATTTTCTTGTATATGAATAAATATTATATCAAACGATGCACCTTATATAGACCTTTGAGGGGACATATACTTTTATAGAGCTAAAATAAAAAATGGCCGCCCTATATGCTGAAAACTACCTAAATTACACACTTTTCTGAAGAGAAAAAATATATTTTGTCAAATAAAGTTTACTCAGCATTGTAAAAAACATCAAATGATTATAATATGTGTCTGTAATAATACTTACACCTGTTGGCTATTCATACATAACAAATATAGTGTTTCAAAATATTTTCAATTTCTTTAAATTCACTTTTTGATTTGGGGAATTTTAACGTTGCCATCCCAACGCTCTTTTGAAGTGGTTGCCAAAGGATGAAAGATAAATATTTAGTCAGAATTTGTTCATGGAATGTAATCTCCAACAACTCTATTTTAAATTGAAATATTGACTAATCACATACTCGAAAAACTGTTTCAATGAGAACTGAATGATTAAAAAAAGGTCATGTTGGGGAAGTGTTAACGTTGCCAACCCAACGACATTCATTTCAAAACTGTGCCTAAACAATTTTAGATTATCTAATGAAACTTAGTCATTTTAAAGCATCTGTTTAGAGGTTCATGCCATAAAATTTTAAATTTCAATCTAACATTTTTTCTGCTATTTTTGGACTGAATTTAGCAGGTGTTGCCACCCCGATGCAGCAGTGGGGTGGCAACACAAAATAATGGTACAGAATAATTTTAGTTGAGACCAATGACATGTAATATAATGGGAAAGCTATGTCATTTTGCTATAAGAATCAATAAAAAAATATTGATTTTGAGAAATCATGAATATTTGACAAGGTATAGAACAAGGCCATGTCCTTTGATTTTAAGTGTCAAAATAATAATACGATTTTCAAATGTAGTTCCTAAAAATAGAAAAATGAAAAAAAAATCCAATTTTCAACCAATGTTTCAGTTGAAACATTAGCTTAAAAATAGAATAATTAACAAAAATATTGAAATCTAAAAAATGGTCTTCATTACCACTACCATGTTTCTATCTAAAAGCATTCGTATGGCAACGTTAGAAAATGAATATCCCACCAAATGCACAGTTTTCAAAATTAGTGTTCCCAATTTTTATTTTGAACCCTTCAATATATGTACAATGATATGTGCAAATGGCAAAAAGTTTCAATGCATTTGAAATTTTAGCCAAAAATACCCCCCATGTACCCATTTCGTGAGAACTGACCATATATATTATATACCCAGATACTTAGATAGAACTGAACGAGAGGTTAGAATAGTTGTGTGATTCAATGGCTCAAGATAACCACTTAATTTCGTATCCAACAAGTGGACAAGACCGCGCGTTGGACACGCCCACCTATCATGGCATAACAAGAGTAGTTCGTAACCTCAAGTACAGATTTGTCGATATACTTTGACTTGGAAATAATCCGAAAATCATTATTCTTACGCTTGTATCATGCTGGCAGAAGCATGCATGTTCAAAATCTCTAGTCACGTGGAGTGAGCTTGTCTCTGATTAATCTGACGTCATCAATGACGGTAATATTGACCAATCACAGACGTTCTTACATCAGCGGTAATGCCTTTTCTGTATTGCATACATGCTGTAAGCAACACACTCTTAAAGCTGCCTGTTGTGACTGGTTCAATCTAGTTTATTAGACAGAGGTGGCGCCTCCCGTGGCGGCAGCATACACTACATTCCTCCCTGCTTAAACATTTTGTTCAGACAATTTATAAAATAATGTTTCTGAAAATGAAACAATATTATGTTGTTAGATTTACTGTCTTTGCTTTATATGCAATGTCTTTTTCTTGCTGAAAAGTCTCTGGTCTTCTTTTCACTTGTGAAAGTCTGATATTTACAATATTATAAGGTAAACAAATTCAGGGTTTAACCCAAATGTCTTGATAATAAAAATTCTAAATTACTAATAATCAGAATAGAATATAGAATCACTAATTATTTGATATCAAAGTAATAAGATGTCACTGATAGTTCTGGACTTGAATAGTTCATTTATGAGTTAGCACATAGTCCTCAAGCTTTGGTGGTGGTCTACTTGTTCTTGATGATCTTCTCACTTCTGGCACTGGTGATTTTGTAACTTTAATGGGAGACACCCTTGGTGTGTCTGGAGCTTTGTCTCTAGGGATTTGGATCTCTGGAGGAGGGACAGGGACCGGAGGTTGTGGCATAGCTGTCTCTGGCTCTGTCTCCTTGAAGGCGTTGAACTTATATGGCGCTGGGTGCTGGTTGATTTCATTTAGTGGTGGAATGTTCTCATTCCTTTCATCTTCCTCAAAATTATCTGCCGTCTCACCTGACTTCAAGAGGTGATCAACATGGACATAACGGATGTTTCGTCCAACTCGAACAAGATATTGGACTGGTCCATTTCTATGGACTATTATACCTGGCACATACTTAATATCAGTTCCTCTACAGTTCTTCACTCTCACCCTCTCGTTTTTTCCAAATTCCCTGAGCTTGGGAACTCTTGTATCCCTATACTCTTTCATCTTTTCCTGTTTTTGCTCAACCTCAGCCCTAAGGTCAGGTTTAACTAATGTTAGTCTTGTACGTACCTGCCTTTTTAGGAACAATTCAGCAGGGCTCAGTCCTGTAGATGTGTGCGGTGTGGAGCGATAAGACAGTAAAAAGCTACACAGTTTTTGCTGTGTTGTGACTCCTGGTTGGGCTTCCAAGGAATGTTTCTTTAGTGCAGTTTTTAGCGTTTGTACAGCCCTCTCTGCGGCACCATTCGATGCTGGGTGGTATGGGGCAGTTAAAGTATGTTTTACTCCATTCTTATTGAGAAATTCTTGGAACTCGCCAGCTATAAACTGAGGCCCGTTATCGCTTACAAGTTCGCGGCATAAACCATACCTTGAGAACATTTCTCTCATAACCTCTATGGTCTTCTGTGCGGTCGTCGATTTCATGAGAATAACTTCCATCCACTTTGAGTGAGCATCAACTGCTAGGAAGAACATCTCTGATTTGTACTCAGCGAAGTCGACATGGATTCTGTCCCATGGTCTTTCCGGGTACTTCCAGGGGTAGAGTGGAGATGGTGGAGGGTCATTCTTCAAAGACAGGCACACATTGCATGATTTTACCAGACTCTCAATACTTTGATCGATACCTGGATACCAAAAATAACTTCTGGCCAGTGCCTTCATTCTTACTATACCAATGTGTTCATGATGGAGTTCTTCAATCATCCTTTGTTGTAGCTTATGTGGCACTACAATTCTCATTCCCCACAACAAACATCCCTGGTCACATGAGATTTCATTTCTTCTGTTATAATATGGCAATAGTTCATCATCTTCGATGTAGTTTGGCCAACCATTTAGACTGTACTCAAGAACACGGCTGAGTGTTCGGTCTTTCTTGGTGCATCCTGATATTTCTTTTGAACTTACAGGCATATCATCTACATGAGAAAAATAGTTGACCTCAGATTCTATGTTTTCAGTAGCTCTTTCCACTGGAGCTCTGCTGAGGTAATCTGCATTACTATGATCCTCTGATCGGCGATACTGTACTTCATAATTATATGACATCAGCAACAATGCCCACCGCTGTAATCTTAGCGCAGCCAGTGTTGGCACTGCTGTCTTTGGTCCAAGTATAGTTGAAAGTGGCTTGCTATCAGTCACAAGGGTAAACTTTCTACCGTATAGATACTTGTGGAATTTCTTTATTCCATAGACAATGCCTAGAGCTTCCTTTTCTATTTGCGGATATCCTTTTTCTGCCTTAGTTAGAGATCTGGAAGCAAACGCAATAGGTCTTTCATTCTCTCCATCTAAATGCGACAGTACAGCTCCCACTCCGTAGGGGCTTGCATCACAGGCTAATATGAGCTTCCTGTGCGGATCATAGTGTGTTAACACTCTATCGCTGGTAAGGGTCTCTTTTACGATTCGGAATGCTGTCTCACAGTCTTTGTCCCAATTCCAAGGAATTTCGTCTCTCAGTAGGTTATTCAGTGGTGCAAGAGTGGTGGAGAGAGACTTCAGGTATGGCCCATAATAGTTCACCATACCAAGGAAGGTACATAGCTGTGAGACATCTTTGGGTGCTTCTGTGCCTCGAATTGCTTCCACCTTTTCTGGGAAAGGATGTCTTCCTCTCTTGTCAATTACATGACCTAGATAGCGCACCTCTGACTTCATGAAGGAACATTTCTCCCTCTTGACTCTGACATTGAACTTTTCCAAGCGTTCAAGTACCTGCTTGAGTCTCCTCAGGTGTTCTTCATCTGATGGTCCGGTTATCAATATATCGTCTATGTAGCAACAGACACCAGGAATACCTTGTAGTATTTGGTCCATGATGGACTGAAAGATGTGAGGCGCTGTTTTAATACCATAGGGTAACCGTGTCACTTCATATAGACCTTTAACAGTGTTTATCGTCAGGTATTTTTGGGATTTTTCCTCAACTCTGACTTGAGCATAAGCTTGAGATAAATCAAGTTTTGTGAATTTATCCCCATTTGCAAGTGTGGCAAAAATATCTTCTGCGGATGGTAGTACGTAATGACGATCAACCATATCAGCATTTATTGTGACCTTATAATCACCACAGATCCTTATCTTACCATCACCCTTTGGTACAACGACAACTGGTGAAGCCCAGTCAGTTTTCTCAATTTTCCTGAGTACACCTGCTGACTCAAGTCTATCCAGCTCTTTTTTTACCTTATCTACCAATGCATAAGGAATAGGTCTGGCTTTGCAAAGTTTCGGGGGGCTTTCTTCCATATCGATGCGTGCTTCAAAGTCTTTTATTTGGCCCATGTCTGCCTTGAATACTGACTCGTATTTCTGTAATAGCCCTTGTAGGTCATCAGTTTTTACTGAGAATATATTTGCCCAGTTAAGCCGAATGTTATGAAGCCAAGTACGACCTAACAGAGCAGTCCTTCTGCCCTTTGCTATAACCAATCTGAGATTCTGGCACTGGTCTCCATATTTCACGGTGACTGGTATTGAACCCAATAGTTCCACAACATGTCCAGTATACGACTTAAGATTTATGTCCGGGTCTTCTAATGGTATGTCACTGAAGAATTCATAGTACATATCTTCACCAATGATTGATGATCTAGATGCTGTATCAAGAATGAATGTCATATCGATGTTATTAACTGTGACAGGTATGGGTATTTCCCCATTATCTCTTTTTACTTCGTTGTCTTGTAATTCGTATAAGGAGGAGTAACTGACTTCCTCTTCTGGAAGGTACTCATCTTCTAGTTGGTTTGTCCTTCCTTGCGTCCTATACGAGTTATGGCCCCGACCTCGACCATGACCTTGATGATGCCCTCGTAGCGGTCTACTACTGTATTGCTGACCTGGTAATACTTTTGTTTTGCAGGCCTTAGCTATGTGACCGACCTTCTGGCACTTGTAGCACGTTTCTTTGATGAATGGACACTCTGTGGGTTGATGAGTTCCTTGACACCTATAACAGCGTGTTTTACCATATTGTCCTCCACGGCCTCTACCTCTTGGCTTGTAGCTTCCCCGATTCTGCGCTCCTTTGTAGTTGCTCACTCGATTGACTTCCGATGTGGCTTTCATCTTTTGCGCATTCAGATGTGCTGCATCCATCGTTGTTGCCATCTCCATAGCACGCTCCCATTTCAGACCTGCACCTTCACTTAACAGTTTATTCTTAATGGCCTCGCTACGCACTCCTGCTACTAATCTGTTACGTAGTCTCTTTTCTACCTGATCGGCATCCCCAAATCCACTATGGATGCTGAGCTTTTTTAACGCAACAATAAAATCAGGTATTGACTCATTTTCTTTTTGGCATCGTGTGTCAAAGTTATAAGATTCCGCCAATTCATTTGTCCCTGACATGTAGTGAGCATTCAACAAAGTACACAGAACAGCATATGTCTTATCAGTAATGTCAGCTGGAGTACATAAAGACACCAATAGGTCCACTGCCTCAGGTCCCACTAGTGCTATCATGGCATCTACTTTGTCTGCATCTTTAATATCGTTGATTTTCATCCAGGAATCCAACCTAATTTTGTAGTTGGCCCACTTCTCTTTCTCACTATTAAAGTCACTCATAGCACCAATGTAATTGTCCTATCACACAGTTCAAGATATCAATGTTTAGTCAGGCAGGGTGTATTTTCCCAACAAACCTTCACTTAAATGATATCAGTCTATTTCCTCCACTTTATAACTGTTCAGTTCTTTTCACAAGTAGCCTATACAGAGTTCATAGTCATAGCATCATAAGCATGGTCAAGCAACTGGTTTCAACTTGCATATGTATCCGGCCTACAAGTCATGTGGAAGTATGATCAAATATCTACTAACAACAGTTCATTTGCACAATATTTCACAATTCAGTACTTTCCTTCTTTGTTTCCCTGCATTCCTGCTGAAAGAACTTCTCTGGTAGAGCTAGGATGCTTGGTTATTTGTGAAAAAAAAATCGCGGGGGTGATCCCATCCTCGTCGCCATTGTTGTGACTGGTTCAATCTAGTTTATTAGACAGAGGTGGCGCCTCCCGTGGCGGCAGCATACACTACACTGCCCTCCCTGCTATTCTCTGTACAAATATCAAATTTGACTTATTTAATAGATTGCGAGTACCCTACCCTACCTTGTCACAAGAGTATGGTTCTTTATCATGCTGTTGAAGATAAATATTTGACATAAATATGATCAGATTCGGCATGAGTGTACACCAGTAAGTTCATACTTATGTGCTGCCCTCTGTATGACAACCCTGCATAACCATGTGACTGGACTCGACCAATTAAAATCAGAGAATACTAAGAGCATGCTACAGCCTTACAGACTACAGGCCGTACAGCGCTGACACCTGGTTTTAAGTCTTGGCAATTCCGAAACCAAAAAATAGCTTGACCACGATCTAGTTGGTTCTAAAATCATTGAATTCAGGCATTTATTGAACTTTTCATTAAGTTAAAGATCAATAATATTGAGTTTGGGAACTAATCTGAATGTTAATTCAAAAGAACCAGCCAATATTTATACTAGGTAAGGCAGCTTTAAATGAGCGTATTCTTCCCGCTCGTTCAGTCGCAGTATAAATGTATTCATACTACTAAAGTGCTACTATACTACTTGTCATTAAACTTAGATATCAAGCGCCATGCATCTAAAAACATAATTTTAAATAGGGCCCATTATTAAGGCGTTGACTTAATGGTGGACTGTTCTCCTATTTTTTCATGTTATCAATTGCTGGTCCGAATGGGCGTGAACTCCTCCTTTATTAAGGAGTTAGACGCTCCGACTTGACCACACAAATATGGCAATAAAAGTCTCAACAACAACAATAACAACAACAACAACTAAATGCGCACATCACTCAAAGAATGCAAACGTCTGCACATAGTTTTTGTGCTAAAAATATTCGCTAAATATCTTTATTTTCAGCTTTAGGTTCATTTTCTTGTGACACACCATACATTTTCGGCTTTGGGCTCATTTTCTTGTGTCACACCATACACATACCTGGTTAGCCTCCCGCAGCTGAGAGGATCAAGATGATTGAACCACATGGACATCTTTGACCACCGAGGGAGAGAACATATGGGGTTCATAGGGTTCATGTAGTCATTGACCTTTTAGATTTTGGAGTTCTATATTATATGGATAGGTATTTAAGAATAACAAGCAGTTTTATTTACTATTGTACGATTCTATTCAAATAAACATTCTGATTTCATTGGACTTATCTAGGATAGGTTGGGTTGATAAGTTAAATATATGACTATATGTATTCTGGTGTAGGTGTATAATGATATACACTTTCCAAAGCATGGATACTCAACCATTCCCTATAATTATTACAAAACCTTTGAGTCAATGGGCATTCACTAGACGAAGCATTCAGAGGCCTGTTGCATTAGATATCCTTACTTAAAGCATTCCTTATCAACCTATTTGTCCTTGCATAGGTAGGAAATTCCTACTGTAGGAATACAAATTAGCTTAATCTGTATAGCAAATTCCTTCTCTAAAAGTTCAGCTGATTAGTAAGGAAAGTAGCTGACGAAGGAAAACATTAATTAAGGATTTATTATGCAACGGGCCCCTGTCCTCTATAGTATGTCTAATAAGGCTAAATGTCCTCATCACAAACATGGCTAATAAGGTAATTGAAATTATTTGTCTAAACCAAGTTTTGCACCAGGGCAACAAATACAAAAATATTGATCTTAGTCGCGCCTCATTTTGACCAACCCTTTCAAAGACAAATCAGTTGTTTGAAGCTGTTTACTTGGACCTGATCCAAAAGTTTTATTTGCCAAGGCCAAGCTTTTTTTGCCAAGGCACCATGATGCATACTTTTTTCTAACCTATAAATGCACCTCCATGTTGTGCTATCACATCCAGTACTCTGCTCCTCTCACCCACCTCTGAGTCATACTCATGATATTTTCTCCTCGACCTAATGCGAGCCACTCACCCCAACACATTCTTATCTCTAGGTGAGCAAGCAACAAACAAGAACGCCCGCGTCTCCCCTAATCATCAAATACACTCGTACAGCGGTCAGGAGCAGATTACAATAGGAGATGATATTTACTTATATATATGTGAGGTGTTCCAGGAAAATGAGTCACAAGTCGCAAAAAATGGATTTTGAGATATCATCATATTTGAAAAGATGGGATCACGCTGATTCCAATGATAGTAAACAGTAGGACATCTTATAAGTATTTCTATATCTTAAAGTTTGATATATTTTTTTTAAAAATTTTTAAAGTTTACATATTTCTAGGTCGGCAATTGCCAGTAAAGTAACTAAATTTACCCCATACAAAGACCTTCAAAACGCAAGGATATATTCAATACAATGTCCTGATATTTGGTACACAGATTCATATGACTAAAGGCAATAAACCCTCCAAAACCAGAACATTTAAAAAAGAGATCCCGTGAATAATACACTTACTTTTGCGAATTATGATTCATTTTCCTGTAGCACATCACATGTGATGCATATAGTGGGTGAAATCACCAGAAAATATGCAATTTTCCTACACCAATCCTCTCAAATAATCCCAAATTAAAAAAGAATCAACTTCAAAATACAGTTTAACATAACCGAATGATCCTTTGCGAATGATTGCAATACCAAATATACTCAGATATACCTAGTATTTATCATTTTGAAGCCTAATTTAGCAGAAAGTACTAAATGTGTAGAACTGCCGAGTGTACGTTTTCTGAAGAACTTTCTCTTTGCTCACAGATCTTATAAAAAGTGCCCAATATTATAGAACGATCCAACATCCAACATTTCAACCTCTGCCTGTTATTATAGTGTTAAACACCAACTCTTGGGTCAGATTTTCAGACAATGCACAATAACACAGTTCTACAGATCTATCAAATTCTGCTAAATTAGAGTGAAAAATGATAAATACGAGGTATATCTGAGTACATTCTGTATTGCATTCATTCAATAAATCTGTCTGGTTATGTTGAACTGTATTTTGAACCTAATTTTCTTCTTAAATTTGGGTTACCGTATTTGAGAGCATTGGTGAAGGCCAATTGTACATTTTCAGACGATCTGACAACTCTTACACCGGGAATATACTTTGTGCAATACATATTATTTCCAAGTGTCAAGACATTAATGTGCTGTTTAGTCTAGGCTCAGAGTTGACAGAGTCCCTCCAAACTGAGGAGCAAAGGCCTCTCGCTCAAAACGCCCTTATAATCCCATTAAAACCCCAAAATGACATTATAATCCCATTGAGACGCCTTTTCCAGGGCCAGGAAAACCATTAGCGCAGTAGGCGTCCAATCACTGACATTCCATTCTTATCTTATCTGTGAGGCTCTGAGCCTAGACTGAATAACACAGATCGAGTTTTGTCTATATGTTTATTTCTGTGATAAAAGGCGAGCCACTCCCTAATAATGCAGAATTGGTGTAAGGCGAATTGATGAATCATGACGTACTTGATTCATTATATATCTAGTCACAAAGCATGGGTCAGCATTGTTTCCAGTATGTGTCAGCACTGTACCACCATGTACCACCTACGTTATTATTTTCTTTAAAAAAAAAACATGATTAAAGTATAGAGAAAAGACCTAATGATGAATATATTTTTGACTATTTGATAATGCATAATGAAATTGTTGAAAAACTATATGACTGTCATGATGTTGAACAACGCGCTGGTGTTGGTTTTTATATCTATGTATCAGTATTTTATTGTCTATTTTTTGTGATCAACATCTACACTAATTAATTTGTAGAAATATTTGTTAAATTAGAATTAGCCAACTCTGAGAATGATGTACCTGTGACACAATGCTTCTGTCTGAATAAACATCTTTAAATACAAATACAAATATCACGACAGAGGGTTCTGTGAGAGTTATTTCAAATTACATTAGTCCATCCTCCTCTGTTTTAGGCACAGTTAATAGGTCACTTCTAGTTAATACAATGTCAACAGCTAGGAACCGTAACTATTGCAAATATAAGCCATATTTTGACTATTATCATCAATGTTAACAAACCTAAAAAAGATGTTAATAATAAAAAATGAATGGTAAAATTGTCAATTTAATTATTATATATTGTTTAATGGGAGGTCATTGGGAGAACTGCATCCATGCAGATGTCCTAACCCACTTCCTAGATTATGATATAACACTATAATATAGTGTTTTGCGATGCAAATGTTACTTGTTTTCTGAATAAAAGTATTATATATATAAGTACGAACGCTCAGAAGCTGTCGTTGTTCCCGGGGCCCGTTGCATAAGAACTCCTTACTTAAGATTTTCCTTCCCTAGCTACTGTCTTGCTCAGCAGCTGACAAGGAAATTGTAGGGAAGGAATATGCTATACAGACATGGCTAATTTGTATTTCTACGGTAAAAAGTTTCTACCTCTATTAGCAAGGGACAATATCTTAGGAAGGAAAGTTTAAGTAACTTTAGTAAGGTTTTCTTATTATGGAACAGGCCCCAGTGGTGAACGATCAACTCTGAATATATATTCTATTCTTCTTGAGAACTGTGACGATGGCTCGATACCCACATCTCATCCACTGTAGTACAGTCTAGGCCCAGGGTTGAGAGAGTCCCTCCAAACTGAGGGACAGACTCTCGCTCCAAAGCTCAAAATGCCATTAGGACGCCTACTCCGGGGCCAGGACATCTGTAGGCGTCCAATATCTGACATACCATTCTTATCTGATCTGAGGCTGAGAGCGTAGACTGTACGGTGTGTAGGAATACATATTGCAGCTGCTTCTTATTACTGAAACAGTTGAAAGCAGTTGTAAAAGCAGCTACACTCTGTTTGAGACCTACTTAGAGTAAACATCAGACCGACCCAATGGTGTCCCTACGGCAAGCCGCTCCAAGTAGATCTCAAATAGAGTGTAGAGTGGTTGGAATGTATGTAATACAACTCAATCACCTGTATACTCAGGGTTACCCCATTCACATTCTTTTCATTATTCTTCCATTGAACACCAACTGCATTCAGTCTATTCAGTTGGTGAGATCAATATGACCACTTATCATCGTCCCTATTGTGATATAGCGTTGGTGGTCAAGAACTACTGGTTTTCTGAGTTTATATGGTATATCGTAGGATTCATATGGATTGGATGAAAGGGGAATTCTACAATGCCATTATTAAGTAAGATAAAAAAAATCGTCATGTTTTACATGTTTACTATTATCAATTTACATTGTTTAACATGTACTAGAACAAATACACGAGATAAAGTGAGGCTGGGTATATAACACATGTTTTGAATATAGTTTTTAATACAATATTATTTCGAAACGTTTCAAAGTTTTAGATTGCAAACATCTCTTTGATAACTAAGTTCATGAATAATAATGCCCATATCCTAGAGGCCCTATTAAAGGTTTCCGTTGACAACAGAAGCCATTATAATGGTCATGTAATTCTACACCATCATGATTATTAAGCGTTCTCAGCCCAACCTCAGATGTTTTAACCAACAATTTATCACCCAGAATCCTGGACCTGTTTCCCAGCAGCTGGCCATGCTGTTTGCAGCTCTATACATTATACAATTGAGCCAGCGGCATGAGGGACTCGCCACGTGCACTGACTAACTCCCTCCACTCTTCCATCTACGAGCATCTCCCTTGCTATCATGTCATAATTTCAAATTCAAATTACTGGGAAAGTAAGGGCGGATTCTTTACGTAAATTTACCCACTTGTTCAGCATGAGTGTATGATTGTGTATGAGTGATACCTACCTAATGCGCGCTTTTTCCTCCGCTCCCGATTCAACTTACGAACTCTACTTTTTCCAACATAGATGTAAGTACCCACGGCCATGGCAGAAGACAGCCGTCTACATGGACCTGCCACTCATATACATGCTGGCTCCGCCCACTTCCGTTTCACTGCATTACGTCTGGGGCTAAAAATAACTACGCAGGCTGAGTTGTCTGCTACGCGGGTTATCATATTATGAGTGAAGTCGCCTGAACATTTACAATCTGCCTTCACATCTTCTCTCAAATAAACCCAACATGAAGAATTAGGTTCAAAATACAGTTCAACATAACCGAACAGATTTTTCTAATCAATACAACACCAACTATACTCAGATATACCTAATGTTTATAATTTCTCAATCTCATTTAGCATAATTGATTAAATGCGGCCGATTGTACATTTTCGTACAAAACACCCATGTAGATGCATGCGCATAGATAAATGATTATTCAAGATGTGGCATCAATATGACACTTTTTTTCATCCTACCAGTAGCATTTCTACGGTAGAAATACTGAAAATATAATACTGATTATTTGGACCGCGCATTATTTATATAATCAAATGTTATATATATATATATGTTGTTGAAAAGGCTTAAATCATTCAACATTATAGTTCATAATAAAGGTTACGAAATATGCATAGACAAAAAACTGTTTTCACATGTTGCCTGATTTCATTGTAGAGTCATGGGACATGACTGGTCATTGTGCGCGGCAACCCTACTCAACCCTCAATTGCCTATTACGTAACAACTTGATATATAAGCTGCGCCGAAAGCACTTTCAAATCACTCTATCGTTGGTCAAAGATCTGACGGGTCGCTACATTACACTCCGATCCAGAAGCCTCGCTGCACGTGCAAACTCGCCATGTCTGACGAAGAAGTCCCACAGAATGCGACTGGCAAGAAGCCCACCTTGACTCAGTCGATGGCGCTACTAGCCACCAGGTTCGACGAGCAGGCAACTGCGAATGAACGCCTATCGGATGAGATACAGGGCCTAAAACGGGCATATGCAGAGAACGCTCGGAGAGCTAGCCGTACCCGCAGCCGGTCACCAAGGAAGAAGAAAGGTAGTATAAGCTCTTCTCTCAATCGGTCTAGGTCGGCTAGCTCTCGCCCACCGACAGCCTCTCCTAAGCGTAAGATGTCTAGGAGGAGAACAGTCAGTAGCGATTCTAAAGATAGTTCCCGGTCAAGTTCAGTATCCACGATAGAAAAAGAGTTCTCAGAGGCCGAAAAAATGGTCTCGCCCACATTCGGAAAACACAAAGGTAAATACAAGCGAAAGCGTGTAGACCAGACAAAAGCATATAGGCCCTTCGCATTCTTACCTAGAGATATTCAAAGAAGTATAAAGAAAGATTCTCACCCAGAGGATTTAGACTTTAATATGCATGTTTGGGGTCTCACCGAAATGGCACTCCAGGAAGAAAAACCTAGGGAAGTGCGTAGAATTGTTTATCATATCGGCCAAATCGCGGAAGACAGCGATAGCCACGACTGGCATACGGTACGCAAGTGGTCAAACGCGGTCATTGCTAATATAGCAAAGGGCCGCTGGGCCTGGGTGGACGACGATAGGGTTGCGAGGGAGCGCGTGAATCAATATCTGAAGGCCAAACCCTCTAAAGTCTCTATCAAATCAATACCTTGCCCTGAGTTCAACGAAGGTAAATGTAGAAGCAAGGCAGCCCACAAGAATAACAGCGTTGAATTTAACCATGTTTGCTCGTTTTGCTCGGCCCTAAATGGGGCCGAGTATGCCCATGCCTCGAAGGACTGCAACCGGCGGCAGACCGCCATTCACGCAATGAAGCAGTCCTCTGACGACAAGTCAAAGTATAAGAATAAGAATAAGAATACCGATAAAGATGACAAGCAATCCTCAAAAAACTACTAGGCCCCAGGTCCCCCGCTCTACCCCTTGTGATTATCCCTGAATATATGTTGACAGAGGAGCTAGTCGAAAACGGGGCGGGTGTTAGAGACGGGGGAGGGCCCTACGGCATAGAAAGGGAGGAAAATAATCAAACGACCCAGGGTAACGAGGATAATATATTTGAAAATCCACCAGCTCAAATACTTAAAGATATTGCATTGGAAAGGAGTGACTGGCCTCAGTCAACTATCCAAATTGGCGCTGAAACAATTGCAATCTATGACACTGTGAGAGCCTCCGGTTCTCACAATGCCTTTGGTGCAAAAATACCTGTCCAATCCTCACTACACATAAACAATTGGTATCAACTCTCCACTGGCCATAATGATGACCAGTGGCTAATTGACTTTGTACAATACGGCTTCCCCCTACAATATAGGGGTCCACCTCCTGAAACCAGAAATACAATTACACCAAACCACAAATCTGCTAGTGAGTTTCCCCAAGCAATTCGCCAATTCATTAAAAAAGAACTAGAATGCAAGGCACTGAAAGGACCATTCGATGATCCTCCCTTTGAACCCTGGGTAAATATTTCCCCCATAATGTCACGGCCAAAAAGTGATCAAAATAAAAGAAGGATAATTATCGACTATTCTTACCCTGACGGCAAAGGGATTAATGCCGCCATTGAGAAAAATTGTTTATTTGGCACCTATATCTCACATCGCCTCCCCACAGTAGAGATGGCAGTCGAGGCGGCTCGGAGACATGATTTCAATACGCTCCTCTCAACAATCGACATTGAGAGGGCTTATAGAAACTTTGTCGCATGCCCCTATGACTGGCCCCTACTCGGTATCGTATATGAAGACAAATACTACATAGACACAGCCATGCCTTTCGGCAGTCGTATGTCGAGTGTGTATATGCAAAGGGTAGCTAATTTTATTTCACGGGCTCTGGAGAAGAGAGGCATACTAACAATCATATATCTTGACGACGCCATTACAATCTCCCCTAAGCATGTAGACGCACATACACAGTTCAGGGAGGTTATATATTTGGTCCGTCAGCTCGGTCTCCCTATTGCCTATGCCAAAACACAAGCACCAACAATGATATGTAGATTTCTAGGCATCCAAATCAATCTAGTGGATATGTGCATTCGCATTCCACAGGACAAGATCGATGACTTTCTCCTAAAAATCAATGACTTTCTCAAAAATGACTCGATGTCTCGTACCCAACTTGAGAGCGTAATTGGCTCAATAAATCACATTAGCAAGGCGGTCCCCCCGGCCCGTTTGTTCATGAACAGGCTATTGGGAGCCCTCCGTGAAGCCAACACAAACAAGATCGAGATTGACAAAACAATAAAGGCTGACCTTAACTGGTTCAAGAAATTCTTGACCCAATTTAATGGTCGGGCACTTATAAACACCAATCGCATAACTGTCAGTATAGCGGCCGACTCGTGCCTCACAGGTGGGGGCGCGACTGACGGCCACAGGGCATATATGTACAGGTATCCCAGAAAACTCTCAACTGCCTTCAACATTTCACAGCTGGAATGTATTAACTGTCTAATTGCGATTAGAGCGTTTGCCGATCGAGCTCCCACTGGCACTTCAATCAAAGTTCAGTGTGACAACATGGCTACAATTTGTGCACTGAGCAATCACAGAGGCAGGGACTTAGTTCTAAACGCAGTGGCAAGGGCGGTTTGGTTTCTGGAAGCGAAAAACGACATAAAGGTCGTTTACGAACATGTCCCCGGCATTAAGATGGACATACCGGACAAACTAAGTAGAGCCTTTCTCTCACAGAAAGACATGTCAGCTGCACGTCGTATCATTGATGAAAATAACTTTGCTTTGTTTCAAATTACACCTGAATACCATGACTTTGCTGAATATCTATGATCTATTTTAGGCTCAATTGACTTTTGGATGAGGAAGGCGGAGACGCGACAACTGCAGGCAGTGAGGCCCGGCACACTGGCTAACCATAACGCAGCCATAAGGGGTCTCATAAAGTTCTTAGCTCCACATGGCCTTAGTTTTAAAATAATTGATGAACAAATCATCTGTGCTTATATCGAATTTCTGGCAAGTAGAGTACGTTCACCAGCAACAATTCGTAATTACATCTCGAGTCTGTCTGTTGTATACAAGAAAATGGGCATAGCTGAAAATATATTTAAACACCATCACGTCCAGAATGCTTTAAAAGCGATAGATAAGACAGTTCGTCATATCCCCTCTCCAGCAAAGGCGGCAGCGCCTAAGATTTTGCTAGCAGTTATCAAACAGAATGAAAAGGAGCGTGATTTTAAAACATTTAGATGCTGCATAACTTTGATGTTCTTTTCATTTTTGAGACAAAGCAACTTTTCAGCGCATAGGTCCAAAGCGTTTGATGGGACGAGACACCTGACACGAGGCGACATTTCCGTATCGCAGGAGAACATCGCCATCAATCATAAATGGTCTAAAACACATCAATCTACCACTCATAAAGGGACAATCCATATCCCTAGGGTCACCACATCACCACTGTGCCCGGTCTCTGCATTCCTAGAGATGGAGAGGGAAACGCCCACTAGACATCCTACCGACCCGCTCCTGATGTATAGGGACCGCACCCCCATGGCCATGGCGACGATTACAAAGATGTGGAAGGACGGTCTGTCAAGAGCAGGCATAAACGAGAAGGGCTACACACTACACGGGATCCGTAGAGGAGCAGTGACATTTGTGTCACAGAAGGACCCTTCCGCGCAGCAAAGAATAAAAGAGTTTGGACTCTGGAAATCATCTGTGTTCCATAAATATCAAGATGACTTTGAAACCTGTCCAGTCTTCAGAGCATTGAAGAGGATTTAAACTATTAATCTTGGCTAATCTAATTTTACCAGAAAAGATGATTATTTCCTCACATGCTGTTGATGAACAATCACAAGACTATGACTTACAGTCGAAACGTATCTTACCAATTTTACTGTCAAAGTTCTAATAAAGTTATCTCCAAACCTTTTTAATGAGTGGTTCTGTTGCATAATGGTAGAGTCATGGGACATGACTGGTCATTGTGCGCGGCAACCCTACTCAACCCTCAATTGCCTATTACGTAACAACTTGATATATAAGCTGCGCCGAAAGCACTTTCAAATCACTCTATCGTTGGTCAAAGATCCCCACCCGCCCTCACCTACTCTTATCATTGTTTTAAAAAACATATGAACATAAAGGGCTTCTAATTTTACCAGAAAAGATGATTATTTCCTCACATGCTGTTGATGAACAATCACAAGACTATGACTTACAGTCGAAACGTATCTTACCAATTTTACTGTCAAAGTTCTAATAAAGTTATCTCCAAACCTTTTTAATGAGTGGTTCTGTTGCATAATGATACAAAGTTACTAACACAATCAAGATATGAATTATATGATCACACGCTATTTAACAATGATATATAACCAGTAATCAAGGACAGGTCTACGAAACAATAACCTGTACAAACTAAACAATATTAATTTTTGCGCCGTTAATTATTACCACAAAGACAGTGTAATGTTAACTTGATTATATATTCTACTAGTTAATGATATAAAGGTCTCACTAAACCTCCTGGTTTAGGTTCTTCATGATACAAAGTCATTCTTGTTATGTGTCTTTTATAGTTTATACCTAGAACCGTCCTATATATAAGGCCAACCAAAAAAATAGGTGTGTTTCTGATTTACCCCCGCCCCCTACGTATAAAAACCTTCCCCTACCTAAAGATTTTTTAGAGCATACCTAATTTTCTTTTTACCATACCTTACTTTTTTTTGATTTTTTGAAAAAATAGGTAATCGACCGTATCATACCATGATCGACTGTAGATGGGCGCCTGGCAACTCCCGCCACCGGCGCCATTTTAGGTGTCACTTCAGTAATTATAGAAGTATTACAGGTTGACAATAATAGCTTACAAACTATATTTGTTTTGGCCTAAAGAGGATTTGGCTGACACCCTATATATGCTTTCAAGTCTTATCACCTTCGATATCTGTCCTGTATGTCTTAACAATTGCATTTCTCTTCCCTGTATAGTAAGGAATGATATGAAGGGAATTCATGATTGCATGCTACTTAGCAATTGGACAACCCACTGCGTTTCACATATCCGCGGAACATTCACGTAAATAATTCAAACACCGAATGTCAGAAAGCCCGGGCTGGCGTCTTCTATTCCATTCATCTCTCCATCCATTATAAAGGTTTCCCAGCGTGGGAAATTAATGAGGAGTGTACAGCGATCATCTTGCATCAATATTATAAAAGGTTTAGGTATAGAAATCGGAGCTGATATAGGAATGGTAAGAGGGGTGGGGGTGAGGGTGTTGTGGGGGTGGGGGAGGGGGTATGTAGAGTGGGGGTGGGGCGGGGGTGTAGAGTAAGGCTGGAATGGGGATAGAGTGGGGGGTTTTCATGTAGATGACATGCCCATACTAGGTCGTAGATGACATACCCATACTAGGTCCGTCTACAGATTCATGTGTTCATCTGAGTTGCCTGGACACGGAGTGACCATTTGATGACCACTTGATGACCACTTGAAGAATATAGATATCATCACGTGAGTTCCATTTTTACCTCTTCATAGAAATCTTTTCAACTATGTTGGTGTCTCAAAATCCATTTCTCCGGCTTTTAACTCATTTTTCTGTAACAAACCATCACAAATGTATTCCACTTGTATACCTGTACAGCATGGTAGTTGAAAAGGTTATGTTCCTGGAACCCGCCCTGGCCCAATATGGCTTGTTTCCATGTTTCCATGGTTTCTGCCCATACAGTTCAGGCTCACAGCCCCTCAGATCAGATTCAGTGATTGGACGCCTACTGCGCTAATGACTTTTCTTGCCATGGCGTCCTAACGGGGTTATAATGGCATCTTGCGGTTTGGAGCGAGACGTTGCATGGCCTTTGGGAGGGACTCTCTCAACTCGATCTGAACATAGACTGGGGAGGTTTTCCCTCAGTTTGGAGGGACCCTCTCAACTGTGAGCCTAGTCTGTATAAACGTTTGAGGCTTTTTTTCAGCGCAACCACCTGAGGTAAGATGAGGCTGGCGTTTCACTCTAAAATCAACCCTCAATTATTCGATTTAATGAGCCTATAGATCTATACGTTAGCTTTACCGTACATACGGTAATACAAAGCTATATTATGCATCAAAGTTGACTTTAAAGTTTAGTTACAAGGTTATTGAACCTGAATATACATATGGGTCAGGTCTATAAATAGATATAAATAATGAATAAATAATAGAAATATCTGAGTATGTAAAATAAAAATGATCTAGTATTGCGTTGATTAAGAAAATCTGTCTTCAGCAGTATATTGAACCTCGAGTTTCTACTGATGTGACGATCTCTCGAGAGGCCGCCAGGCCTCGAGAGAGATCGTCACATCAGTAAAAACGTAAACCTTGTGTGACAGAGGTAAACCTTGTGTGACAGAGGTGTTCAGAGATGAGACATGTTTAATGAATAAATATAAATCATTTAAGTATTATTTCACCATAGAACATTAACAAAATGTACTGTTGTCTCAGATGAAATTTCACCTGGTCCTCCCCTAGCTAGTACAGTCCATCGGTCATTGACCAATAGAAAGCCTCTAAATGAATACGCCTAAATTCACGCGTGGTTTCTCTGTGACGTTATACAATGGTCGGATTTCACTCTGTTCCAGGGTGTACAACCCCCGATCATGATATAATACATTAAATCTTTAGGCAACTTCACCCATACATACTCTGAAATTGTGTGCTTTTAAAACTTAAATCATATATACTGAGATTCTGAGTAAAATCAACAACAAAAAATCTGGTGATAACAGCCAATCTAAACTAATCATTATGTTCATGAAAGTCGAAAAATTAAAATAGGTTTCAATTTGTTATCTAACGCAAAAAAACATTAAACGAATTTATTTTACACTTTTGATTGAGTCTGTAGAGCTATATTCCCATCAACATCGACCGACACTATTTTTACTCTATTCTTTCTGTGATCTCTCGCGCTGTGAAATGAAATATTTATATACAGAATAATTGATATTTCCTCTTTTTAAAAAAATTAATTCTCTCGCGATTATTTTTCAATATATATACGTTGTTGTTCTACTCTCAGAATTCTGGAACAAAAGATGAATTGTGTAATTTGTTAGCCTTTTGATATATATATCTAGGCAATGGTCTGTTAACATTATGGGCAGAATTTCAGAAAATGCACCATCTACAGTTCTACACATCTATCAAATTCTGCTAAATTAGAGTGAAAACTGATAAATACTAGGCATATCTGAGTGTATTCTGTATTGTATTTATTGTACTCATTCAATAAATCTGTCTGTTTATGTTGAACTGTATTTTGAACCGGATTTTCATCTTAAAATTGGGTCATTTGAGAGGATTGGTGAAGGTCAATTGTACATTTTCTGAAGACTTGACCCTTATCAATTTCACCAAGAGTTCTATTTAAGAAGTTGAAAAGAGCCACATTGACAATGGGATTCTGGTGTACACCGAAATAAATAACTTATAATACGATTTGATTTTGAAAGAACTGGAAAAATCCATTAATATCACTCTATCTTTGTAACATTAGAAGATCCCATCTTTTGACGTTACCTGGCACAACGGACTTTTTAAATGATGACTGGTTAGGATTAACCTTTTTGAGCCCCCTAAAATAAAGGATAAATTAGGCAGGGTAAAATAATGCTTAGGTGGGGCAGGGGTTTTCTAGGTAGGCGAGGTTAACAATAAACACACTTATTTGTTTTGCCTAACCCAGTCTTTAATTTTTCAATTATTTTTTTTAGGTTTTTATCTTCGTAAATAACAGAAAAATACAGAAATAACACTTCGCTAACATCAAGCGATTTTCAAGGTTATCTGCTATCTATCTAGCGTATATTAGATGTCTCTTTAAGCTATAATCTAATAGGGTCAGGCCGTCAGAAAATGTACAATCGGCAGCTCTATACATAAGTCAATTCTACCAAATACTCAGTATAGTTGGGTAAAACCTGTCGGTATTGTGTTACATTGTATTAGGAATCTTATTCTTGCCTTAAAAGTGGGTTATATATATGAGGCGATTGGCGAAGGCGAATTGTACATTTTCAGGCGTCCTCACCTTTTAAATATTTTTGTTATCGAGATTTTATTCACTATACCACGTTCACTCATAACGAGTGGTGTCCTCAGATGTCTTATATTGGTTTTCATACAGTGGGATATTTCATAATGTTTTAAAGTAATTTAACATACATCTATATAAATATCAGCTATTGATATGCACACAAAATATGATACCCTTTAGCACAAGGTCTTTAAGGGTCAGATCGTCAGAAAATGTACAACTCGCCTTCACCAATTTTCTCAAATAACCCAAATTCAAGACAGAAATGAGGTTCAAAACACAGTTCACCATAACCAAAAAGATATACATAACCAACACAGCACCAAATACACTCATATATGTCTAGTATGTATCCCCTTTCAATCCAATTGAACAGAATTTACTAATTGTGTAGAGATGCCAATTGTACATGTTCAGATGATCTGACACCTTAACCTCTAGGATCAATCCATGGCCAGTGAAGAGCAGAAGGCGAGGCCAGCAGGGGAGCCAGGCAGGGTGACTGCCATCAAACATCCATCTCACAGAAAGCAGGAATCGCTGGAGTGTGGGATTAGGGCCCTGCAAAGATGTGGCAGCGTGCGCATATACACAGTGAACCTGTCTCTGCTGTTTGTGGTGCAGATTGCAGTTCTTGCCTATGTCATCGGGTCATCAAGGTGAATAAGCTTCCCATTTGACTACAGAATGTAGGGGCCTGTTGCATAAGAAATCCGTATTTAAAATGTTCCTTGCTAAGCTATTTTTCCCTGCTTAGGAAGACATTTCTCCCTTGATTTTGTTTTACTTGATATTGCCGATTCTATTCAAATAAACGTTCTGATTTCATTATCATATCTAGGATAGGTTGGGTTTGAGTCAATGGACATTCACTAGACAAAGTGTTATCATATTACGCAATCAGAACGTAATAATGATTAGCCACATTATTCTCAATAGTCTAAATCAATTATGATCTCTAATTATTATAATTCATTAAATACATTAACTGCAGTATTGTGCAACACTAGTAGCCAATCATAGTGGGTGTTAAAATAATATATTCGTTTCCTGAGTTTAATATGAATTTAATATAATTAGTACAGGTATAGGGAAAAAGGCGCGATCCATTTACTATTTTATGTATGTAAGTGACAATAAAATATATATATGTCAGTCGGATCTTTAGTATCAAAGCCTCCGGTCTCAATTCATTCCTTTTGAATACAATAGTTCTTACTATTTCGAGCATCCATTCATATTTATTCATAAATTTTATGCACGATATAACAAAAGCATTCAGAGGCCTGTTGCATTAGATATCCTTACTTGAAGCAATCCTTACCAAGCTATTTTCCTTGCCTAGGTAGGAGATTCCTACTGTAGGAATAAGAATTAGCTTAGTCTGTATAGCAAATTCCTTCTCTAAAAGTTCCTTACCAGCTGATTAGCAAGGAGAGTAGTTAAGGAAGGGATATTTTAAGTAAGGATTTATTATGCAACGGGCCCCTGGCTGGTCTCACTGTAGAATTACTAAGGAAATGGACACCAAGCATTTGACACCCTGAGACGTTGAGATATAATTATATATTTTTAGATTTTGAATGGTGAGATCAGGTGGCTTCCAACTATGTTAGTCCTTTTTTTTTTTATCTCGTATTTCTCTTTTGAGAACATGAAATGTATAGATCTATTTATGTTTATTTATGTTTGAATAAAAGTCATATTTCTTGTTGGACAAAAAATAGTAAATTTAAGTAGGTTATATTATATTCCAATACAGTATATTCAGTACATAGTCCTGAAATTTGGTCCATGGATTAATACGATTTCTATAGGTCAAACACTGAGTAAATTGGATAAGACCTTTTTGGTCTTTATAACTGAGAATGCAGCTTTACAATATAGTTAGCTAATTCTTTTGTATAACAATTTGTTTATTTAGGTAAATATTTATCCCTCGTTCTGATGAACAGGTTATGTTTGGTTATATTGAACTGTATTTTGGTTTGGTTATATTGAACTGTATTTTGGTTTGGTTATATTGAACTGTATTTTGGTTTAGTTATGTTGAACTGTATTTTGGTTTGGTTATGTTGAACTGTATTTTGAACCTGATTTTCGCCTATGATAATCACACTGAATATATTTACTCAGTTTTACTGATACAGCGAAGAAGAGAAATATACATGTACTTTTAATTATTATTGATTTTTATGTTTGGTGGCTGGGTGATGAATGCTGTGATGGGTTGAGTGACATTTTGCCTCTTCTGATGATTTGAGGGATATATGAGTGGTAGCCTATGTCTTTTACTGTATTTTTGATATATGGAAGTTAAACTTCAACTGAACTAACACGAAAATAAAAAATATATTTTGCAATTTAGGACGCTAGAGAAAAGATTCGGGTTGAGCAGTAAACAAGTCGGTGCCATCAACGCAGTGGCGGAAGTGATCGAAATAGTCAGCGTCCTTTTCATTGGTTACTTCGCCAGGCATGCGCACAAGCCTCGAATCATCAGTGCATCCGTTATGTGCAGTGTTGTCGGTGCGGTGCTCTATGCACTGCCTTATTTCCTTTATGGCAGCAAGGAAGATATGGAGACTGAAAAGTACCCGAAACATATGTTTGAAGGCGAGCCGGGATATGGGAATTGGACCGTTGTTGGCTTTGCAGGCAGATACATGTGTTCGCCTAATAGAACCGACAGCTGTTCTGCAAAAGAAATGGCAATAACGCAGAGTAACCAGGCTGCTTTCGCATTGATCACAGTTGCGTGCATTTGTCTGGGAATCGGAAGTTCATTTCTCAGAGTTCTAGGTCTTACCTATATAGATGAAAACGTTCGTTCTTCCGAGACACCTTTATATTTTGGTAATCGTTTACCTAGATATATACCTCCTCTATAAATATATTTATATGGATCAAGTCGTATATGGGTCAGATTTTCAGAAAATGCAGTCTACAGTTTTACAGATCTCTAATCAAATTAAATTCTGTTAAATTAGAGTGAAAATTTTTTTAATGATAAATACTGAGTATATCTGAGAGTATTCTGTATTGTTTTCATTCAATAAATCTGTGTGGTTATGTTGAACTATATTTTGAACCTGGTTTTCGCCTTAAATTTGGGTTATTTGAGAGGATTGGTGAAGGCCAATTGTACATTTTCTGAAAATCTGTCAAGGTGTATTGCCTTGATTAACAAAAATCGTTTCAGCATAAATGTTGGACTGAAATTTGAACCTCATTTTTGTCATATATTTGGGTTATTTGAGAGGACTGGTGTAGGCGAGTTGTACATTTTCTGACCCCCTGACACATTATATCTATCATTCCTTGTATACATGATAATATATACCATTACTTGCATGATAAAATATACGAAAGTATGGTGTTAAAACAGGGTGTAATGCAACAGATCCCCGCACCCCTATAGGATATTTAATGATTAGTGATGAAGCATCCATTATAAGGGTCAGATTTTCAGAAAATGCATAATCTACAGTTCTACACATCTATCAAATTCTGCTAAATTAGAGTAAAAAATGATAAATACTATGTATATCTGAGTATATTATGTATTGTATTCATTCTATAAATCTGTCTGGTTATGTTGAACTGTATTTTGAACCTGATTTCTGTCTTAGATTTGGGTTATTTGAGAGGATTGGTGAAGATGAATTGTACATTTTCTGACGATCTGACCCATAAGTCCAGACACGACGATGAGCTAGTTTCGTATGGCTTTATTTGATTCACACGAATTGTCAAGAACATTGTTAGGCTCCGGCTAATCTAGTCAGTTTCAAAAGTGCCAAACGGTATCAAGGCCTCAAAATGAAATAATGAAATAGTTTTATCTTCAGGTATTGCAAGTTCTGTTGCGCCTCTTGGTCCAGTTATCGGATTTGCTCTTGCTGCTATCTGTACAAGACTTCCAGAGAATCTGATAAGTGAGACATATTCTGATCACATGTGAAATTGACTTATGAAAATTAATATCATTTCTATACGTACTAAGTGGGGTTCGAAATGTAATCTCGTGGGAATTCAATGCTGAAATTGATTTTATTGCACAGAAAATTCCGTCACGGTACAAGGGTTTAGGAAATCATGGGTGCCATTTTTTTTCCAAACTTTTACATGCCACCAGGGGGCGCTTTGTACCCATTTTTTCACATTTTGCACCCTGACATATTTATTATTTGAAATACAGATTTGTGTATATTAGATTGATTAAAGTACATAAAAAGACCTTTTCAAATCTGTATCATATGATGCAATAGCATAATTAGGTGATTTTCTATGATTTTTCAAATATTTATCATTTTTGTGAAATTCGCGTTTAATTGGCATTTACCCCCAAACAGCCACTTCTAACTCAAAAGCACTGCATTTGACAACTAAGTCAATATTAAATGTCTTGTAGAGTGTAAAAAGAGCTATCATTTGGTATAATTTGACAGTCAGGTCAGCATACATAGTACACAGCAAATAGTGGCATAAGGCCCGAGAAGACATATATAATAGAGGGGGATTTATACTTCGAGATATGTTTTAAGAATGGTTTAATTCTTAGAAAGATTTTAGAAAGTTAATTTATACATTTTTATTATGTTACACAGGATCAAAACTTCTTTCTTTCTTTAGGCTCACAACTTTTACCGACTGATCCAGCGTACATAGGGGCATGGTGGCTCGGTTTCCTTATCATCGGGGCTTTAACACTTGTAGCGGCTATTCCAATGTTCTTCTTTCCCAAGCACCTTGAACATTATTATAGGGAAAAGGATAACTATCTGTCAGAGAAGAACGAGAACTTTGAGGATCATAGTACTTCAGGATTTACCATAGGAAAAGAAATCAAGGGTAGATATATAAAGTATTAACAGATTAAAAAGATCGTATATTGTGTTAACAATTTTTAATCTCATATTTTATCCATGTTGTACATATGTATTGTATCAGGGTGTGAGAAAATGTAGAATTCACATTCACCAATCCCCTTTAATTTACCCACATGCAGTTCCTAATATAGATATCTTCCAAATATGAAATTTTAATAGTTTTACATGGGTTTGGTCGTCCGAAAAAGGACAATCCGCAGTTCTACAAATTTAGTCAATTCTGCTAAATTATGGCAAAATAAAACAAAACAAATATAAGGATTAGAATCTAGAATATCAGAGTATAGTTGACATTGCGTTGATTCAAAAGATCTTTTCGTGTTAACTTTAACTATTATTTTGATTTTTGTCTTGAATTTCGGAAAATTTGAAAATGTAACCTCTCGTTGTGATGAATAATTGTGGGCGTGGCCCAGAAGGAAAGTAACCGCCCTTGGTCCCAAATATGGGCATCGACCCGTCGATTATATATACCTATATTAGCTTACTAAATATTTCTGTATATTGCTTGCTCTCTCGATGGCAGTCCCTTCACAACTGACCAGGTGCTAGTCGCCCATTGGCTGACACAAATCTGGCCAATCACACGTGGCCTAATAAACCATTGTTCATTAACCCATATATACATAGATTTCACATGACGTCACCCAGTAGGAGACGTCATGTGGAGTGGCCGCCATTTCCAGGGTCAGTGTTACGCTTGCCGTCTACGGCGGGGGTATCAAAACAAAGTTGATAAACCTCACAAGGGTGGATACTTGGGTAATACTACGGTAAAGGCAGGTTATCTAACCTATCATGAAGATATTATTGAGGCCGATGAAAACTGGTAAAAGTTAAAACAGTCAGAAAACGGTATTTTCAAGTATCGCAGCATACATAGCCATCTAACTTGACCCCAAACATGGCCAGGGCCGTGACGTCAGTGAAATCTATGTATAAGGGACTGTCTCACCATTATTTAATTAGTTACTAGTCTATGAGTATCTGGGTTAGTTCTGATTTTGTGCTTCGCCCTCGGGAATGGGCTAATTCTGCGTAATGCCCTCAATACTTGAAATCCCTCAATGACTAAAGCTGGATCTGGATCGGTCTTTTAGTCCCTCATGGTCTGCTCTTTTTATTTCCCTGAGTGCCCAACAAGTGAAGATGGAGTGAAACCAGAGCGGTCTTGGCTTTGTTTATGATTTAAACCTTTTATTCAGAACTGCTTTACATCAAATAATGACGCTTTTCTCAGCTGCAGTTTGTCATGGTCTAATTGATATTTTTTATGAGCGTTAATTAAACATGTCTTCTATTAAAGGTTTCTTCAAGTCTATGTGGAAGTTATTAAAGAACCCTGCTCTTGTTACTTTAACCATCAACAATGTGGCTGGCCTAATCGTACTGATGATTACTCTGGCTAATACTACACGGTTCCTAGAGATACAATTCAATGTACCAGCCTTTAAGGCTAATATTGCAGCAGGTTAGTACTTCACATATATGATGTGTTATAGGGAAATAGATAAAAAAGATATTTATTCATATGTCTTTTTTTTCATATGAACACTTGGTCAGAATGTTCTCATTCTTGGCATGTTTCCCGCTGCCAGTAATTATAAAAATAATATAAAAGTACTTATTAGATATCCTTATGTTTACACTCATTGGAATCCACTTGATCTCAGTTTTCAAATATGATGGTATCTCAAAATCTATTGTTTGCGACGTGTGACTCATTTTCCTGTTACACATCACACATAATATTGTCTTGATACGCCTGATATAGTTCTCCAAATGTCATAATTATTACATGGGAAAGTTGGTTTGAGCTAGAACAAATGGTAACACTGATGCCATTACAACTGTTAATTATGTAAATGATATTTCAAGATGCTGGTCTAGATTATTATTCTTTGCCGACCAGAATTGTTGTTTGATCGGGCTCCACCAAAATTAAAATTTTAAAAACACGTGCGTTTCCCTACCTAGAGAAACCTTACCTAAAGATTCTTTTACTCTGCATAAGAACTCTTTTGGGATAAAAGAAATTTAATTACAGCAGAAACCCGAACCACATGAGGAGAACACCATTAAAAAGACAATTCTTTTCTTTAAAACAATTATTGTTATGAGATTCAGTTAATGGAAAGGTCGTTGTTTTAAAAGAAAAGTAAAATTGAGTTACCTTCCCCAACCCAAAGAATCTTTTTTATCCTGCCTAAAATGATTGTTTGACCTAAGAAGATAATTGAATCTGGGAGACAAATCTCGAAACCAAAAACACTTTAAAATTAATCCTTTTAAAGCTGTATCCTCGGCTTTTACGACAAAGGACATCTTATCAAATTTACTCATATTACTATGACCTTTAGGACTGAATTAATCAATATTCTGGTGTGTTATATGTCTAGATACACAAATTTAAACCTGAATCAGCCGAGAGAAAAATGGCCGCCAGTTAGCGATAATAAGTAGTGATAATTAGACAGCGCAGGAAAGGATTTTTAAAAAGCCCTGTAGCAAAAACAACAGGACAAAATCCTTCAAAATTTGAGTCAAATGACTTTAAGATAGGTTGGAAGAGAATGAAAAATAGTAGCAAATCTTTAGTTTTTGACCAAAAGGTCGTTTCTTAAAAGCAAAAGAGAAAAAAGAAAGTCACCCAGCGCTAGGGCCTATACCTAAATTTCAGCTGGTCCAAATCGGTAGAACACACTTATGATATTTATTCTGGCCTTATACAGCATATATATGGGCAGGGATAGAGATAGATCTCCTGCTGGATAATAATTCCCTTTACAGAAAAAACAACATTAATGAAGCCAGCGATATGTACATGTATGTATGTAGCCACTCATAATTAATCCAGCTGATAGAGGAGCTGCTATTAAAGCTGCACTATCAGCTATTTCGGCAAACAATATCGCAAAAAATTTAAACAAAAAAAAATTTAAACATATTATGACTTGTATGACTGAATTCATCAATATTTTGCTGCTGTTATATGTTTATGCAAGACTTTGATGTCAAATTGGGCGAGCAAAAACGGTTGCGGCGAGCGATAATAAGTGAAGCAACAGGCGGGTCCCCCAAAATATAAATGTGGACGTTTATGAAGCAAAAACAACAGGACAAAATCCTCCAAAACTTTGGTCAAATGCCTTTTATGTGGGTTGGAAAGGGACGGAGCAAATATTTGTTGACTGATGTTAAAGCTGCTTTGCCTAGTAATAATATATTGAATGGTTCTGTTGAAATTACATTCAAATTAGTTCACAAACTCACTATTATCAATCTCTTACTTAATGAAAAGTTCAATAAATGTCTGTATTCCATGATTTTACGATCACAGACATACAAGAATAAGAAGAGGTGACTTGCCCATGCGCATAACGATTAGACTGCCATCTACACAGGTCTCTTTGGAATCATTCAGTGTCATGGGTGTCTACCCATGTCCACCGATGAATTTATTTGATTATTTAGACTCAAATATTGATCTTCAACATTAAAAAAGAGGCCCAACTCTTGGGGCAATGTGGAATAGGGTATTTGTGCTCTAAGTAAGTGAAATTTGACATTTGTATAGAAAATAGCTGGGAAAGTAACTTTAACTGAGTGTGCCGCTTTATTTATTCCATCCAAGATTAAATCTCTTTTTGTGTTTCCTTCAGCTCTTAGCATCGCCATACCCGGGGTAATTGGAACTGTTGTGATCGGGGTCTTCATGAGGAAGAGGCGAGTTGGTGTGACAGGCTCTGCACTTATTACAGCTGTTACAGAGGTTTTAGCCACACTTACCTTTTTAATACTGATGGGGATCGGTTGTGACAATATTCCGATGATGGGCCGCGAAACCCGTATTAATGAACTACAGATAAAGTATGTTTTTGCATTGAATAATTTGATGTAATTTGATTCATGCAGGTCTAACACGGAAATTGTACAATCGGCAGCTCTTTACATTTGAGTTAATGTTTGCTTGGTTAAGGCTAAAAAGTGATGAATAATGTGTATACCTGGGTGTATTTGGTATTACCTTGAATAAAGGGTCATTAAAGGGGTTAATGGTCACCTTTGGGGTAGCAAATGTTATGGATTTATAAGTACAACACTCAGGTCTTAACTTCTAAGATTTCATTCATGATTGACTCACGGTGGCCAACTGAGACAGCTAAGGTAAAAAGTCCTGTTTAACACTAGAGGGCATTGAGGGTCTTGTGTGACGTGAGAAGGTGGTTCCTAAAATGCACACAATGGTCCTGCTGACTTGTGTATTATGTACATTGCATGTTAATTTCAAGATTTAGCCACATAATGGCATATGCTAACAGTGGCGCCTTGAATGGGTGTTAAACTATGTGAACTGCTTTCTCCCTCATCTAAATGGGTAAAACTCACTACATGTTAGGTGGCATTAACTAGCAATGGGGTCATTACTTTTGAAAAATAGCTTTAGAAGTTAAATTTCTCGTTATGTTGAGCTGTATTTTGGAGTTCTTTTTTGTCTTACATATGGGTTATTTGAGAGGACTGGTGAAGGTGAATTGTGCATTTTCTTTGATGATTGGAGCAATTTCTCATGTATACAGGTCATCAGTGTTAGAGTGGGAGTGCAACTCACATTGCTCCTGTCCAGTGGAAGCCATGCATGCATGTGGCACAGACAACATGAACTACCTCACCCCCTGCCATGCTGGCTGTACATCCAGACTAAACGATGTAACTATTTTATTCATATATATAAAGATTTTTATTCAAGTTGATCAGTAGAGTTACATGAAATGGACAGGAGCCTCTGTGAACAGATTTTCCTGGTCCGCCCACCAGATATACCTACTCCAATCTCCAGAATAACAAAATAAAATACAAAGCACCACTTCTGGATACATTAGTCATTAAGTTAAATCTAATCTAAAACCTGTTTATTGAACTTACAGTATTATTTGTCTCTGATATATAGTAATTTACCTATTCTCAATAGGAGATTTGCGTGTCCGCCATATTTAATGTCGATTTACATTGAATTATGGGGTTGTATGTCAGTGTAAAAGCTATAGAAAACATGTTATATCCAGCATGAAATATTTAGCAGTGATCTCATGTATATATAACCATGAGTTTACATGGTTCCATAAAACAAAACTTGTCTTGCCCATCATGCATTTCGTTTTTATAGATCCTTTCGGTCGATTCAACATAAAATTGTTGTAAAAATATAACTGCAGCAAAATATTGATAACTCTAGTGTTATTGGCCAAACAATGAGTAACCTTAGTAAGTTGTTTTCGTCGTAATAGCTGAGAATGTAGCTTTAAATTACCAAGTATGAGCAATTTCAGAACTGGCATGCATTCCTCACTGTCAGCTTCTAAATATTTATACATCTTTTCTTGAATTTTTCTCTTTCCAAATATTTTAACATCTGACAATAAGAATAATAAATTATTTAGACGTTAATTTATAGCATTTCTTATGCGCTGTATGGATTAGTTCATGATTCGCTCTTAAAAACAATTTATACGAACACAAAATATTCAAAGCTTAAAATATGTTGATTAGGTCTCAGCTAATTTGTTTGCCATTAAACATTTGGTGGAGGTTTTCTTTCCTTATTTCTGTGCTATTCTATGTATACACCCACTCTTCTGAGGCGTGTCAAAATTTCTGTCACAAAAATTATATATTAATTGTTAGAAAGATAGTATCATGGTAAATCGAATGTTTATGATGTGACTATTGGAAGGGCACACATGTTGTTATCTAATCATGCAGTAAAAGTGAATTTCTCTTTATTTGTCCATCAAATGTTGTTTTATTGTTTATGAATTGGGCCTGATAATATTACATCATTATATATTTCATCTACAATCAGGGTTCATTGAGAATAACATCATATATGATGCCTACGCTGAATATAAAATATCTTAAATCTAATCTATTATTTCCAGACACATTATGGGGATTGTGGCTGCGCGTCAGGTCTGGTTGTAGGGAAGGGTGCATGTGCTCAACACTGTCCTAATCTAGCAGCGTACCTCGTGTTCATGAACATTGCATGCCTTGTCATATCAGTAGGAAGGGTACCATCTATGGTGGTCAACATAAGGTAACCGGAAAACAATAACAATGATCTATTCATCTTTAAATGTGTTTTCTGCATAAGAACACTGGTCCCTCTACAATCTATATCTTAATAAAATAAGCTTTTCACGCCTTAAACAGCTATCTTCTCTGAAACTGCTGGCCAGATCTCCATTATATTTCACATACACATTGCCAAAAATGGTGCTGAGCCATTCCACTATGTTTCATTAACAAATTAGGGTTGGAAATGGGTTAGAAATGGGTTTACATCGAGCACCCCCATCCACGTCCCCCAGCGCTGCCTGGAAACAAAGCTTCACTACGGGACAGGAGTTGATATATTTCACCATATTTCCACTGAAAGGAACATCGTCAGGGTTGAATCAGTTCATAAACTATTGTTGAGAGGGAGCAGGACAGAGACAGAGACAAGGACAGGGACCGCCCACACAGAAATTTACCCACCCACTAATTACCTCACAATTAAAGTGGGAGATGGAGTGGGAGAGGGAGTGGGAATGAGAGCGGGAGAGGGATCAGGACAGGGACAGGGACAGGGACAGGGACAGGGACAGGGACAGGGACAGGGACAGGCAACACAACAACACAAGGGTGACCAAAAAAAACATCAAAAAAGGGTTCCATTTGTGGTATAAATGTTAATACAGATAATAAGTTATAGAGACAACTTGAAAGAGAAAGATGGTGGGAGAGGAACAAGGAGAGATGAGGATGTGGGCCCCACTGTCCCGCTAGCAAATCCTGTGCGTAGCACGGGAAATTTGCTAGTTTACAAATAATAGGAAATATATGTTTAACAAGTCAATATATTGGACTTTTTAATTACCAAATTTAATATTTTAACTATTTTTCTTCAAATGTTGATAACTTAAATGTAAATGCCAGCATTGTCAGCACTGCTGCAGGCGGGAATTCAAGGAATTAATGCATGAAAGAAAACGAGCAACAATATTTGTTAACCCCCACTTGAGAAAGAACATAGTTGGGTGAATACAAAAAGCAAAAACCTTTTTCTCATTAACGCAAATGGTAGTAAATTTCAATGGTCCCTGAAATAAAAACTAAACTAGGCTAATTCATTGACATATATATAGTTTTTATTGGCTTTCTGGGTTCTCCCAATCATGTTCTTTCTAAACCCAAAGTTTTAAAGAAATTCCATGATTCCTTCTTTTTTAATTGAATGCTGGCATTTACCTTTAATTTTCAAAATGGAGAATATTTTATAACTCATTGTGTCAAAATAATATTAATGTACCTAAAATTTTAATTATTAATGGCCATATGTCTATACCTTCACCGTAGCTCCTACCTCTATAATGAGCAATCCCTCATCCCCATTGGTCTGGCCACGCCCCCCAATGAGGGTGGGAGGCGGACCTGATGGTAAGCCTCCCCTAGGATATAAGGGGCTCTCTTACCCCTTATTCATTAGTTGCCTTCCTGATTAACACCAAGGTTATAGCATCACTCTGTATACCTGTACCAGGAATAAATACATCTATAAACTTCAATACTTCTTTACCTTTTGTGTTACACTAGTTGTAACATATTGGTGGAGAACCCGGGCAGTTCAGAATCAGCAGGTTCTGGAGATGTAGAAACTGTAAACAAATATTTTATGACCCAAAATGATGCTGAATCGACCAAGAGACAAGGCTTAATACCAGAGAGCAGTGAAGCCACTGAAAGAAAGGATTTTGGAGGACCTCTGAAATATATATATGAAGCCCTGTAGTAAAAATAACAGGACAAATTCCTCTAAAATTTTGGTTAAATGTCTTTTAGATTGGCTGAAAAAGAAAGGAACAAAACGTAGAAAATCTTGACCGATTGACCGATGTTAACTGAGAGTGCAGCTTTAACATCGAATGAGATTATGATTTACCTGTTTGTCCCATATATATACATGTATTGAATATTTCTGAAATCCCATGAGACTGATTGACCTGTCTTCGTTTGCAGAATCGTGGAACCTGAATTAAAATCACTGTCTCTTAGTCTAGTTTCATTTGCAGTTAATTTATTTGGTAAGTATGATACACACTATTGTGTTTTATCTATGTTTTATCCATACTCCAGGGACTTCATTTCAATAATTCTTTTGCATTTGCATTCCAAATATATGTGTTAACTAACGAGTTGGTTGAAGGAGTGTGAATATTTCACGAGTTGTGTAGTAACAATTGTGATATTCTAAGAGACTGAAAACAACAAGTTCGTTAACTGATATATCATATATTCTCTCAATTCTATAATTGAGAGAATACGTGGAAAACATTTTTAAATCATAAAGTTGAATTCCTTTAGTAAACTTGGTAAAAACGTATTGGTTGCCATGACGTCACCACGTAGCTATATGCACTGTGCACAGCCCACTCTAGATCTATACATTTGTCACAGCGATTATTCCGCATGTTACATATGTGTAGTGGGTCTGGTTATAATACCAATATTCTATTCTATTGTGTGGTGGTGCTGTCCGCTGTGGGTTAGTACACCTGAACTACCCCAGTGGGCAGTACCAGTGAACATGTCCACTCATCAGTATATGTGTGGGGACTTTTACCATTATATTGGTTGTTATGCTCTTTTAAGCTAATCTTCTGTTCTTAACCTTTCTATCAATGTACTGCTATGAGATATTTATATCCACGGACGTCAGTCCGAGAGTCTTTAGTAACATAATGCCTGAGTGCATCTTATCTTTATCTTCTATACTCAATGTCTACTCACACCAGTTTTGTACGAGTCAAGAATAGGGGTGAACCCCAGCTCGAGTTGAGTGAGTTAGGACTAGTGTGTCCCATGTGACTAAATAAAGTCTGTAGAGAGGTTAAGCCTTGTTCTGTCTTTATTTAGCGTGCAAGCGGATCGGATCCGAAGATCACTACAATTGGTGCCGTGACCAAAGCTTGCCTTGGGATATACTTTATGATAGAGAACTAGATTTATCTAGGTTCCAAGTGGTTTCTAGTAATTGGAAAATAAAAGAAACAAAACGATGGGTGATAATCGACCCGTGGTGGACGTTGCAACTCAGATTTCGGACAATCTGCAACGGACCAAAGCCGTGACACCTCCGAAAGGTGGTGACATGGTTGGCATTGGTGCGAGAGCGAAGTTGACTTTACCAAATACTGCTCCTGTTGTTGGAACTACAAATGTGGTTCCTTTGACTTTGGACCAACCTTTGGCACCGCTTGGCGGTCTAAGTTTGGACAATCCAACAGGGGGCCTTGGTTTAGAGAATCCGGAAGGGGGTCTGGCTGGTACGGACGTCTGGATGGACTATAGACAACCTCTCCGTCATACGGAATCCGAGGATGATATAGAGTTAACGACTCTTAGAGAGCAGGCGAAGAGTTGGCGGAAGGCTTACGCCAGCTCTCACCAGCAAATCATCGATCAGCGGAATACGATGGAGCAGCTTGCTCAGGAAAACGCGGATTTGCAGGCGACATTGCATGATGTGTCCAAAGATGCGCGAGCCACCACGAAGAGACTCATGATTGAGAATGATAAATTGAGGACGGAGGCCTCTAGAGTGGATGACCTTTCTAGGCTCCACAATGAGTTATTGGAAGAGACTAATGCTGCAGAAAGGATTGCTCGGACTCCTCTTAGGCTTAGGCAACCTGTAACGTCCACGTTTGCGGACACACAGGGAGCTGTAGCTTATCAAGAGGGAGACTCGTTCAAGCTTATGACTCCAAGACATTTTGGAGGTCTTAGGCATGTAACGATCCGGGAGCCCTCTGCTGTTGCTGTTTCCTCTCCAAAGGAAGTTCAGGAAGTTGAGAAGAAGGTAGAACTAGCCGCCATGTCTAGTATTAAGAAGCCTGCCATTACTGGAAATGATTCTTACATACGCGGACAGGTGGTGAATGAGACATATGTCCGAAAGGATAGTGGTAGGGCTACTACCATCACTGGGATACCCACACCAACTGTTAATCCGGTTGTGGATACTGCTGGTACTGGTACTACCACTGTGAGTTTGTCTCAGGATGTTCTGTCCTCCACAATCAACTTACCTCGACCGGATCCGGGCATTGCTTATGCCAATAAGTCCCTAGTTCAGGGATTGACATATGTTGGTCCGGACCCAACCCGTGCTCCGTTCAGTTACACATTCTACAATGATGAGGACCACGTTGAGCCACGATTAGGTACCATCAGACTATGGGATTCTACGAAGGATTCGTGGCAGCATCATCTGGCAGAGATGAAAGTATTGGCTGAAGCCCATAATTGGACGGATGCAATGTTTTTGAGGCAACTCAAGAGCAGTTGTAGACGTCAAATTGCGGCTTTGGGGGAATTGCCCCAGGGGACAAAATTGCCGGACTTGGTGGCTCATTTGGAGACCAACTATGGTGATTATTGTCAGGAAAAAAGAGAAGCTGAGTTCTATGCTTCCAGACAAACCCCTGGTCAGAATGCTAGGCATTTTGCCAATGATGTAGCAAAGGCTGCACGCTATGCTTTTGGTATCCATTTGGACAGCACTATGCGGACTTTGTGTATCCGGACATTTTTGAAAGGTTTGACTGACCTTAAAATGGCGGAGTTTGTGAGGTTCAAGCAACCATATGACTTGAACCAAGCTGCACATTGGGCTGTAGTGTTCGAAAGCTGTACTATGGATTTGGCCACGGTTCAGACAACATCAGTAGAACCAAAGAACTCCTCGAACCTTGCCATATCCGCACCTCCTGGTGGTGTGGCAAGTAAAAAGGCTCAGAAAGCCATTGCCCAGATGATGGAGTTGCTTGATAGACCGTCGGAAGTACAGCCTGAAGTATCAGCTTCGGACGATATTTCTGATTGTATTATTCAGGCAATGCAGGCATGGCAGATGAACAAAAAGTCCGCTCCTAAGCCTGGACCAGCTGCTCCCTCTACAGGTGGTGGGCAGAGAAGGTTCAGACGATGGAAGCCGAACAATGGATGCTGGTTTTGTGGTGAGGACGGACACATCGCTTCAGTGTGTCCAACGAAACAGATCATCCTTGGGCTAGCTCCCAAGTCCGGTGCATCAGCTAAGGACTCGGGAAACGCGGACAGACCCTCATAAGGAGCGTGATGGGGGTCGGGGAAAAGACGCTTCACAGTGCCACAGTCCGAAGTGAAGCTGAGAGTAGTATAGGAACTGGAGGACATGCCCAGGCACCAGCTAGTACGCCGGAGATTACACACCAAGGTGATCCCCGTCCGAAGACTGGAGATTCTAGGTCGCTGCCGGAAGGAAAGCTCCTACCTCAAGGCTTGTTACCTTGTGGTGATTCGGACTCTGCCTCTGAAGTGAGGTGGGGACAGTCCGGATTCCAAGCTGAACGAGATCAGTTAGTGTTGGTCAAAAGTGGATCAACCGAACCTGCTCAAGTTCAGAAAGTTTCTGTACACAATCAGGGAACTTTGGAGATCCCTACTAAATTGCTAGTACGGGAGAGATGGTATGCCCCTGTGACAGTAGGTGGGGGAAGTGGACCTTTTTTAGTTGATCCGGGTGCTACTACTAGCTTGATCACTAAGAAGTTCTACGATTCCCTTCCAAATCCACCACCAATGACTTCGGTACGGATGATGTGTGTGATGGGTAATGGGACACCGATAGTCACATATGGGAGCGCGCTTTGTCCCTTGAAATTAGGCGACCGGACTTACATGATTACTTGTCTTGTAGTCAGTGGTCTACGTGGTCCTGAACGCGGGATACTTGGTGCGGATTTTTATTTTGTGCACCAATGTAATCTGGATTGGTCAGGGACTTTCTACTTGGAAAATTTCGGGTATTCTGTACCGTGTACGTTATGGAAGAAGCCTGTTAGCAGTATTGAAAGTCCCTCTGTGAAGGCAATGGAAGTGGAAGACGTAATTGTTGGGAGAGAGGTGAAACTTCTTAAGGCAGTTGTCCTCAAACCTAGATCAGTTACTATGGCCAGACTTGACCTTGGCAGTGGCTCAGTCACATCGGGTGGATTGATGTTCGAGCCAGACCAAAGATTGTTGAAAGACTTAGCCTTGGGCAGCCTGAATACTTATGTAGCAGGCAACGGTTCTCCGGCCGTGGTAGCTTTCTCCAATCCGACCGGTCGCACCTTGAAGATTAAACGACATAGGGTGGTTGGTAAAGTGTTTAGAGTTGATTTATTAGCTCAAGACTCTTTGTCAGATGTTGGGGAGAATGAGGAAGTGATCAGGGAAGCAATCATCAACTCTATACAGTTGCTGGAGTCTCCTATAGCGGATGATGATCTGATCGCTCCTACTCTTCCCATTCCGCCCGCTGCAGAGTGTCCGTTGGCTAAGATGATCAAAGAATCGGATTTGTCCGGAGTCCAAGATACTCGAAATGCTCTGAATCTCTTAGAGGAGTTCCGAGGCTGCTTTTCTCTCCCGGGAGATAAGGCTTTGGGATGTACTCATAAGGTCCGCCATGTTATCAATACAGGGGATGCTTGTCCGATCAAACAAGCATACAGGCGGATTCCAGTTGCTAAACGTGATAAAGCGGAAGCAGAGATCTGGAAGATGTATAGAGAAGGCCGGATTGAGCATAGCAATAGCCCTTGGGGAGCTCCTATTGTTATGGTGGCCAAGAAGGACGGGACACAGAGGTTCTGTGTAGATTATCGCCAGTTGAACTCTGTCACGATAAAGGATAGTTTTCCTCTGCCTAGGATTGACGAGTGTGTGGAAGCTCTTGGTGGAAACCAATGGTTTTGCACACTAGACCTCGAAAGTGGATATTGGCAGGTGGCTATGGATGAGGAGAGTAAAGAAAAAACTGCTTTTCTCTCTAGTGTGGGCTTATTTCAGTTCAAAGTTATGGCTTTCGGACTGTGTAATGCCCCGGCTACCTTCCAACGTATGATGGACAATATGTTGGACGGACTCAAATGGAAGTCATGTTTGGTTTATCTAGACGACATTGTTGTTTTTGGAAAGACGCTGGATGAGTGTCTCCAAAACCTCAGGCTTGTTCTAGAACGAATCAAGGACTACGGATTAAGATTGAAGCCGAAGAAGTGTGAATTCTTCCGTCGGCAAGTTGAATACCTGGGCCGGTTTTGGTAAGGGAATTCAAGCTAATCCGAAACAGATTGAGAAAGTCCGAGATTGGCCAGTCCCTACGAATGCTAAGGAGATTAGACAGTTCATAGGGTTTGCTTCCTATTATAGGGAGTTTCAACCCAACTTTGGTGAAATTGTCTCCCCTTTGCAAGACATTGTGACGGCGGCATGCAAGGATAAACGCTATACCAGACCTATAGTGTGGACTCCTCAGTGTCAGGCTGCGTTTAGCAAGGTCAAGGAATTGCTGACCACATCGCCAGTACTGGGATACCCCCGGAAGGTGGGAGATTTCATCCTAGATACGGATGCAAGTGGTTTTGGAATGGCTGGAATCCTCTCACAGATTCAGGACGGACGGGAAGTAGTCTTGGGCTATGCTAGCAATAGTTTGTCTAAATCTCAGAAAAACTATTGTGCTACTAAGCGCGAGTTGCTTGCTGTTTTGACTTATCTGAAGAAGTTCAGACATTACCTTCTGGGTAATAGAAACTTCTATGTTAGGACGGACCACGCCTCTCTCCGATGGTTGCTAAACTTCAAAGATCCAACTGATATGCTTGCTAGGTGGTTAACTACCATGCAGGAATACGGACTGGATCAGGGCATGATTCTGCACCGGGCTGGGCGCAGGCATGAAAATGCCGATGCGCTTTCTCGCTTGCCAACACGTAAGTGTGGGAGATTGGATTGTCATGATTGCGGACTACATGACGCTGTGTTAGCTGCTGTTACCACTGATGTCCCTTCGGACTCGGATGTTCCCACGGACTCCGGGGGTAACAAGCTACAAGAAGCTCAACAGTCTGATCCCATGATCAAGAGGTTGATTGATATGTTGGACGGCTCAGTAGGAATTCCTTCTAGGGAAGATCTTGCTGGTGAGTCCGATGAATTTCGGACTTATGTTCAACACCTAGGTGAAATGGAAATGAGGGACGGTGTGCTATGCCTCGGATGGGTCCGGCTAGCCACCGGTAGGAAGTATTGGAGGAAGGTGATCCCAGCTTCCATGAGGAAAGAAATTTTCATGGGCATGCACGGGCCTAAGACTTCAGGACATTTTGGTGTTTTTAAGAACACTTGGTCGGCCAAGATGAGATATTATTGGCCGGGCCAAAGATATGACCTGAAGAGATGGATTAAGGCTTGCCCTGAATGTTGTACCAGAAAGACCTGTGGGGGAGGAGGAATTTCTCTCCTAAAGAAAGAGAAGCATGGTGACAGGTGGAACCGGATATCATTGGATAATCTAGGTCCCTTTAGGGAGACACCTAGGAAGAACAATTATATCATGGTGGTTACGGACCATTTTTCTAAGTGGGCCGAAGCCTATCCCATGCGTGACCATACTGCAGAAAGCTGTGCAGAAGTCCTTTTCAAGGAATGGATTCTGAGGTTCGGATGTCCGGTGGCTTTACAGACTGATGGGGCCCCTGAATTCCGATCACAGCTATTGAGATGTCTTTTGGACATGTTAGGGATTGAGAAACTGATAACTCTTCCCTATAGGCCTCAGTCCAACGGACAAAGCGAGCGGCTTAACAGAGTACTTGTTGAGCAGCTCTCTTGTCTGACAGACTATCATAAAGATGACTGGGATATGCTTGCTCCGTGTATAGCTCACGCGTATCGAGCTACTGTGCATGCCAGCACTTTATGTACTCCAAATTCTGTAGTTTTTGGTACAGAACTCGTAGCTCCTATGGATATAGTCCATGGAGTGGGATCTGACGGGTTGGACTTTCCTTGTAAGGTTTCTTATGTGGAGAACCTGAAGCAATGGATGCGGAGAGGACACCAGTATGTGCGGGAAAATCTTGGAGTCTCTGCTATAAATCAGAGACGAGATTATAACAAACGTACTAGGCCTCCAAAGTTTGCTGTGGGGGATGTTGTCTATCGATATTGCCCTCCTAAAGCAAACAAGAAATTGGGACAGAAATGGGATGGCCCATTTAAAATCCGCAGGTTCATAGGCGGTACCACCTGTGAACTTGAAACAGCTGAAGGCTTGTTGAGATACCACATTGATTATCTCAAGCCTGCTTTTGATGAAGATGGTCCTATCCAGGCTAGAAACCTTCATAGGGCTCCAGAATTTCAGAAACTGGAAAAGGCAGGTAGAGATATTCTCAGGCTGGAAGCTGGGAAAGTTGTAGCGGGAGTTGAATGTCCGGCTAAGTCCGTGAAGGAGAGGGTTACTATAGGCGTCAAGCCTAGAGGTAGGCCGAAAAAGAGAAAGTCCGTTTCGGCCACAGATCTTCCTCCACTGACTAAAGGAAAAAAGAAGAAGGGTCCTGTTAAAGTAGGAAACCAAGTGTTGCCTACTAAGAAACAGACTCTAGGGGAAATGAAACGAAGGCCTGGTAGACCAAAGAAAGGGGGGACGGGGTCAGGAACAGCAGTAGTTGTTCCTCCAGTTCCGCCTAGTATTTGTGTAAAAACCAAGAAGAAACGCGGTAGACCGAAGAAACAAATTACGGACTTGCCTGCTGTTCCTTTAGTGCCTGTGAAAAGAAAGGTTGGACGTCCGAGGAAAGAACCAGCTCCAGTGGTTTCCTTGCCAACCTCTCTACCCCAGAAAAGGGCACAAAGAAATTTGTTGCCTAGAGTGAGGGACACCTCCCCAGCGCTGGTAAGGGCTCAACGCTTGCGTAAAGCCCCAGTTCGGTTTAATCAGTAAGAAAATTGGTATCCGGGGGGAGAATTTCTGAACTGGTTCTCTCCCACTTCAAAAAAGTACACAACGAGAAGTCAGACTTGCAGTTTATTTGTACCGGATAATAATTGCTTGTCACCATTCGGCAATGTAGACTCAGTTCTATTTATGACTGGGAAACGAACATGTGTCTTGGAAAGTATTTGGTTTGAACGATAGAGAAAAGCTAGGCCCAGGCTTGCCCTGCGAGCAATTGTGGCTTGGAACTTGCTGTAAGGCCGGAATCTATTTATAGTGAATAGGTGGTTGCTTGAATCTGTCCTGAGAACCAGAGAAATTTGAGGTAAAACACCCTGTGTAGTCTCAACAGGGGAGAACAGGTTAGCCGGACTGGTCAAACACGTCCGCGCTACGGCTCAGAAGGAGCGCGGGAAGTGATTGGCGCTGCCAACAGCGGTGGCGGACTGAAGCACTACGCGTGACCACGGGTCTCGCCGGTGTGTTTCACTCCTTTCAGTTGACTTCCGGATTCTGAGTGAGCGACACGTTCTTCACTAAGGAAAAGTAAACTGTAAGTTTTCCAAAAAGATGAACTTATTGACTTACATCTGTATGTGTTGATATGTAGTTGCAAGAAGGCGACAAGAGTTTCTGGACCGATGTGTACTGTATTCGCTGAGAAATAGTAGTCAGAAATGACTCGGCGAACTGGCGCCGAACACGTTGTGGCCATTTTGGTATGTTTTGTATAGCGAATGAATGAACAAGGGGTGTCTCTATGCTAAACAGACCAATTCTTGTCAAGTCCCGGTGATATTAGCAGGTTACACTCTGAATGCATGTTGGTTGACGAATTAATGTGTTGTTTAGAACTTGGCTTGTTGAATGTGTATACCGGTGGTAGATTTTTAGACCAAGCCACGCCCGTGCTACGTCCGTGGCTAGAAACCAGTTCTGCCTAGGTCTAAAAATATTGTCCCTGAACTGTGCTTTTTTTCTGCTGTTGCTACATGTCGTTATTTTTCTATCTGTCAGAACTAGGTTGATATTCTCAAGATGTCTGACCGAGGAAATGATTTGGACCTGTCGGCGTCTGAGGGCGAGTTGTTGACCGACGACCAGGCGGCCGAGGTCCTGGACTCGTTTATGACGGCAGCAGAGAGGGAGGAGACAGGGGACACCACGTATTGGGAACAGAAGGTCCCTACCCCTGCCGCGTTCGAGGTGGACTCGGAGGAGGAAATGGAGGTCGAGGTAAGCGTTGCTCCCTCCAAATCCTCGGACAAGTCGGACAGGTCCGGACGGACCACCCACCAGTCTGCGGACAAAGCCCGGACTTCCAGGTCTTCGGACGGGAAAGCCGGAACCTCAGGGACAAAGGGTCCCAAGCAAAGTCCTGCAGAGGACAAGTCTGAAAAGAGTCAGGTGCAGGTGACACCTAGAAGATCACCACGCAAGCAGGCCGACCCGGGGAAGGTCTTGAGGGGCAAGGACGCGGACGCCATCCGGACCCGTTCCCATTCTAACTCTCCAGGCAAGAAGAGTTCGGATCGGGATCGGAGCGCTTCCTCAAACCCCAAGGCTAAGCCTGCAGCCGCCTCTCGGCCCAGGGGAGCTGAGTTGGCGAAGGCCCTGCTAAAACTGCCCCAGGCCACTGCTAGCACTAGCACTAGCAGCACGAAGACGCCCGTTTCCAAGCTTCCCAAGATCCGGAAGCTGAAAAGGGTGCATGTGTACCGATCCGAGGCTAGGCGGGTGCAACTGGCCAAATTTGGTTCTCTGACCAAGTTTAAGGCCGAGTTGGACTCAGCAGCTCTGGTTCCCCTGAATCCGAGCATGGATCAGCCCGGATCCGTCCCACCTCAAGCTCCGGAATCTGACGATGAGTCAAAGGAGTTTGATGACGACCAAATGACCCGGTACGAGCAGGTCATTTGGCCAGAAGTGGTCCGAGAGGACAGCCTAGACGCGGGTACTTTTGGAAAGCTCACAGGAGTACACAAACTGTGGCAGCCCGGGTTTAGGTGCCCTTTCATGGTGTGCAGGTACCTTCCTGTAAACGAAGGAGGTATCAAGAGGTACCAGACCAGAGAGCGCTTCTTTAGGCATCTCTGTGAGGTACATGCCCCCTATTCACAGGTGTGGGTGTGCTCCCACGACCAGTGTGCCCAGGTTCTAGACCGCCGTGTGGAGTTGGTGCAACACTTCATGAACGGCGAAGTCAAGCAGCACCACCTGAATAGGGAGATTGCCTTGGAGAAGACCAGAGCTGTGATGCCTGTCATCCGGAACAACTCTGCCTTCCTCCGCATGACTTACATGTCGGCCCAGCACTTGAGGGTCACCCGCAGGATGAGGTCGGTTGCGAAACCGTCCAAGTCCAGCGCTTCCTCCTCTACTGCTGGACAGTCCGGGTCAGCCAGCTCTTCCTCTAGCAGCCGAAAAGGGAAGTCTGGAGGCAAATCCGTGGCAAAGAATGCCTCTTCCAGCAAGGAGACCACTGGAGGCACTGAGGGTGCCCAGAAACGCGGCCGGACTAGCTCCGGAGGTGGATCAGGAATGCTTTCACCATCCCTTCCTGCAGCCAAGAAGCAGAAGGGCCGCAAGGCGCAGGTGGAGACAGACACCTTGTCTGCCCAGCTGCCTGAGAAGGTGGAGACGGAGCAGCTGGTCCGGGCAGCGGAATCCGAGATCCAACGCTGTTTGTTGACTCTCCGGGCTGCTGCTGACGCTGCTCAGCAACAAGTCTCTACCTCAATGGCGACACTGACTGTCCCATTGCAAAAGCTTGAAGCCGTGCAGGGCCAAATTGGGGAGAACGCCGCGCAGAAGGAGACAATCCGGACGCAGGCGAAGATCATCCAAACCCTGCGCTTGGCTGTGGCCAAGAAAGATAGCGAGATCCTCAATCTGACGGAAGAAAACGCCAGTCTGCGTGGGGAACTCGCGGAATTCGGCCGCAGCTCCTCTCCTGAAAGTCAGGAGGTGTCCGAGGTGGAAGCGTCCACCCAGTCCGCTTCAGTGTCTACTGCCCGTGCCCCTCAGTCAACTGCTGTTGCTGGCCCGAGTACAGGTACTGTAGTGTCAGAGTCCGGAGACTCTGTCAATGTGAGTATGGACTTGGCTCAGTTTAATCTGCTGTCAAGTCTGATGGCCAAGTTCCAACCTGTGTTGGCCCCGCGGACTGCTCCCCCGCCAGTGCAGCGAACAGCTCAAGCGAGCCAAGGAGGCCAAGACCCTTTTGGCCTGATGAGAATGTTTGGTTCGCCCGGAAATGCCATTTCTCCTCTATCCGGGGGAGAAAACGCAACGGCTGTTGGTCCTGAAGACGGGCGAAAGCCTGCGGACCAGCAGGACGGATCCACGGATCAGCAGGAAACTGGTGAAGGTGTCTCGGACACTGAGAACACTCCCATGGACTCCCAGTGATGCCCGGACCTACCTAGCCTCCGCCGGATGTGGCGTCGAGCATTTTCCTGTACAAGCCTCCGTCGGATGTGACGTGGAGCGTTTCCTTGCCTTACCTTGCCTTGTTGGCTCGTCCTCGGATCATTTCTTCCGGATCCGGACCATGTTCTACCACCCCGCGGACTCCCTTTTCGGATTGATGACACATCAACTAAGACTTTTAATGTGAGATTACTCTTTTTTACTGTCGATTCACTCAGAAGGAGGAACTTCAGTCAGTTTTATAAAAATTTTCTACACTGGATTCTGTAAGTTAGTGAGGACACTTTATGCTCCTGAATGTATTTGGTGTTTATTATTACTGCTTTCTTCAGATGTGTGTATTGAACTTTTTTTACTTGGATTTTTAAATCCGTAATCTCTTTTTGCATGTGTGCTTGACATGTTTGTCACTAGAAATGTGATTTTTTACTGCTTTTTACCGAGTTTGTAATGTGTTAAAACTCTTTTTCGAAGAAGGGGAGTATTGTAGTGGGTCTGGTTATAATACCAATATTCTATTCTATTGTGTGGTGGTGCTGTCCGCTGTGGGTTAGTACACCTGAACTACCCCAGTGGGCAGTACCAGTGAACATGTCCACTCATCAGTATATGTGTGGGGACTTTTACCATTATATTGGTTGTTATGCTCTTTTAAGCTAATCTTCTGTTCTTAACCTTTCTATCAATGTACTGCTATGAGATATTTATATCCACGGACGTCAGTCCGAGAGTCTTTAGTAACATAATGCCTGAGTGCATCTTATCTTTATCTTCTATACTCAATGTCTACTCACACCAGTTTTGTACGAGTCAAGAATAGGGGTGAACCCCAGCTCGAGTTGAGTGAGTTAGGACTAGTGTGTCCCATGTGACTAAATAAAGTCTGTAGAGAGGTTAAGCCTTGTTCTGTCTTTATTTAGCGTGCAAGCGGATCGGATCCGAAGATCACTACATATGTATACATTATAACGTAACAACGCATAATAATACAATTATGATAAAACCTATGAAATCAAAATGGAAAATCCACCAACAATCAATCAATCATATCAATATAGGGGTAGTTTTGGTACATTTAATAATAATGTACATTTGAATGTACCAAAAAGTGCTATTTCAGCGTTTCTGCCGGCCCCAGTGCTGTTTGGAGCTCTGTCAGACTATGCTTGTGTTGTGTGGCAGAATACTTGTGACAGGACCGGGGCGTGTGTGATGTATGACAAGGGCAGATACAGGTACTACATCATGGGTACAGGCGTCGCCTTCCAGGTAGGACTTGAATGAGTTATCTTGTCATATATTTTCTTGAATAAGTTATCCTGTCCTATATTCTCTTGAATAAATTATCCTGTCCTATATTCTCTTGAATAAATTATCCTGTCCTATATTCTCTTGAATAAGTTATCCTATATCTTCTTGAATAAGTTATCCTGTCCTATATTCTCTTGAATAAGTTATCCTGTCCTATATTTTCTTGAATGAGTTATCCTGTCCTATATTTTCTTTAATAAGTTATCCTGTCCTATATTTTCTTGAATAAGTTATCCTGTCATATATTCTCTTGAATAAGTTATCCTGTCCTATATTGTCGTAGCTTTGGAGCCTAGCAGTAGTCAGAAGAACTGCTACAGCAGAGACTACCTCCTTTTCCCACTAGCAAAGATATATATGCATGATGTTAAGACTATGGAGATAAAGAATAGTACAATACAATATATGAATATAAGGGGGATGTCACCTGAAAATGTACAATTCACCTTCACCAATCATGTAAATTATTCAAAATTTTAAACAAATAATTAGATTCAAAATACAGTTCTATACTCACACTAGTATTTAAACATTTTGTATTAACTAATTAGGCATATGTGGTGCATATATTTATATGCGGTTATATTGTGAACGGACACATGTCCATACAACCGGAACTGCCCGTCGCTTGGCTAGATCAAGTGCGGAACATTCAAACACTCCAAAGCTGTCACACAGTCGGTGTCGCTTGGGAATATTGTACATTTTCTGGCGACCTAACCTATCAACTACTTTTTAAAAAACTATCTGAGTACTCCAGGTAAGTACCAGATATATTACAGCAGTATAATCATAGATGAACAGTAAACCAATAGAGTACACATTGATATTGCTATCCAAACGTTTGGAATTCTAAAGCACCTTCTCACGTCACTTCCAACTTTTGTAGAACTTTGCTTCCCAATTGTCACAGGTGGTAGTATACTACCACATAATTCATTAAGTAAAAGTTCAATTTCATCAGATCAGATGTAATCCTAGGTCACTAGAACATTTCGGAGTATGTTCACTTGTGGTAACAGGAAGCAGAAGTTGAATTTCAGGTACAATCATGTCAATAGGGGAATTGCATGTCCGCTATTTGAATGTTGATTTGTATGAGAGTGTGGGAGTTGTGTGTCACAATGAAGGATAAAGAGAACATTCCATGTTCAGCATGGAATGTTCATCAATGCTCACATGATAGCCACGTGGGATACAGGATATGATGGAAGCAGTTTCCATACTTCCCATCATGCATTTAGGTATCATAGATCATTTACAATACCCATATTCGGTAGGAGTATTCGTATTCTACGTATATCTCATATAAATGAGGCGGACTATTTCTATGTCACATATGAACTGAATCTATCCAAGCATGCAACGTAACAGGTATGCAAAGAGGCGTATGAAAGTTCCCGATTGCTGACATTGGAATCCAAATTTTGGGGATTGAAATTCATGCAACCATTCGATTCTGAAACCGTTTATGGCACCGAAAAAAATGTATTTTGAGATATCATCATATTTGAAAAGATGAGATCAAAATTATGAGTTTATGAGTTTATGCATGAACAAAACGGTTAGCCATATTTCTTGATGGTCACTCATTATAGTAAAGTAATTGAATATAGGGTAACCTCAAATATGCATAGAATCTTTAATACAGTTTTGACATTTGGTACATGTAGTCATGCCACTAGCAGCACTACGCATCCCAAAGATTAGAACACTCCAACAAAGAGATCTTGTGAATAAATCACTTTGAAAGATACGACTTGTGACCCATTGCATATGGTGATTTATTCCATGATTTGGCCGTGAGCGTACAATATAATCGATATACTTGCCGCTCACAAGGTGGACAATATAAACTCCCTGTATTGTACAGTGACGTCACGACCGTTCAAGACTATCGGTGAGCCATGCGAACAGCACAATTTGATGAAATAAATCAAATTAAGTTGTAATAAGTTAAGAATCATGGAATAAAAGCAAGAATAGCACAGTATCGCGTCTTCGGTGGCCTGTATTCTCCTTGTATGGCCGAAAAACAACTCGGCCTACAGCCTCGTAGTTTTCGGCCATACTCGGAGAATACAGCCCCCCTCATACGCGATACTATGCTGTTCTTGCTATAATATTTAAGACGAGCACATTGTACAGATTTCACTTGTGTGCATGATAATACAGAGTGCCTAATATTCTACTCAAATTAAAAAATGTTACAGATTTTACCACCTTTTAAAATGAAGGATTAAATCCACATGCCATGGTCCATTGTAACTAAATGTTAGTTATTTCACTAAAGAATTTAAATCAACATAAAACTGGAGACATAACTGGCTTATGATTAAGTGTGAGATAATTGCAATCTAATATTGTGTGCACAAATAGCACATTTTAAAAGACACTTCTATTTTCAGGCGATAGCAACACTTTCTGCATTTCTGTCATGGATATTCATCAAACGAGATGTACGTTTGGGGCGATACAAGAATTTCGAGGAAGAAGTCGACCAGAAGACAATTGTCAAAGCGTCCCAAGAAATCCAAACGAAACACACATTAAACTCTCTTCAAATAGACTCTTATTCTTTGGATCGAGATTCTTTTGTAGAAGGACTGGATAATAAAGCCTTCCACACCTCTATGGACCATGTGGCCGTCACAACCTTGATGGGAGATATCAAAATGGAAGGGACCGAAGTAATGAGAGAAGATCCCGATAGAAATATTGCTCATTACCACCAAGGTGAACTCAATATTACAGAAGAACAACATGGGATGATAAGGTCTGCAATGCTGTATGCAGTTGAAATGTTAGAGGTAATAATAATAGTATTGTTTATTTGTTCTTCTGAAGTGGGTAATAGGGTCAGATTTTCAGAAAATGCACAATCTCCAGTTCTACACATCTAGCAAATTCTGCTAAATTAGAGTGAAAATTCATAAATACTAGGTATATTTGAGTATATTCTGTATTGTATCCATTCAATGAATCTGTCTGGTTATGTTGAACTGTATTTTGAACCTGATTTTCGTCTTAAATTTGGGTTATTTGAGAGGATTGGTGAAGTTGAATTGTACATTTTCTGAAAAACTGACCCAATAATAGGTGCTACATTTCTGGTCAGGTGTCCAGATGTTCCAGTTTCATGTGTTAGTACAAAGATATATAAGATAATATTAGTGTATACCTTAGCTACAGGAATATATAAGATAATATAAAAAAATACTGGGATGACTACACATAGAGAGTATTTAATCAGCGAAAATATCCGTTACCCAACTTAATTAATACAAGAGTTCATGGGCTAATGCCATAATTTAAATTTAAATTTCAATTCCCTGTGTAATTTATAATATAAATATATATGAGTTCAAATTCTTGGTAGTTTCATATAGTTTCATATGCTTACATTTAGGTGCACACATTCTGGTAAATAACAAATGTTTGCCATGATAATAATATTTTGCAGTAATATTTGAAAAGAACAATCGGAGTCCTGCTCAATACAAGAGATTCTGCTACCTTACTCTAGCAGTTTTAAGGGATAAAAACACAAGTATATGACCTTGCTCGGAATGTTTTTACCTTTAGGGTGTTTAGCACTGCCAGTAACATAAACATATACCAAATCTCAAGACTGTATTAAATATATTTATGAATATCCGAGTTTATTTTAAGGAGTATATTTAACTACTTTACTAGAGTTATTGACCATCAAGAAATATTAATTTCTTTTTTTCATGCATGACAAGTATAGAAGTACTTGATCCTTGATCTTATCTTTTCAATTGTGATGATATCTCAAAATCCATCTTTTTCGGCTTGTGACTGATTTTCCCGTGACACATCACATTTATGATAGGGTATGAACAGTAAAAAGGTTCAATACATAAATAAGTACAATTGAGACTGATTACATTGCAGGTTACACATCGATATGTCAAAGACATAGTGCAACTATCCAGTCAATATGGATCCAGTGTTTTGACAGCTAATAATGAAAATCCAGAGAAGCCACAACCCGACGATAAACAACCGATGACTGAAAAAACCGAGCTTGATGACAATAATCTCGAGGACAATGTTGAAGATCTATCTGGTTCGATTGAGGAGGCACGCCTCGAAATTATCCTGGATGGTAATGAAGATGTTGAGCAAGGAGAGATGCCTTCAAATTCAAGAGTTAATTTTTCAGGCGCATACGAATCTGAAAGGGAATTGTGTGGGTCTTCTCCTAAAAACGCAGATATCATGAGTGCTTCTCCTAAAAACGCAGAAGAAAAAGTGACTACTCAACCACCCACTCTAATGAAAGAGATTTCTGAACCGAATTAAATTAGTGTAATCGTTTCTTACAGTACCATTCCCTGAATCAAATAATGCATGCAAAAGCACACATTTTATCATGTTGGGTAGAAAGACATATATGACTGTAATTTAAGAGAAATAAAGATTGGTTCGATAGGATTAGCAATTGTGATGTGTTACAGGAAAATGAGTCAAAAATGATATTTGTAGAATGTGGTTTTCCAGACTTACGCATAACGCAATAGCTCTCACCAACGAGACTAGTCTCGTTGCTCTCACCCAGCACTCAAAGAGGGTAAGAGAATTTAAAAAGAATGTGGTTTTCCGACAAGTTCTCTTCGTCGCAATGTTTTGATTTGTTTAGTGCTCTTGTTTGTTCTTTTGTTTAACTTTTATTGTCAAATAAGAGAGAGACATGTCAATGGGTCTAACTCCCTTCAAATGGGAGAATTTCAAACCCGACTGGATGAACAAATAAATCGGTCAGATTTTCAGAAGATGTACAATTCACCTTCACCAATCTTCTCAAATAACCCAAATTTCAGACGAAAATAAAGTTCAAAACACAGTTCTATCTAAACAAACAGATTGCTAGAATCAATGCAATGCCAAATATACTCTAATTTACCTAGTATTGGCCAAATTGCAGACTACTTTAATTAGCAGAATTTACTAAAAGTGTACAGCTGCCAATTGTACATTTTCTGAAAATTTGACCCAAATAATGACACAATCCACCATTGAGTCCCTCAATAGTGGTCCCTATTTGGCAAATTCGATGAAATATAATACCGTATGATGGCGTGATTAAATTTATTATAAGCTTACATGACAGCATAATAGCATGCCGCTTATCTGAGAAGATTTCATTATACAATAAAAGAATGGTTTCATAATTTAACAAGTATGGATATCTTTAGTAGAGAAACTGGGTATCATCCCAGATACAATTTTCTCTAGCCATTTTAGTACTTATATCTCTGCGTTTCTAAGGTCATCCTATTTTAATGCTTTATTAGTGGTTGTCCTCCAGCAATATCAGTAATTATTTTTATTTCTTTTTTAGTACTTATTAGATATGCTGCAGGTTAACCTAATTGGAATCTGCCTAATTCCATCTTTTAAAATGTGATTCTATCTCAATGTCTACGTTTTTGTCACTTAAGACAATTAAAAGACCCCAGAGGCTTATTATGGTAATTTTCTTCGTCCAAAATACCTAATACTAATCATATGTGGATATATGGTAGTAGGTTTTACTTAGCAAAATTGTGATATGTTACTGAAAAATGAGTCATAAATGAAACAAAAAGTATTTTGAGATACCATCATATTAGAAAAGTTGGAATTAAGTGGATTCCAACAATATTAACATTGAGGAAATCGAAAACTTATTTCTACATATTTTTTAGTTTGATTTCTTTTATGTTTGAAAAAAAAGGTACGTAATAATTCTGGGTGGACAATCTTGAGTAAAGTAGCAAAATATACTCTATAGAATGGCCTTAGAAACACAAGAATATATGTTATTAACTGTCTTGTAAATTTGTACATCTATTCATACGACTCAAAGCGCTAGATACCTCAACAATGGTAACATTTCTACATAGAGATCTTGTAAATAAAACACTTTGAAAAATATTCTTTGTAAGCCTCATGATGTTTAAAGATGGGGAGGGATGTCATCATAAGTGCATCCAACACCATTCCACCGACTCAATTACGCCTCATCTCCTATCCACGTGACTTATAGTTTTTTAAGTTTACAACGAACTTCAAAGTTGTCACCTTATGTTTTTATGCAAGGCCCCCATACAGAAATGAAATAGTGTTTCAGCAGGCACCCAGGTGTCAACACCGTCCATACCCCGTGAGGTGTCTGCTTAGCTGTATAGTGAGACAACGGGTGGGTGTTTTATATTGTTTCAGGACTTTTATTTCAGGAAATACAAGTAATAGAAACAACTTAAAGACTCGAAATACAATCATGGCCCTTTTTCTCGCATGGAATCGAATATGTAAGAATCAGGTAATGGCGAATGTTTCAGAACTTTTATTTCAGGAAATACAAGAAATAGAAACAACTCAAAGACTCGAAATACAATCGTGGCCCTTTTTCTCGCATGGAATCGAATATGTAAGAATCAGGTATTGACACTATCAGCTACTATCGGCTTGACACTATCAGCTACTATCGGGGTCTCGTATTTGCAGTGAAGCAACGGTAGACGTAGAGTATTGAATACAACAAGCGCCTTCGGCACTTGGAATATAGCAGGTTAGATCTGCAATTCTCTCTTTTCCCCCTCTCCTCTTCACTCTCCCCTCCCCCTCTTTTCTCTGGGTATATCCTGAGAAAGAAAGGGAACGATACCTTCATTATTTAGAATGTTAGACTTGCCACATTTAACAATGGAAACTTATTTGAAAACAGAAATAAAGAGGATTTAAGATTAGCATTTAAGAATTTTAGAACTAAGAATTTTAGGAGATAAAAAATAAAGGAGATGGATAAAGAAGGGAGGGAGAGAGAGAGCACAATTGAGGAGAGTAGAAGAGAGAGGGAGAGGAGAGAGGGAGAGGAGAGATGAGAAAGACAGCTATGAGAGGGTTTCATTGAAAAGTACTTGCATTCCCCCCCCCCCACACACCTATACATCTATCAATTTTCTTTCTCCTCCCCCTTTCGTTCCCCTCCCCTCCCACCGCCCTTGCTCTCCCTCCCCTTTTATTCCCCCCCTTCACTCCTCCTCCTCGATCCCCTTCCTTCAAATAAACGCGCAGAACGAAAAAGCTGACAGAAAGAGGTTTAAAATGATATGTATAACATGCTTTTGCTTACTTATTTGCTAAACTAAAATGATATTTCAAAATAATCTTCAATCTTGATCATTTATATTACCCGTTTGTGATCCTCTTGCCTGTATAATCTTTGACAAATAAGTATTTTTCAATTCAATTCAATATTCCCCCCCCCCCCCCCACACACACCTCATACCTTAGATTAAAAGAAATTACTCTAAGCTCATACACACATCACGGCACCCTAACACATACACACACATATATGTATTCCATAGCTGAACGGGCACGGGAGAGCGTATGCGATTTCACTCCTCCGTAGTGGAGAGTTCCAAAGAGGACAGCACTCAAGACCAGCGAGGCATGACGTGACGTAATAGGTCTGACTGGGTTTTCTGGGTATTGTAAACAGTGTGACGTCATAGCCTATATAATAAAGACGGGATGGACGCTTACTGAGCTCTCCACATGGAAAAGGGGGAGACGGGGGACCAGTCAACTAAAGAGAGGCTGCTGGTCACGGGTTTTCCTTCCCTCTTATAACCACCTCCTCGCCAGAGAACTGAGGAGGGTCAAACTACGCGAGAGAGTGTGAGAGAGCACCCTGGCCGACCGGTCCCCAGTAAAGCATGCATGTGTTACGCAACCCAAGCTGTCAGTGGTTGCATTCGGGAAGCAAATGCTTGGTGGTCCAATATACAGACATTAGTGGTTGCATTCGGGGAGCTCTCTGATATCTCTGTCTGATCTCTGTCTCTCTCTCTCTACCGCTAACGGGGGACGTCTGTGTGTGAATACACTGTAAAATTGACAAGCCCAAATTGTCTTATTTTAAGTTAAAGTTGTCTCATTCAGCCAGACATTCGTCGCGCCCCTACCGGCCAGAAGGCTACCCACACTTTCTTACCGCCACAACGCTCGCGGATTTCTTATCATCCCAAAGTCCAAAGGTACAGGTGAGGTCCAGGTCTGACCGTTATCTCAAAGTCAATCACGTGGGAAAGGAGGGGAGGGGCTGACCGCCAGGTCAGGGGAGGGGAGGGAATACTGATTAAAGAGTGGGAGGGAGAGGGGAGGGGAGATGACCCCGTGACCTGGTCACCACCCAAAGAGATTGGTCAGAGTGGCAGTGGTCACTCTGAGCCTCGTTTTAATAAGTGTCTGTCATTGTTATCCTGTGGCTGATTGGATCTCTAATCTAACCTGTCAATTAATTGGACCAACGGGACCAAAGCCAATCAGCGCAGGACCAGTGTATTTCGTCCTAATCTGTCTAGTATAAAAATAAAGGAAAGATGAAAATCGGTCTCTTCCGAGGCTGGTACTGATTTGAAGCATACATCTCTGTGTGTTGCGTTGATTAATTTCTCGCCCAACTACTGACCCTGAATTATTACGATGAATGACCCGCATTTCTTCATTGGCGACCATGATTAGGGGCTAGTTAGTTGGTCAGATCGGTATCCGACCTTAGAAGCAAGCAAAAGGAGTCAGGTGAGTGTGCCTTTTTCAAAACTGCCATTGTATTTATGGGTGTTGTATGTTTGGGACTCTGAGCTGGGCTTTTATTGGAAGGTGCATTAGCTGATCACACAAGTATTATCTTACTTTATCCTGTAGAGATAGTATTTTAGACATGCCACCGGCGGAAAGAATTGAGTATGTGGAAGAGTTCCCACAATACCTCGAAGCTGAGGATATTTTCCTAGAGGAGATATTCAATGATGGTTATCCACCGATCGCAGAACCTGAGGATTGGAACGACTGCGTAGGCACCTCTGAAAGTGTGATTCAGTTCAGCAGTGAACAGCTAGAAACTATGTCTTACCATTGGGATAAAATGTAATGAGTAAGAATAGGGACTAAAGAGATCAAAATTTTTGTTTTTGGAAATACCTGCACAAAAATTGTTACGTTGGATCTAGGCAAAAATTAATATTCCAAATTCTCTATATAGAAATAGAATATTCCAAATCAAGCAGGTAATAGTAATTCATCTTTACACATAATCAGCTAATTCAAGTACCTCCAAAATGGCGTTGACAACACCCATTAACTGGGATATCACCGCCGAAGAGGTAAATGCACTCAATGATGCTGATCGTAAAGCACACTATGCGTCAATAGAAGTAGTTAGAAGGCGTATGGAGAGACATGCAACCTTGCTGGGTCCTAACGATGGGACCAACAAAGAATCACTCAGAGAGTGGTTAGAGGGGTTGGACAGAGTTAGAATCACAGTAGGGGCACATGATAACATAGCCATAGAAGCAGTTATATTGTTAGCGCAGGGATCATTAGCACGTTCCATCGAATCTTATGTAGAAGCACGGGGAGATGAACGCACATGGGAGGGTGTAAAACAGGAAATAATTCGCTTGTTTATGGGAGAAGAGGAGACCACTCAACTTAGAGAGAAGTTGAAGGGGATCCATCAACTCCCATACGAAGACAAGGGCCTTGATAGCAGCTCCGCGGATTGTGCTCCCACCAGACAATCCTCAGCGTCATTTACATAGGCGTTTCCATGCCAAGCGGAGAGTGCCTGCTAGCCCTAGAGAGCCTAGTCCACTGAAGGAGAGCGAGCCTAAACCTGGAAAGAGAGCAAAAAGAACATCAGCTTCTACTGACCAAGTACCGGACACGCAGGCAACCTCAGCACCAGATGCACAAGATGGCGGTGGGGGCAGTGACTAAGGGGTTACTGTTGCTCACCTGTTACCTCATTTGCAGCCAAGCAGACATCTTCGAGGAAGAAGGTGTGCTGGTATACTCGGCTGGGGAGGTAAGGGCCCTCACAGCAACATGGACTGCATTAATGTTCCTCCAGCCCCCTGCTCCTCCGCCTATGGAGTCGTGGCTCCACATCCTTGAAGCTAAGATGGAAGGACTACACGAGCAGCAAGTGGTAGGAATCACCGACCTCAGAACATGGCGGCTTCATGTTCAATTCATCAAGGATCATCTACCCACTCCACCAGTTCGCACGAAGCGAGCTCTGCTAGGAGTGGTAGGAATGATCAGCCGATCTCTCTTCGGTACAGCTACCACAGACCAGATCAACGAGCTCCGAGCGGCAGTGGAGGCATCGCAGGCAGGCCTCAGTGTGATGTCTCACTTCCAGTCAGAGATGGTTTCTGTGGTAAACCAGACCCGTCTGTTCCTACGAGAGAATCGAGTCGACATCCAAAACCTGCAAGAGATAAGCCAAAATCTGACTGACCAGGTATCTGAAATTGTTCATCATTTAAATGGTTTTTCTAGAGATATTCATCGTATGCATATGAGAAGAGAGGTTGATCAGGCCCTAAGCCAAGTTGACCGCATTATGCTGGTATATTATAGGCAAATTGATTTATTCCATCGCCAGAGAACACACCTAGAGCACGGGTACTTGACTGATGAAATATTACCTGAAGTACATTTAAATGAAATTCTTCACCAATTGAGTGAGAGGGGACACCAACCAATAGACGATGTTCGTTGGTACTACAGAAGTGTACAAGTTCAAATCATATCTGAGTCCGACGAGCAATTAGTTTATCAGGTGGTCATCCCTGCAGTTTCGGCTACTAAGTATTTACACTATAAACTAAGGTATTTCCCTACCCCTTATGGGCCATCCTACCTCAAAATCATCAAGGGCATCGCTGAATTAGCGATGGACAGTGTCTCTAGTGGTGCCTCTTTTGTTCCTAACCACTGCATGGGATACAGCCCAGCTGTATGTTCCTCTGCGTTGGAGAACCTAAAACCAACATGTGAAACAGAAATAATTTTAGGCAAAGGTCCAGTAAAGTGTCAGATAGAGATTAAGAAGCGTGGCAATGTCAGTAACGAAATATTCAGAGATTTTGAACAACTGTCATCGGTTATCCTTGCAGTATACTTTCCAGTCGAGACTGTATTAAGGTGTATCAGTAAGAAACCTATAAGAAATGTTTTTACCAAACACACACGGGTCACAGTAAACAGTGGCTGCGTCTTATATAGTGAAGATTGGAGGGTGCGCAGCATCGAGCAACATAATTCCACGATCAGAATTCCACCCCCCAAAGCCCTGTCCCTACCCTCTCTCAACTTAACCTATAGAAAGTTCGAAGACTATCCTGAGCTGAAGCAACAACTCCAGTTCAACAGCAGAATCGACGTCCCCCTAATTTCTCTGACCGATATTCCCCTTCCTCCTACGGTACAACCTTTTTCCTTCTCCGCATCCACCACATGGGGATTCGCGACCCTCATGCTCACCCTAGCAATCGTGATTGGATTGATAGGAGTGGTGGTGTATGTGAAGAGGAAGAGAGACGGCTCTTGCCTCCCTCTCTTAGGTAAACGTCCTAACCAGAGTCTAGATAGACTACCCAGTAAACCTTCTGCCCCTCTTCCCTCCTTCCCCAATGTCTTTTCTAATTTATACCCATCCCAACAGCAACCCGCTGAAGAGATTCCACTGCAAGATTCTGAACCCCAGTCCCTTGGCGGTACTGACGATCTCGAAAACCCGGAGACCCAACCCCTCCAAACTGACCCCTTATCCTCCTTTAGACAGAATACACCCCCAAAACCCCCTCGATCGATGGATATGAAGCAAAGATCTGCAGTACCCCGTGGAGTAGTGTGTTAAAACAACGACTCAGATGAATATGTGGTGTGAGATAAAATTAAGCCGATATAATGTTAGTCTTAAGTGCAAATGTGAGCAGATTCTGATTTTAAAATGTTTTGTAGTGCTAATTTAATTGGAATCTAATGGTAATGATTACAAAGGAGGTGTTGTCACGAAAGCTGTTTAGTTTACTCTAAAGCAGGCCTAGTGCTGGACTGTGGACAAGGTCCTCACCCCTTTCGTAGAATTTAATTAATTGGTCTAGTCACCAATTCCTACCTAGTAAGTACGCCCGGTGTTAGCTTGCAGTGGGACGCACTCTTCTGCTCAAGTTAGGGTGAGAAAGCTAGCTGTTATGTGAAGGAATAAGCCACCACTAGAGAGAGGACGATGAAGGACCCGTCCTCTGAAAGTCGGGTGAAGCAAAGATGGGAGGTTGTCACGTTGTTGATGGAGTAGTGATACCACGGAGACCAGCCTAGGAACGGTCGGTAGTCACTAGACCGATGTGCACACCTCAGCGGGCCATTTTTGGGTCGAGAGAAGGGCTGAAAATATAAAAGAATCTTGTCAGTCTTCTAGACCAGAGGAGCCAGGCTCCCAAAGGAAATGTATAAGTATGTACCAGTGTCGCCACCTTGAGGATGTTCACGGCGACAGGTACCTAGAAAGTGTATAAGATACATGCTGCCACCTTACGGACGTTAAGTAGTGATAGGCAGCCCAAGAACGAGTAAAAGTATAAGGCAATATTCAAAGACTGCGTGAAAATGCCTGAGACGTTTCTACGGGGAGAACCCATAGACAAGCAAAGCCGAGATATTGATGAACAATACATTAAACTCAAAAGACAGTGCGGTAATACGCCACCTAGTGAAAACTCTTAAGAGACTGTGTTTACAAATTATCCGAGGCGGGTTCGCCGTACCTCAGTAATAATTTTACGCTAAGGCATTGTAAAATCTTTAGCTATTATTTTGATTTAGGGGAGTGATTTCTTTCTCTGTACTTCTCTAGATTGTCCTATTTTTGCATTTTTCAATTGTATAAACATGTATGTACTTACGGGAGAAAGGGAGCCTCGATCCACATAGGGATGGCCGCTGTGAATTCGTCCGGCGGGCCCAAGGTTAAAAATCCCGTCGATAAAAATACCGGATCGAGGTGCCCCAACGTAAATAAAGGTCTCTCATGTGGAATTAGATATCGGGCATCAAAACTCCCAAATCTAATGAAGCAAGAGGGTAGAATTTGACTGGGGATGGCAGTGGATTCGTGAGTGGAAGAAAAGTGATGCCCACTTATGGTTCTAGGTCGGGGGTTCCGGTTCGGCAGAACTCGGTCAGCCAAGGGGGTCGCCGCTCGGTGATACTCGGGGTTGCTCGGGGGTTGTCGGCCGGAAACTAAAATGAGGGTTGCGTCGATGTGTTGTCTGCTCCTAGAGTGGTTCGGAGAACTATGTTGTACACAGTTCTCCGAACCAAATGAGATTGGGACGTATGTAAAATTGACAAGCCCAAATTGTCTAATTTTAAGTTAAAGTTGTCTCATTCAGCCAGACATTCGTCGCGCCCCTACCGGCCAGAAGGCTACCCACACTTTCTTACCGCCACAACGCTCGCGGATTTCTTATCATCCCAAAGTCCAAAGGTACAGGTGAGGTCCAGGTCTGACCGTTATCTCAAAGTCAATCACGTGGGAAAGGAGGGGAGGGGCTGACCGCCAGGTCAGGGGAGGGGAGGGAATACTGATTAAAGAGTGGGAGGGAGAGGGGAGGGGAGATGACCCCGTGACCTGGTCACCACCCAAAGAGATTGGTCAGAGTGGCAGTGGTCACTCTGAGCCTCGTTTTAATAAGTGTCTGTCATTGTTATCCTGTGGCTGATTGGATCTCTAATCTAACCTGTCAATTAATTGGACCAACGGGACCAAAGCCAATCAGCGCAGGACCAGTGTATTTCGTCCTAATCTGTCTAGTATAAAAATAAAGGAAAGATGAAAATCGGTCTCTTCCGAGGCTGGTACTGATTTGAAGCATACATCTCTGTGTGTTGCGTTGATTAATTTCTCGCCCAACTACTGACCCTGAATTATTACGAAGAATGACCCGCATTTCTTCAACACAATACCGACGCATAGTAAAGGTAGCGGCGGCCGTTCTCATCTCTCCTCTCCCTCTCTTCTCCTCACCCTCCCTCTCTGTCCCTCTTTCTCTCTCTCTGTCCCTCCCTCTCTCTATCTCCCTCCTACACCTCCTTCTTTCCGACCAACTTTTTTTTCGACCCAACTTTTTTCCGACCAACTTTTTTATTACTAACTTTTTTACGATTTTTTTTTTTACAAAAGAATGTACCTGTCCACACATTACTCATTATTATTAAGGAGGGGGAATAAAAGGGGAGGAAAAGCAAGGAAGGTAGTCGGGGAGGGGGAGGAGAAGGAAAATTGATAGATGTATAGACTATGTGGGGGGGGGTAGCAAAAAAATTTCCATGAAACCCTCTTATATCAGTCATTTTCATCTCTCCTCTCCCTCTCTTATCCTCCCCCTCTCTCTCTCTCTGTCCCTCCCTCTCTCTCTCTCCCTCCTACACCTTAGGCCTACTACCCCGACATAGCCCCCCCCCCCCTGTGATTTTAGCCATTTTTGACAATCAAATTGATATCTCCAAATTAAAATAAACGTCCAGTAAATTGTTGGATTCCTATAAGAAGTAGAAACACAACTGCCTCTACAATCCAAGTGCCAAAGGCACTTGTTGTTGTAAATGTAGTGCTCATGTCGTAATTGGCGGCCCGCTTTGCGGTAGAGAACCGAAAAAAATGGGAGGGACCAGTCGACGCTCAGCCCCTCTTAAACCGGTCCCCGTCCTTCGTTGCTCCGGGAGTGGTGAGTGGACTGGCAGCCTCTCATTCGCATTGGCTTGACCTAGATAGTGCAGCTTGACCTCAAACCCACAGGTCAAAAACCACGGTTTAATATAAGTAGGTTATAATGTTATAATACATACTTTCTCTCGTTTCCACCCACCTGAATGCGACAGGTCTAATGGCCCATGTCCGCTTAATTGCTCTTCCTTCCCTATATTCATTGACAACTCCAGTCCTGTAGGTCACACAATGAGTACATTTGGTAAGATATAGGTCAGATTTTCAGAAAATGTACAATTCAACTTCGCCAATCTTCTCAAATAACCCACATTACAGACGAAAATAAACGACAAAATACAGTTCAACCCAACCAGACAGTTTGCTAGAATCAATGTAATGCCGAATATTCTCCAATTTACCTAGTATTGGCCAAATTGCAGCCTAATTTTGCAGAATTTACTAAATGTTTACAGCTGCCAATTGTACATTTTCTGAAAATCTAACCCATATATTAAACTGTCGTAATATAGCTGAGAACGCACGAACCCTATCTACATCTTTCTGAGGAAGTTAAGCAAGATATTTGTGTACTACATAAAAAGTTGCTTTTATCTTGAAAACTTGGTTCAAATTGTTTTGCATGGGGGAGATAGTAGATGTACTATCTTGTATCCCCTGTGTAATTTTGAGACAACAATTTCTTTTACCTTAGAAATATGTGTGTACTACATAAAAAGTTGCTTTTATCTTGAAAACTTGGTTCAAATTGTTTTGCATGGGGGAGATAGTAGATGTACTATCTTGTATCCCCTGTGTAATTTTGAGACAACAATTTCTTTTACCTTAGAAACTTGGTTGAACCTCCATATGGACGTCTCAGCCACGTAATGTACTTCTATGTTGTCCATTCGTAGCCTTCATGCACAATAAGTAGTTTGTAGTTTGATTATAGTTTGATTGTACGGTAATCATCAGACTTTTACAAGGCAACGTACGAAGACATCACTGAGTGATACCTACGTTTTTTCATTTGTTCTGATAAAATTATGTAATTGGCCTTTAATGCAATAAAAATATATACACTTACCAGGCAATAGTTCAAAGTTGCATACTCTGCTGAAGAGTCATCTTTGACCAGATTATCCAAGTCATTGTTTTAGTCTATATCTGGTTATATATTGAAGATAGGTCATTCTGTGTTAGAATTTCATTCAATCAATTTCATAAATTAATGAAATAAGATTTCAATGTAATAGGAATATATTGTGTCTTGCTACAATGTTTTACATATATAAACGATGCATCAGGTTGAAGCTGATTTAACATGTACAATTGGCCTTCTTTAATCCTCTCAAATAACCCAATTTAAACAGATGAGTTCCACAATACAGTTCAACGTCACCAAACTGATTTTCTTGAACAAAACAGTACCAAATATGTACACAAATATTCCTAATGTCTATCCTTTTTTTAGACTAACTTTGCATAATTTACTAAATATGTAACGTTGCGATGCATAGGGGATATTCCAACCTAGGGTCAACGAAAAGGCAACGAGCAGGCCTCATAATCTTAAACGTTGATTAGCAAACCTTCTGGTATGGTCCTAATAATACACTCGATCTTCATCAATAGTTCAGAATAGTTTATGTATGGCATATCTAGGTTTGATAGGGAATTTTATTTTAGTACCAACGGTTAAATTAATTAAATAATGAATGGGAACGAACGAGCATTTATGAATTGGTTGTGCAACAGGATCTCGTTCGTTGCACAAAGAACGAGCAATAATTTCTACGAATTTCAACGAGCAACAGTAAGGCTAAAAACAGCCACTAATATTCAACGAACAGGCGTTGTGCAACAGCCCTCAGACGCACTAACATCTTGCAAAGTTTGTTGATGGGGTATTCGCGTGTGTGTGCTAAAGTTTACTTTCTAACCAGGTTGGTACAGACAATATTCTCCATATCTATTAGAGTTTTCACCTTTCGGCCTTACATGTTGAGAGGAATGCTAAAGAAATTTAACAAAGACGTTAGCGTCTTGGGAAGCACAAGGTCCTTGGAGGTCATTCCTGAATGTGTTGCCCTGTGCCCTTACCTAAGTGTCTCCATGTACGTCGTCAGAAAATGTAAAAGCTGTGCACATTTAGTAAATTCTGCTAGATTAGGCAGAAAATGGTAATTACTAGAAATATCGTAACAATTGGTATTGCGTTGATTCAACATATATTTTGGTTATACTGTACTGTATTTTGTGCATAGTTTCTTTCTTAAAGCTGCAGTCTCAGCCCTATTATATAATTCCAACGAACCTAATCTTACCGAATTCCCTCATATTATGACTTATGGGAGTGGATTTATCAATATTCTATATATATATACTGTTATATGTTTATACAAGAAGTGGATTCGACAGAGAGAAACAGGACGTTTTTAGAAGCCCTGTAGCTAAAACAACTGGACAAAATGCCCCCAAATTTTGCTCAAAATTTAATGACATTTGGTGGGGTTGGGAAAAGTAGATAATATTTTGAAATTGACTAACGTTAACTGAGACTGGAGAGAATTTGTGAAGGCAAATTGTACATAATTAGAGACGTGAGGGAACAACTTCAACCAAAAGGTAACAGTTTTGCGCACAGAGCCAGACGGTAGCGAACAGGGCTCAAACGCCTAAGGTTGTGTTGACTGAGAAGTATATATTGATCTCGATGTAAAGCCCATCTGATTCATGTCCATATGGAGGAAAATAAAAGAACGTCACAAAAACAAAAACAAAAAAATGTTACTTTGTGTAAGTTAGACAATAGAATCTTCTTTCTCATGGTATTTCAAAACAGCTCGCAAAATAAATAAATGTATAATTATATATTTAATCTTCTATAATCAAGATAAATCATATCTAAGATAAATCATAGTTTTGAAGTGTAACGGGACCTCAATATTTTTCTATTTTCTACCATATAATACATACATATTGTATACTTATGTACTGCATGACATTGTGGGAAACACGATGGAGAGCAGTAGTTATATTATTACAAGTATCTGGAGTTTATTGGGGACATTATAAAGTCATCACTGAATTATCATTGTTATTGATATGACAGTATTTATTTCCTATTTGTACAATAATATATTGTAATTTTATTTATTTTCCTCCTTATTTGGGCTTACCGGAAGACCTACCATGTAAAAAGTCCTGTTCTGTAACCATGCAGAATACAAATTGAATATATCATATATCTGTCCCTTTTTGACAGGATCAAATATACATTCCACTATATCGAATTATTACTATTATATATACTTGAAGAGAGATTACATATGGCGGGGTAAAGTCCTAGGAGGAAATGTCCTTGGTGGGAATATTCCTGGCGGGGGTGGGGGGCAGACCTAGTTGGGAAATTCCTGGGGGAGGGGGGAAGAGTCCTGGGGGGGGGGGGAGTCGAGGTCGGGGTGAAGAAAAACCGGCGGGAAGGGTGTCGGGGAGGCACAGCGGGGAAATGTCCTAGATGCATGATTTCTATGATTAACATAGTCCGGAAGAAGGACAGATGTAAAGGCCAGCCTGCGTTATTGACGAGTGCACCTTTGATGGGCTTTTGGTGACCTCAACTTCACGTTCTCTATTATATTCTGCTTTTATGGGCGGGAAGCCATACGCGAGATGATTTATGAATGTCAACAGATGGTGAGTAATACTTTATGGATGGATATTCGCAGCTATTTATCAAGTTTTATGACATATATATTGGCCCTTCCAGGCAAAGGCATACGTGGCCCACTATTCTATGCCTCATATCTTTCTCCTAAGGATTTCTCTGCAATATTTAGCGATGGCATCCTATATGTTATAAGTTCTTCAGGCCAGAGAAGTGTATATGAGTTGGGGGTCATATAAAATGTACAACAGGTAGCTCTACCGTCAGACAGCTCCTGCTATAGAAGACACTTGAATTACAGTGATATTACAGAGATGCCTCGAATCGGCAAGGCCGGAATTACAGAGGTACTACCGATTTTGTTCAAAGACAGATCATGTAGCAACAATACGTTTTTTGCCCTAATAATTCACACCAAACCATTGCTAAAGAACATTGTAAGAGATCTGCCGATTCAGATTGTATATATCAAACCATTCGTTTAACTACAACTGAAAGATAACTCAGAGAAGCTGAACTCCCCGTGGTACCCATGTAATTCGAATAACGGAGACAGGCGTTGGTACAGTGTCAATGCAAGACACCAACCACCTCATGGGCTTCTTCTCTTTGACATCATAGATATGTGAGCAGTAGAAAGAATAAAGTGGTGAAGCATGTTTTCTTCGAAATGGCGGCAGACGAAAGGAACCTATAGCGAGCTAGGTTTGATAATTGCAACCATGGTTTACATAACGTACCCTTTCCCCAGTTTTAAATGCATACTGCATGGGACATGAAGGCTAATGTGATAACCGAAAGTCAATCTTCCATTTCAATTTTGAACAATACGTGCGTTAAAACACTAAACCCAGAAGAAAAAAAATAAAATGGCCATGAGTAGTTTTTTTTGCACAATATATAGTTTATGCAGTTTATTTCGGAATTCATTGTCTGACTTATAGGACTGGTTTTGTCAAAATTCTGCCACTGTTTATACGAGAATTTGAATTCGAGTCGGCCGAGAGAAAACGGCCGCCGGTGAGCGATAATAGGTCAGATGATTATAGCGAGTCTCCAAAATATAAATGTAGACATTTATGAAGCACTATAGCAAAAACACCCTCCAAAAACACCTCCAAAGTTTGATCAAATGACTTTTAACTTTAACCAATGTACTACATACAGGGTGCGGAGTGTCAACCAACCAATTTCGCACATATTATATTGTGCAAGAATTGATAATTGTTCTTTTCGTTTAGTTCCAGAATTTTTCAGAATTGGAAAAATAACTATTTATAAACAGGCGAAAATTGTGATGCAAAATTAAAATTCTGAAGGGGATTTCTAAATTCTGAAGCAAAATGGAAATTCTGGGGAGCAATCAACAATTCTGAAGCAAAATAAAAAATATCATACTCAAAATGAACATGTCAGAAGCGAAATGAAAATATGAAAGGCGAAATGTAAAAAGCATCAATTTTCACATGGAAATTGTACAATAATTATTATGAGCGAAACTGTTTCTCCCCTCACACTTTCTTTCAGTGATTTGGGGCCATTTTCTCACAATCACTCGCTCTTTAAACATCATAATTATGAGTTCTTCCAACTGGTGTACAATTCGTGAAGAGCAACAGAGGAGCAGCCCCTTTCCTGAACTCTTTGATGGCCCTCTTCCCTGCCCCAGACAGCGCGCCTTTTCTCATTTCTCTTTATTTTCACAGCTATCCATAAACTAGCCGGTCTCATCAGAAAGGGATCCACTGTTGTCTCCACCTAGTGTCTACCTCCTCCTCCTCTTCCTCCTGTACCATCCTCTACTTGCATGTGAGGGGTCACAAATTGACATCCAGGGGTGTTGGGCAGTGTACACTGTCCTGAAAAAGCGTAGAACTATGGCGGGGCACCTTCAAAATAAACGTAATTGGCCTTAGCTTTGTGTCCCCTAACTTTGGGTAGATATACAGTGCAGCGCCGTAGATTAGCGCCCATGTGGGAAAGCTTGTGTAGCTTTTGTCATCACCTATGGCTATATATACCACTAGCTATAACAAAGCATGAAGGTGTGGAAATGAATACACATTTCATTGTAGCATTGATGAACGAAATAGCAGTGTCTGGTAAACTACATGTACACCATAACTATATGCAATATAATAGAAGTATATATTTATAGGGGCACACCCTATTATATCAATATGTCAGCAAATAAACATATTTAACTTTAAACATACACTTTATACATAGGGCCTCAGTTGGGCCCTTATTCAAGGTAATAAACATAAACAAGGTATGTCAATTGTATGTTGCCAAAACACATTTAAAATGATTACCCAGAGTGTGAAATTAACTTTTTTCTCCAGCTGCCAACTTGGCGGGTAAATGCAGATATTTACCCGCCCACACATAAATTTACCCGCCCACAAATTACACATTAATGACAGAAGTCGGAGGTGTTTTCAATCACACAATTAAATAATAAAATGCCATTCTTTCTTTGTACAAAATACTATAGTAACAAATTTCGATGCAGTTCATGAATTTAATAAATAGGATAGACAGGAATCCGCTGCCATCCTACTCCATCTTCTTCGTACTGCCCCCCCCCCACACACACACACCACCACCACACCACTTCTTTTCCCTGCTAGGAGAAGAGAGAATAGATGAAGTTGGCAGGAAAAGAATTTTCGAGCATTATCCCAAAAATCATCAAATAGATTTGTGTTGTATATCTCTTGTATATCTCTGTTTCTCTCTCACACACACAGCCAGGCCGTAGTGTAGTGGTTAGCACACTGGCCCAGAGAGCAGAGGTTGACAGTTCGAATCTCAGTCTGGTCTCACAGGTTTTTTTTCATACTGTCAATCTGAGCTACGCATCCTGAATTACACCTCCCCTAATTACGGAGCGCGTGGCTATTGTAGCGCGCGGCTACAGTGGCCTGAGTTACAGTACACATGTAAATCTATGGCGCGGCCAATTACGCATTTGAAACATGTGCTGCCAGTGCTGCGCCATAGTTATACTTGCCGAACCAGGGCAGTGTAGGCACCTTTTTATGCCACCGTATAATACGGTATACACAATGGATGGCCCAGCGACCCTCTCGTATCAGGTGATGGATGGAAGGGAATATTTCCCACTCACCAACTACAAAGCTGTGATTCCATGGATTTAAGTTCCTAAAAAGCATGCCTTTCTCTACTCTTTCTATATATGTATGAAGTATCATATATCTTCATGTGGCATGGGTGAGCCATATTGGTATGTTGAGAATGCCGTTAAAGTAACGGCTGGAAGAGCTGGAACACTGCCAGAAGCCTATGTATCGTTTTTGACAAATGAAAAAAATCATTCTATTTATCTTCTATGCCCCCTCCTCTGATACAACAGTTCTAACAGAAAGTTATCGTGTACACACATTAGCGAATTCAGGCCTTTGTGATAGATTGTGGTAGGAATTGCTGTTGATTTCACCTCTTTCCCTGTCTCCCTCTGTCTCTGCATCCCTGTCTCTCTCCCTGCCTCCTTTCTTTCCTGTCAGCATATAACTATTCTGTAAGGAGAATGAACTTGCTGTCAATGAAACTATTTACAGAAATCTACAGCAATTTACATTTAAAGTGAGGGGAATTACAATCGGCAGCTCTACTCTTTAGCCAATTCTGTTAAATTAGGCCGAACATAATAAATATGGAGATCTGGTATTTGACTGATTTGAAAGATCTATTCCCTTAAGTTGAACTATATTCTAAACCTCACTTATCAAATCTGGGTTATTTGAGAGGATTGACCAGTAATGGCCAATTGCACATTTCTGATGCCCTACCCCATATAACTAGCAGTTGATCAATCGATCCCTGTTTTTCTACTTTATATCAATTTCCTCACTGCTCGGGTCGGTTCGGTCAATCGATCTGGCAAGACCAGCAAGTCTCTTTCACTTATTTGGTCCCACCATTAGATTGCGGGCGTATAATGTTGCTTCCAATATCGAGAGTGCCCTTGTTTCTAAGACCTCATTGCATTGCACTTCATTAGTTTGAAGTGTAACTGACATAAAGCTCTGAAACACAAGACCAATCCCCTGAGCATTATTTACATTTCTATTAACGTTTGATAGCTTGGGTCACATATGAAATTTTAAAAATGTTATTAGGAATTGAGAAAAAATGACATTATTAACACCAACCGTCCCTCTTTCGAGCTCCCTTGTTAATTGTATCGCCACTTTTAATTAATTCTAGCAACACAAAAGGATTGCAGTCAAAGACAAGCTTATGGGCTTTTCTTAAAATGTCTGGGCCGAAGTATTGTTAAGTAATTGTGTATGAATAGCTAAGAATGAATATAACAACACGTGTATTGAATATATTTCTGCATGCGTTTCTATTATAAGGCTATTCTAGCCAGTGAATACTTTAACTACTTTTTTCTATAGAGATTATCCAGCCAGAAATATATGTAACTTATTTGTCAAACAAAAATAAATATGTACTTGTTATGGTTTCTAAGAATTAAAATTGTTGGAATCTTCTTGAACACATCCTTCACTCTAACAGATTATCGTTTTAACACTATCAATCATCGTCCTGAGTTACGATAGATGATCGTGAAGCAACCTATATGTACCTCATCATACTTTTCCACTTTAATGAGGCTGTGGGACCAACATTGTATGATGGCAACTGCAAAGCAACCTTGAAATCCATTCATGCATGATGCAGTCTAGCTGTGCTACTATATGTGCGCGAAATAGCCACTGTAAAGCTAGTGCCACTCCAAGATTAGAATCTCAATGAAGGGCACTTACATTGTACATGATATGTACAATGTAAACTTGTGCTCGTCATTGAGATTGCCTATATTATAGGCAATGGAACTATTCCTGAGATGTCACAGAAACAATACTATATCCATGGTAAGTCACATGTACAAATTGTATAACTTATGTCAATTCTAGAGTTATATATTTTACTCTACCTTAATAGAAGGTATAGTCCAAGACTCTCTCTGGTCACTGCAGAGTTCAGCATGCATTTGTTAATATTTTTTTTATTGTCTACTTCGTGTGGACTGGTCTCCATTATTTACCATCAATGATTCTTGTTCAATTCCATTTTAGTTTCATCTCATAGAACAAGAGCAAGAAACGGTTATGAGGAAGACAAGGTTTCTGGGATGTAAGTAAATTTATAGCTATTTATCATTAGTTGACCGGACGGTATTTACAAATCATTAAGCCCTGAGAAATGTACAGATTATAAGCTGCGCGGTATAATAACAATATCGATCAGAAATGACTGTTTATATTTTTAGGATGAAGGTAAGAAGACAGGCTTGGTAAACCTGTGCGAAATTGGTATGCTATGTGGGCTAAAATTAGGGATGAGGGTTCCAAGAGTGTGGGCAGTATCAATACCAGGCAGGGAACAGCCTCTGTGACTGGCCTCATCACTGCACTACTGTTAGAGGTGAACCCTCCTTTTAGGCAGAGTCAGTCACCTGGAACACCGGGCCATGACCCTGTTCCAGATGACTGACCCCACCTAAAAGCAGTGTCCACCTTAGTGCAGGCTAGTCCCTGCCTGGTGAGAATACATTATGTAATATGTTTCTGTTTATGTAGATGCTTTATAGGATTGTAGACGCTTTATAGCATTGTAATGCAGGGAAGCACAGTACTCCTCCATGCTATTTAGGCATACTTTGGAGAAAGCAGGCTATTAACTATTAAGTGCATCAATTTAACTGTCAGATTCTAAATTCCCATATACCAATCATGCCCATCTGCAAAAACTAAATTACTTGTGGATCCCTAAAAAACTATCCGTTTTAAAAAATTCCAAATTTCCTACAACCCTCTAACCGTAAGAAAGATACTCGTTATTTTAGATTACAATTTTATAATAAATAAATGCGTCATGAATTATTTGCGTCGGCGGCGTCTAGCATCTCGAAATGATTTAAATTGCCCAAACTTTAAAACACCATAACTTTATGTAGCATTTGTCCAGGGATTTGAAACGTTCAATACATGTTATTAAGGCTTTCAAAAGACTATATATCGATTTGGATGGGTTTGGGCAATAGTACTTTATAACATTTGACTGCTTCAAACAAACACTATCTTTCAAATTGGGAGAAAGTAAGTTTTCCGTACCTCCACACACTCCGTCATGTTGTTCTCTTCAAAACAAGAGTAGTCTCGCTTTTCTAAGTGTAAAACTGCCCGAATTATGAGGAGAGTTCCATACCTTTCACCTCAGGTCTCAAAAGCAAGCTGTCACAAAAATCAGGGGTGTTAGCTATGGAGTGTCATTTATACATATTACCCAAATGTACAGAATTTTAGTAATACTATTCCTAATCTACCTAACCATATTCCTGATTAGCCATTTTCTCAGTGAACTGGCATCCTGTTTCGGGAAAATTGGCCCAGCTCGGCAGCCAATCCAGAATGTGCCTACTTGAGCCCGACAAAATAAGAAATATATTAGCCCCATCCTTTCCGGACCTGCCAGACTACTTCCGCCCCCCCACCCAACCCAACACACACACCTATACTCACTTGAATTCTGGGAAGTTAGTTTTAGGATTTCCGATTTGGTCTCTAATTCTTGGCTAAACCGGGAAGAAATCCCCAATTCACATGTATTTTCAATGGCTAATTCATAGGTCATTTTCCTGGTTAGCCTACTAATTCTCCCAATTTGGGGGAATGGGGTTAATGGGGTAAATTCACCTGCCAATTATACATGTTATGAATTAACCCCAAACCGGGAGAATTAGTAGGCTAACCCGGAACGTGACTTAAGAATTAGCCATTGAAAACGAATGCGAACTGGGCAATTTTTTTCCAGGTTACCCGAGAATTAGAAAGTGACCAAATCGGAAACTTCCTAAACTTCCAAAATTGTGCTTTTTAATATTTAGCTAATCTTCCCTTTCCATCATTTCTACTTAGACTTCATCACTTAGACTTAGACTTAGTGCTTTTGTATATGATAGTATCACTTATATGGGAATGATATGGTGGTGTTGGTGAGAGAAGTGTCAAAGGTGAAATAATGATCTGCCGAGATAGAAATTAGATGAGAGGAGTAGCAGTCAACTTGACAGATGGTCGTCGCCAGTCAGGATTTACCAAACACCAACTAGGATATATGGAAACAGAAAATTAGCTAAATCATAAGAAGAGTTTTAGGGGGATTTTAGGAGGATGGAGAAGAAGGCTCTAAAAAAACAACCCTATTTGCATGCATTTTCAATGGTTAAATCGTAACTTATTTTCCAGGTTGGCTTACTAATACTCCCGAATTGGGGTTAATTAATTACATGTATAAATGACACTCCATAATAAGTGGTTCACGCTAAGGACCGCGATGCAGGCTTCATGCAAGTGCCTAATTATAAACCCACCCGATTTCCCCCAAGTTACTGGGAATATCCCTCCCTCCATGTATATTAGGACGAATATACAAATCTATTAGCTACAATTATACCTCATCTCATTTATAAATATACTCCCATTGAAATGACTGACTGACTTGTATTTTCTTATTACAGAAGCTGGCATGAGGAAGAAACACCTCAACAAGGAAATGATGCAAAAAAATGATGATTTTCTAAGAGAACAATTATTTCACCCTCCCCGAAGTCAATGAATGAATAAATTAAATATCAAGCAGTATTTTGTGGGACAATGCAGGCCTAAAATAATAGGAATGAACCCCCTCCCCCACCCCTCTTATAATCACCATAGCATGACAAACCCCCTCCCCCACCCACAGTGCGGGTACTTCTGGCGGAGTACAATAGGCTTTCTAATTGTACGCAGGGCAGCGTCCTTCACAGCAAGATAGGCTTTCTATGTGTACGATTGGCTTTCTATTTGTACAAGGGGCTTGATATACGATTTGAATGATCGATGTCCACCTGATGATCATATTCCCATGATGAGGGTTCCTAGAGTGTTTTAAATATGATACTATCTCGAAATCTTTTTAGCAGACTTTAGTCTCAATTTTCTGTGACACATCACATTTGAAAAGAAGTGCTGGAATGAGTAATGTGTAAATTATGAATGTGATAAAAATGTGCTTTTGATAAAATAATTCTTCCTAGATCAAATCCTGAAATACAAGAATTTATAACTTTCACTAAACAGTTGAAAATCTCCAGGATACAAGTCCGATTAGCCCAGATTATAGGCCTATCTCTTTTTTATGTACTTTCTTTTTTTAAAAACCCAAGTTGATGAAAACCGCCTCAGCACGCGAGTCCAAGCGCATAATTAAACATTCGCTTGATGGGGTAAACTGATGAAGAAGATACAATATGGAAGGTCGACAGGCTTTGTTACCGGGTTATGTTTTTGTCGGAATTTTCTGCAGCTTCGTTCATAAAGCATTTCCTTTGTTATTTCCTGGAAATCTCTTCCTCCATTGTCATGCGTCTTTCCTCTCCACGTTTGAAATGTGGCGAATCTGCTGTCACAAAAAGAAAAAGAAAAATGTCAAAGTGAATCACCGAATCGATTGATTTCTAGCCGCCACCACAGTAGTAGGTATTAACCGTCCCCTTATTTTTAATGTAAAGTCCTCATCAGGGCTAGGCGATTGTGTGCGCACAGCATTGATTATTGAGAAGAAGCCAATTTGTAATATAGCGAAGGTTGTATAGATCTATCGCAATTGTACTGCAACGTGTTGATAACTAAATTGTATTTTGAGATGTTAAGTTGATTATATGGGTCAGATTTTCTGAAAATGTACAATTCACCTTCACCAATCCTTTAAAATAACCCACATTTAAGTGAAAAGTGACGTTCACAACACAACAAAACACAATAAAAGAGATACTTTTAATCAGCACAATGCCAAAGCTACTCTGATATACCCATTATTTGTCATTTTTCTGTCTAATTTAACAGAAGTTACCAAATTCGTAGAGCTGACGATTGTACATTTTCTGAAAATCTGACTCATATGTAAAGGCCGTGACGGATCGATAATGAATTAATAATGTACTGTAAATCTATCGGAATTTTCAATACTGGTGTTGATAGTAGTTTAATCATAGAGTCCATGTAAAAAAGAGGCGACGCAAGAAAACATCCACGGGGTGGACAGTCGCATTTTTGTAACTTTATATGATTGTACGGCCATATTTCTAAAATAAAAAGAAAGAACTAGGACAGAGCGTCATCAATAACTTTCTATTGCTTAACAGATGGAATATAGGTCGGGCAACCTGAACAATGTTTTTATTATCTATATTAGTGAATTTACGCGTGTAAATCTAAAATTCACATTGTTTTGTAGATAAGCAAATCTGTGATTTGTCACAGCAATGAGTCATAAGTCGAGACAAAATGGAAAAGGTGAGATTAATTGAATTTCAACGATGATAACATAAGAAACCTAAAAAGTATTTTCATATCTTATTTTTGATTTTCTTCTAATATTTTCAAGAAACGTTTGCAATATTTTTGGGTTGAGAATTTATAGTAAAGTAGCTAAATATACTCCATATAGGATGACCTTAGAAATGCAAGGATTATTTGATATATTTTGAACACGTATTTATACGATCTAAATCACTAGATATCAAGAAAATAAGAACACTATACTACAAAGAGATTACGAAAAATATCAATTTTGCTAGTTATGACTCATTTTTCCATGACACATCACATGAAATATATGAATGTAAAAATCTAATACAACTCGTTGATAATTAAATGTAACTTACTGCTTTTTTCTTCTTCCAGAAATAATCATCAGGATTAACTGAGAACAGCATTCTGAGAGATCTTGATGTACATCCTTTGCTGAAGAAAAACTTAAACTAAACTTGGCGCTAATAATCCGGATGAAATTATGATAGATTGGACATTCGCACAGATCTGTCAGACCCCTGGTTCCCAGGCTCCGGGTGCTTTTTTGAAATAGTTCCTATGAAAGAAACGTTACGGTGTAATAAGTGTGGTGCCCTTTTCTCTCTCTCTGATCCCCACGCAGTGCTTCTCATGCAATTGTGATGTGTTACATACAAATAAGTTGTAAAATTGATATTTTTGCAAGTGTTTTATTCACATCTCTTTGTAGGAGTGTTCATCAATATAGTATCTAGCGTTGTGAGTCCTATATATTATATATGTTGTGTCCCAGAGACGTCATCTGTACAATATGTAATATTACAGACTTTCCCTCTTTTTTTTCACATATTACGCATACCCAAAATACATTACTAAGACCTTTTCCTATTACAAACCAGATTCCTATTCCTGGAACAAATAGTTTCATGGCCAAATATTTCTTCATTATTGAGATCTTTTCTCACATTACAAGAGGTCTTTTTTCTATTACCACTCCCCTGTTACCTATGACCTGTGTCATCTGCAGCTATGACGCATTGCAGTTGGTCTTTTTAAAATATGACAGTGAGGATTTCTTCCTTTTTTGCTCCTTTCCTAAGCGTCATGGATAGACTTGCGCACCTTGATTATTTTCATAATCTAAATAATATCAATATATACAAATAAATGCAATTTATCCACACACAACCACTATTTCTTGGGCATTACCTACAAAACAATTATTAAACTAATTATTCTTTACAGAAATGAAATGTATCATATAATAACCAACTTTACTTTGGTCAGATTTCTGGTCTATGAGAATAGCCTAAGGGACTCGGTGCTAGTCTACTAGCCACTATTCAGACACCACATAGTAGTATATGAAAATGAGCAACTGACTCTGGCATAAGAAAGATTGCTATGTTGATATCTCTGTGAGAGAAAGAAAGAAAGTATCTCTTTGAATGTTAGGATATCCATAAGTCATGTTGATTATGTGTTGGAATATCTTAGAAAAGGTAAATGATATTTGAAAAAGAAAAATGTTGGATATGTTGGATATATACTATGACACATTTTTATTCTGACAGTTTTGGGACAAAACAACATACATACATGTACCAAATTGCAAGACAGTGTATCAAATATATATAATTGCATTTATAAGGTCAATCTATGGAGTATGGCAACCTATGGCTAGCTACCTTACTTGTAAACTGGTTTTCTTTTCAAACATAAACAAAATCGAACAAAATGTAGAAATACTTTTTAGATTTCCAGAATGTTAACATTGACGAGAGGCACAGCCCATGTCTGTTGCTAAAAGGTGACAATCATTCTCACTGCAGACATAACAATCTACTGGGGCAAAAATGATTTTTTTTTATATTTCAGCGTATATAATGGAGGGAATTAGAATATAAATAAATGTCAATATAATTGGCATGTGGACAAAAAGGGTCAGTGAGAAAAGTAACAAGAGAAGTTGATATACTTTGATGTTGAATAGTATATATAATATAGTAAAGATACTCCATATGGAACATGTATGCCTGGTGGACTGACAGCTATAGATTTGCACCTTACATCATAACAAAGTTTAGCCATTGTGGGGCATGCCATCGCGCATAGGAACACATGATGATGGAAGGAACACTTGTTCTAGGTCTCTAGGTGGAACACATTATGGCAGACATTGTGATAGATCTATAGAGTAGCAAAATTACTTCAGGTCAAGATGCTTTTCCCAGTTCATCCTCACACGAATGTTCTATCACTTCGCTTAGGTTATTTGTATGATTTATGCAAGTTAGAGCAAACTATATATATGCATGTAGATTATAAAACTTTGCATAATTACCATGGAATTGATACTGGGTAAAGAGAGTTAAAAAGATCGGGAAGATAGAAAGTAAAGAGAGAGAGAGAGAGAGAGAGATCCTGGGTAGAGGATAGAGAGAGATACAGGGTAGAGAGGGAAAGATATAGAGGATAGAGCGGGGGAGTGATACAGGGTAGAGAGGGAGGTACAGGGTAGAGAGAGATACAGGGTAGAGAGAGAGATTTGAATGTTTTTTTGACAGTTTTTAAGCGATTTTGGGGGCACAATACCCCCCCCCCCCCCCCAAATGCGATGAAGACAGTTCAGATGTCAAATGAAGCACAGGTCTGAGTAGAATAATATATCCAAAATCATAAAAACGATTTTTATGTCGAATGTTTATTTTGAATATTTCGAAACTTTAAGCATGTCTTTGTATAGAGAAGTGAAGTGAAGTGAACATGTATGGATTCTTTTACTAAGAAAATTAGTTTGTCCCCTAATTCTCAGTAAAATAGTCAATTTGTCTGGCAAAGAAAGTACTGTTGTCATTTGTCGCTAGATGCTCATGTTGATTTTTCTATCTAAGACAAGTCCATGTTGATTTTAGACTTAAGGATGCCTTATAAGGTTTATATCTTCTGTATAACAGGTCTTCCAGACATACAGATATAAAATGAATAAGAATATAAACAGAGCATGATTCTTGCTGAAAGAATAATAAAGATACAAGGTATTATCCTAAGTATTTCCACGGATGCTAGATCAGTTTACAAAAGCATGAGCAGTGTCATAGTAAAGAATTTATGCTGTATGATGAAGTACCATATCCTGATATTTGGGTTGATGCATAACCTAGTGTTCTTAAGAAAGTATGAAAATCCTTCGAGGTTTTGTATTTCTATTATCATTATAAGATACAAGTTTCTTGAAACAAGATTCCCTGTATTTTGCAATCCGTACCATAAACTGTTAAAAAGAATCATCTGCCCTTCCTGATCAAGATGACATACAATGGGATACCAACCTTGCCAATGTTTGCCAAACTTATTATTCATGAAGGAAACCAATCCTGTGATAGTTTGGTCGTTTTCTTTGAGAGTTTGAGGGGGGTGGGTGTGAGTAACATGCCTATATTATATTGACCCATCACAATGTGGGAAGCTAGGTCATTGATGTTCGAAAAATGAAGCACCACTAATCAGGTAGAAGGGTTTGTGGGTTATTAGTTATTGAAACTTGTTAATTGCTATTTATTCTGTGTGGAAAAAATCACTCAAGTCGTCATCTTCGATATGTCATTTTATTAGTCCAATATTTCGCCCTTTAGGAGGGGGGGGGGGGGGCTTCGTCAGGGACAATGATCAGGTTGAAGATGGGTAGCTACTTTTATAGTAGGGGGTGTGGTACCACGACACATAATGTGTCATAAATGTGTTGAAGTAGGATGGAGGATGGATATGAATAAAGTAGTGTTGTTTGATGTCTTCTAGGCTTTAAGTTGGTAAAAAAAAATTGTTATATGCAATATAGTGTAAAGACGGGACTATAGTTTTAAGCCCGTATATTGGAAAGTTAAGAGTATAAAATGAGTCGAATCTATAGTTTTAAGTTCGACCAGTGCTTTTAAACTTAATTTAGGGGATATTTAATCTAGTTCGAGGTAACCTGTGTCATTTAGAAATTTACCCAGTACTCTGGCTGCTCTTCTATCAAGAATTCTGGTGATTTGATAAATATGGTAAAATAATTGATTTATTTCTCGGCGATTGATGGTGAGTTCTTTGTGGCTTGCTTCTTGGTTGTTCAATATCGAATTACTATTTAAGTTCACAACAAAATGATATTAACTAGCAACAAAAACTTAATATATTACAGTGTTTGAAACAAGGGAAAAAAGAGACTGCCCGAAGCGTGAGTCCCTGACAAAATCAGGCTGACTTTTTGCCTTTTTTAAGTAATAATTAATCATTTCTTGATTGAAACCGATCCTTATTTGCATCACTGAATATAATATCCACCTGACATACAAATATTCGCCAAATTAGTCCTTAAATGTGATAAAAAATCAACGGAAATGTTCCACATTTAAGAAATAGACAAGATTTCTGGTAGCAATATAACCACCAGTAATTCTGGGCACCCTGTGTGGGCAAGCTCATGGCAAAAACAACTTTCCTGCCATGAGTTTTATTTGTCAAAACACTTGGGCAAGATGATATTGCAAATGCTGCTTAAATTTCCAACAATATTCAACATCGATTCAAATGATGTAAAATACTATATGATAGAAATATTTAGATTTTAAATTCTAATAGAACAAAACTGATTAAACTAAATCTAATGTGAGGAGGCTGATTAAATAGATATCTGAAACGTCTAGTTAAGCAGTCTGATTCATGTTAAAGGCAATGCAAGACATGCTTCTTGGATAACTGATTGATATGATAAAATAAAGTACTAAAATTATTTATCTTAAACATTTAAATGGATATATAAAAAATTCCCCAAAGCAGATTTTTTGCAAATTTTGGATATGTTATTCTACTCAATATTATACTTCTTTTGATACCAAAAGTGTCTCCATACCATTTTTTAGGTATGTGTACCGAATAAAATATTAAAAATTTTATTAAAAATTCATTTTATTGCACAACAAATAATCTAGCACAATGGATTGTTGTGAATTTTGAATATGTTTCCCGAATTAAAATTCTGCTTCATTTGATATCAGATAAATCCTTCTCTGATTTTTCTTGGGTGGGTATTTTGAAAAATATCAAATACTAAAATTCTCACTTTTTACATTTGAATGAATGTATAAAATATCCCCCAAGCGGATTTTTGCCAATATGGGTAATGTTATTCTACCCAATTTAACACTTTTTTTTTATACCCCAAGTGTCTCTATACCATTTTCTGAGAGTTGTGTGCCGAAAAAAATAAATAAAAATAATATTAAAAAATCGTTTCATTGCACATAAAAAAAGTATAACATAACAGATTGTTGTGAATGTTGAATATCTTTTTCTACTCACAAATCTGCTTCATTTGACATCAAATACATGATTTTGGATATGTTATTCTCCTCGAAATTCAGCTTCTTTTGACATCAAAAGCGTTTCTATACCATTTTTTTCCGGGTAGGACCTATTTTTTACCGTTGGGGACTGGGCTAGAGATACAGGGTATAGAGTGAGAGAGTAATACAGGGTATAGAGTGAGAGAGTGATACAGGGTAGAGAATGAGAGAGATACAGGGTAGAGAATGAGAGAGATACAGGGTAGAGATTGATTCAGGGTAGAGAGGGAGATACAGGGTAGAGAGTGAGAGAGGTACAGAGTAGAGAGTGAGAGATACAGGGTAGAGAGGGAGATACAGGGTAGAGAGAGATACAGGATATAGAGTGAGAGAGATACAGGGTAGAGAGAGATACAGGGTAGAGAGTGAGAGAGGTACAGGGTAGAGAGAGATAAAGGGTAGAGAGAGGGAGATACAGGGTAGAGAGAGATACAGGGTAGAGAGAGATACAGGGTAGAGAGTGAGAGAGGTACAGAGTAGAGAGAGAGAGAGATACAGGGTACAGAGAGATACAGGGTACAGAGAGATACAGGGTACAGAGTGAGAGAGGTACAGAGTAGAGAGTGAGAGGTACAGGGTAGAGAGAGATACAGGGTAGAGAGAGATACAGGGTAGAGAGAGATACAGGGTAGAGAGAGATACAGGGTAGAGATAGATACAGGGTAGAGAGAGAGAGATACAGGGTAGAGAGTGAGAGATACAGGGTAGAGATAGATACAGGGTAGAGAGAGAGAGATACAGGGTATAGAGTGAGAGAGGTACAGAGTAGAGAGTGAGAGATACAGGGTAGGGAGATACAGGGTAGAGAGAGGGAGATACAGGGTAGAGAGAGATACAGGGTAGAGAGAGATACAGGGTAGAGAGTGAGAGATACAGGGTAGAGAGGGAGATACAGGGTAGAGCGAGATACAGGGTAGAGAGAGATACAGGGTAGAGAGAGGGAGATACAGGGTAGAGAGGGAGAGATACAGGGTAGAGAGAGGGAGATACAGGGTAGAGAGTGAGAGATACAGGGTAGGGATTGATACAGGGTAGAGAGTGAGAGATACAGGGTAGGGAGAGATACAGGGTAGAGAGAGGGAGATACAGGGTAGAGAGAGAGATACAGGGTAGAGAGAGATACAGGGTAGAGAGTGAGAGATACAGGGTAGGGAGAGAAAGGGTAGAGAGAGGAGAGGGGGGAGATACAAGGTATGTAGAGAGAGAGAGAGATGCTGGATAGAGAGAGAGAGAAAGAGAGGGTGGGGGTGGGAATGATAAGCTAGATGTATAGGTGCTGGTGATATTTTCTATATTCGAGAATGTGAGGTTTTTCATTTTATTACACACATGAGCAGTTAGAAAGGTGCAGTTTGGGGGTGCAGTTCGGTTTACCCAAACTGCATGCGTGATCAGTTCGGGTAAAGACGCAATTTCATTGGTGCAGCGTAGGCCAGATGACGTAGTCCCGACCGCATAACTTAGGCCTACAAATTGCGGTGAATCAAGCCTCCTCGAGCTAAACTTTAGGCTATACAAGTTAAATTTATTTTTTTACATCCTAATAGAGTGTGTAATAAATAGCAAATGTTCGGGTTCAAACTGATCTCGACCCATCAGAAAATGGGAACTCACCCCTTCGGGGTTCATCCTGTTTTCTGACGGGTCTCGATCAGTTTGAACCCTCCATCGTGCCATTTGCTATAAGAATCCCTGAATCTAAGCACAGGGTCTAAGCACAGGGTGCTTTTCCTGGAGATTAACAACTAATGGAGAAATGCTGTCCGGCGACAACTGTCAAAATATCAGTCCTCGACGTTCACATCTCAGATCGAGTTGCTTCATGTTGATTTCACCTTATTCTCTAAGTAGTAAGGCGAAAGCTACCATTCAAGCAGGTGCCCGTTGCATAACACATTCTTAATATATAACTTAATATTTTCCTTCCTTGCTGAGCAGCTAACTACAACTACAAGGATTATTTTGGGAAGGAATTTGCTGTTCAGCCAATGTTAATTTCCCTTGCCTCATTAGGAATTTCCTACCTAAGCAAGGACAAATACAATAGCAAGGAACATTCCATGTATAGAAATAAAGATTCATATATGTATATGTCGTCATATGCACTGCTGCAGGCGGGAGTTCAAGGAACTAATGCGTGAATAAGAAGGAGTCACAATATGTTTTTCAAACTTTGTCTTCAGAAAGAATATGGTTGGGCAAAAATAAGGTTCTCAGCTTGTTTTTTTTCATTATTAGCGACCACCAAACTTTTCAATAGAAGTATGTAGGGAAAAAGGATATTTTCTTAGTTTGTCGATGATTTCAGACAGACGAATCACATGTTTTTATTGAAAATCTTTCTAAACATGGCTAACATACAGTTTTGCCCTTATGCATGATAAAACAGTGTATCAACATACTTTGAAAGACGCAATCTTCAATGTTCCCGTTTTTAACTCATCAGGATGCAAATTTAGCTGAATAATTCTTTAAAAAAGCTGGCGATTACCACGTGTTTTGCTTGTAAGGGTAAAGCAATATGTTAGGTACGGTTCTAGGTGAATAGCCACCCGGTAAAAAGCCACCTGGCCACTAAGCCACCCGGTAAAAAGCCACTCGGTAAAAAGCCACCCAGTAAAAAGCCACCCTGATAAAACCCCCCTTAGTCAAAAGCCACTCAGTAAAAAGCCATCCCACTCAAATGCCACCCAGTAAAATGCCACCCGGTAAAATGCCACCCGGTTAAATGCCACCCGGTAAAAAGCCATCCGGTAAAAAGCCAACCAGTAAAAAGCCACCCCAGTCAAAAGCCACCCTGGTAAAAAGCCACCCGGTAATAAAAGCATAATTTATATGATATGATATGCCAGGATGTATACCGTATATACCCGTGTATAAGCCCCGGCTTCTATCAATTTCAGATGGTGATTTGACCCAGCTTATATTCGGGGTGGGCTTATATTCAGGGCCGGCTTATATTACACTAACTAAAAACCAGTATATTTAGCTGAAACACATTTGTATTATTATCTTTACTTATTGCTCTGGTTTTTTGTGGTTTTTACATTTCAACCTTGCCCCTCCGTTCTGCCATGCCTGAGGGATTATGACAAAAATAACGAAAGTGAAAAGTAATAAAAAATGGTCCATTCTCATGAAACGGTTCCAAATGGGTATTTTTAGAAAGGTCATTGGAATGAAATGAAATAGCTAGTATAGGCGCCCCATACCCTACTCTTCTATACCCTGAAAATGCGTTTCTTATGTATGGAAATTGTTGGAAGTATACTCTAAAATATATTGCATCATGGACGGTGGTGGTCACAAAGATATTCTTCATATCTTATCCCCACAAATATAAAGTGACTTTTTTTCAAATAGGTAAAATAAGCTTAGAAAAAAGGGTTTTTTTCAAAACACAGAGAGCACCAACCAATTTCTGTGTATTGTCTTTATCATTTATTGGAAATAAAGTTTCTCATACATTTGACACAGCCTTCCCATAGGAGACAGCAAGGAACATTTGCGATAGTACACCGGGCAGCAGAAATGTGCCGGCCACCATCCTGCACCACCCTCAACCCCTCTCAAGTCTTGAACGAAGGGGAGCGTCTTTCCCACAATAATGTAACATGCATAAGGAACTGGCAGTGGGAATGTGGAGGGAAGAGACATTGCATTATAGGGTCTGGTGTAGCATTCCAAAGTTCCCCATCTCAACATTCCCATTTGATTTGCATATAAATCTATTATTTCAGGAGTAAGTGTGTTTACAGGCTCTCCTCAGTTACTTGTGTTTTGGAATAATGAGACAATTCACTAGACCTCTGATCAATTGAAAGTACTTATTCTCTAATTTGAAATATTTTGTTGACGATTTACTCCTTCTCATTCAACTTTAGAGGGGCAAGGTATGTGGAGCAAAATGGTCCAGGGAAAATGCACAGGCAGGCCTTGCATGTTGATTTATTACCAGCTTTTGGTCCAATTCTGCCAACAAATGAATCCTCAGTTTTGGATAAAAATTATATCCTGATACACCTGCATAAATGAATGGTTCCCTTTACGGTGGGGTCATTTTTACATAACACCAGCCATACCAGGGGAATGCGTTGGGGCATGTAGTCAGCCATGTAGGCCATAGAGCATGGTATATGTGATGTGTTTCAGGAAAATGAGTCATAAGTCGCAAAAAATAGATTTTGAGATATCAACATATTTGAAAAGATGAGGTCAAGCCGATTCCAATGATAGTAAACAGTCTAATAAAAAAAGAGTATTTCTAGATTTTAAGTTTGATATTTTCGTTTTTGAAAAAAAAAAGTTTCCAATATTTCTGGGGGTCACTAAACAGTAAAGTAGCTAAATATAGTCCATATGAGGACCTTTAAAACGAAAGGATATATTACATAGATTACCCTGGAATTTGATACATCGATTGACATAACTATAAGTGACAAACTCCCCAAGAATCAGAATATTCCAATAATGTGATCTTGTGAAAAACACACTTTGAAAAATATCAATTTTGCGACTTATGACTCATTTTCTTAAAACGGATCACATATTAGTTGCATGGGTATGGCCGAGAGCGGGTTGGGCAACCGCGGTAGCCCAAGCTTTACAGGATGGCTCTTTACCAGGTGGCTTACCGGGTGGCTTTTGCCCGGATGGCTCTTTACCGGGTGGCTTTTTCCTGGATGGTTCTTTACTCGGTGGCATTTAGCCTAGGTTGGCTTTTTACCAGATGGGTTTTGCACCCAAGTGGCTCTTTACCGGGTGGCTTTTTTCCGGATGGTTCTTTACCAGGTGGCTTTTTACCAGTGGCATTTTACCGGGTGGCTTTTTACCGGGTGGCTTTTTACCGGGTGGCAATTCGCCTGACACCGTTAGCTACGTATATAGAGATTTTTAAGAAAATTTATATCGTTTTTTCTTATACTGGAAAAACGGGAAAAAATCCTTTCCCCCATAGACTTCTATAGTGAACGGTAATACAATGTCATTTCAAGTCTCCCTGAAATGAAAACTAACCAGGTGACATGTTGTTTTTATTGGCTTTTTAGATTCACATATTAAACCATGTTCTTTCACGAGGCAAAGTGCCAAAATGTTATATTCCGATTTTATTCTGTTGAACAGTGGTTTTATACCTTTAAGATTGGTGAATGTCTCATACGCTTACTTGATAAAGTACTGAACGTATTGTTCTGTTAAAACAATAATTCATATAGCAACAGAATAGAATAGTATAGTAGAGTTTTGGGGTGACTCAGGCCTCAGGTTTTTTTTAAAATACTTTTATTTGGCCTCAATGTAGACTGACATCTATATTCTCATGAGAATCAAGAAATACATGACAAAAGATATACAGGTAAATTATACATGATTTTTATTCCAACATCTCAAGTACAAAACAGTTGTTAGAAATGGTCAATACACTCTGCACCATGGACCGTGCAGGTCTTCCGGGTAAACCCAACAGAAATAAACACAATAATTAATGAAGTATAGATTTTGTCTCAGTTTCCAGATTGTTCTTGTGGGTGGTATATGGGTGAAATCGCCAGAAAATGTACAATTCCCCGTCACCAATCTTCACAAATAACCCAAATTTTAGATGAAAATTAAGTTTAAAACACAGTTTAACCTAACCAAACCGATTGCTACAATCAATGCAATGCCAGATATACTTGAATTTACCTAGTATTGACCAAATTGCAGCCTAATTTAGCAGGATTGACTAAAAGTGTACAGCTGCCAATTGTACATTTTCTGAAAATCTGACCCATATATAGCAGAGTTTGAGTCAGTGACTCTCCTTTTCCATTTATGCAGTGTCCTGTCAATTAATTGTTTATATATGCAATTTCATTGTTCATTCTTGTAAATTGCTAGTCAATTACGATTCAAATATTGGATGGAAAGATTAGTTTACATGTTATTGGCAGTGACGGCGTTTCCTTTTCTATCTTCTCCACTTATATTAGAGTACATTATTTATTTCACCCTCGATATGCTAAGCCCATAGAGATAACATGGATATTGTTTAGCTGGTCAGTAACTGATTTGATATTGCTTACGGGCAATACACCGCCGACCTAGTTTTTTTAACACTGTGCGCATGCGTGCTTTGTGATCTTCCCCAGTTCCGGTCCTTATTCAGGGCTACGTTTTCGAAGCGAATCGACCTAAAGAACTAATTATTTAACAATTTATTTATCAAAATCGCTGTATATCATGTTTATTTAACATTAGTTTAGTGTGCGGGGTGAAATAACTGATGACGGTCGCGGGACTACCGTCCCTTGACCGTCATCGGTGAATATTCACTCCCGCCTCGAATCCCGGGTAGTTCTATGTATATATTACCTAACTTCTGTACAATATTAATTATTAACAGTAGTATTAGTAAGCTGTTACCATGTTAAACAGTGGTGAAGTGTTGATTTATGTACTACCATATGACGACCGTTCATAACCTAACTTGTATAGTTAAGCTTCACAAGATTCACAAAATCCTTGCATGTGATTATATTTCACAATAACATCTAATTACAATATTACATGTACATATTAATCATGAAGTAGTAAATGAAACATGTTCAGGTGTGTCAGAGTGCCGGTCCTTTTTCCCCCTGTCCCCTTTGCCCCATCGTTATATCGATCACATAATAATGAAATTATTATGAGATTATGACACAAATAAATATTTAACCTTTTAAACATTTAACATCTTATGAGCATACATTCTACCAGAGGGGTTTTAAGGACATAATAGGTAATAATAAGCGCACATTTAAGGTAATTACAAATTACCTGACGTGTTGATAGTTACACATGTTCTATTTACCCAAACCCTTATAGGTTGCTCTTCAAGCATAGATGGGTCAGATTTTCAGAAAATGCACAATCTTCAGTTCTACACATTTGGTAAATTCTGCTAAATTAAAGTGAACAATGATAAATACTAGGTATATCTGAGTATATTCTGTGTTATATTCATTCAATAAATATGTCTGGTTATGTTGAACTGTATTTTGAACCTAATTTTCTTCATAGATCTGGGTTATTTGAGAGGATTGGGGAAGGTCAATTGTACATTTTTCTGACGATCTGACCCACGTATACATGTACTATTTCAGGAACCCCAAGGATTCCTTATGCAACAGGCCCCTAGCTAGCTTCCCCTCGCATGGGAATTTAGTCACGCACTACTCAGACAGGTTTGGCATATCCCAGCTTTTCACATCGAGCGACACTAATTATATTGCAGTTTCCCTTGTCTGGATTTCTGCATTTTTAATGTTTGGAGTTATTTTTGATGTTTCAGTCACCGCTCCCAGCAGGCTTGAACCATTTGTTCCTTTCTCTTCGCATCTCATCCTCTGTGTTGCATGGACAAGTGGAAAATGAGATATCCTTTGTCGTTTTTCGCCAACGGTTCTTTAAAATTCGCTTGACTGATTCAAAAATGCAAAAAGACTAAAGAAGAAGTTGGTTTTAGCGTGTTCAGTCATAACAAGAGGAGTGTAACTTTTCTCGAAAAAATAGTCAACAATTAATAAACAGCTTTGGAGTTTTGAAGTGGAGTTTTATAGTTAATGTCATTGTGTGCTCGAATGGTGGATAGGCAGAATTAGTATTCAGTGTGCAGTGTTAAACCCTGCCCACACATAGCCGATTTGTAAAAAGGCCGACAGACACAGTCATAATGTTCTCACGATTTGTGTCCATTTTTACTGCACACACAGTCACGATTTTAGGGGAATTAAATTTAAATATAATTTCTGAAGGAAAGGTTCAGGGAACGAATAGCCTATACTTTCAATGCTTTTTAGCGTAGGAATTTCCCAACGAAGTAAAGGAAAAAAAGGAATTCACACAACAAAATTCCTTCCTTAGCTTATACAACAGGGCCCTGATGTAACCTGTAGGAATTATCAATTACCTGTATGACTTCTGGAACTACTGTATGTGTATGTACATGTCCAAGGTTCTTTTCCTGCTAAATGATGTTGTTTTTGTGACGTTGATGTGCGTGTTTCAACGATTGCAGTAAAAGAACGTGTTCATGCGAGGGGAACGGTTCTTTATTTTCTTCTTCATTCTTTGTCTAAATGTGTACAAAAACCAGGGGAAATAATTGACTGTTCCTGACAAAGTAAAAGGGGACCATAGGGAAGAAGTTAAAGCCAACTCGTTCCTGCACAGCCTGTATAACGAACGCATGGGATCAGATTTTCAGAAAATCTACAATCTTCAGATCTACACGTTTAGTAAATTCTGCATAATTAGGCTGTAAAAGGATAAATACTAGATATATCTGAGTATATTTGATATTGCCTTGATTCAAACTATCTGTCTGGTTATGTTGAACTGAATTTTGAACCTGATTTTTGTTTTAAATATAGGTTATTTGAAAAGATTAGTGAAGGCAAATTGTGCATTTTCTGGCGATTTCACCCTTAGCAAGAACAAATCAAGATGATTTTGTCGACAGTTGACATGTAAATGGACACTAAAACAGGTTTTGGAGCAGTCATAATTGTCAGGAGTTAACCGAAGGTGGATTCTTCCATTAACCTTTTGGGGTTTTAACAGTATTAACATTTGATATCAGCGAATCAATTCTGGCATGTGATGTGATTTATGCATGCATTCCTCATTGAATATGGGTGAAGTCACCTGGAAAATTCACCTTCACCATTCCTCTCAAATAACCCAATTCAAAAACAAAAATGGGGTTAAAAATTCAGTCCAACATAACCGAACATATATATTGAATCAATACAATACCACATTTACTCGGATGTACCTAATGTTTATGGGTCAGAATTTCAGAAAATGCACAATCTACATTTCTACACATCTATCAAATTCTGCTTAATTAGAGCGAAAAATGATAAATACTAGGTATGTAATATCTTAGTATTATTCTGTATCATATTCATTCAATAAATCTTTGGTTATGTTGAACTGAATTTTGAACCTCATTTCTGTCTTAAATTTGGGTTATTTAAGATAATTGGTGAAGGTGAATTGTACATTTTCTAAAAGATTTGACCCATATGATTCTTTTAGCTTAATTTAACAGAAATTGTGTAGAGCTCTTGGTTTTACTTTTTCTGATGACCTGATCCATTTATCGCTAATGATTCACGAACATTCTTTGAGAACGTTTATTCAGGTTACATTTTACACTTGTGTAATATTCTCAGCGCCCTGAAAAGTTTCACAGATTATAATTTTTACTCTTTACACGATCAATATAAGTTTAGATTAACATAAACATATGTGACGTGTTACATAAAAAATAGTGTCATATCAAACTTGATATTTCTCAAAGGGATTTATTTATAAAATCTATTAGAAATGTTCTCATTTTGCGGGCTTTAACTCATATTTATATAACACATGTACCAAATCTCAAGACAGTGTATTCAATATTCTTGCTATACTATTTCTAAGGTCATCCGATAGAGTATATTTAACTACTTTACTAGTAAAGTCCACCCAGAAATATTGCAAACTATTTTTTCAAACATAAATATAGAAATACTTTGAATATTTCCTAAATATTGAACATTTTTATTGGCCACAAATCTAAACAAATTTCTCACAAAAGATGAATAAACTTACATAGAAAGATGTTTTCATGCATTGCCATTTAAAGGCAAACGCTACTATCTAGTGGAAAATGAAAATAAATGTCATTTTTCTGAAACTTTGGAATTTGATTCTAGAAGTGTTTCTGGTCATAAAAATGGAAAATATAATCAATAGGTCAACGTAGTTATTTTGGAATTACAGCCCTTCAAAGTATGGTATCTTAAAATAACCAATGAGAGCCCAATAAGGGCCTCATTTTGCAATCCCTCAATTTCATAGTTCATCCACAAAAATTAATTGCGTTTTTACGACAACAAAGTTGTAAAAGCTTCTTCCCTGAGTCATGTAAAGTTCCCAAACTTTCCACACAGCTTACTTTGGCTTCAAGTGAGGTTACCAAAGCCTTCGTTTTTCCTGATTAACTTTTTCAAAGGAGGTAGAAGCGAATCTATTTAAATTACCATAATCTGCCCACTCTCTCTGCTTCGACCGACTTACATTGTATTATTTGGCGACGCAATGCTAGTACTTTAGCAACGCAACTTAAATGAGCCTGCCTATTTTGCGACGCAACATCGTCATCGTCAAAATGCTCCCTAGCGACATGCCACACAGTAAGCACACATCATAGGATGCTCAAGTGCTGAACTCAATGATCATGCTTTGACCGACTAATGTTGTATTATTTGGCGACCTTGTTTGGACCTTTTTTTTATACGTTCTACCATGGGGAAAGGAGATTGCTATATATAGGTACGCTTGTATAATTAAAACCTATATGGGTAGTATACTCCCCCTTCTTAGCATCTTGGGTAGTATCCCCCCTACTATTGGAGATTGCCAACCAGCGCATGCGCGCTAGGTCGTGTGGGACGCGCCCACGCTCTATGACTAAATAAATCAGTTAACATCAACAAGCCGCCGTGTTCACTTGCTTTTCCCTTACATTATATTCAATAATATAACATACTGGTGGAGAACTAAACGGTCCAAATGATACCTAAAAGGAGCGGAAGAATTTCCGATCCAGCTTATAAAGGGACTACAGATTACAGAAAAGTCTTAGGACATAGGGAAAAAAGCCTTTTTAAAAGCAAAGAACGCGAATTGGTAAAGGCATCCAAGCCCTCAACGCAGGAAAAAGGCAAGCCTCAACAGAAATCCGCGGAAAAGAAGCCTAAAGATTTACCAATAGCAGAATCACCTGTTTTTACTAAAAAGGTGGCGGATCAAAAGAAGGAATTACAAGCTTTTCTGAGCACGGGAGGAATAAAACCGACAGTAATTCCAAACTATTCTCAGGACGATAGTTTTATCAACTACAGATCGGCTGTGGAAGACACAGGTAGTAGTTCCTCTACCATTTCTACGCTAGCAGAAACCACTGAGAGATTCAGACTATACGATTTCCAAGCCTTGACTGATATGCAAAAGGAAGAGGAAGCGAGGCAACAAGAGCACGAAGCTTTACAAGCGAAAGAAAAGTCAAGGTGGGAAACGATCAGAGCAGAGGACGCGAAAAAGAAGAAAGAGTACGCTGAGGCCTTACAAAGGGACAAACAGAAAGCTTGGGAAATCAGGGCTGAAGAGAAGCGAAGACACGAGGCTCAAATCGCAGAGGAAGAAAGAAGAAAAGCTTTAGCCCTAGAAAACGAAAGAAAAATCGAATCAGCTAGATTAGAAAGAGAACAAGCCCAGCAGGCCCACGAAAAGTGGCAACGCGAGGAAAAAGTAAGGATAGACGAGGAAAAAGCTCAGCAGGCTCACGAAAAGTGGCAACGCCAAGAAGAATTAAGGTGGAAAAAGGAACAAGAAAGAAAGGAACACGTTGCCGAAATCCTCAAGGAACAAAAGAGACAAAGAAGAGTAGAGGAAGAGGGCCGCAGAATTAAACAGGAAAAAATGGCGGCCGCAGCTAGACAAAATAAGGAGAAATCCACTGACTCAGAGACTTATCAGCAAGAATTCCAACCGTGGATGAAAGAAGCCATGGAATATATGGCCAGAGGTCCACAGAAGGAATATTCTAACGATAGAGAAGAGAAAAGGGATAGAGTTCTCGGAGATTTAGCCGCATTAATTCAACAAATGATGGTGACCCAGGATAGAATAATTACAAAAAACACGGATCTTCACAAGGAGGTGCTTAGAACTCACGAAGACATAGCTGGGAGAAGTAATGCCCATCAAGACGAGAAAATAGAGCGGTTAACCTCTACATTATCGGGGGTTGTCGATAAATTGGATGAAATCAAACCTGTGCTAGGAGATGGAGGAACAAGAAAAATGTTAGTACAACCTCCAAAAGAATTCTCTTACCCAACTGCTCTAATGTCTGCCCAGAACTTCATGACAGAATACGACGAATTTACCAATAGCTTAAAGGCCGACGATGAATTGAAAATGTCAGGTCTGGCAAAATACTTGGATGGGGAGGCAAAGGCATATTTCGATCAGTTTAAGGTAATTATGCCAAGAGCAGATTTCTACACTTTCAGAAGAGCATTTGAGACTAAATTCGAGTCACTAAGCTATGATGAACGACTGAAAGATTATAGTAATAGAAAACAAGGAAAGGACGAGAGAGTGAGGTCCTACGACAAGGAGAAAAAGGTTCTTCTAATAAGGTCTCCATTGCCGGAGATAGCAAAGGTTGATTTATATGTGAATGGACTAAAAGAAAGCCTCAGCAAGCTAGTGTTAGCAGATGTGCCGACAACCTTGGAACAAGCCTCACAGTTAGCCAGAAAAGCAGAGGTTTGGCTGGCAACCCAGAATGGAGAGAAAAAGGTGGAAATCGCGGAGGTAAATTACATGAACTATAATAACCCAAACGCCAATTATACACCACACCAGAGATGGGATCCATCAAAAGGGTCTAATACTAGCAGAGAATCATCAAAAACCAGGGATTCTTCACGAGGAAGACAAGGGTATCAGGAGGCTCGAGATAAAAGCAAGGAGAGAAGGGACAAGAGCATGGAGAGACGTCAGGGATATCAACCCTATTTCCAGCAATATAACCCTTACCCTTACCAGCCGTACTCGCAACCTTATTATCCGTATCAACAGCAATTCCAGCCACAATTCCCCCAACCATTCCAACAGTTCCAGCCCTACCCGTACTTCGCTCAACAAGCTTCTAGATCGAGCAGCAAGGAGAGAGGCAGAAGTAAAGAGAGAAAGTTCGACAGTACTTCTACTACTACAGGTAGCTCGTCAAGATCTTCAAGCAAAGATAAAAGGCGAAAATCACAGGAGGACAAGAACAGACCCCCAACTCCTCATCCAAATGGGAAGAAGGAAAACTAGAGCCTGGCAGCGATGGGAGCAATCACTGTCAGACAAATAGCCTAGAGAACAAAAAGGAAATGTCCACGGATGTGAATTATGAACAATGTGAAACAGAGCTAGACGGCCAGCTAACGCTGAAGAAAGGTAAGGAAAGTCCCATAATTCTAAATGTCAGCAAAGGTTGTATTAATATTGAAATGGAAACATTTAAATTACCAGTGTTGATAGATACGGGAGCTAACTATTCCTTTATTTCAGGCAGTTTTTTCAGGGCTTTAAGAGCAAAATTAAAAGCTATGAAGATTAAAAATTGTCACGTTAGAGTCTATGTGGCGGACGGCTCTGCACAGACCGCTAGAAAAAAGGTTATTATTTCTTTTGTCTCAGAAGGGAATACATTTATTAACACCTTCATAGTAGTACCTAAATTAAAGAGATCTGTGATTTTGGGTACAGATTTCCTCAAGAACTACAGAGCAAACATCGACTTTGATATTTACAAGAGGAGACATATTATTAGGGCGACCAAGAAATACGTGTTGGAGCCCTCGACAGAACTGATTTGTACTAATCAGGTAGTCGCACATATGAATCTATCCGAAACGATTGGTATAACAGAAAATATGTTCAGAAAAAGACCAGTAAAATACTTGGTAAAAAGAGTTCTAACCAAACCAAAGGGTCACTCAAACAGAATAGCAATGTGTATATTTAACGGTTCGACCGACAGATTGGTTATACCCCAAGGGTCTATTGTAGGATTATATTCTATCTGTGACGAGAAAGACTTTGTGGAGGTAAACTCTATAGAGGAATCTAAAGTAACTGAATCAGATGGTAATTCGAAGCAAATCTCGTACCAATTGGTAGAGAATTTGAACGAAAATCAGAAAGAAGATGTGAATAAATTACTACAAGAATACGGGGATCTGTTTGTAGGTAAAGATAAAGCCCTGGGGAGGACAACGATTTATGAACACCCAATCGATTTAAAAGAAAATTACCAGTCGAAACAATTCAAGTCTTATAGGGTAAACCCAGTGATTAGGCAAGAAATGAAGAAAGCTTTGGACACCCAGGTAAAGCAGGGGGTTATTGAAAAAAACGACGAGATCTTGGAATTTACATCTCCAGCTTTTTTGGTGGCTAAACCAGGGTCAACTAGAGGGAATAGAGCTTATCGTCTTGTCGTGGACTTTAGGTTCCTGAATAATCAAATCCGCGACCAAAGTAAACTATTTCCCTCAGCGGAGGAAACCCTAGAAAAAGTGGGAGAGCTAAAAGGTAAATATTTCTCAAAGATGGACTGTCATTCTGGCTTCCACCAAATTCCCATTAGAAAAGGGGACGAGAAACTCACCGGTTTTTCAACACCTTACGGTAATTATGTATACAAAGTGATGCCCATGGGCTTGAAAACTTGTCCAAGAGCGTTTCATGGGGTGGTAGATACTCTGCTATCGGACTTGAAGTCGGCAGTATTTTACATCGACGATATTCTCATTGCAAACAGCAGTTGGGAAGATCACGTCAGGGACCTGGAAAGATTGTTTAAAATTTTCAGGAAAGCAAACATAAAATTCAAGGAGGATAAATGTGTATTTGGGGTAACACAGGTCCCATTCTTGGGTTTTATGGTTAATGAAGAAGGGATATCGCCAGATCCAGAAAAGGTAGAGCCTATACGAACACACCCAAGACCGAAAAAGTTAAAGGATGTGAGGGCTTTCAATGGATTGGCAAATTATTATAGATCATTTATCCCAAATTTTAGTGACATTATGAGACCGTTGTACGCTTTAACAAAAGCGAAAAACAAATTTGTGTGGACCAAGGAGTGTGAAGGTTCGTTCTAAAGAATAAAAGATTTAATCTGTAAGAAAGTAACCCTACGATATCCAGATTACTCTAAAGAAATGGTCATCAGTTCAGATGCAAGCGATTTTGCGATCGGGGCAGTAATCGCCCAGCTACATAAGGGCAACGTATTGAGACCAATAGCTTTTGCAGGTAGATCACTAAACTCAGCCGAACAGAAGTACTCTATGACTGATCGGGAACTATTATCCACGAAATTTGGCTTAGAAAAGTTTGGTCACTACGTACATGGAACGAAGTTCAAAATCCTGACGGACCACGCAGCCCTACTGGCTTTAAAATCGAAGCAAAATTTACAAGGTAGAATGGCCAGGTATTTGGAATATTTCAATCAATTTGATTACGACATCGAACACGTGAAAGGGAAATTAAATTCAGTAGCTGATTGTCTTAGTAGAAGAGATTATAAACAACCTAAGATTATTCCAGAACACATAGAAAGTTCGGAAAAAGGCGTTTCTTTTCACCCTATCGATGCAGTCAAACCTTTTGAGGAGTCAGATGCCCTCGAGAACTATCCTATCTTGAAGTACAAACATCACTCGATTCTGAAGGCAGGGTCACCAACAGAAAAAACGATCCTCCACGAGGCTGACGTAGACATAATTTCAGCATCTTGCGAGCCAGTACAAACTCGAGCTGCAAGTAAAGCAGAAATACTAGATAAATCAGCAAAAATCCCAAAATCGAGAGATAAAGAATTTTATGGTGAAGGTAATACAGTCGAGAATCCTTTAAATAATGAAGAGATTATCAAACTCCAAGCAGAGGATGAGTTCTGCTCGGAAATGAGCGATTTTATTTGCCATAATAAACTACCAAAAGACGATAAAAGATCTAGAGAAATCCTCCTAACAAATGATAAATTCTTTATTGAGGGGGATGTTCTATATAGGGTCCCAACAAGAGTTAAGGGAGACCCACAATTAGTTCAGACCGTCGTCCCAGGAAGCTATGTGAAAACATTACTGAAGATATTACATAGCAGGCCGCTGGGCGGACACGTGGGATCAACTAAATTATTAAAGTTGATACAACCAAGGTATTTTTGGAAAAGAATGTCAAGAGATATAGTGGACTTTGTGGGCTCTTGTGATATTTGTCTACAAGCTAAGAAGATGAAACATCCCATAAACCCTCCTTTGACAATTAGGGACAGAGCACCCTATCCATTTTCACACCTTGTGATAGATAGCATGGGACCAATGACACAGTCGTCAACGGGTTTCCGCTATATTCAAGTATGTGTGGATTATTTTTCCAGATTCGTTTTTGCTTGGCCAACCAGAGCAATAGATTCAGGACACCTTAAACACGAATTCTATGAGAAGGTAATATGCCAGGTAGGGGTCCCACAGGTTCTCCATTCGGATAACGGGCCATGCTTTGCAAGCACAGAGTTTGGCGATTTCTGTAAATCAATGGGAATAAAACAGGTATTCGGGGCAAGTTGGAGACCCAGCTGCCAGGGATTAGTGGAAAAAAATAATTCCACGATCATAGAACACCTAAAAACTTTTATTTCAGCCAATCAGAAAAATTGGGATCGCTACCTACAAAGCATGATTTTTGCCTTAAACACAACAGATTCGTATAGTTTGGGGTATAGCCCTTTTATCTTAGCAACAGGGAGATCAGTAAAAACACCCCCAGACGCCGCTCTGGCAGGCCCAGACACGAACGACACAGTGTTAAACACACTGGCAAAAATAGTAAAGGTCCAGAAAGAATTAGCAATTACCGCCTCTAGAAACTTAGAAAAATCCCAAGAAAAAATGAAGGATCGACATGATTCAAAATCTAGGGAGGTTGAGCTAGAAGCAGGTAGAATTGTGTATGTAAAAATACACAGATTGCTAGATAACATGACTAGTAAGAAATTACAAATGGCTTTCTGCGGCCCTATGCTGATTACTGAAAGGTTTAGCCCAACGACAGTAAAGCTGAGGGATTTAAAGAACAATAAAGATTTGCCAAAGCCAGTTCACATCGCCCACATAAAGCCTTTAAGGGCTGAGCTATCAAAGGAGCTGGTAAACAATTTAGCTATCGATTTATCAGACAAAGAGTGGGAGGCTTTGGAAAATGCCAGCGTCAGTAATTAAAGAGTCGATAAGGCCACTCATACGGGACCAGGCCTGTAAAGATTTTAACAGCTGGTATCAACAGGATTAGTAATCGTAGCTTTACCAAAGGGGCCAGCGGGTTGGCAGCTTGGCTTACACAAATAAGAGGCCACGCTAAAATACCCAAGCCGACCTTTGTCCCGGCTTTGACGCCACTAACAACTCGCAATCAGTCAACCCCATTAATTAAAACCTTTGTCTAAAGGGGGACGCGACAAACAAAGCGACCGGGGAGGCGAACCTTAAAAATAAAGCTAAAAGGTTGCATTAACAAAGGTCAGCAAGGTAATTTAAAGGAGATAGACCATTCTAAGCTAGACACTCGAGGGAAGAACTACCTAGAGAAAAAAAAAAAAAAAAAAAATAATATCACAATGGCTATCACCAGGCTTCAACAGGAAATTTCTGAAGAGGAGAAGAAAGAGCTAGAATTAGAACAGATTACTAATGACTTTACTAGGACCTACTGGTACAACGTAACGATAGGATTTCAACCAGTACAGGAGCCAGAGAATAATTGCTCAGCGTGGGAAGCTGAAGACTGGGAGAGTGAATTATTAGAAGAACAAAAGGAAAAGCCGGGGAGTATAAAACTTCAAACTGACTAAATTTTTGGACGAGGAGAAGTTATTAAGGGAAGCAAACAGGTTCAAGCTCATCTAGATCGGGTAATTATATTTTTCCAAGACATTTCTTTGTTTCTGCTATCCGTAAGATAAGCCTGGGAAAGGCGGTGGCAAGCTACCCGATTAATAAATAAGGATTACAGGATAGAGATAAAATAAGTACGACGTGACTAACCAGGGGTGGGCTTAGAAAAATAAATCAGGGATAAATACTTTATAGATACAAAAACCCAGGGGAAGGGGATTAGCTTAGGCAGCCTTAGATACAGTCGCCGATTCATGAAAACCCTGGACTGCATAATTAAGCAGCAGGTTGCTAGGGACTGATTGTTAACACATACTCCAATGTTTGGCGTCAGGAGAGTTTGGTGGGATGTGCGTAGACTCACACTTGGGCTGCAGCGGCTTGGCCAGAGCTGGCTAGGTTACACACCTAGGACTGGTATAAGGGGGCGTGTCACTTCATCGGCTAAGTAGCGTCCCTGGTCACCCACGCTGTAGTTATATAGGTCACACTTGAAGTGACGCTATCCTAGAGTCGGACACTTCCACCCTGGACTCCGAACTTTACAGAAGTAAACCTGCACGTCTCCTGTGGAGAAAAGACAACAGTCACACGATGAGAAGTTCAACCATATTTTTATGGTGAGTCATTCAAAACTAGCATTTTCTTGTGCCTATACCCTGTTCCAAGGATAGGAACTGTGAGGCTTGCAATTGTATCATGGATTACATTTTTGGCTATTTGTATGAAATTGTGTTAAAATGTTAGATGGGAAAAAAGTTTATCTGCTAGGGTTAACCAAAATCTTTTCTTTTACCATTTATTCTAGGTTATGCCTTATGGCGACCAGCGCCATTAGTTCAGAAGTATTACAACAGAACTATGGGGTTATGTTCAGAAAGGTTGAGGAAATGTTAGATACCGAGACAAATCTGCATTTTGTGAGAATTACGCTACCTATAACCGTGCCGCAACAAGTCTATAAGATTTCAGAATTTAGATCGGAGTATAACTACTTTAACCGATTTTTAGAAGATTCAAAGAAGCTCCAAGCAGTGCTCGGCGCCCAGAATAATAGAACCTACGATAGGATTATTCACGTTTTAGATAGTATGACTATTACCAGACCAAAAAGAAGAGGTTTTCAGTTCATCGGTAATGCTCTAAACTTAGCGGTAGGAACGGCCACAGAACCAGAGTTTCAGGCGATGTCGTCCGATCTGTCCAGAGTAATAGAGGCCATGCGAGAAACCGAGCTATCTGAAATAGAAAGAGATGAATTAACCTTGGATATAGCGGAAAATGCAGATGTTATGGCACAGTTCGCTAATAAACTAAGAGGTCAGACCATTAGACAATTCTCTAAGGCAGATCACGATTTGCAAATCCTAGTAAAGGAATTCGACGACAGAGTAAACTTTACAGACGCAAACGTAGCAGGTATTTTGATTATGGAAGAACAACTGTCTAATATTGATGTCCAGTTGCAATATAAGCAAGCTGCAGATACTCTCGTAAGAGCACTTGACGATTTACAGTCATCTTATCTGCCTATGGTTGTATTATCTAAGCAACAGGTACAATATGCGGTAAACCTTCTCACACGAAAATTAAAACAGCAAACTCCAAACGCTAAACCTTTAGGAGATTATAACGAGTGGAGAAGAAATATCGATGCTTCCTATAGAGGACATATATTAACAGTAACGATACAAATCAAATATAGCTACGCCCCTCATCGCTATAATCTTTACAAACCAGTCATTTTTCCAATTCCGATCCACGCCCATACCCATCAAGCTCTCGGTTATACTATGCTACAACACGATGAAAACATCCTTCTAGGCATTAGTAGTAACGAAAATTTCTTTGTAGAACTTGGGGAGGATATGCAGGAGGTATGTGGTCTGGAGGAATCGAGTTATTTCTGCAAAAAGAGTATAATGGAATTTAGCGTGAGGGAACCGTCATGTTTAGTATCAATTTTTGCGGATAACAAGGAGGCGATTATGAAGTTGTGTCATTTCAAAACATTTTTGACCTTGGCAACGCCTTCAATCCATATTCCGTTAGATAATTACAAACATATTCTTATAAATAACGGAGACACAGGAATGGTATCGTGCAGGGGAGAACCTAGCAATACAATAAAACTAGCAATTTTCTCTATTGTATCATTACCATGCGGATGTGAGATTCAGTTTAAGTTTGCAACGATAGCAGCAAAAACAAATGGCTGCAGCGACAGACATAATGTTCTCGAAGTTAGAGCAGGCTTTAATATGCCCATAGCCATGGCTTTCCATCTGGATATAAAAGATTTGGAGGCAAATTCTATGCATAATCATTTGATTAAATTACATTTACCAAACGAGATCAACTTACAAAAGGCTTTCAGCCAAGTGCCTCAAGAGATACTTGATAACGGTTTAAATGTAGTAGAAATGGCGAAGGAAATGTTAAAAAACGACACCTTACATCTGTCGCAGTGGAACAAACTGCATCTCACTTTCAAAGATTTAGGAAAAATTTCACCGATCACTTGGATTTCTTTAATATTGTCTAGTATATCTTTGGCAATGGTGATAATTCTTGTGTACAAATTGAACAGGTACATAGGCTTCCTGTGCATTGCACCGGCGACAAATGGCCTCAACATATCGCGCCTAAGCCTGAAGCCGTACCGTATTGGCAAATACCTCAGGAAAGCCCCTACCATCCCGACCTTTGACAAGCTCCCACGATTCAAGATCGAGGAGATGGATCATACGGACTGGGCAACAATCATTTTAGCTTGCATTGTGGCCATTTTCATCATAAAGTTAATTTGGAAACATTGTGGCTGCCTAAAGGATAAGTGCATGAAATGTTGTATTTGTAATAATTGCTGCTCGACCTCAGTAGGCTGCGAATACTGCGCCTGGGTCAGCCTCAAATTCCAGTGGTTAGATGAGGCATGCACTGTGAAAATACAGCAAGTTGCTGAGGAAATCAACGCTATTTCTGACACCATCGCCCCTATACTTCTGCAGACATCCATCGAGTCTAGGTGGTGCAGACCTAATCTGTTAAAGATGACTTGGGCAGGAAGGCTCACGTTCAAGTGCTGGGGGCTCCCTAAAAAGTATAAATTGAAAGAAGAGGTTAAGCTATCTAGAAAACAATCGAACATTTTAGAAGGATTAGTGAACAACCCATGTGTATCAATTCTCCTGGTACTTATCTACCCTAACGGAGAAAGAGTTCAGCTGAAGTGGAACCGAAAGAGCCCACAACAGCTAAGAAAAAACGAAGGGTAGGTAAAACACGCCACTAAAATTATTACTAACAAATTTAGCCTTGGTTTCTATGTTGGTAAGTGTGGTGTTGGGTTACGCCCAGTTACTCAGGATTCTTATGAATTAATAGAATGATATTTGCTTTGGAAAACATTTTTATGTCATTTATTTGTGAGTTGTTTTATTTTTGCCGTCACTTTTACTTTTTATTCATGTCTGAAAAATAAAAAAGGAGAGATTGTGTGGATTATGTAACAGGAATATCCAAAACATCAAGAAATGAGAAGATGTAAGGATAAGATGGCGACCATTTGAGCGTCTAAAAGTATTTAAGGTATATTAGGAGATTTTAGAGATATGTAGTAAGCTATCGCCAGTACAGGCTTAGGATGTCTTTCGCCGAACCAGAGCGCGTCGAATCGACGAAAGATTTAGCTCTGCTAAGCATATCGATATATTATATTCTATTCACCGCAAGAGGAGCAGAACTCCGAGCCTGTTTATGAGGCGCTATATTTGTAAACGCAAACGATTTGTAGTAGGATTATCGGTATTTAGATTACTTTTGCTACTATATATTGTAAGATTAGTTAAGGAAATCAAAAGAATGTTTGATTTGAAAAGAGGGGAGGGGACTATGCTATATATAGGTACGCTTGTATAATTAAAACCTATATGGGTAGTATACTCCCCCTTCTTAGCATCTTGGGTAGTATCCCCCCTACTATTGGAGATTGCCAACCAGCGCATGCGCGCTAGGTCGCGTGGGACGCGCCCACGCTCTATGACTAAATAAATCAGTTAACATCAACAAGCCGCCGTGTTCACTTGCTTTTCCCTTACATTATATTCAATAATATAACAAGATGAAGAGAAGAGGGGATGTCTATCCGGTGATAAACAGGGGCAGCCAGTATTTACTATTTATATTCACTCAATTTAAGCAAAGTTAACAGTTTTGGAAAGAGTACCATTTGCCCAATGATTCTGTGCCTCTTTTTCATAGAATGCATGGTTATTTTTATTCCAAAAACAGAAATCTGTGGCGCAAATTTTTAATTAGAATCTCGCAAAAACCCACTATTTGTCACTATTTTTGCAAAAACAATTTCATTTTTCCCAACCGAAACAACATGCCATTTTTCTGATTTGTTAGTATATTATTCTCCAGGTGTTTGTTGTGGTCATAGGAAGGAAAAGAAATCAGTGGGTCATGGTGTTCATTTCTGAATTATTGGGCTTTGAAACATGGCTGACATCCAAAAAATCTGTTGCTTTCAAAGTGTTCTGTTTCCTAAACATGTCTATTTCAGACAGCTACAATTACGTATATTTGGTATATGGAATAGGAATATTCTTTAACCCAAAGTAAACCCAAATCAGGACAATTTCTTCCCATGATATAAACAGTCTCATGGATATGGCTTTCTGAATATTCATAATATGAAATCCAATATTTAAGTGAGGATGATACATAAAAACAAATTATTCGTTGCAGAGATTTATCGTTTGATGGAAATTTTCATTAATAATATAGAATATACTCAGGTATTCTTAGTATCTATCAATGTCCAATCTAATTTAGCAGAATTTGATAGATGTGTAGAACTGTGGATTATGTGTTCTAGCTGGGATTCCACTGTCACATCTGTGCTCATGGTTCACTATTGGGCTTGCTTCTACATAGTGATAAATAGGCAAACCATGCAAACCAATAACCAACCATGAGCACATATAATTTTAATGTGTTTCAGGAAAATGAGTCACAAGTAGCAAAATTCGTATTTTCCAGAGTCATTTATTTACAAGATCTCTTTGTTGAAATGTTCTCATTTTTGAGGGATCGAGTCCTTGAGGTCACATAAATAAATGTACCAAATTTCAAGACAGTGTATTAAATAAATACATGCATTTCTAAGGTCAATATAGAGTATATTTAGTCATTTTACAAGTAATTGTCCATGCAGAAATATTGCAACCTTTTTTTTCAAAAATAAAAATATTAAACTTATCAGATATCCTACTGTTTAGTATCGTTAGAATCGGCTTTATCATTACGACTTGTGACTCATTTTACTGAAACACATCACATTATATACAAGCGATCCAGCGGAATGGAAGCTTAAGGAGCGGTCCAGTGGAATTGTAGCTTTAGAATACATAAAGAAGTGGAATGAAAGCTTTATCTTGCGACCCTCCTCTTATTACAGAACAAACATTTGTTCAACCAGAGAGACACTTACACTTCTGTTTACTGGCTAATAAGGGACCCATCCCTGTTTCCCAACGGCCTGGATCTCTAATAAAGTGGCGGGAAAATGACACATTACTGGTGGTTACCTCACATAGGATGCTCATCAGTTGTAGAATGGTTGGTGTCATCTCTAGGGTCAAGTCTCCAGAAAATGTACAATTGGCCTTCACCAATCCCCTCAATTAACCCAAATTTAAGAGGAAAATCATGTTCAAAATCCAAACACAACCAGACAGATTTATTGAATGGAAACAATACAGAATACACTCAGATATATATACCTAGTATTTATCATTTTTCACTCTAATTCAGCAGAATGTGATAGATGCGCAGAACTGTAGATTGAGCATTTTCTCAACATCTGACCCTCTGCGCCTCGTCTAGCACCTCCAGTAATGTTAAATCAACCCCTGTCATCAATTTCACTTATGTTGCTGCACAAGTATATAACAAAGCTTTACGGCTTTAAGTTTCCCTTCCTTTTAACGTCCTTCTCACTTCCTCACTTTACCTTAACCTTAAACACAAAAAAATGGATCTTTATTTTAGAATGGTGCAAGGAGAAAAACTTGTTTTGTGAAAGACCAAAGGCAATTTCTTCTAATTCTATTTGATTTGAGTCCAAGGAGCTCTATTGTAATTGAAGTTTCCTTTCTTCCAGACACCTGTATTTTTTAAAGATTTTATTTACACTAGGAGTAACAATTCTCACAGCGGAGTTTTCGATCGGTGTCTTGATTGGTTCAAATTATAGATAATTTATGAGAGAGAGAGAGCTACATTATGTATACTGTGACTTTTTAATACTCATTTAACATTACTCATACTATACGCCCTCTGAAGTGTAAACCATCTTCTGCTGTCATCGGATCAAGTGGAAAGACTGGGAGCAAACAGGACCAGCCAGGTTACATTTGTATGGTGACTTTAATTTCCGGTATAGTTTTATATAACCCCGGCTGAACCATCATCAGGGTCAGATCGTGAGAAATTGTACAATTGACCTCCACCAATCTTCTACAATCACCCAAATTTAAGACGAAAATCACGTTCAAAATACAGTTCAACATAACCAGACAGATGTATTCAATAGAAACAATACAGAATATACTCGGATATACCTTTATATTTATCATTTCTCACTCTATTTTAGCAGAATTTAACAGATGTGTAGAACTGTATATTGTGCATTTTCTGAAAATCTGACCCATCAGCTGATGTGGGCTGAAGTTCGCTGTTTAACATTCAAGGTAAAAAATGTTGACTTAGTTGGCTGAATTACGTTTTTTTTTTGTTTTTAAAGGTTTTTATTCAACTTAGTCTGCCATCTTGGCTCTTACAATTCTAAAATGACTTCTTTGTCGTACCTTTGCCTTTTTTTATTTTTTTGTTATTTTCTTAATTTTCTTTCACATCCTTAACAATATTGGATTTGTGACACATTTCCAATTAACATAAGAAAGAAGAAAAGAGTCTTTCGACTACCCTCAAACATATCTGTAGGTTTCCTTATAAACTCTGAGGTTTGTTACAATGAGACATTTACTCCCCATCCCCTTCTAGTTCTCTAAGGATTTTTCCCCACACCGTATTCTTAGGTTTCTTGCATGGCTGAATTACGGTTAATACGGATCACTGTTACTAACATTTTAATCGAAAATTGCAAGAATACTTTCACCAACGCCATAGCCTGTATAAAATCTATAAAAACAAATACATGATCAGAAAGATGAAGTCTTGCTTCATGGAAACATTATAGACACATGGCTTGTGATCACTGTTAATATTCCAAGCTGAACATAACAAGATTTCTATTATATTTATAATTATGTTATATTTCTATTGTAATCATAAGCAGAGAATAGCAATGTAAATTGTGAGCTTACTGAAATAAAAGATAAACAAACAAAAACTATAGGTTTTACACTGACACACGCCTCCCATAGTACAAGATGGCGGACTTGCAAATCCCCTATTCTGGTACCGTATGGGGAGGCAACATGCTGGCCACCACTAATGTGAACATATTGAAGTGATTGTAGTGGCAATTGAGCATGGTTACACTTGCAAGGTTACGTTCAGCCCAGTTGGCAACCACTGGGAGTAACCCTATGGATCAGATCTTTAGAAAATGCATAATTGGCAGCTGTACATATTTAGTAAATTCTGCTAAATTAAGCTGCAATTTGGTCAATACTAGGTCAATGCGAGTATATTTAGGCATTGTATTGATTCTAGGAATCTGTTTGGTTAGGTTGAAGTGTATTTTTAATTTTATTTTCCTCTGAAAATTGTGTTATTTGAGAGGATTGGTGAAGGTGAATTGTACATTTTAGGCAACTTACCCCCTATAAAGCTTTCCAGGCACCTGTGTGAGAGAGGCCTAGTATTGATGAGGGCTTTGAAGTTATTTCTACGTCGTGGGTTGAAACCCACATTTTCCTGCCCCTGTGTTTAACCACAGCTGATTTATTGCCATTGGGCTAATTTGAAAGGACACGCATTTGGTGCATTATCAGCCTGTTTCTACCACATGGATATGGCTTTATTCTCCTGAAAATGTACAATTCTCCAGTTCTCTTAAATAATCCAAGTTTAAGACAAAAAGTATGGTTGGATATATGCAGGTTAATTAATTAGTTGGTTGAAGGAGCGGTTGAAGGAGCGGTGCTACGCAATTCGTGCAATATTCTAAGCTAACGAAAACTGAAACCAACGAGTTAGTTAACTGATTTAGAAATCATGAAAATAGAAAGAATTGAGTCATGAATTTGAGTTTTGCCAGTAATTTTAGTAGAAAAAACTCAGATTGGTTGCCATGACAACCCCATGCAGTAAATCACTAGTGAATTATGCACTATGCATAACTCACTCTAGATACATTGTTTTCAGAGCAATGCTTGTATAATAAATTGAGATAAACCTAGTATTTTTAATTTTTCAGCCTGCTTTAATAGAATTGACTAAAATGATTGTACATTTACTGATGCCCTGACCCATTTATACCTATTATCGCTCACCCTCGGTTGTGGATTATACCACAACATTAAAAGTATCAATGAGCATGATTATTAGGCTACATATATTAATGAAATAGTTCAGAAACAATGATGAATACATGTTTAGTATTCACTGGCGCACATATATATGTTTATAATCTATTTCTTCTGTAATTCAGTAACATTATCCTTTTCTCACCTTTGACGGAAAATATTTCATTCAACGAAATGGTTTAGCTGAATAGATATGCTTAAACTAGTCAGAAAAACAAAATCTCTATAAAATCTGTCAATCTTTCAATGAAAATTAAGAGCTTTCAATAAATTCCAAAATTCCAAAATATTCAAATGGTAAAAAATGTGGTGCAATTCTGTTGGAATGAAGTTTTCCCGAAAGGTCGAAATCCATATATATATACACTCAACGTGTCTAAAAACAGGTTGACATATATTCTCATTTGGCCCCTCTCTCACACCCCAGAATAATTGAAAAAATGACTCATATAGACATGTTCTTCTTCTGTGTGGAAAGTGATAATTCAAACATAGCCAGACTAGAATGTCTAAATGGATTGCATTGTGTCCAACAGCTGTCTATAGATGAGAAAAATGATTCCCGTTGATATTATCAAATGCAAGCATTAGTCAATGGTTCCACCTGCTGTATTTATCCTTACATCTCCCCTGACAAGCCTTTCTCAATGCGTCTGCCAGAAAAGGCCATGATAGGTAGGCGTATCCACAAAACCATGCTTGGGTACCGTTTAATAATCAGGGACACAAGACCTAGGACATAGGAATGTGCATTAGGGACAAATTCTTTGTCATAATTAAATATTCTCAAAGCTGCGAATATTTGCAACAGTGAATAGTCAGAATTTTTATGGAATCATCTTAATTTGGGCGTTTGAGGTGTTTGAGAGGTCTGAGTGTTGTATCACTCCGCCTCCAAACTCGCTCTACATTTCCCGCCTGGGTAGAACGAGTACCATAAGGTTATTAATTAGTATACTAGCAAAGTACCCGTCACTTCCCCCTCTCTCTCGTTTCCCTCCCCCTCTTCTCTGTCTTTCATACCTGTTTTTCTCTTCCAACCCCATCTCCGGTCCCCCCTCTCCCTCCCCTCTTCCTCATGCTCCCCCTCCCCTCTCCCCCTTCCCCTACATCCTCTCCCTCTGTTCTTTCCCTCTGTTCTTTCCCTCCCCCTTGATCCCCCTTTCCTATTCCCCCACCCTCCCTTTTCTTAACTCTCTCCCTCCTACACCCTATCCATCCCCTCCCTCTCTCCAATACCCCCACCCTCTCCCTCCCCTCTTCTTTACTCTCCCATTCCTCTGCAAATAGTTAGGTCCCCCTGAAAGGTTGTGGGAAATGATGTAGTGTCTCACGGGGACTTTCCCAGGCTATAAATAGAGTGTAGAGATCCCAATTTAAAAAAAGGCTTCAAAACCACATTTTCACCCCAGATACCTTCACAAACCACATAATGTCCTCCAGACAGGGTCAACGGACCTGTAGAGACCAACAAAATAGAAGGGGACACGCCAGATTCCAAGAACATGTGACACAAAGAAACCCCTCTTTTCGTAGAAATCGCTCTACCCGTATATTATATGGATGTGCCCTCTTCTTCCTTTAGACATGATGTCATAAAACAAGTCCTGTCGATATAGCATTAGTTCTATCAGTATATGGAACCCTTGGTTATAGAATGCGCATATATATATACTAATATGAAATGCAAGTCTAGGGCATTATTTCTGGCATTGGTCGTTCTTAGCAAATAAGACAAGGAAATTGTCCCATGTCTCAATCATTATGAAACAGTACCCTGATTAGCCCATTGCATATGCATTGTATTAAGTATACATTAATGGCATAAAGATAGAACTAGACTTGAGGCTATATGGTCGAGTATTGCCACTTGTGAAAGGTAGGAAAACAACACACTTGTGTTTTATGAATCACGTATTGGGTAAGAGCTTTTGAAGCAGCATTTTCAGTTGATTAAATATAAACTAAGGTTTTCTACTTTTTGTACCATGCTCTTCGTACCCATCTGAAGGTCATGTGAAAGTCAGAATCTATTATTAAATAAATTCTATTGACGAAAATGTGATACGTTTCATTCAGCGAGTCAAAAAGATTATCATAGATCGATACACAAATCAATTTATTGATGACAGCCACTTTTATATAGTTTAATCCATGTTATATATTAACACTTGCATTCTGATTTAGGCTCGGCCGATTCAACTTTAAATTCTTGTATTTATAAACAATATAACGGTAGCAAAATGGTGATAACTTCAGTTGTCTGAGTAAATGAGTAAATTTCGCCAGATCAGTTCTGAGAGGACAGTCTAAGCTTACAGACTCTCAGATCAGATAAGAATGGTATGTCAGTGATTGGACGCCTACTGCGCTAATAACTAATGTCATTTTGCGGTTTGGGAGGAGAAGCTTTCCCTAAGTTTGGACGGACTCTCTCAACTCTGAGCCTAGACTGAATTCGAAGAAGCTTTGCCTGTGATGCAAGTAATGTATCCGTGGGATCCGTGTTATCCCAGATGGATGATCAGGGCTTAATGAGACCCGTTGCTTTTGCTGGCAGATGTCTTAGAAAGCATGAATCCAACTATAACACTACAGAAAAAGAATTGCTAGCAGTGGTCTACTCTGTGCTTCATTTTCGGTATTATTTGGAAGGAAGAGAGTTCAAATTATACACAGACCATGCAGCTCTCATACCTCTTCTTACCAACAAACAAAATAAAAACCGCATGGCTCGTTAAGGTTACATTTAATTATGAATATTGTATTAATTATGTAAGGTGACTAGGGCAAGTCTAGTCTACTACAGTTAGTTCATGGAACACTCCATAGGGGGTCACCCTGACCCTCCTACGGGTTCAGTTTGGAGGGACTCTCTTAACTTAGCTAGACTGGGATGGGTGAATTTGATCAGATTATTCTTTTACACAGGAGGTAAATTAGGGACCAGGAAATGTAAAATCAGTAGCTTTGCACATCTCATAAATGCTGATAAATAATATTAGGCTGAGAAGAAACAATGGTAAATAGTCGGTATATCTGAAAATATTTGGTATTGCATGGATTCAACAGATCTTTTCGGTTCTATCGACACCTCTTGTCTTAGATTTTTGATAATTCGATCAAATGATGGCAAATTTTACATTTTACAATTTTGCCTGAGAAAGTTGACCTTGCTCTTCCAGAGGAACCCTGATAAAAGCATGTATTTTTTTGTATGTAAATATTTTTATTCAGCACAAAACATTATGTAACAAATGTGAGTAGATGATATAAAATCTTCTAGTCATTTCACATTGTGCTCTCTACATAAAAAGAAAATCAGACAGCTCCTCATGGCATGAAATTTTGTCCATCAAAAACTACTTTTCGCTGCTTTTTATTCAGCTTTAATATAGATCTATATGAAGGCGAGCTATGATAGTCCTTGCAGATGTCTTGCCACGATGTCATCATCCAGAAACACCTTCCCCTTGCGTACATGGGTCAGATCGTCAGAACATGTATACTCGGCAGCTCTAGATATTCATTTAATTCTGCGAAATCAGGTAGAAAATGATCGATATGAGGTATATTTGATTATATTTCGTATTAGGGTCAGATTTTCAGAAAATGCCCAATCTACAGTGAAAATTGGTAAGAACTAGGTATATCTGAGTGTATTCTGTATTGTATTCATTTAACAAATCTGTCTGGCTATGTTGAACTGTATTTTGAACCTGATTTTCGTCTTAAATTTGGGTTAGTTGAGAGGATTGCTGAAGGCCAATTGTAATTTTCTGGAGACTTGACCCATCAAATTGATTTAAAACATCACTTCGGTTGAACTGTATGTTGAACCTCATTTTTATCATTTGAGAGGATTGTTGGAAGCAAAGTGTACAATTCCAGGCTATCTTGCCCACATATATAGTCTGCAGGCTGCGAGATGGGAGAGATAAGAGCATTTTTATTTTCTCTAAGTGCGGTCAGGCGCGCCTGCAGACTTCACGTCGCCTCCGCAAACATTGATCTCTTATGGCGGTATTTCCTTGTTCGTGCCTTCCGCTCCGACAGCCACACAGAGTGCAGACGCATGTTCGCCCCTTTGACCATCCAGTATTTGACCCTTCCATGTGATTGGCATTGTATTGAAGGAAGCTCTAGCTGCTATCCCCCTCCATTCCTACTCCTTCCCATACTCCCCTCACCCGCCACTGAGAAATGCATTTCATGTATTGGCACCAATGCTTGTCTATATAAGTGATGTGTTACAGAAAAATGAGTCATTATTCGCGAGAATTGTATTTTTCAAATGTTTTTTCTAAGTGATGTCTTTGTAAGAATGTTTTGATCTTTGGGGTATGCTGTTCCTTTAGTAGTAGCTATACATGTACCAAGTCTCAAGGTTGTATGTTTATTATGTCTGCGTTTCTACAGGTTCTCCTTCAGATGCATATTTAATTAGGCCTACTTTACTAGTGATTGCCCATCCAGAAATATCAGTAACCTTCTCTTCATTCATAAAAAGATATAAACGTACTAAAAAAAATATGTTAATGGTTAATAACGTTGGAATCTGCCCGATCCCATCTTTAAAAATTGTGATGATATAAGATAAGATAAGATGTTTTTTATTTGCCTTTTCGATGAGTACAAATGAGTACAAACGAGTACTATATAAACAGACGGATATCACAAAATCCAAGTTCTTGTGCCTTGGAGGGTCCTGGGTATGACCATAAAGTACCTTTCTCTCTCTTTATCTCTGTCTCTCTCTCCCGGCCTACTTCTCTGTCTCTATTTCCTGGGTGTGATCATAAACTGCCTCCCTCTCAGCTCTCCTGCCCTTGATATAACCATATTAAATGTGTTGATAAGGGCGTAAAGCAACCGATCTCACTCACTCACTCACTCACTCACTCACTCTAGTGCAATGTGGGAAATACTGCTGCGGAGATGATACGGATGACTTGCCCCACCGTGGGAAAAATTTCCTGCAGAATCCTTGTCAACGACCGTGATGAAAACTGCTTAGAACTAAGAAAGTTTTTGCTTCAAATCCATGAGAATCATTTTTTTATGCCTTGGTCAGATTTTGTAAAATATTTCCAGTAATTTTCGTGACAATGTTTTGACAAACATTATTAATCAAAATGATTTGATATACACGCATGGCTTCTGCGGAAATAATGGCCGTGGAAAACCTCACTGTGGAAGCCGATACCCACTATACGCCAAATATATTGCTATGGCTACAGAAAACGCCATGGTATATGGTACCTCTTGCAGTGAAAAATCGCTTGTGAATCGCCTTATAGTGGACACGGGCCTTTAAGAGTCATTTCCCCGTGATTCATTACATATATAGTAAAGTTATCTGACTTTCTGCATCAGATCCTGCATGACTTAAGGGTTTCCTTTAACAATCAGTTTAACGCGTCTGGATTGGTTGTTTAGATTTTGAAACTAAACTACTGGAAAACCACTAAGTAAATCGGCCAGTGGATGCGTTGAGCGGTTCCTTCAGTCCCAAACGTCCACATTATTTCATATTTTTTCAAAATATTAAAGTGACACTTGCTGCTGAGTTCCTGATTTGGGGGAAATTTGCTTGAATTTCAACAATGTTCTAGATCGTTATGTCAGTAACTAAATAATAATTACCCATGAGCGCAGGTATATATCCACAGCGTGGGTACGCGTATTTTTGTAAAGATGAATTGTAAATGTTTGGCCTTATTTTTAATAATAATAATAATAAAAAATGATTAGTGTATGAAATATGTTCTAGGACAGCCACCCGCCGGACAACTACCAGCCGGACATCTACCAGCCAGACATAGATCTACCAGCCGGACATATACCCGCCAGACATAGATCTACCAGCCGGACATATACCCGCCAGACATAGATCTACCAGCCGGACATCTACCAGCCAGACATAGATCTACCAGCCGGACATCTACCAGCCAGACATAGATCTACCAGCCGGACATATACCCGCCAGACATAGATCTACCAGCCGGACATCTACCAGCCAGACATAGATCTACCAGCCGGACATATACCAGCCAGACATAGATCTACCAGCCGGACATATACCCGCCAGACATAGATCTACCAGCCGGACATATACCAGCCAGACATAGATCTACCAGCCGGACATATACCCGCCAGACATAGATCTACCAGCCGGACATCTACCAGCCAGACATAGATCTACCAGCCGGACATCTACCAGCCAGACATAGATCTACCAGCCGGACATATACCCGCCAGACATCTGCCAGCCGGACATATACCCGCCAAGTTTTACCAGCTAGACATTTACCATCCTGGACATTATCTCGCTAGGACATCTACCATCCAGGACAGCCACCTGAAAGTAAGCAGCTGTCAGATATCACAGGTTAGTTCCCGCCCATACGAACGCAGGTGATAGACATTTCAACGGGTAGTAATTTATAAAGAGTAGATTTATCTATCTATATGTGACTATACATGTATAACTCCAGACTCGCTCCTACTTCATATCATTATAGAGCAGGAATTCTACTGTACAATTAAACACCCTTTGCTACACCATACTCTGGGGGCAGCACTCTATTGTCAAGTTACTTCTCTCTCAGATTTGAATTCCCCAAGGCAATCTCTGCCACATTATACTTCATTAAGAAATATCAAATAATCTAAGTAATATATTCCACACAAATGTCCCTACTTATGTACTTAAGTACAACAATAAGAAAACTACAAGTTTACACATTTCCAAATGATTTCCAAATAGTGATCTTAGCCACTTTGAAACACGGATCAGAGCGTAAGGTTAAACCGTTTGGTGGAACACGCCCCTTATTGAATATACAGTTATACACGTATTCCCTTAAAGTTCTTTATCCCTAACACATATATATGGGTCAGATTCTCAGAAAATGTACAATTGGTAGCTCTACACATTTAGTAAATTCTGCAAAATTAGGCTGCAATTTGGCCAATACTAGGTAAATTCGAGTATATTTGGCATTGCATTATTTCTAGCAATCTGTTTAAGTTGAAACTTTATTTTCGTCTGAAATTTGGGTTATTTGAGAAGATTGGCGAAGTTTAATTGTACATTTTCTGAAAGTCTGATCCATACAGTTACACGTGTTCCCTTCCAATTTACATAAGGAACAGTATGACCTTCTCAATAGAAAAAATAGGCCTTTATTTTAAGTCTAGATGAACTAGCTATACAATTCCCACTAAGGTATTTAAGTTCTTTATCCCTAACATACAGCCGGCTTTATATTACACAGCAATTGGCATTTTTTTGCATTGTATCACGGAGAGTGGAAGGTACGTGGGCGTAGATCGTCCAAAATACCTTTATTCTCTGCTACACTTTCTCGCGCAGTAATAAGAGTCTTTCAAATAACTTCACTTCAGTGTATGACCTAGCGAAACAAGTTTTTTCGACTAATCAGGCCAATATAGAAACTCACTGTTAAGGGTCAAAAAACCAATTTCGACAAAACCTAGAAAGCACACACTTCAACAAAATCTTAAATTACATTAATTGAAACTTTATTTTCACTTGACTTGAAAGATGTCTCATGTCTCTCTTCAGAGCTCTCTTCCGACAGGATCTTCTATCTAATACGAACAAAAACAACAATTTAAGTACATGCATTTAACTCACTTGACCTAATAATTTTATCTTGAACTAATATCTTTATCAAAATTATAGAAGATCCCCGACACCATAATATAGACGAATCTGGAAATGCATTAATCTCTTTTGTACTGATTACATTTAATCATCCCACGTAATTACAGGGAATTTTTCTATATTGGTAGTCTTTTGTCTTATTTGTAATTATCTGATTAATTATAGACTTGCGCAAGTCACTACCTGCTTGACTGAGGAATCAAAGTACTTTATCAAATCCTCATTATTTCTGTTTTCAAATAGATTTCCAGCGTTAAATATTGGGGTAGCAGGGAGAGGGGGCTGACTTATGTATCGAATAACATTTAAAAAACCTCATTATTGATAGAAACCAAAGAATAGAGAATCTATTTATTCATGTTAAATATTATAGACAAACATGTTTCCTTTATCGCTTCAAAAATTAAAAGGTAAGTAAAATGAATACACATGAATAATGCATGAAGATAATATTCATTTAAACTAAAATAAGATCTTTTCCTCGACGAATATTGTGTGGGAAACTACCCATTTAATAGTCAGAGTGACTCTAAATCTATTTCCTCTATCACTGGCAACGGCAAGACACTTTCCACGCAAAAATGACCAGAGCATTAATTTCAAACCTCATAAATGCAATATTTTAGCAGGCCTTTAGAGTAGGTAAAAAGGGTCTAAATCTCCCTCTCTTTTTCTCCCCCTCTTTCTTCTCTCCTATTTCTATCTCCCTCTCTTCTTTCTTCCTCTCTTTCTTTATTCCTCTCTCTTCTCTCTCCCCTCTCTCTTCTCTCTCTCTCTCTCAAGTGCCGAAGGCGCTTGTGACTGCTAAATCTCCCTATTGCCTCAGACTTCCCACGTAGAACAGTTAGCAGAGGGTGAGTAGATAGACTATACACATAACAGGACAGACGGTCCCTTAACAGGGCATTAACTGGGATTTTTCTTTGCAGCTCTTTGAAAGCTTGAATGAATAGATTGAGATAGATCTTGTTTTCCTATGCAGGTGAAGCTTATGGCTACCTCCAAGCTGTATTCTGCAAGGAACAAGGACACGCCATTCTCTAATGAATTGAAGCAGGCAATGTCGCTTGAAGAATTCCATGAGACATGAAATGTATCCTCTAGTATCCCCCCTTGCTGTATGACAAAACTCTAGTGGCAGTAATGCTGTAATCAGCCAATATCTAAGTCTTATCTGGGGAATAGAATTAATGGACACATTGTCATGTCCAGGCAGATCCCAATGCCATTCATTTGATTTCGCATGCAATAGGGGGCTTGCATGATCACCATATGGAATCTTGATGCACTTGGAATAGGGGATTTGCATGTGTCACTGCGTATGTTTTTGCAATGCTTTATACAAGATTTCTTTCCATAAGGATATGGGTCCATTCTGTAATCTTAACAGGATTATATCACCATATTGCTAGAAATGAATGAATATTATCTGTTTAAATTCTAAAAAAATGGCCAAAAAGTCGGTGGGCATTTCTTGCTCTGGGCTTTCCTGAACTTCTTCTTAAATGACACCATGCATGATCTAAATTGGGTTCCCTGACCTTCTTAATTGACGTCAGAGTCTCCCTGATTTGTGTGGATTGAGAAAGAGAGGGGGAGGGTTGGGCAGAAGGGAGAGAGAGGTGATGGGGTGTGGGTGGGGGGGGGGGGGCAGGAGGCACGGGGGACGGAAGGGAGAGGGAAAGGGTGGGGGAGAGGGAGAGGGAGTGAACGAGACTGAGAGGGATGATTAAGAAATATATATTAAGGAAAATGGGGGCTAGGGAGGAGGGTGAAAGGGAGGGGAGGGGCAGGGACAGATCTATAGGCAGGGAGGGGAAGTAATAGGGGGTTTGCATAGCCGACATCTTGAATTTTGTTTCGCATGGAATTATGGGACTAATGGTACAGTCTAAAACAAACCTATAGAAAACATGCTATGTTTAGCATGGGCTATATTTATCAATGCTCTAATAACAATATCCATGTGTTATACATGTTTCCATAACCCAAGTCTCCATCATTCCCATCATACATTTGGTTTCATAGATTATTTATACAAGCTGTGATGTGATATTGATGAAAACATTCATCAGTTTTCAATAGAAATGTTGCTAAATATTGATGTCAGATTTGACTGCTACTGCTACTCAATTTATCCCAGCATGCACTGTAACAGACATGTGCAGTGGAACATGCAACTCCCCTATGCTGCATACCCATTTCCGATACCTACAATGAATATTTAGGAGATTAGAACCATTAAATATGCTGAAAATAAACCTTCAAACCAAAATATTAAATATAATATATTTAATATCATTTTCAGAATGATATTATCATTCTGAAAATTAATTAAGATTACACGCAGATGTTTGCCAGGAGTTTCACGATAGGCCATGACAAAGTTTTGCCCTAAACTCTAAGATTAAATACCAGCAGATGAGGAAAGAAATTTATAACATGATATTATATCGTGACACCGATAGACACCGATAATATAGTGTAATCTAATCAAACTCATGCAATAAATAATTTGTGTATGCTTGATGAAAGATGGACACATGGGTGTATTCAAACAGAAAGAAAAAAATTGATCAATGTTTCTAATTAATCTAAGATTAAAGATCTAAGTTTCCAAATGGGCAATTTCTTCTGTCCCCGTTTTGCTTCACTGATTTTCACAATGATCCCATTGATGTAGATGTTTTTCCCATATACCATTCGAAAGGGCTTTTATTTGTCTATGGGATCATGTGAAAATGTATTTTATTTTAAAATCATTTTATTGCTTTTATAAATGAATGAAATAAAAAAAAAATCATTACCATCCCTGACGCAATATATTTAAGGGAATATTTACAACAATTCTCATAGCTAAGGAGCGAAGTTTCATAGTTTAGAAGAGTGGGATATGGAGCTCCTACTAGCAATATCATCTCATTTCATGACCTTTCACAAAATACCCATTTTGAACTGTTTCATGAGAATCAACCATATATGCGCTTGACTGGCCCCTGAACTGCAGATCGATGGGTACATCGCTAGTCGTGATATAAATAACTAGCAAAGTACCCGTCCTCTGGACGGACCCCCTCTCTCCCCACACTTCCCCCTCTCTCTCTTTTACCTCCCCCTCTTCTCTGTCTCTCATACATGTTTTTCTCTCCCAACCCCATCTCCGATTCCCCCCTCTCCCTCCCGTCTTCCTCATGCTCCCCTCCCCACTTTCTATCCCTCCCCTCTCTCCCTTCCCCTACATCCTCTCACTCCCCTCTTTTCCCTCCCCCTCCCCCTTTCCTATTCCCCCACCCTCTCCCTTTTCTTCACTCTCCCCCTCCTACACCCTTTCCCTCCCCTCTTCGTCACTCTCCCACTCCTCTGCATGTAGTTGGGCCCCCCTGGAAGTGATATAGTACCTTGTGGGTAATGATGTAGTATCTCACAGGGGCTTTCCCAGGTTATACATAGTATTGAGATCCCAATTTTAAAAAGGCTTCAAAATCACATTTTCACCCCCAAATACCTTCACAAACAACATATGGACGGACCTGTACAGACCCGTCAAACAGATGGGGAGATCACAGATTCCCAGAACATGCCTGACAAAAATCCCTTCTTGAGCTTTATATATTAGATTAAACAAACAGCTTGCCAACAGAGGGCTCTGACAATACTTCATAATTATTCTTGACCACTAGGGGGTGTTCAATCAGTACATGAGTCAGGTTGTCAGAAAATGTACAACCTGCATCGCTACACATTTAGACAATTTGACTAAATTATGCTGGGAAAGGATGAACACTAGGAATAGCTGAGAAGATCTACACACACTGGGAATAGCTGAGAAGATCTGGTGCAGCATTGATTAACAAATTTGTCTGGTGATGTTATTTTGAACCTCACACTGGTTTTTAATTTTATTTATTTATGAGGATTGGTTAAGCCAAACTGTCCATCTTGAGGCGACTTCACCCACATGTAATTCACAAGGACCAGGCCTGGAATTACATGCTGACTTTGATATGAGCCATTATTTCTGATTGGGAAGGGAAGATGTATGAGCATAGCTCGAGCAATACACTAACTCACTGCTGGATACATGCAGCAGCCAAAGGCCTTTTGTTGCTCTGATAGCCAGGTAGCAGTCTTTGTTATCTCTCGGGGCCCGTTGCATAACAGATCTTTACTTAAAGTGACACTTGCTGCTGAATTCCTGATCTGGGGGAAATTACTTAAATATCAACCATGTGGTACATCATTATGTCAGTAACCCAACCCCCGGAGGATTAATGCAAGAAATACATGTATGTGGAGTATGTTATAGTTTATTATTACACATGTGATTAGATTCAAAGGGGTGCAGTTCGGTTGACTGAACTGCATACATGATCAGTTTGGGCTTCCTTGAGTTCCAAAGCTCAATATTATCGAGTATATGGGTCGGATCGTGAGAAATTGTACAATTGGCCTCCACCAATCTTCTACAATAACCCAAATTTAAGAAGGAAATCACTTTCATAATATGGTTAAATATAACCAGACAGATTTATTGAATCAATACAATACAGAATATACTCAGATATACCTAGTATTTATCATTTTTCACTCATTTAGCAAAATTTGATAGATATGTAGAACTGTAGATCGTGCATTTTCTGAAAATCTGACCCATATTTAGCTACTTTACTAGTAATTATCCCCCAAGAAATATTGCAAACTCTTTTCCAAACATCAAGTATAACATATAGCAATACTTTTTAGACATAATGTTTAACGTCATTGGAGTCCACTGAATGACATCCTTTCAAGCATGATGGTATCTTAAAGTAACTCGATTTTTTCCAAAGGGGGCCACCAGGAAGATCTATGGTTTCATAGTGGAGACCCACCACTCCCTTTCCGGTGTCAAAATTTGATGTGTTATTGAAAGTGTATGCTTACCGAAATAATAACCTATACATACATACAAGTGCATCTTTTGCGACGAGTGACTCATTTTCCTGTGACACATGACACTGTTATACAACAGGCCCCAGCCATCTTTGCAGCCACATCATCCATCTTATCCATGAAGGCGCTACTAATATCCCACGGCCATCACATCAGGAGGGTGAATAAAAGGGACGGTACTTAGTTCTGTTGATGATATCATTTGGTGCGTACTATTCGTTTGATAAAGTCCATGAAGGTATATATATATAGCTATTTTCGGATACTCTTTAGTAATGAAAGAGATATGAGAGCCATGAATATAACTATAGATACATCTGATTTTCACTCTAATTTAGGAGGATTTGATAGATGTGCAGAACTGTAGATTGTGCATTTTTTGAAAATCTGACCCACATATGCTCCATTATATTGTTTGATATACACTGTTTATTATGTGCATCCAGAAGCAAAACCCCAAAATTTGATGGTAATTTGGAGTGGTCTTAATTAGGCCATTATTCTGTATAAATATGGATTGTTTTTCTCATTTTCAATGGCACTGCCACCCCCCCCCCCCCTCCAACCCCACCCTACTCTCCCTCCCTCTGACCTTGAAATACATTATTGTTTTGTGTCTAATAGGCCCTACAGTCCATGCAGTCTCCCACCCTGTGTGAGCATGCACAAACAAACAGGGCTATTTATAGCAGGCCCAAATGTATAGCTTGGTTTTGCTTGTGCAGGAAGATGGCTATGTTCCATATATTTCTGATGCCTAAACCTTTCATATATTTCTCATGCCTAAACCTGACTCTACCATCGTTTGTGTGCATTAATGATGCATCGATTCCTGACAAAATTGAGAGGAAAGTGTCTGTAGATGCTATTACAATGGATATCATTGCCGATTCCTATACAGTGATGTTGAAAAGTGGGCAATAAATGGCGTTTCTCTCTCTCTCTATTGCGTTCTTCGATGTATCAGGTATGACATAATTGGTGCTGAGGAAGTAGCCTCTCAGCTTTTTTTTACCGAAAAAGCGGAAGTCATGTCTCGTCAAGTTTCCTGAAAGTGTACACTTCCCTTTCACCAATCCTTTTATTTTAAACAAGCTAAATGACTCAAAATGAAGCTCAAAATTCTCTTCATTATAATCAAACAGATGAGTTCTTCATGTCTTTGACCTCTCACATTTCTACATATGAGACTTACACTACCTCCAGGCTTTAGTGAACAAGTATATTCCTCTTTGTTCTGAGAAAAGGCTCGTTCAGCTCCCTTTCTTGGAAGAAAATTACAAGTTCGACGATGGCAACAATATAACCAGATTTCTATACAATAATTTTGGGCCGTCAGTACTATATTCAAGCAATTTTTAAAAACTTTTCTAAATTTATTATTGACTTAAATCATATTTTTCTTTTCTACCGCAGTTTAGTTACAAATTTGCTCAAGCTCCACGATAAAGTATATATAACTATACCCATAATGATATGGTGCATAATATGTTTTTCACTTGGCAAATGAAACGTATCACGAATGTGAAATTTTGTCAGTAAAAGTATTTAAAAAAAATGATTTTGTTCCTCGAAAAGCAGCGTTCTGGCCTATATGTTATGTACCATATTAGTATATGTCATAACTTTTCCTACTGTTTTTTATTATTATGAAACACTCCAATACTTATTTAAACTTGTTATTTGTCTGCGCCGCAAGACACAATTTATCAGAGATTATAATTTTTGTATTAAAAAATTCAGAGTATAGAATCCCTTATATTCTTTAATATAAAGTAGTACTCACTTTAGCTATCAAATAAACTTTGTCTTAAGTGAATCCGACTCTTATTAACTGAGTTAAAATTGGTTGTGTTTGATTTAAAAAACTGGTTAGTTATGTCAAAATTTATATTCAACATCATTTAAAACACAAGGCTATTTGAGAGGATTGGTCAAATTGGTCAAAAAGTCGAATTGTACATCTTCAGCCGACTTCACCCTTATATCAAATACACTGTCTCAAAGCATTAGGTGGCATTTGCTATGATAAAATGATCTGTCATAATAACTGCGCTGCAAAAATGCTTTCCTTGACAGCCAAAATGTATCACTCTCACACAAAAATACAATGTTTCATGAGGCATTTTTAGTGTATGTACATAGTCAAAAAGAACATAGAGAACACTCTAGGAAGCCAGCGTGGGATCCATTCTTATGTGAGTTATAAGTCTAACGGATGGTGGCAGGTCGGTACCCGGTCTAGACAAGCACAGCGTCTATAATGCGTTTTCCCTGTCTAGTGGTAATGAATTTGCATATCCTGTCTCTTTGCGTTAAATAACACTAAATAGGAGAAACTAGTGTGTCCTTTTTGTGCCAGACACAAATGCCTGTGCTTTTCCAGGCGGGTTTATGTATACATATCAAATAAGGCGCTATTATATTATTTTCATCCATCTTTCATCTTTCATCCATCTTTCAATTATATTATTTTCTTATTGTTTGTATTTTACTTGCAATGTGTTTGACTTGGAATGTAATGAAACGGAATGTAGCCTATATTATGGGTGAAGTCGTCAGAAAATGAACAATTGGCAGCTCGACACATTTAGTAAATTCTGCTAATTAGGAAAATGATATATATGCTAGCTCAGGCTGACGTGCTATTTACTGATGATTACGTAACCAGAAATTTATATCAAGGCAATACTATACTCAGATATACCAGGTATCTATCATTTGTTCAGCCTAATGTAGCAACATTGACTAAACTTGTAGTATACTGCCGATTGTACATATTTTGACGTCCAGCAGCCAACATTGCATAGGAATAATAATTTATTTTCAACAACAATCATTAGTCAAACATTAGTTCGTCAGGCAAATACATGGACACATTACACTTGAACATGGCCATAAATGCAGCAATCTAAGACAAACATCCATTGTTTACGGTTCTGGTAATGTATTGTGATTCCTTAAGTGTTTACAAGGTTAAAACAATAAGTCTTTTTTTATGCACTGCTGACTGCTATAATATGACGTTATCGACATCTTTCTCTAGTATTTCTGAAGGGCCCTCAAGATAGGGGATTTGGGGTCAAATGACCCCTTAAAAAGGCCTAGCGCTTTCTCAGAAAAACATTAACTGTCTGTTCTGGGGTTGAAGGGGATCTCTATAGGAGAAACTAATTTCGTCCTCGGTCTCTTAAAACAACAACAATGATCACATGACGCAAATAAGCATGATAAATTAGGATTTTCCGAGCTATAAGCACGCTAGGCTGAATGATTCCGAGGGGAGGTCAATCTCACAGCTTTTATCCTTATAGCCACTGAGGTTCATCATTACACGGAGAGGGTCGGTGGGATGGAATGTCTCGTATGGGGGGAATAACGCATAAAAAAGCCATAAAACGGCCTGGCCTACGAAATGTTTGAGAAAGAAGATTCGTTCAAGGGTCATCATGGAGGGACAGCATTAATTTTGTAGCCTATAATGACTTCCTTCCGTGGTCACAAAGACGCAAAGATTAAACAAATTAAAGCCCATATTTTTTAATATTGGGGAAGTCACCTGAAATTGTCTGGTTATTCGCAATCATCAATCCAATTTATAAGCAATAAATGTGGTCAGTTCAAAAATCGGAGAATATAAATAAAGTACCCAAGTAATATTTATTCAGTAAAAATATAGTTGTTAAATCAATAAATCTTGTTTCCTTGCCGTTTAAATTTAATCAATACATGACTTTGCGTTGACCAATCAGAGACAAACTTACTCCACGATTCAGCATGATCAAAACAAAGATGGTGCACGTCTAATAGACATGCGGCCAGCCTAACAGCATAAGAATGGCTTTTTTTAATATTTTCAAGTCGTAGTATAAAGAAAGAACTGTACTCGAAGTTAGAACTATTTATGTAATTCAATGGCTCTTGTTTACACTTAATTTTGAATCCAACGCGCGGCAGCTTGTTGGATACAAAATTAAGTGTATTAAAACTCGAGCCATAGAATCACACTTGTAGTCCTAACCTTTTGTACAGTTCTATCATATTATAGAACGCCCACCCCAGGGTCAGGAAAGCGCAGTAGGCGTCCAATCACCGACATACAATTCTCATCTAATCCGAGAGGATGTGAGCCTATAGAGCAGGTTGTGGACATGTGTAATGACCCTAAGAACTATTGGGGAGGAGAGGCAAACACAACCATAAGAAGTCTAAATTATATTTACTCTGTTTAATATTCGATGTAGCAGATCTATAACATGGTAAAATCGATAGTACAATGATAAAGGGTGTGTAGAAGTATATAACGGTATGAAAGAAGCAAGGTAAATAATATGGAGTCTACTTGAACTCACCCGCCACCTTGTGGACAACATTTACAGACAATATCCGCGCATATTAATGAGGGGAACGTGCGTAAGATGCGTGCGCAAAGTGCGCGTACATTTTTACATTTATGAGTCAGATTTTCAGAAAATGTAGTTGTCAGCTGTACACATTTAGTTAATTCTGCTAGATTAAGCTGCAATTTTATCAATACTAGGTAAATTCGAGTATATTCAGCATTGCATTGATTCTAGCAATCTGTTTGGTTAGGTTGAACGACATGTATTTTGAACTTTATTTTCGTCTGAAAATTGGATTATTTGAGAAGATTGGCGAAGTTGAATTGTACAATTTCTGATAATCTGACCCTTATATGACAAGTGTAAGTAGCATATTCAAAGTAGGCACGATGCATGGCATTACACATGCAAGTAGCCAGTGTGCAGCACGTGCTAAGTTGAGCGATCCAATTCCATTATTGCATGTGATCATGGTTTATCACAAGAGATAAGATTCATAGTGGGTCCCTGGCTTAACTTTCCCTCTCGCAGACGTAAACTACACAGATCTAAACGCCCCTTTATTTGTACTCAGTCTACCACAAATTGATCTGATTCCACGCCCCAGGGGTCAGCCATCTCGGCCTCAATGAATCGCAGAAGGTCTCCCTCCAGAAAGGATCATCAATTCTGCACCGGGAGCTTTAGAACATGCCATTTTGGGACCTATGGGTGAAGTCACCAGAAATTGTACAATTCACCTCCACCAATTCTCTGAAATAACCCAGATTTCAGACGAAAATAAAGTTCAAAATACAGTTCAACCTAACCAAACAGATTGCTAGAATCAATGCAATGCCGATTATACTCGAATTTACCTAGTATTGACCAAATTGCAGCCTAATATAGCAGAATTTACTAAATGTGCATAGCTGCCAATTGTGCATTTTCTGAAAATCTGACCCATAATACATGACGAGGGAGGCTGAATTGGCATGCTCAAAGTGTATTGTTAGTAAATGATCCAGAAGCATGAACCCACTGTAACTTTCTAATGGCACGCGGACACGCTAATTTGGACGAGATGGAGATATCTTTTAACGGGATAAGTCATAAAAGATCTGGGAGTGAATCTGACCTCCTGAAGAAGACAAACAACAATAAAAAGTCTATCATTGACTTTCATCTCAGGGTTTTAGGGCAATAAATATAAAGGTGTGTTTCCGATTTATATAGCTGAAAAAAAGAAGAAAGAAACCATTCAAGAAAACATCCTGAAAACATCCTAGAAGGATATAATTTTTTCTGGTAATTGTTTAAATATTATATTGACCGCAAATGAAATACAAAAGATAAAAAGAAAGAAATATATATTTCCATGTTTTGACATACAATATAGGAAAGCATGCCAATCTGGGTCCTACCGCTCTCCCTTTGAGGGAAGCTGGCCAACTAACTACAGTGACCAGCCATTCATTGACGTTCACTTAACACTTCACACACGCAAAGTAGCTTTATTTCACTGGTGGGTCAGATTTTCAGAAAATGCACAATCTACAGTCCTACACATCTATCAAGTTGTGCTAAATTAGAGTGAAAAATGATAAATAGTAGGTATATATGAGTACTAGCAAAGTACCCGTCCTCTGGACGGTCCCACTCTCTCCCCACATTTCCCCCTCTCCTTCTTTTCCCTCCGCCTCTTCTCTGTCTCTCATACCTGTTTTTCTTTCCTAACCCTATCTCCGATTCTCTGTCTCTCATATACCTGTTTTTCTCTCCCAACCCCATCTCCGATTCCACCCTCTCCCTCCCCTCTTCCTCATGCTCCCCCTCCTCCCTTTCTCTCCCTCTGCTCTCTCCCTTCCTCTACATCCTCTCCCTCCCTCTTTTCCCTCTCCTTCTTCTTTCTCTCCCCCTCCCCCTCTCCTATTTTTCCCACCCTCTCCCTTTTCCTCACTCTCCCTTCCTACAACCTCTCCCCACCTCCCCCTCTCCAATTACCCTGCCCTCTCCCACTCCTCTTCTTCACCCTCCCACTCCTTTGCATGTAGTGGCAAATGATGTAGTATCTCACAGGGGCTTTCCCAGGCAATAAATAGAGTGTGTAGATCCCAATTTAAAAAAGGCTTCAACATGACATTTTCATCCCAGATACCTTCACAAACCATATACGACGTCCTCCAGAGAGGGTGGACATGCAGAACTCTACAGATGAGTAAAACCGTTTGTAAAAGAACAAATTCCGAGAACATGTGAGACAAAGAGACCCCTCTTTTCTACCTAAAGAAACACCTCTTTTTTATCTCTTTTCGTAGAAATCGCTCTTCCCGTATATTATATATGGATATTCTGTATCGTATTCATTCAATAGTCTGGTTATGTTGAACTGCATTTTGAACCTAATTTTCTTCTTAAATTTGGGTTATTTGAGAGGATTGGTAAAGTCCTATTGTACATTTTCTTGCGACTTGACCCTGGTATTCCCTTGCATGATCTATGCCTATAGATAGGTAGGTACTGCTACGAGCATACCATTACGCCGAGCACTTGTTAATATCCAACGTAAACGGTACTGTGCAGATACTATCGATCTGATTATATTATATTGTCAACTACTTGGCCAAACAAAATGGCTGCCAGTGGGTTTCCCCATGGTCTGGGTGACATCATATTAACACTACCTACAGCAGACTTTTCCTACCTAAGCTAGCAAGAAATATCTCAACACAGGATTTGTTATGAGACAGGCCCCTGTAGGGAGGTTACTGGGTGGCAAACCAAGGCCGAAGGCCGAGGTTTGTCCCTAAGAACGCATACACCCGGACCCCCCTACAACGGAAGGTTCTAATTGCTTTAGTCTCGCATTGTTGGGATCCTCAGACACTTTCCAACCACCAACAATATTGCACAGTTGTTACAAATAAGTTGTTACAAATAAGATACTTATGGCAGACAACGACTATTTACCCCCCCCCCCCCCCCCCCCCGTCCCCCGTCCACACACTGGCCCGCTCATTCCCGCTCAGTGTTCACCAGTCCAGGAAGAGTGGCGATATGCTAGCGCTGGCCTGAACGCCTAATTTTTCCTTTAGTAGAATCGATAGCCCATTGATTATCGATGGGTAATTATGTGTACAACATTACATCGATATGTACTTTCTCCTGCCTTTCCCATCACCACTAAACTCACAAACCACACCATCCCACCCACCATCCCTTTTGCCACAGAACTCCAAGGTCTCTGGAGTTCTGTGGAATAACATACCATCTAGGCCTATGTGATAAAAGATAGAGTAGCTGCACCGGCCAAGGTTCGAGCTTGCAATCCTCAGCTCTCTGTGCGAGTGACTTACCACTAGACTATGAACCTTGAATGGAGGAGTGAGGGTGAATGTTGCTAGTGTAGACTAGTGGTATGAGAAGGGCCAACACACACATGGGAAGGAAAACGTTTATTACTCCTTTATTCATGCTACGATGACTGTGTAACTTTAATACATTAATCTAGAGGTGTTTAGAGGGCGTTCTGTGGCAACAGAAATGAGTAGATGTATCAGATCAGTGTAAAAAGGTGATCGTGTGCCGTTTTGAGCAACTATCCTTTCTCTGAGTAGACAGACTGGCGGTGACGCCTCGGGATTAGATGTACCTAGCGGCACCTGGTGCCACTACTGGAGTCACCATGGCGTCCAGAAATTCTACCCGCTAGTACTTTTGCTTGCTCTACTTATTTTATTGTCTGTTTTTGTTCTTATAGTTGTCATTTTTCTCACCTTGAATGACACTGCATGCCCACCAACCACCCATCCTTCACTCCTCCCATGTGTTAGTGTTTGATACCTGACTGCCTACCTGCCTAGTGTGTGTGTAGCCTTGAGGCAAGGCTACACACACACTAGTGGCAGGCAGTGGTAGGCAGTGGCAGGCAGCGGGAGGGGCAGTGGCTGGTGAGTGAGTGTAGTGTGTGAGTGAAGGTGCAGTGTGTGTGAGAGCTCCGACAGGGGTGGGATTCTAAACCAATCTTTATATTTAAAATTGCAACTTTCCTGTACCAGATTATACATAAGTCGTCCCCTAAAAAGGCATGAAGAGGAACACGACTTGCCGTACAGACAATATAATGGTACCCATTTAGATGGGAAAACATAAAAAACAGGTCGATGGGTGTGAGTTCTGTCTAACTGAGAATACCAGGGGTAATGGAGCAACGAAAGGAGGTTTAAAGGTGGTCTAAATCCGCCCTATAGGGGGCGGGGTCGGTTGCGCTTGGTCCAGAAAGAACAGGTTACTCCACACGTCCACAGCAAACCACCAGATCCCAACAATTCGAGACTAAGGCCTCAGGGTGTGTCAGACCTGAGTAAATTCCCACTATAGAGACCCAGGCCCCTGCTCCCTCACATGAGGGCCAAATATGGGACTAATAAACAGTTCTAAAAATACATTGAAACACACCTACTCACATACCGTAAAACCTATATCAGACCCTCACATCTATTAAGACACCTAGATTAGGACTCTTCGATCTTATAGGACTGAAGTATTTCAGATTTCAACACTGTATTGAATATATATACTCGCAGTGTATAAAATATATTATCCTTGCATTTCTAATATCATCCCATGGTGTATATGTAACTATTTTACTAGTAATTGTCCACCCGATACTGCAATTTTATTTTTCAAACATAGAAATATCAAACATAAAATATATATAAATACTTTTTAGATTTTCTAATGTTAACATCATTGGAATTCACTTAATCTCACCTTTTCAAATTATGTTGGTATCTCAAAATCCATGACTCATTATTCCGTGACACGTCCCATATTGCTTTTGGGAAAACTTAGGTGGACCTTAGTCATTACAAATTGCTATCAAACTTTCAAGAGAATTTGAGCAAAATGTATGATGTTTTAGAGCAACAATTAATGTGTTCCTTTGAAATGCTGCCTTGAAAGATTGTTTTTTTTAAAGAAATTTTATTGAGTACATTTCTATGTTAACATAGTAGTCTCATGATGCTCAATTGAAAAAGCAATTTAACAAATAATAGCAAGAATATTACATTTTTAACTCATTTAAACCTTGATAATTAATATATGTTGTTTTATAGATGAGAAGGTCGCACAACGACACTTATTATATAAGAAATTTACCCCAGTGATTGGGCATAAGGAACAATGTCATTGTCAAGTCTCGAAAATCTACAAAGTAACTTTTTTTTCTGTTTTTTCCTCTCCAATAATCATAGAAAAATAATAAAAGCATCCTTATAGAGTGATAAAAACAAAGGGTCATTTCAATACATTTCAATTTTGACCAATTGGAAGGTGTCGTAGAAGATGGTTATAATTTGATTATAGATTGTGTTAATGTTATTTCAAAAATGATTGACGGAGCTAATCGCCCTTTGGCCCAGCAAATGATCGGCATCACCCCCTGTGATCAGGCTAGGCTCAGAGTCTATCAGTACAGATTAGAACGGTATGTCAGGTTGGTACGCCTCCTGCACTAATGGCTTTCCCGGCCCAAGAGTAGGCCAACCACTAGTCCACGTCTTTTGGGGAGTTTCGGTCAGGTGTGCGAGGTATCCTATTATGGCATTTCCTGAGTTTGAAGGGAGTTATGTCGGCTCTGAGCTTTGAGGCACCCGTATCCCCGATTTTGACCTTGTTGTTGTAATATTTTCAAACCTGGACTGTAATATAAAAGCTGCGGCTTCTTAATATGGATTTTACGGTAGGGGAATTTGAACATGTTGATTATTTATTGATGCGTTGATCAATTGGTATAGTTGAGTTACATGGGGTGGATCGTAATAATTAATTATTTGCTTTCAGCGATTTGTAAAAGTATCCTTGCCAATCCCCCAAACTTACAGTGAATTTTGTCAGTTGTTCTGCAGAAACAAGATAGGTGCTTTACAAATGTCAGCTTTCTGGATCAATCAGATGTTTGCCAGAAATAACTGAATTATAACAGATATTTTTCAGCCATAAACACATTCTATTACGATCAAGGCTCAGAGGTGAGAGAGTCCCTCCTACCTGAGGGAAAACTTCTTTCTCCAAACCGCAAAATGCATTTAGAATCCCATTAGGACGCCAATCACTGACATGTCATTCTTATCTGATCTGAGAGGCTCTGAGCCTAGACCAAGTAATTGAAATAAAAATTTGAAAACGACATCGAACAAATAGATATTAATTCAATGCAGCAAAGAGTGGGCAATTGAAGAGGAGTCGATTAGGAGAGATTAATGACAAATATTGAATTCATTAGTAAACTTGCTGTTCATCAGAATTATCTATATTTAATTTGGTTGCTTAAATTTCGAAATTTGACATCCTGACATTAATTGGTTAAAGTTGCATTTTCAGTCTACTTTTTAAAAATATTTGTTACACTTTTTTTACCAGTACTAGATCACCGCAATGGTGGTCTTCCTCTAATACTTCTTGTTCCATTCTTTTCCAACCCATCTAAAAGTCATTTGTCCAAAATTTCGGAGAATTTTGTCTGGTTGGCCTAGCGGCAGGGCTTCATAAATCTCCATATAGATCTATATTTCGGGGACAGTACAGTTGAAACTTTTCCTTTTCATAATCTGATGAGGCAAACTTTGTTTTTGTGCAGTCTCCATGAAATGCGAGTCATTTGATTTCTGCAAGGTCCTTTTTTTCTACAAGATTTTACAGACACATGTCGGAAACCACCTTTTTTCAGTTTTCATATGTTCATAAGACATATATGGGTCAATTCAAGGCTGAAATCATAGCCAATTCGTAGGTAATTTCGGCCATGTGTAAACATGCTTATGGCAATTTACAGCACTTCTACGAATTTCGCAATCTTGAATATAATATTCACAAGGGAGGTCTCTGAATTCGTCATTTGTAAGCTAATTCTTAACATATTTCAGGAGTGTGCATGGTTGAAATCACAGCCAGTACGGTTTCATGGCTGATTTTGGTAGTGTGTGAACAATGAATTGGTAGGAATTCAGGGACAAATTTGCTTATCAAGGGTGTGGAGGGTTTTACGGGGTTGGGCAAGGGTGCTACAAGAGAAACAGAGTTGTGAGTGACCTGAGAGTGGGCCAGTAACTTTGCAACAAGTTAAATGGGTAATGTCGCCTGAAAAGTACAATGTACTTCCACAAATCCCATTGAATACCCTAATTTAAGATCAAGATTAAGTTCAACACAACCAACCAGCATCTGTGCGGTTGTGTTGAACTAAAATATTGGCCTTCATTATCCTACTAAAAAACTTTTTTTAACCCAAATCTTCTCCTATTCTGAATGGATGGGAAGTAATTGGATTCATTGGTGATTACTTTTCACCCCACTAACAGCACGTCTCAGATCCCTGGGGCATATGTTACATATATATATATGGGTCAGATTTTCAGAAAATGTACAATTCGCCTTCACCAATCCTCTCAAATAACCCACATTAAGACAAAAATAAGCTTCAAAATGCTTTTTAACATAACGGAACTGATACTTTAAATCAATGCGATACCAAATATCCTCAGATATACCCGATACTCATCATTTTTCAGCCTAATTTAGGAAAATTTCCTAAATGTGTAGAGCTGCTAATTGTACATTTTCTGAAAATCTGACCCATATAGAGAAAATGTGGGTTAGTGTTGGAATATGTGGGTAGTTATTACCATGGAAGTCGTCACAATGTCCATTCTCATGAAGACCCTGTGTGCTGATGATTACCTGCGGGACCATTAATTCAGGATCACGTCCTCAGTACTCCATGCATAAGGATCCTCCAATATGCGTGCAGATAACTGTGCTAATGATCTTGGATATGGGGAGAATAGACTGCAAACCACAATCTTTCCATAACTTATTTTTCCTGTAAAGTTCTTATAGCAAATGGCCCTCTGTTCAGGTTCAAACTGATCTCGACCCATCAGAAAACGGGACGAACCCCGAAGGGGTGAGTTCCCGTTTTCTGATGGGTCGAGATCAGTTTGAACCCGAACAGAGGGCCATTTGCTATTTATTACACACTCTATTTGGATGTTAAAAAGTAAATTTAACTTGTTAAGCCTATAGTTTAACTCGAGGAGGCTTCATTCACCGCAATTTGTAGGCCTAAATTACGCGGTCGGGACGACGTCATCTGGCCTACGCTGCACCAATGAAATTGCGTCTTTGGCCGAACGGCACACGTGAGCGGTTCGTATCAAACGAACTGCACCCCCAAACTGCACCTTTCTAACTGCTCATGTGTGTAATAATGGTGTGAATTTCTGGTTTCAGGACACCCGAATAAATAAGTGTATTTCTGATTCACCCCAATTACAATTACTGTTATATGATACATGGTTTCTGTTACTGAAAAGTCGTTTTTTTTTAAAAAAGAAAAGAATTTGGTCCCATACCTAGTTTTCAGCTGGTCTGACCAGGAGAAGCCTTTTTTCTTGCCTTTTTGATGATAAACTTATAAATATATGAAGCTATTGATAATTAGTATGAGTGAATTTGGTAAGATTGTATTTCTCATAATAGCTGGGAATACAGCTTTAATACAAGATCCCAGAATGTAATCAGTAGATGTGGATTAAGAGAAAATAAACTTCTACTTCTCCAGCTAAAGCCTTCACTCATATATATATGGCCAGGGCTATTGCTAATGTCCTCCCAATACATTTATTGTGTCATGCAACATTTATTATGTTTATTTGTTTATTATATTATCTAGACCCCTCATCCCTTGAAACTAACTCTAGTTCCATATTCATAATTTATCTCTAACTAAGCTGACATCTACCCATTTATTACACCCCTGTGCTGTAGTTGCCTATACCTTCAGCATTGTATGTCACACTTGGTCAAGGTGGTGCATAATATGTAAATTATGTCACCCTTGGCGCATACAACAAGTAGGTCCACCAAAAACTTAAATGACTTCTTTTATTTGTATTTATTTATATTTTGTATTCACTAATGGGGTGTAATAAATATTGAACAAAGCTTGGGTGAAGTCTGTCACTTGTTAGTGACCTCGGGAGCGTGAAAGATCTCGGGCTAATGCCCTCTAACTTCCCGCACTCCCTCGGTCACTAACAAGTGTACAGACTTCCCCCTTGCTATGTTCCATCTTGTGGCTGGGCTCCTCCCAATACCCATTTTTCCTACCCTAATGAGGAAACCCATGCAAGGCAAGGTCATGTCAACAGAATTTATTCCTAACTCTAGTCATTAGATGTTGAACCATGCTAGGGTGATGACATACGAGGGTCAGATTTTCAGAAAATGTACAATTGGCAGCTCTACATATAAATTTAGTCATTTCTGCTAAATTTTGCTAGAAAATGATAGATTTTGGGTATATCTGAGTATACTTGGTATCGCATTGATTTAAAGTATCAGTTCTGTTATATTAAAGTGCATTTTGAAGCTCATTTCTGTCTTAAATGTGGGTTATTTGAGAGGACTGGTGAAGGAGAATTGTACATTTTCTGAAAATCTGACCCACGAATGTCTGAGAGGAGGAGGAGACGATTACCCTAGCAGCCAGGTTCACATCTATCATACTGTTGCTCCCCAATGAACACGATTCAATCAACTCCTACTGCATGTACAGGGCTCTAACCTTCGGAATGGCTTACATGGATCTCAAGTGAGGTCAACTGGGTATTTTTTGTCCCAAAATCATTTTTTCAAGGAAGTGATTTTGAAGGGATTCCCATGCTATACCATTGGGAACATTACACATGCTTCGACCCACTTATGGTGGCCGAATTACGACAGCTGGGCTATATGGGTCAGATTTTCAGAAAATGTACAATTGGCAGCTGTACACATTTAGTAAATTAGGCTAAATTAGACTGCAATTTGGTCAATACTAGGTAAATTTGAGTGTATTCGGCATTGCATTGATTCTAGCGATCTGTTTGGTGAGGTTGAACTGTATTTTGAACTAAATTTTTGTCTGAAATTTGGGTTATTTGAGAGGATTGGTGAAGAGGAATTGTACATTTTCTGAAGATCTGACCCATATACATCATAGAGCTGATGCAATGACCAGGGGGACTGGGCGGGGTGGGCGGGGGGGGGGGGGACAAGGGGTGTCTGGGGAAGGGACAAAGGAGGTGAATTATAAAAGTGGGAGTGAAAAAGTAGGAGAAGGGATGGAGCAATTCAATAGAAACTATATTTAAACAGAATTACTATCCGTTTTAAACTCGGGACATCTAGTGCTATAATACTGCTTAATTATTTCAGCCAATAGATCAATATGCCCCTGATCTACGATGTACAAGGTATGTGGGTGAAGTTGCCAGAAAATGTGCAATGCACGCTCACCAATCCTCTCAAATAACACAAATTTCAGAGGAAAATAAAGTTCAAAATACACTTCAACCTAACCAAACAGATTGCTAGAATCAATACAATGCCCGATATAGGCCTACTCGAATTTACCTAGTATTTGCCAAATTGCAGCCTAATTTAGCAGAATTTACTAAATGTGTACAGCTGCCAATTGTACATTTTCTGAAAATCTGAGCCATGTGCAGGTCCCCACACATCAACGTATCATTTGCATCATCATTGGTGTTCCCCATCAGACTAACAAGGGTTAGATCGTGAGAAATTGTACAATTGGCCTCCACCAATCTTCTATACAATAACCCAAATTTAAGACGAAAATCATGTTCAAAATACGGTTCAACATAAACAGACAGATTTATTGAAAGAAAACAATACAGAATATACTCGAATATACCTAGTATTTATCCTTTTCACACTAATTTATCAGAATTTGATAGATGTGTAGAACTGTAGATTGTGCATTTTCTGAAAATCTGACCCACAGCAACCTACTTGTCACGCACACACATCTATCCATGCTCGTCCAATCACTTCTACTCACAGACACACGTTCTGCATAGATCTTACCCTCAAATAACCATCTCTTATGAATATTACCCTCAAATAACCATCTCTTATGAACATTACCCTCAAATAACCATCTCTTATGAATATTCTTCTATCTGTAAGGGCCTAGTCCACTAAACTAATTCTCATGTGATATTGTGCCGCAGAGATTCTGTGAGAATCGCATGAGAATCGGCTAGATAGGACTGAATATTTTGCTGCTGTCATACATATACTTATTCTTTCAAGTCTGTGATGTTGATGTATATGATATTTTGAATCAGGCAAAAGAGAACAAGCGCTGGTAAGCCTTGAGTGACAGCACTACATCAAAGTTTTTCAACGAGAGGCTAAGATATCAATTGATGTTGACTTTACAAAGTGGACATTTTACCTGCAACAAAAACAGGATGAAATACTTCACTAGTTTGGTCAAAGCGATGGACCAAACATAGATCTATAGCCTTTAGTTGTTGATCAATACTAAAGCTGGATTATTAACTATTGGGTCAAGTCTCAAGAAAATGTACAATTGGCCTTCACCAATCCTCTCAAATAACCTAGTATTCATCAATTTTCACTCTAATTTAGCAGAATTTGATAGATCCGTAGAACTGTAGATTGTGCATTTTCTGAAAATCTGACCCTATTATGCCAAGACGTATAGGACTGTATTTATCAGTATTCTGCTGCAGTGATATGTTTAGACAAGAATTTGGCCAATTGGCCGAGAGGAAACACTGCCAGGGAGCGATATTAAATGAAGTTGCCACAAGAAATTAATTTGTCAGGTCTCGTTGACGTTTTGAAGCCCTGCAGCAAAAGCAACCGGACAAAATCCTCAAATGGCTTTTCGATGGGTTATGTTCCATACAAACTGAACAAAAAGTATAGAAAATCTTTAGTTTTTGACCGATGTCAACAGAGTGTGCAACTTTAATTGAGAAAGTAAGATAAAAAATAAAGCCTAAATTATACATATTCCTAAGGGAAAGTGAAATTCATCAGTGATAAGAATACCCATTTGATTAAAATGGATGAGGCGTTGGGTGACAGATGGGGACGGTTGGGGGCTGACAAATGTTGGAAGTCAGACGCCATCAAAGAGCAAACCTGTTTCTGCCACGGAGAAGTCAATAAGGAGGAAATGAGAACTAAGCCAAGATGGAGTGGATCAGGGGAATGAAGGGTGTTACTGCTATGAGCCGACCAACTGCAGTGAAGGGTAATGCAGGCAAAAATGGTAGTAAAGGTATCACTATCAAACTCAATATAATATTATCCTCAATATATCAGCACTTTTTTTAGCTATTATGTTTTACCAGGCTGTTTATTCTAGCTCCTTTTGTTTAGCCGGCCCTAAGCCAACTGGGGCTGGGGTAGAATATTAAGATAGAACTAAACACGAGCGGCATATGCAACAACGTATTCACACAACACAAGTGGCTTTTGGGGACAAATGCCGAAGGCACGCGTGAAAGACTGTTTACATATCATTAATATATGCCAACAGACTTTCAGAATTTCAGAAAATGCACAATCTACAGTTCTACACATCTGTCAAATTCTGCTAAATTAGAGTGAACAATGATACATACTCGGAATATCTGACTATATTCAGTATTATATTCATTCAATATACCTGTCTGGTTATGTTTAACTGTATTTTGAACTTGAATTTCGTCTGAAATTTGGGTTATTATCTCAAAATCCATTTTTTGCGACTTTGTGACTTATTTGTGACTCATGCATTTTCCTGAAAGTTGAACACAGCACCTATATGAAACCAGCACCTTAGATCAATGTGTCACCTCTGGGAAACTAATGATTTATAACTGACAGAAGACTTATCAAACTTGAATACAAGCTTCTAACTGTTATCCACTCCTTTTTACACCCTTACATCCGAGACATCTATAGGCTCAGATTTTCAGACAATGTACAATTGGCAGCTGTACACATTTAATAAATTCTGCTAAATTAAGCTGCAATTTGGTCAATACTAGGTAAATTCTAGTATATTCGGCATTGCATTGATTCTAGCAATCTGTTTAGTTAGTTTGAAGTGTATTTTTAACTTTATTTTCGTCTGAAATTTGGGTTATTTGAGATGTTTGGTGAAGGCCATATGTACATTTTCTGAAAAACTGACCCTATAGCGTTGAAGGGAGAAACAGCAATCAGCAATAGGGGACTTGTGTGTCTCATTGTGCATGTCTATTACAGTGCATGATGGGATCGATTCAATTCAAATCTGACATACACATATTTAGCAAGATTTCTATCGAAAAATGCAAAGATCCTTTCACCAATATCGTTTGGTGTCTAAATGATGCAAACCACATGCAGTTCCTATTTTATGCAAACATGTAAAACAAATGGCTATTTATAAGAGATCACTGAACATTATTCCATGCTGAACATTACACGTTTTCTACAGCTTTTACATTGGCATACAACTCACCTAATTCTGCAGTGCTGTTATAAATTATATTGAATACTTTTGTATGACTCTACGTCTATGCATAAGGGTAAGATTTTCAGAAAATGTACAATTGGCAGCTGTACACATTTAGTAAATTCTGCAATATTTGGCTGCAATTTGGTCAATACTAGGTAAATTCATGTATATTAGGCATTGCATTGATTCTAGCATTCTGTTTGGTTAGGTTGAACTGAATTTTGAATTTTATTTTCGTCTGAAATTTGGGTTATTTGAGAAGGAATGAATTGTACATTTTTTTAAAATATGACCCGTAAATAAGTGCTAATGCCTAACCTACTTGTCTTCAGTAAGACTTTTAGATATAACACCTTGTATTGATACGTCCATGATTTCGTGCGAAACCCGAATTGAATGAATGAATTGAATAGACAAGATTCGGAATCGGATATGCTGACTGGTAGACTGGGGCTAGAGTAGAGGATCTTGGGTAAATTTGACCGGAAGAGGGGTCAAGCCACCTGTGTTTACATTTTGTGGGTGCAGGTTCCAATGGACACAGAGAGGGACCCTTACTAAAAGTCATTTTAGAGGCAGAAAAAAATCTAATATTGCCACCAAACTTGAGGGTATATGAGACAACACCATGTCCTATCTGCATATTAATTTATTTTCCTCAGATAATTATAGAAAACAATTATTAGAACAAATCTCAACAGGTCATTGGATGCGCTGTATGTAGGTGCAGGTTGAGTGCATGATGCATGCGGCTGCACTGTGTGTCAGCGGGTGTGGAGAGGCACATACCTACAGCTGTGGTCAGGGCCCCTCCCACCCTCAGACTGGCCTTGCTTGCTCTATGAAATTAGTGTCATCTGCACTTATCTCAAGCCAACCTGGGTAATTCAAATCTTGCCTGATTTAATAACATTACCTCAGCTAATGAATTAACTATAGTTCGATCAGTCAGTCTGTATTCACCATTGTAAAAAAGTAACGTCATTTCACATGTTTATTACGCATAATTTCATCACATCACATTCCACTTCACTATTGTTTAAAAACAGTTTATAAACTTTATAAAAGTTTTGTTTGAAATTGATCAGATTGATGTATTGTAGATACAGCACTGATGCTGGGTAGTTGAAAAGTAATGGTCTCTTAACGATACATAAGTGCATTTGGGTTCGATAATTATGGATATTTTTATATGTGTGGACTGACCCTCTAGGGGTATGTATTTATCAATGGCAAAGAAAATGTAGAAAAACGAATGAAATGGAAATATATATATATACAAGTTTTTCATTAAATAACGTAAATGTAAATGGACTGTATTAGAACCTTATCGTATGTCAATAATAATGTATAATGTGTAAGCAGGAGTTAGAACTAGTTTAACTGTAATTTACTGTATAATCCACCATTTTTCGACGAATGAGAAATATCACTTTGTGAAACTTTGTCAATTAAATGTATTAAAAAGAAACCCCAAACCCCGTCGTGTTCGTAAACTTCATTGTTAAACAAGATGCTTGACGAAAACGGCACTCATTGGAAGAACTGGTTCGCCAGATATTGTATTGCCTTTGTCAGTACGGAACTTTTTAATTGAATTGAATTCCATGCCAATCAAGATGGCTGAGAAATAAATCCCATACGTGTAAAGTGTATACGTCATCAACAATTAAAGCATGAGAACAAAGTCAGAGAACTTTTTATTACACATCGCATAAAGGAAACCCCCGCGACCTTACACTTCAGTATTTGCTATTTCAATTTGGCTTAAATTTTATTACAAATGTTAAGAACAAATTAGTCAGACTTGCCTGTGACAGTTAGACTATACTGTCTCAGTCGGAAGTTTATCACGAGGCTTAGTCACGTTACGTATAGGGCTTTATATGGCTCAGATTTTGAGAAAATGTACAATTGGCAGCTGTACACATTTAATAAATTCTGCTAAATTAAGCTGCAATTTGGCCAATACTAGGTAAATTCGAGTATATTCGGCATTGCATTGATTCTAGCAATGTGTCTAGTTAGTTTGAAGTGTATTTTTAACTTTATTTTCGTCTGAGATTTGGGTTATTTGAGATGTTTGGTGAAGGTGAATTGTACATTTTCTGAAAATCTGACCCTTATAGCAACCTTCGGAGTCGACTGAATTCGCTAATAATCTGTTGAGAAAACTGAAAAAGTCACTCCACACAGTCGCTACATGTCTGAGTTAGATTTCTGATTGTGCCGATCACGGATGTAGCAATGGGATTTGCAATCGGCTTTAACTGAATTATTAAATGGTGTGTCAGAATGGAAGGTCTCTAGAAGTGAAACGAAAACTTCCATACTATTTAAAGTTGGTTTATAATGCTATTATCTATTGAGAAAGAAAGGGGAGTCTAGGGTCAAGTCTCAATTGACCTTCACCAATCCTCTCAAATAACCCAAATTTAAGACAAAAATCAGGTTCAAAATACAGTTCAACATAACAAGACAGATTTATTGAATGAATACAATATAGAATACACTCAGATATACCTAGTATTTATCATTTTTCACTCTTATTTAGCAGAACTTGACAGATGTGTAGAACTGTAGATTGTGCATTTTCTGAAATTCTGCCTCTAACGTCTAAGGGATGGAGACAGAATGGGCTCTCATAAACTGGTACTAGTGGTTGTATGCATATGGGGTTGTATGCTGGGCGAAATGCAGGCCAAATACCAGGACCCCGTTGCATAAAAAGGTGTGATGTGTATGTGTCGTGCTTGTACTGTGCTGAAAGTTCCATTGTATAATAGGCGTTCTGTGTTGGGACTGTGTTAGCACTGTGTTGGGGCTGTGTTGACGCTGTGTTAGGACTGTAATCATTTCGAAATTAGATGTGGGGAAAATATCTTGATACACAGAGTTTTGCCACATATTTCTATACATAATTTATGCATATTGCTATGCATGTTTTACACGATGGGATTTATTTTCATGGCTATCATTTTTACTTGAAACATGAAAAACAGTTTGAACACACCTCCAACACACTTTGGACACGTTGTGAGATCCATGCCGTGTTGGTGATGTGTTGGAGATATGTTGTGGGTGTGTTGGAGGTGTGTTGGAGGTGTGTTGGAGGTATATTGGAGGTGTATTGGAGGTGTGTTATTGGTGTTTTGTAGGTGTGTTGGAGGTGTGTTGAAGCCTTAAATACACCTAAAAAAACAATCAAAACACTGGTGCTGAGACCGTTTTCAAAAGGTGCTCAGTTTATGCAACGGGGGACACTTAAAATACAGCAGCAGGCCATGTTCTTATATGCGAGTACATTTAGTATTGTATTGATTTTTAAAAATCAATATGTTGAACTGTACTTTGAAGCTCATCTTTGTCTCAAATTTGGGTTAACATAGAGGATTGATGAAGACGAATTGTACATTTTTTGGTCACTTCACCCATATGTAAATTTCATTTCCGAGTTTTATAAGCAAGGGAATAAGTGTACATTATCTGCTTAGTAGGGTTTCTAATGTTCCTAATCTGCCTTTAGCTCTGTGCTAGCGGCAACTCGCGTTATTTCTTTTTGAAACTCCTTTATTTTCACTTCTTTTTATTCTCTCTTTTTCTCTTATTTTATTTCTAATTTCCAGGTCTTCTTTCTATCCTCATGTTCCTTGCTCTCCTTTTCTCATCTGTTATCCAGCTCTTTCTCTCCATCCTTGTTATCTTGTCTTGTATCTGCTTATATCTCGTCCTATCTCCTCATATTTCACTTTCTCTGTGTCAGCCCTCTCTTCCTGCATACATGTGACTGTAGTGGGTCCATTTTGGTTTGAGACATTCTTGCCAGTTGCCAGCCTTCATGATCGCTATCACAGCCACAGGTCAGTGGGTGGTCGCCCATCCCTGGCCTGTGGTTATCCTGATTAATCAGGCCCAGAAACACTGACAGCTGTGGAGGTTGTGACTTAAGTGACTATGTGTGGGGTGTCAGAGCATTCCCTCAAAGTCGCACTTGTAGAGTAAGTGACCCTCGACCTGGTGGACAGTCTACCCAATTGAGCCTATGGCCAGCACTCTCCCTGGGTTGGGGGTGGCTGTGGTATAGTCAAAATCCTTGCTAACCATGGGATTCAATACCACAACCTCCCGACCTAGAGTCCAAAGCTCTACCACCTGAGCTATGGAGGCTGGTTGTTAATTTTCGCCTTCATATTATAGGCGAAAGACTTTTTTTCACCTTCATATTATAGGCCTACTCTAGGTCCCCATCTTGTGATTACAAAACATACATCTATCTTTGTTTCCCTTATTCTCTGTATATCAATGTCAACACAAAATTTGACTCACAATTCATATAGATTAATCTCTCAAGTTTAGCTCCTATATACTAAAATACCATTATTATCTGATATATATATATGTGTTGATAAGATGATAAAAGGATATGAATAATAAAGATGCCATGATGAACTATGAATGAGAGGAGGGGAGGGGGTGGAGGGGGGGGGATAAATGTTTTGGTTTTTTTTATCAAGAAATTGCAATGTTTGCTCAGTGATGTACGAGTAGGGAGTGAGGTAAGGGAAAGTGGGTAGAAGGAGAGGGTGGTATGGGTGGGTATTGGTAGTTGATGTATTGGTAGTATAGGTGGGGTATTATGATCCCATCGATCAATGACTCCCCTGGTGTTAATTTCCACCATGAGGAAACAATTTTTTCTAAAGAAAACCACCATCCAGGAACTGTTTTAATCAAGATAAATGTAATTCCTAATGGTTTTCTAGGTAGTAAGACTTGCTTTCTTGGTTTAATTAGCCTTTTTGTTTATAATAATCCCCCCACCCCAAACATTAGGCATGTTCAAATCAATTTTAGGTGGGGTAGGATTTTCTAGGTAGATAGGATGGGGGTGGGGCGGGGGGGGGGGGGTCAATAGGAAACACACCTACTTTTCCCACCTAAATATGTACTGATAGTGCATGTGCTGCAGCAAGTAGGCCTAACAATTATTATAGGTCAGCTAGCTCGTGTACTTTTCTGAACACATAAAAGAGGACTCTTTTTGAGGGATGTATGCAAGAATGTCTAAATGGAATGTTTTGGCGGCCATCTTTGATTTTAAAAGCTATAATCGCTATAATCAATAATTTGTTGGAGCTTTCAACACACCTCCAACACACCTCCAACACACCTCCAACACGGCCCTATTTCGCAGCGTGTCCAAAGTGTGTTGGAGGTGTGTTCAAACCTTTTGTTAATCCTAAATAAAAATTGATAGTCATAACAGTTGATTCCATTATGCAAAAGATGCATATTAATATACATGAAGTATGTACACAAGTTTTCTTACTTTTAACTAATTAAAGAAAATTTCACAAGGGACATTATTTTAAAGTGCATGTAGCTCCACCTTGTGTTTATTGATAGAACTGATAATATAGTGGGGCAGTGGAGGGGGGGGCAGATATTTCTCTTTAGGGGACCACATTAGAATTTAGATACTAAACATTTGTGATGATTTCTATACATTCTATTTACAATTGTAAGCTGCATTGCCTTTTTGAACTGTACCTATTATGTGTCCTGTCGATAATACAAGTTAAACATTGGTTAAAACAAGTTTTATAATTTCAGGGGGGAACAAAACCCCCCCTGCCCCCCTACTCATTTTGAGGACTCAATCTGGAATCTGATGTCTGATTATGTCTATTCCTGGAGTACATGACTACAGCTACTAGGACAATTAAGGGTGTTTACTGAGACCCAGTTGATGGTCCTCACACCCAAATAACTCTGTTGAAACAACAATAATTTTCAACTCCCAGTATGGATTCCTTAATTGGTGAACATATCACAGCAATAATTGTTTACACTATTATGGTCATTGAACTATAATGGCTCTCCCCCTACTCACAGCTTTGAGACAAGTTTGACAGTCTGTAAATTGTATTAGGATATACATGTTTGCCCTGTACATATCAGTTTGATTTGTGCATGAGAATGCATTTTCAATGGATTTGTATGGGATTGGTTAGTATTGAGGATCATAATTAAAGATTAAAGATAATAATAATCCTTTGCCACCTTACAGAAATCTGTGGTGAAACTCTTGTGTATCAAGATATTTTCCCAACATAAAATTTCAAAACCAATACAGAACCAACACACCTCCAACACACCTCCAACACAGCCCCAACACAGCCCCAACACAGAACGCCTATTATACAATGCAACTTTCAGCACAGCGTCAACACAGTCCCAGCACAACACAGTCCCAGCACACCTTTTGATGCAACGGGGGCCTGTTTAGACATAAACTTTACAAGGTGAAACATGGGTTTATATATCATTATATATGTATGTCAATGGGCATGCGTGCGGTGCTGTGATCTTATGATAAGTATTGATAATTTATGCCATATCATTTAATGATGTTATGTAATGTTGTATTTTTTGTTATTCTTTTTATTCATTTAAGGCCAATACAATATTTAAATAGTTCACATGAAAAAACGCACTGTCCACCATGGACTAATTGAGGTGTAATATGATATTGGCATTTATCGTACGTATTTTTGTATTTAAAGATTTTTATTCAGTCAAAAACATTGTGCAACGAGATTACATTATTCTCAGAGTTTGCTGATTCTAATTTAACCAATAATTACATAATTACTAAGAGTGATGATGTTGTTCTCACATAGTTCGCTAATTTATAGTGGAGTTGTCATTCACAAAAGTTATCTATAACAAAAAATAGAAATGGAAATGGAAGATAAAATTCAATAAAATACATAGACACATAAAAACAAACACGAGCGCGTTGTTCAATTCATGACATTCCTACATATTTTACAAATCCATTATATAATTCTGATATTCCAACAAATGTATTCGCACGAGCAGAGTTGATGTACAAATCATGTAACTATCTACATATTCCTAGAAGACCATGGGATCGGGGATAGCCCATACCCCTTCAGTGGCTCTGAAAGATTCCAAGCATAATTTTTTGATACTCACAGAGAAGGCAGATTTATCATCTATCCTTCTTGTGCTTATAGGTACTACATTCCATATTGACATCATTCCACGTGACATATTCCACGTGACATCAAGCAAAGCGATCTATAACTCTGTGAACATGTTTGATCTCAGATCCCTGTCCCCAGTAGAGGTCACAGATGTCTGACTAACATCCTGTAGGCGATTGCCCCAGGAATAGGTATAAATATATGACTTCCCTCTTGTGCTATATACTGACATCCCTTCTAAAAATACCAGTATAGGGCCTACAGGATACAGTCTGTTACATATAATGGCCATGTCTACCACTACCACTATTAACATCAATTAGATTACAAATAGATTTGTTCATTTTTACATTTACATCACATAACAGTCGATTAGTTGAATTACTTATAGTACATTGGATTAACAGTGACTATGTCAACCTTTACAATTATAACAATGAAATTTTCATTAGAAGTATCACAAGATCAAACCTCTATCTAGATGGAATATTTGAGAAACTTATTTTTAACATCATCAAATGTCTTACTTTAAAGGGTCAGTCAACGGGTTCATGGTCACTTTTAGGACAACAAACTTCATGGAGCCATAAATACAACACCCAAGTCTCGATTTTTTTTACTTCCATTTATGTCTAACTTATAGTTACTTACAGGCATAAATTGAGAAATCCTAGTTGAAAAGGTCTGTTTAGCACAAGAGGGCACTGAGAGTGCTGTGTGACATCATAAAGCTGCGCCAGAAATGAACATAATATCTCTACCTTCCCCTCCAATCTCCCAGCAATTGAAACAGTTTGTTTTGGTATGCACACCTGTGTTGTTCAATCTCCTTCTGCTCACCCCACCCTCTTTCTTTCTAGCAGCAATTATGAGAGTTGTTTATGTTCATTGCATGTACATTTCTAGATTGGTGCACCTTTATGACGTAGGCAGACAGTGGTGCCTTGAATGGAGTGTTAAACTGTGGAACTACTTCTTCACTCCTTTAAATGGGTAAAACTCACTAAATAATAACTTGAATTAAGTAAAACCGGGGTGGTTACATTTCAATAATAGCAAAGAAATGGATTTGCTCATAATATTTGGGGGTTTACTGACACTTTAAGTATATTAATAATGCATTGACCTTACATTTATGATAGGGGTTAGTAAGTGCTTACTTGCAATACAGTCGAGATTATAATGCTTTCGAGATTAAATGTACTTTCAATCTGCAGTACTTACATTGTTTTCATTCAGAAGCTTGTCCACTCAAAATAGATAGAGTTAACCAGTAAACACTACAATGATAAACTCTTGAAGAAGAGTAACCCCTTGCCCTACCTCTCTTCCATTCCTCTATACTTATCCCACTGATGTCTCAATCTTAATAAGAGGTATTAAACACCTTAGATGTTAAGCACGTAAGAAACAGTTACAATCCATAATTGTACTGATTTAGATCCATACTACAAGTTGACCTGGTCATAGTCAGTCGACTCTCTTAAGTACTCATCATATTCAGTACTGTACTCTTGACTAATATATTAATGAAAAGCTTTCTTAGTGTTTGACAGTTGGGTGCTATCAGATAGCTCATTTCATAATATGGGCACTTCGTTAAGATTATGTTTTTTTGTACATTTTATTTTGTGGTTGAGGTACAATCATTTTTCTACCTTTTGTCAGATTCCTTAGACATAATTTCCTTTTATCAATATTCTTCCACTCTAGTAAAAGCCCTCTCCAGTATATATACATGCATATCCCTTCTTGTTTTTAGTGTAGGCATGTTCAAAAAGAAATGAATTTGTTTGGTGCTGGTTAGTCTTGGGAGTTTCAGTATTATTTTAAACGCAGAGTTCTGACATGTTTAGTCTCCGTAAGTACCTTTGCAGAGGTGAACAATAAAAAACATCCTCGTAATCTATATGTGGCAATATAGTTGTTTCATAGAGTAACATCAACATACCTTTCTGGCAGATTTCATACAATTTAGATAGTGCCCTAATTTTAGGTCTTTATTACCATATTGCATTTTTTGTTGAGGATTTTTTATAATTGAGCTGTCGATCCAATTCAATATCAAAATATCTGTATACATTTACCAAATCCAGCGGTTGATTCTGGATAAAATATTGGGCATTATTACTCACTGTCGGCTTCATACATATAGTAACTGTTTTACATTCATTAATATTCAGTGATATTTTGTTAACTCTACACCACTCAACAATACGATTCAAGTCACTTTGCAATCCATCAATACTCCCAGAGTTTAAGGCCGTTTATATCTCCGTATAATACCATATAGTCTGCGAATAGCTGTACACTGCTATGTTTCATATTGTCTATTAAGTCATATATAATGAATAATATTGGCCTGAGTGAGGTTCCCTGGGGTACACCACAAGTTACCTTCCCCACTGCTGAAAGCTTATTGATATCAAACCAAGACCATAGATATGTATTCATACTTTTATTTAAAGCTGCATGCTCAGGTATTACGACACAAAACATCTTAACAAAAGTACTACTGTAATATTCTGATTTATGGGACTGAATCTACCATAAGTGTGGACTTATAAAAAACTGCCGCAAAGACAACCTGTTAAAGCCCATCAAAATATAGGCCAACTTTTATATGGTTTGGAAAAGACTGGAACAAAACTGAGAACATCTTTTGATTTTGACCGATGTTAGTTTAAAAACAACTACACTTTTCTTTTTTCTTAATTTAACATATTTATACAGCCATTAGTGATAAGGATAGAAGGCTCACAGGGACTATTATACAGTGGGAAAGGATCTGGGAGCGCAAAAAACATAGGATATGATCCTAATTTTCAATTTTGTTTTCGTTTTTCTTTCATTCATGAGATCAAGCTAAGAACAGCAATTATATTATTGCAATGCTTTTGTGAATAAAATTATATCAAATACAAAAAATAAATAACTTATGTGTATTGCATGGGAATTTGGTTGACTCTAGATTACACAATACTCTTAATCCTTCAGACACAATAAAAGCTCCCACAAAGAAAGACAGGGCTGCCCCTAAAAGAAGAAAACACGACCCCCAACAACTCAGCTGGGTTTCTGAAGGAATATTCTTATAACATTTAATCACCATTAGTCCACATCCTTCACTTATATGTAAAGTATGGAACTGTCAAGAGAACTGGCCTGGGCAATAGCTGAAGACATACTATTGATTAGAATTTTGAAAAGAAAGCTGAGGCCTTGTGTTGTCCCAAATAGGTCAGGATATAGATCTATATGTAATAGGAAATATCCACATAACTTTTTAAAAACATCTATTTCTTTTTCCAAGATATTTCAACACATTCTCAATGGAACTAATTAATATTTTATTATCAAGACACAAACTATCTTGGATTTTGGATGTTCTTTTGGATGTTCCTTTATTTGGTGCCTGAGTCACCTAAGTAGTAGGCAGCAGACTAGCACTAAGCTCGTTTAGGCCTAAATCCACGGTCGCCCAAAAACGATGAGCAATTTGACAAAATTCTAGGAATTGTTTTATATCATTTTAATTGAGTGACAGGCATTAATGTAGGCAACTTTGCACATTATTTTAGGATTCAGGATGAGCGACAACATGCAAATTGCCTGTCTAAATCGGAATCCACTAATGATTTATGTGTGGCTACATCGTGATGTCGCAAACCTTTCACAGCTTAAATAAAGATATTTCAGTCGCACTAATAATTACAGCTACATTGAAGTAGAGTGACTTTACAGCTTTCCACGCTTGTCACTGTGTGTTATTTCACTGGCCGGAATCCACACATGTGTGGCCATATAAAACCTACTTGGGCAACTCCCGACGGGCGACTTGGGGTTTGTTACCCCTTGTGTTGCTTCATTTTTGAGCGACTTCAATGAAAATGTTTAATCTAGTCCCTCATGGTGTGTCGCCTGTGCAAGTCGCCGAGGTAATTAGAGTTGTCACTAGAAGACGTTCTTATTTTGGGAATCTACACAGCAGCCAAAGTGGGTGACATGACGGGCGACATAGAGCGACTGAAAACTTGGGCGACTTGAGTAAAAAACATGAGCAAGTGATGGGCGACTTGGCTCTGAAGTTGTGGTGTGGCTTTCCGGCTGACTCATAGACCAGAAATCCGACCAAAGTGAAGTTGGTTATTATATGATACATTTCATTTCTGTTAAAGAATAATTAGTTTAACAAAAGTTTTGTAGGTAATGCCCAAGAAATAGTGGTTGTGTGTGTGGATAAATTGCATTTCTTTGTATATATTGATATTTTTTAGATTTTAAAAATAATCAAGGTGTGCAAGCCTCTGCATGACGATTAGGAAAGAAGCAAAAAAGGAAGCAATCTTAACTGTAATATTTGAAAAGAAGCAAATGCGATGTGTCATAACAGCAGATGACACAGGTCATAGGTAATAGAGGAGTGGTAATAGTAAAAAGACTCCTTGTAAAGTCTGTAATATTACATAATTAAATAGTACAGATTACGACTCTGGGACGCAACAGATGTATTTTGTGTGAAATGTCAGGTCGTCATGTGAAATCGGCTCCACATTTGAGTAAATTCTGCTTAAATGTTAAATACTAGTATAAATAAGTATTTGTGAGCTGGATAATAACATCCAACATTCATCAGTCCTGAGGCAAATGCACCTTAGAGAAGGCATGCAGAGACACCCACATTAAGGGTAGACTAGATAACCGGAATGTGAATCTTAGAAGTTTAGGTAAAGAGCCCAAAAGGACCAACTGACACATCTGAGAAATTTATACAGGATGTAATTTCTTTACCAGGCACTCACTCTGGAACAGCCTTGATGGTGGCATCAGAAGCATAACAGGATATAGACTGCTCCAAAACTACGTCAATACTCACCTTAACCCTTCATGGGTCAGATGTTCAGATTATGCACAATTGGCAGCTCTACACATTTAGTAAATTCTGCTAAATTAGGCTGCACATTGGTCAATACTAGGTAAATTCGAGTATATTCAGCATTGCATTGATTCTAGCAATCCGTTTGGCTAGGTTGAACTGTATTTTGAACTCTATTTTCGTCTGAAATTTGGGTTATTTCAGAGGATTGGTGAAGAATTGTGCATTTTCTGGAAATTTCACCTTCATACTTATGGAAAAAAGTGTGAAAAACGGCTGTGACGAATTTTTTGTTGCCAACAAAAGACCGGTCATTTTATGTCGGCAACAAAAATGTAAGTGGAGAAAGATCACATTTGTCGCCGCATTCTCTGGGAATTGTTGTATATGCCTTGAGATTTGTTGTGGTGACACTCTGCCACTTTGCTGGAATGTGTTGCAGCCATGAAAATTGTGTTGGCGATGTATATGAAATTGTTGTGAATGCTACTCCACTAGTGCCATGAAAATGTTGCCGACATCTTCCCTCAGTCATAATTTTTATACATGTGTATACTGTACAATATACGCTAACAGTTATTTCCTTTAAATATTTTTTAGGTATAAACATATCTTGAACATTGATATATCTATTTCTTCATGTAAACCCACCAGTTCTCATGTTGCTATTTTATTTAATGAATGTGTTTATGGCTATCTCCAGTTACTTGCAATAATAAGAGAGTTGACTAGAACATGGGTTCTCTCATAATTTGAAGCATACATATTCACTCCATTCAGGTATAATGATATCATTTTGCCAAAAGGCAGGTTAATACAGCAATGTCAAGTATAAACTACAATAGTGTAATAGCAACGATTAAGAGAATCAGTAGAAATAATAATCATATGATCTTTAAATGAACTCTGTAGACGTTTCATGAGAAGTGCTTACATTTTTGTCGGGACCCTAAATTTTTTTTTTTCCGTTTAAATGGCCATATCAGTGGTGCTCATGATGTGGATGAACCTCCTGTTCATTCCTGTTCATTTCTGTGAAGTTTAGAGTATATTTGTATATTTATTTTTATCGTTTAAATTAATTCATATAGAATTATTGCCATTTTTCGTGAATATTTTTATTTGTGCGTGATTTGTGGTTCCCTGATTTTGGCGAATAGTTTGGCATTGAGTTGTACATTCATTTTGTATTATTTGTGCTGATTTATTATTATTTATTGGTATTTGTTGGTGATTATTTCGACTTCAAATGTCTCCCAATCGTACAGTTTGTTGCACCACATTGTAGCATACTTATTTAGCTTTATATTTCTTTGATTAAATATACCGAATAAAGGTTTAATATATGAGATGCACAATCTACAGTCCTACACATCTATCAACTTCTGCTAAATAAATTAGAGTGAAAAATGATAATTACTATGTATATCTGAATATATTCTGTATTGTATTCATTCAATACATCCGTCTGGTTATGTTGAACTGTATTTTGAACCTGATTTTCGTCTTAGATTTGGGTTATTTAAGAGTATTAGTGAAGGCCAATTGTACATTTTCTGCCAATTTCACCCATTATGGAAGACACGTGTATTGACAATGTACACAAGCTCTAGTATAATTTATCAAGGCTCGGTTATGTTGGGCTGTATTTAATTTGAACCTATTTCTGTGGTAAATTCGTTTTATTTGAGAGGATTGCTAACAAAGGCAAATTGTACATTATCAGGCGACTTCACCCATACACGTAAGACAAGGCCGTAATGCTATTTTGTTATTGGGTGTAACACAATCAGGGGTCCTCGGGGACATTAATTAAGTAAGAGGATGGTCTCTATGGAGAGCAAGGGACTTGTGATATATGCCTTACAGGATCATATCACAATGTCTATATATAGCCGGTACAGTTACTCACATTACTAATATCTTCCCATTGAAATGAGATGCCCAGGCCAGAGGCAGTCCTAGTTCAGTCAATTTCATTTTTTTGGCACTATCAGTGATCAAGGTTTTTTTTAAGTCTCTCGGACTAGTTCTTGACTAGTTTGGTACCTTCGTTGGTAAGTCTTCAAATATGGCTTCATGAATGTATGGTCTGTTTTAGTTTAGTATTATTTAGTTTCATATCTTAAACACAGTCTCATAGTCATTAGTAGATTAGATAGAAACATTCGTGTCCAAATGATCATATTCAGATGATTTTATCCATTAACTCATGTAGACACTCCATCTGAGCAGCTCTAGGATATCCTGCACAACCTGCACTGTGTGCAGAAGGTTGATCCCATTTCTAACAAAAGTGTAATTGAAATATTAAGGAACTAAAAGATTGTAATTATTATAATCTCTATACGTCTATATAATAATCAAATTTATAGGTACCATTGTCAGGACTTCAGAATATACAATAGGAATATCGGAATATTTTAATATATTAGGGTCAAGTCGCCAGAAAATGTACAATTGGCCTTCACCAATTATCTCAAATAACATTTAATATTTAATAAGGACATTAGGTTTAAAATACAGTTCATACAGATTTATTGAATAAATACGATAAAGAATACACTCAGATATACCTAGTATTTATCATTTTCCCCTCTAATTTAGCAGAACTTCATAGATGTGTAGAACTGTAGATTGTGTATTTTGTGAAAATCTGACCCGCTACCCTAATTATAATAAAATCGGATTAAAGCTGCCTTCTTAGCTAACTTCAATTAAATATATATATATAAAAGATTATGATGTGTCAGGAAAATAAGTCATAAGTCAAATGTAGTAGTCTGGACTCCGTAGGGGCAAGACGTGTGGAAAGCTTCTCCGCACACCCATAGGCAAACAATAGGATTAACGCTCACCCATTCGCATCGATTTTCATTCATATTTGAACTTGTACGTATATCAAATGAGTTGAACTTGTGAGTACGATCTGGTTTGTGACTTTGTGAGAGTATACTGACATTTGGACTATTATATGGTGTATCAATTGGAACTGTGAACTGTGAGATAATCATGTATTTCGGTCATGAGAAGACCGTCTCGGCCGAACGAGCGGTTGAATTATTCAAACATCCATGCCCGGATATCGCAAGGGATAGGATTCCTAGGAACATCGACCCTGTGAGACCTTTTGCTTTCAATGAACTCCGAACTGAAGCAGACTACAAGATAACTAAGGAGGAATGTACTATTCCAGACCTTAGAAGATGGTTGGAATTTAGCCAGGCCAACCTAAGCTGTGTTATTGGTAAGGTAGACGAGCTAATCCTTAGAGACAGAGAACATGTGGAGGAAAGGGTTAAACTAAATAGAAAGAACAATGAACTGGTAGCCCATATCCATCGTGTAGAAAATACCGTTCTGGAATCGGAGATAGACCGTAGACGTAATAATTTGATATTCACTGGGGTCCAACATGTGCATAAAGAAAATACGCCAGGTTTAGTCCTGGATATTTTGAGGGAGATGGATCAGAGATTTACGATCGACGATATTGTCAGCGCCAAGAGGTTTGACTCCTACCAATTTGGCTGTCGCAAAATTAGGGTGACATTTAAGTCTGACGACAGACGCAATTATGCCTATAGTGTAAGATCATCCTTAAAAGACTCCAATGACTACTTCAGAGTCTATGTGAATGCTGACACTCCTAAAACTATTCAGGAGAGGAAGGACATGCTGGCGACTGTTGGTCGTCATGCGAAGGAACAAGGGCGCAAAGACGTGGGAAAAATCTTCAAAGACAGAATCAGAATCGGAGGGATCGACTATAGGTATAACCAACTCAAATATTTGCCTGAAGGCTACAAGCTATCCGATGCCAAAACTAAGAAAGTTGGTGAGAAAGTTTATTTCCAATCGGAATTTAGCGCCTTATCCAATTTTTTCCCTTGCGACCTCGTCATCGAAGATATATTGTTCAAATCTGTAGAACAAGCATATCAGTTCACCAGGGCGAATGCTCTGGGAAAACCTGATGTTGCTAAACTTATATACGACAGTATGGATGCTCGCGCGGCAAAGAGTCTCTCTCACTCAGCAAGATCGACTCCTGAATGGGACAAAGACAAATTGAAGGTAATGAGGGTACTAATAGAAAGCAAATTTCAGCAAAACCCTGATCTTAAGCGAATCTTATTGAACACGGGTACTATGAAGCTATATGAAGCCACTAGTGATGGTTATTGGGCCTGTGGTGCGCCATTATCATCCAAACTGATCACCAAAGGTACCCACCAAGGCAACAACGCTATTGGGGCAATTTTGGAAGACTATCGCGAGTTTCTCAATTCTGCGGTAGGGTATGAAAGAAAGGATATCACAATGACCAACAATGAAGGCAAACAATGGCAGCCCGCACTTAGTAAATCCCCTCGCCAAAGGATTGTCCCCGAGCCCGTGAAAGCTGACCAACAGCAAGCTGAGAAAACAGATGTAGATTTAAATGTGGATCAGGATGACAGGGCGTCAATTACTAGTAACAGAAGCGGCGCTGCAATTGAAATGCAAACCGACGGAGGTCATGCGAGTCCCCCCCCCCCTCAGGTAACAAGATTAGTTAACCCTGAATCCCCAGTGCCGGCTGATCGCTCTTCCCAAAGATCAATGCGAGGAGGTGGCGGTGGTAGAGGAAAAGAGAAGACTAGAGGAGGATCCACTAATTATAATAGCAATTGTCAGAATCCTGGAAAGAGAGGGCGTAATGCATCTGGAGAAGTAAGCTCCAGTAAGAGAGTAAACAGCCCTAGCTGTTTCCAACGACGTGCACCGGATCCTGTTGAGATGCAACGCATCATCAAGGATTATAATAGAAAATCCTATCATTCCAGTCCAAGAGATTTCTCGAATACCTCGGATAGAGAAGCAAGTAGTTATTACTTCAGCAATGGCCTTGGAAGCTACCAGTAAGAAAAGGTCCCTGGTCGTCACAGATTCTAGGGGAAAACAACTAAGTAGTTATCTCCCCTTAAACGAAGACATCATTTGTGCTCCATTTAGTGGTGGTAGGCTCAACTTCCTAACGGATAAATGTATTGAGTTGTACAGAATTCACAGGCCTAATAGAATCATGTTAATCGGTGGGGTTTGTGACCTATGCACTAAGGACAGGGAGACGAGGGAAATTGATATTGCATTCTATGATTCAAAAAGTCTAACGGACTACATGATCGATCTCTATGAAATGGCCTTATTGAAGTTGGAAAGTTTGCCTGATACGTGCTATGTTGGGCTTGGCGGCCTTATTGGGGCCGACCTCAATATAGCTAATAAACTAGAAGGAGTGTCACAATATCAGAATGTAATCGACAGTGCTATTCCTTGCATCAACAAACGTATAATCGAGTTAAACCACAACAGAAACATTAGGCATATGAATCTCATCCACAAGGTACATGCAAGAAGTAAAGGTTCTTTCATCCGTCACTACCAAAGACTACCCGATGGTATACACCTAGATGGAATAGTCCTCCAATATTGGGCTAAACAGATTACCCAATTCCATAATGATCCTCATTATAAGAACTGACAATAAATGTTCCCGGCTCGCCATGCGAAAAGGGAATAAGTCAATATACTGTGATTCCTATTTGAACCGAATTCTTACTACAATCTCATTTTGTTTAACTAATATTATCGCCAACTGCCATACTCATGTCGAATTTCCCTTGTTATATCAATACAAGTTGCTACTCTCGATCAGCTGTTTTGTAATGTACAACTGTTATTCTACTTATAACTGCGTGCCTTGGGCCCAGGCTCGCCATGCGAAATTGGTGCCCCGGGGTACGTGGTTGCATGGGTTAACTTTTAATACTGTATCTATATTTAGTATTACTAGTTCACGAAGCTTGAAATACAATGTTCGCCCCGTCACTACCCAGTCTGGATTTATAATGGTTGTGAGTGCTGTCTGTGAGCTGACTCTATTCTACCGTAGAGGTTCCCTACCAAGTGTTAAAAGCAATAGAAATAAGTGTGAGTACTGCCTTGTATTGTTACTATTGTTCTGGAAACTAATATATTATTGTATTACTGATATCTGGTATCCAAATGTCCTGGCTCGCCCTGTGGAAAGAGTTATAGTTACAACTGACTTTGTGGGAGGCTCAGTTTGCAGCGCTACCCCGGCTCGCCATGCGAAATGGGTAGCGTTCTGTGTGAAGTATTGGTTCTGTCGTATAGTTAGATTATATTGCAATTACCTAAAGCATAATGTCTGTATGTTTGATACTAATATCCTATGTCCTTAGACGACCATAAAATAAATAGTTGGGAGAACTTCAGGAATGTGAAAGGGGTAAAAATAATCCACTATAATATACGCTCTCTGCTGCCTAAAATTGACACAATCAGGAATGAGATTTTGTGTAATAACATTGATATCGTTAGTTTTTCTGAAAGCTGGTTAAAATCTGAGGTCCCAGATAATATGATAAACTGTAATGACTATAATCTTGTCCGATTGGACAGAAAAACCGGTAGTCGAGGAGGTGGGCTCTGTTGCTTTATCCGGGCTGACTATACTTACACATACAACTTAGACAATCAAATTTCAAATGAGAACAGTGAGATCATGAGTATAATACTGAAGCGAGACAAGGTGCCCACTTACAATCTATTGGTGGTATATAGGCCTCCCTCGGGCAATATATCTGCCTTTCTGGAGGACCTAGAGATAGCTAGAAAATCACTTAGTGATGGTAGAAACCTGCCTGGGAGTTTAGTTATCTGTGGAGACTTAAATATCGACATCAGCGTCAGAGACAACAGAACTAGAGCATTGACGAATTATACTAACTCCAAAAATCTGGTAATTGCATCAAATGAGATAACTAGGTTTGGACTGTATAAGAATTCTATTTTAGACCTGTTCATTATTGGTAGCAAGACGGAATTTAGGATGGGAACGCTTCAGTATACACTCTCTGATCATAATCCTACTTATGTTATTTTTAAGAAAATATTTGTCAGGAAGACGAAAACCAGTTTTAAGGGGCGTGACTTTAGACTTTATTCAACTGAAAGGTTGCAGGAGAAATTAATGAATGCCGATTGGACCGAACTATATAACTCTGAGGACCCATCTAAGGGTTGGGAAATTATGAACAATGAAATTATTAGAGCAGCAGATGTTGTGGCACCATATAAAACGTTAAAAAATGTAGTAAAGACACCAGCTTGGTACACGAAGGGACTTAGGGACCAAGAAAGGGAGAGATTATATAAAATTGCTAATCGTACCAAAGATATGCAGGATGTAAGGGCTGCGAGAAATGCAAGAGATGGATGCAACAGAGCAATAAGATTAGCCAAATCGGAGTACTATAGGAACTTGACCTATACTCACAGGAAGGATTCTAAAAAATTCTGGCGTGTGATAGAGGACATAGAAAATAAAACAGAAACGCCGATTAACAGCCTAAAATTTGATGGGATAGAAAAGGATGGAATGGAACTGGTTGATGGCGTGAATGATTTTTATTGTAATATTGGTAAAACTATTAATGAAGCTATGAGACATGTACCAAGGGCGATAAATGTGGAGCAACCTCACACTATATGGGAGGAACTTAATGTGACTCGGGACGTAATTCTAGAACATGTAAAAAATATTAGCACTAGCAAGAGCTCGGGTTGTGAGAAGGTCAATACGAGATTATATAAGGACGCGTTTATAATCCTTATATCGCAACTGATACACATTATTGAAAGATCATTTAATCAGGGTATTTTCCCTGAGCAATGGAAATTGGCGACAGTTAAACTTATTCCAAAGATTAGTATACCCCTGACCCCTTCAGATACTAGACCTATTTCGTTGTGCCATGTGGCGGGAAAAATTACAGAGAAAATTGTAGCAGGCCAGCTCATGATCCACCTAAACAGAAATGATATCTTATGCAAAAGACAGTTTGGCTTCCAAAGTGGTCACTCAACTACAGAAGCCTTATCGGAATTTCTTTGTGACATCAATACTGCAACATATAATAATAAAATAACTATAGCATGCTTCATAGATTTTTCTAAAGCGTTTAATTCGGTTGATCATAGTATAATGTTGAATAAACTTATGGAATGTGGTCTGAGCGACAAGTCATGTGAATGGTTTAATTCGTATCTCAGGGAGAGGCAACAGAGAGTAAAAAATGGGGATGATATGTCTAAATGGAGTCCTATTAATTATGGTGTGCCACAAGGCTCAGTGTTAGACCCGATACTCTACTTAATATATGTTAATGATTTGAAATATTTAAATTTAAACAGTAAATTCATACAATACGCCGACGACACGGTGTTTTATGTCAGTGGCGAATCCATGGATGACTGTACAAATAAAATGAATGATGACCTTGAATTATTCAACCAGTGGAGTAAAAGTAATAAGCTGCAGGTTAATGTAAAAAAAACTAAATGTATGCTTCTGGGATCAAAAAAGAATGTTACTGGTAAGAAGATTAATGTTAAGATGGAAAATGTTGTACTTGAACAAGTTAGTAGATATGTGTATTTAGGACTAACTATTGATGAATGCCTTAACATGATACCTCAATTCAATAGCTTGATTAGCCAACTATATAATAAGATTTTTATATTACGAAAAATAAGACCCAATCTTACAAAGGGTGCTGCCCTGATGGTTGCTAAATCTAAATTACTCTCACTATTCGACTATAGCTTGTTTTCTCTAACCCCGTTGAATGTTACGCAACTTAAAAAATTGCAAACGGTACAGAATAGTATCCTCAGAATAGCCATAGACCAAGACTTTAGACTAAGTAACAGGGAACTATGGATAGCTGGGAAGGTAATGAATATTGAAAGTAGACTTAAATTTAATCTCTGTAAAATTGCACATGATGATGTATATGTGAAAAGGAAAGGTACTATTCCACCAAGAAATACCAGGCAGGCCAATGCCCCAACCCTAGCAGCTTTATTACCTCATAATATGCGAGAGCAGAGATGTATTATTGCCAAAAAGGCAAACCTTTGGAATGAATTAAGACCTGACTTAAGGTTAATAGACGATCCGATTATGTTCAAAACTAGACTGAAGTATCGACTGCTAAATGTGCAAAACACCCCAATCAATGAACAAGATATTTAGCACGTCTCCCTGGTTTTCTCCTTGGCCTTATCCCCCACTTGTTGATATTTTTGATACTATTGTACTTTATTGGAATGTTGTATATATATACGGTATGAATAACTATCCGCTAGATGGCACAATGGTGAAACGGATACTGGGCATTGAAAACAATGTAATTGTACATATTGATTATATCCTACCGACTTACAAGCTTTGTATATTACACATCACCAATTATTGCAACATAAGTCATATTATCACAAACCATTTCGCTCACTACGATTAATAGTCTATTGTAACAGAACTAGTCTGGAACCCAATTTCATCATCACCCATCTCACTACATTATTATCATATCTTACTTGAGTCGTCATAAGAATAAAAATTTTTCTAGTTTCGCAAGAATATAATAGTAATATAGACAACGACGACTGAGGTTTTCATCTTTATTATATGAAACTGTATATTACTGGATACACTCCTACTACATGTGAAATTGTTTGGCAAGTTCCCCTACGAAAATCACTAATGGTGTGAGAGGGGGCTTGTCGCCTATGTCCTGAATAAAAACGTTTCCAAAAAAAAAAAGTCGCAACATCGATATTTTTCAAAGTGTTTTATCCACAAGTGTATTAAGTATATCCTTGCATCACTTGTATGCCTTAAACTAATGAGTAAGTATATCCTTGCATTTCTGGTCATCCCATGGAGTATATATATATATATAGCTATTTTACTATAGTAATTGTCCATCCAGAAATATTGCAAACTTGTATTTTCGGGGGTTTAACTATATTCTGACATCCAATCATTTAGCAACATCTTTATCAAAAAATGCATTACTCTTGTCACTAATATCATAGTTTGTGCCATGAAAATCAAATGCATGATGGGAAAGATGAACTCTTGCTTTATTGAATCATGTAAAAAAATTGAATTGAATTGAATTGTTTTGTGTCTAATAGGCCCTATACACTGTCCATGCAGTCTCACACCTTGTGCGAGCATGCATGAACAAACAAGGCTATATATAGCAGGCCCAAATGTATATATAGCTTTGCCGTGTCTGTGTGCGGGAATGGATCAACATTCAAATGTTCTGTGCATATTTCTGGTGGTTAAACTGGAGTCTAATGTTGTTAGTGTACAGTAATCTCCCTTGCATTTGAATGCTTGTCAACCCTTAAGAACTCGATGATGGAAGGCCGCTCTGGCTTTCTGCCTACAAAGGTCTGTAGTCTCTCAGTGGTTTGAAATATCACCTTGGTGTAAGCCGTACAGGGCTCGTCAAAAGACTCAGTCGTTCCGTCAATCAACGACAAAAAGTAAACTCCTTCTTTTGTACATAACAGTTCATAACCTGCTGCATTAAATGCGAAGTGATTGATGTCTCATATCTCTGTAAACAGAACTGAATATGAACAGCAAAAGTATTGTTTGAGATCGGATGGGAAGCGATTAATGTTAAATATCATAGCTCCCTCATCATTATCCTAACCTAACTTCTATATATAAGTTTGTAATTAAATTTTATGTAACTTTTCTTTATACGACATGAGAATATTAGGATTCCCTGAACTTTTCAAAAGAAAACAAGAATATAGCCTCGCGTCTTTGACAATGGACACTGCAAAATGATAAATAATACCAGAGTCTATCTGCTGGAACCTTCATATGATCTTGTTTTCCTATTATTATTTCCTATATTGACATTGGACTTATGTCATGACTGTCCTAGTGCAAGGGTAGCATTACAAATGCCCCAACGATCAAGCATTGATGCTTTCTGAAAGGTATATCAGATCATGCTTGAAATTGTTAGGGTACAGTTAGCAACAAGTGAGTTATGATTATATTACCATTTTTACCATGTGTCTCATTTTGTACTCGACTGCATTAATATGGGTGAATCATATGGGTGAATCCACATTAAATTGTACTATTTCGCCAGAAACTGGACAACAATCATTCCAACTAAACTACATTTAGGGCAATAGGGCAAAGTGAGGTTGAAAATACATACAGGTCAACATAACCGAATAGATCTTCTGAATCAACACAATATGCTATATATTCCAAATAGCATTATAATGTTTAGATTCATTCAAATCACAGGTACTAAATGAATAGAGGCAGGGCCGTGTGGCCTAATGGATAAGGCGTCTGACTTCGAATCAGAAGATTGAGGGTTCGAGTCCCTTCATGGTCGAATAATTTTACTTTGGGTTAATTGAGAGAATTGGTGAAGACAGATTGTACACTTTTTATTTTTTTACACTTCACACTATTTGCCTGTAAGTGGGTGAAGCTGCCAGAAAATGGACCATTGGCCTTCACAAATCCTCTCAAATAACCCAAATTTAAGAAGAAAATGAGATTCAAAATACAGTTCAACATAACCAGACTAAATGAATACAATACAGAATATACTTAGATATACCTTGTATTTATTAATCTTCACTCTAATTTAGCAGAATTTGATAGATGTGTAGAACTGTCAATTATGCATTTTCTGAAAGTCTGACCCAAAAAATATTTTATCCAGTAAACCCGTTAACAACAACATATTTGCTGCAGAGACTCATATATGCAGGACAGGCACACATAGACTTTGCTTCGAAAGCAAAGGTCAATTGTCAAAAATAATCAATGAGTTATACAATAAGACTCAATAACAACTTGTCAAGAAATGGTGCCGGATATGATGGGACATATTATAGCCCACACTAATTGGCAGTCAATAATGTTTCATTTTATATCCTAGCAATTGCAATATACCCGTCACAAATTGTCAAAAACGATCAACGATTGTTTTGATTTGAAAAAGCTTTTATTGCAGGAAATTACATTATATCAAGTTAGATGCTTTTCGCAGACTTGCCTAATTTTGGGAATAAAGTATATACATATAACCTACAATACTGAATTAATTATACAAAATTCAGATTAATCCTTTTATACAACTAGCCGAATTTCTAATAACCTTCACGTACCAGACGCTTGATAAGTCGCCATTTTTCTCTATTTTCCTACTCTGCTCTATGTCACTACGTATTCAGATATTCAAATATCTTAGTGGGCTGCAGATTCCAGTATAAGTATAAAAAAAGAAGAAAATCTATGTAGTATAGCAAGAAAGAAGTAAACTATATAATTCTTCAGGCGTTCGGCGCAGATGCACATCAAGTTCTTGGAGACATATTCCAGTATTCCCAAAGCAGTAATCAATATTAGAAAGAGAAAAAGACATTGTTATATCTTAGTACCATGTAGTCTAAGATACCAAGGCAATATTTTTTTTACCCCCCTCACAATAGGCAAGTGTATTATTGGCTCAGATTTTCAGAAAATGTACAATTGGCAGCTGTACACATTTAGTAAATTAGGCTAAATAAGGCTACAATTTGGTCAATACTAGGTAAATTCGAGTATATTTGGCATTGTATTGATTCTAGCAGTCTGTTTGGTTAGGTGGAAGGGTATTTTGAAATTTATTTTCCTCCGAAAATTGTGTTATTTGGGAGGATTGGTGAAGGTGTATTGTACATTTTCCGGCAACTTCAACCTATTGCAATCGTTAATGCTTATCGGCTTCCCAATAATCGCGCTAATTCCTAGATCTCTTTCCCGATCAGATGTTTTTGATCATGATTTTGATTTTGATTTCACACACCTTAAGCACGTCTATACATAATGTATTATATTTCACAGGTTAAATGAAGTGACACACGGTTTCAAGGCTCAAAGATTGACAGCACACATTTTTAAGGTTCAAGGCTAGTTTTAAGGCTCAAGGATGAATTTTAACAAAATGTATTACAGACAAAGTGTATTTAATATAATTTCAATATCATTTCCAGGTCAAACTGGAAGACTTAAATTGTAGAAGTGTTGACCAATTCTCTTATTATTTAAACAGGAATTCAAGTCAACATCACATTATTTATACCATAATTATGGACCCACCAATAAAGCATGTATTCACTTACTTCACTTTTGATTTGTTACATGCTAGGGATGAGAGCTAAAATTAGAATTGAGTAGGATCACTGCTATTTGTATTCACTGTAGGATAACTAAGATGGCCTGAAAACCTCCCTGTGTTGGAGAGAATTTTATTTTATTTATTTCTTTTATTTCAATTTAATTTCTATCACATTAAAAAAGCCAGGATACACAGAGAAAAGGGAAAAACACAAATACCCTACTTGGGTGTTTTAATGCGTTGCTTTTAGCACGATTGCTGAAGTATTACTATAGTCGACTTAAAGAAAAATAAAATAAAAAGACAAAATACACAAAGAACGAATTAAAAACTATAAATCGACGGAAACTGTATTACAAATCTCATATAGGATACCTTCTTACGCCTTCTTATGTGCAGTCTTTTGATTGGAATTGAATGTTTCTTAAATCTTAAATGCTAAAACATGTATTACTGCTATTAAAAGAAGGACAAATGTAAGAAAAATGTAAAATGATGTTTCAATATATATATTTATCATCACTATTTCCCACCGACAACACAACAATTATTAAAGCATTTTCATCGCAGAGACATGACCTTTTTACAATGCTATCCCCATACACCAACACATCAGTGGATGGCATGCGGGAAAACCCAAGTAGCAATAAAACAAACTTGGCTACGCGGGTCAGATTTTCAGAAAATGCACAATCTACAGTTCTACACATCTATCAAATTCTGCTAAATTCGAGTGAAAAATTATAAATACTACGTATATCTGAGTGTATTCTGTATTGTATTCATTCAATAAATCTGTCTGGTTATGTTGAACTGTATTTTGAACCTAATTTTCTTCCTAAATTTGGGTTATTGGAGAGGATTGGTGAAGGCCAATTGTACATTTTCTGATGGTCTGACCCACATCCCATTGTACCGACGAAGCATCATGACTGCTAGCATTAAAACCCAGCAATGATTACACAAGATTTACAGGATAACAATAGTGTTGACATCTTACCAGGGATCTGGAGTGCAGTGTGTCGATGGACCTAATTGATGTATCACCGTGTCTGCCGCCTACAGCATTAAAGAATAGGATTCTGGGCCTGGAATACTCGGCTATGCTCTCCCAAGGGGATGGCAATGGTGTGTCTACTATTCACAAGATGTATTAGGGTTTAGAAAGCTCCATCGTGCAAGAGATAACTGATAGGCTCAGTGGATGTTCGGTTAGGTGGAGGAAATGTCGTTGAATAACTGATTTATCAGCAGGGGTTTGGGTTATGAATGCTTCATTGAATAATCCTGAAGTCTTTATGCCCTTGGTCAATGAATGTATGGATGTTCAGATTCTTGGTTGTGTGGTTCGGTTCAAGGAACTTTGTCCAAATTTCTGTTCAGTTGTTGTTTTTTAGTGCATTTTTCGCATTCACAGTTCTGTATGGCCTGTGTTTGTTTTCTTCTGTGCAGTGCCTGAGACAAATGAAGATTTGACCATACTACTAACAGCTCGGTATAGTGTATTGAACTGAATTGAATTGAAATACTTTTATTCAGCTCTTGACTGCGAATCAGGGAGGTCTCCAGCAAAATAGGAGGTATTCTAGTCCCACAGTCCTTTTACAGTAAATTGAGCAGAGGACAATCCCGCTTGCAATCATTGACTGAAGTCGGGTCTCTGCTATTTGTTAATTATTGATAAAGTAGTATATAGTGTAAAGAGTAACAGTAGGCTTTGATAAGAGGACAAACCCATTTCCGGTGTAATTTATCTTATTGTACTTTTTTCTGGAAATAAACACTATACATACATATTTTGTTGTTATTTCCCCTCCTTAACACTAACTGGGCCATTACATGGGCAGTTCCCGTGAACTTCTTACAGTCAGCAATACTTAACTATATTGAAACGTTATTTTTTGTTGGCATAGGAGCAGATACTAAGAAGGTATTGCAAAATTAAATATGTGTGCTTCCTTTTTGTATCCAGTCTATCAAGTGCAAATAAAAGAAACTGTTCAATAAACTATTTGCAAATCCATCAACCAAATAAAACTTTATTGTACTGATGGTACATCTTTAGTGATTTCGGGTCTAGTAAACCGGTATGACTAAAAGACGCACAGCACCGAAAACCCACACAAATTATTTACCTGTCCCCCTGCCCTTAGTATCAGAATTCAGGCCACAGTTTTCTATATATATACACATGTATACGTTATAAGACATTGCGTTAATTCTCTGTTTATTCAGAGTATCTAATAAAGTTGCCCATTCTCGCAAGCATACGTTGTAAATAAACCACCAGTAATTTCCACACATATTACAATAGATGACTGGGACAGTGATTTAATGACAGTAGATTAATCTAAATATCACAAACTTCGACAGCTATTTACAGTGAAACTATTCCAGTTATAAAACCCATATTTACAGGCTTTTGGGATCCGCATTCAATAATTTGTATCCTCAAATATCATGGTTATCAGAAGAATGTGTCATGTAGAAAATGGCAAAGTGGTGCGTCTAATATTAGTCGCACAAGTGGCGGCGGTGCTGTGCGGGTGCTGTGCGGATGCTGTGCGGGTTTTCGGTGCTGTGCGTCTTTTAGTCAGACCCCTAGTAAACTAGCGCTTCTGGGTCAGATTTTCAGAAAATACACAATCTACAGTTCTACACATCTATCAGATTCTGCAAAATTAGAGTGAAAAATGATAAATACTAGGTATGGTAGAGTGTGTTCTGTATTGTATTCATTCAATAAATCTATCTGGTTATGTTGAACTGTATTTTGAACCTGATTTCCGTCTAAAATTTGGGTTGTTTGAGAGGATTGGTGAAGGCCAATTGTACATCTTCTGGAGAGTTCACCCTTCTCGTCCTGAAATATTGACTAACAATCACCTAAGCCAGGTTCTCTTCCGACGGCTCCGGATCTCAAATAAGGCAAAAGAAGACTCAAACATGGATCAGTCTTTCTGAGTTTATTGCCACCTGTGACCTCATACAAGTGAGACCAAGAGCAAACAACTTAGAGCCACAGTGCGCAGCAAGCCATGCTTGTTCTATTGCACTAAAACAGGTGTAGCACCCGGCATACACAATCAGCATTACAAGATACATCGGTCAGATTTTCACTAATCCTCTCAAATAACCCACATTTAAGACAAACATGACCTTCAAAATGCAGTTTAACATAACAGAACTGATACTTTAAATCAATGCGATACCAAATATACTCAGATATACCTGGTATTCTTCATTTTTCAGCCTAATTAAGGAGAATTTTCCATATGTGTAGAGCTGCCAATTGTATTTTCTGAAAATCTGACCCACATAGACTAGGCTGTACAGGAACACAATGCACACAGAAATTTGTGGTTAGATTGATCACATATTCTGCTGTGGTTGACTTTAACATAAGAATCCTCTAAATGGGCAATAAAGGTAAAACACTGCTGACATCTAAAATACACAAATCTGAAAGCTCAATGTGTGCCCAGGCGAGCATTACAGTGGACGGAACAAAGTCAAGGTTATAATAACAAGTGACGTGGAGTACTGTTTAAGGCCAGAAAATGTACAATTCACACTCACCAATCCTCTCAAATACCACAATTTTCAGAGGAAAATAAAGTTCAAAATATACTTCAACCTAACCAAACAGATTGCTAGAATCAATACAATGCCCAATATACTCGAATTTACCTAGTATTGACCAAATTGAAGCCTAATTTTGCAGAATTTTCTAAATGTGTACAGCTGCCAATTGTACATTTTCTGAAAATCTGAGCCTTAAACCTCCGATCCACTGCGCATATGTATGCTGAACCAAGTCAGTTCAATGATTCATGTTTCGCTGACACTATAGATATAGTTGTGTGTTTGGTTTATACGGGTGTCTTTAGTTGGGATTGAATAATAAACAAATAAGTCTAAATCTTTAATGGCATTTTTGTCATTGTTCAACTGTGTTCAATGAGAAATAATGTGTTGAATACTGTTAATGCCTGGCCAATAAACATATCTAAAAAGAAATACAATCCAGTTTCGATTACAAAAAATATTTTCTCTTAGATTTGGTAACGTTTGTTATGTACTTTCTTTCTGGTGTGCATGGAAGAATTGGTGAAACCACTTTCCATGACTTTGTATTTTTTAAAAATGGGGATAAAACAGGTGAATGAATGAACTGCAGAGATACTAGAAGAACAAGCAAGGTCTTTCAACCATAGTAGAAAGAAACATTTCCTTATTGATCTTTCTTTAGCTGAGTAGAAAACTTTCAAGAGTTACCCTCTTCGACTCACATACTCGGAGAGAGAAGTTGTGAATTGGCCAGAGAAGCATTTGTTTCTTTAGTGGAGGACAATGACCTGACCAAGATGGTCAACAACAGGTTACCTTCCTCTCGTGTCACACATCATCATTACCCTGAAGGGAGCAGCTCACTGAGTGGCTCCAATCAGGAGGTCTGAGGGCTTCTTCTGCTCATCGCACTGAGGATGTAGGAGGAAGAATTGATCGGTGGGTCAAGTTGCCAGAAAATGTACAATTGGCCTTCACCAATCCTCTCAAATAATCCAAATTGAAGAAGAAAATTAGGTTCAAAATACAGTTCAATATAACCAGATAGGTTTATTGAATGAATACAATACAGAATACACTCAGATATACCTAGTATTTATCATTTTTCACTCTAATTTAGCAGAATTTGATAGATGTGTAGAACTGTAGATTCTGCGTTTTCGGGAAATCTGACCCCGGTGGTTTTTGATTTGCGTCCCCAATGGTAATCTCTGATGGGGCTTATTAGGAGACAAGTGAAATGGGATACTTAGAAAACTTTTTATTTTTTAACAATTCTATTCGGCATTGGGTACGGATTTCACAAACAATGCTGATTTAAAGTTTGTTAAAGTTAGTGAGAGTTGAGATTGGCTCAACGGAGTTGCATGTCCCAGTTCTTCCTCCCCAGACTAATTAACACACCCCTACAAATCAGACACAAATATAGACACTGTTTGGGTCAAGTCGCCAGAAAATGTACAATTGGCCTTCCCCAATCCTCTCAAATAACCCCAAATTTAAGACGAAAATCAGGTTCAAAATACAGTTCAACATAACCAGACAGATTTACTGTATAAATACAATACAAAATATACTCAGATATACCTCGTATTTATCATTTTCCACTCTAATTTAGCAGAATTTGATAGATGTGTAGAACTGTAGATTGTGTATTGTCTGAAAGTCTGATCCATGTATATAATATATATATAAATGCTTTTATTTCCGATTTGTAATACAGTTACATAATATAGAAAAAGGTCACTCTCTTTCTTTGCGAACATAGTCCTTCCAAGAGCACCTTTTCATGTTCTTTTTTTTTTTATTCCATTAGGACATCTATTTTTATATGATTATCTGAGTGATATTATATTAACATTGAAATCTTTCCTTGTTTTTAAAGACTCTGCACTTATCTAATTAATTATTAAAGCACCATAGTACATTAACTCCAACAGCAAACATATTTCAAAACCAACTCTAATATCAGTTGTCCATTATTATTACCTTGTCTCCCCTCCTTCTATACATCAGTTTTGCATTTCGTAACTTTATATTTACTTTCATTTACAAATACAAATTCTTCTCCTAGCTCTATACATGTCTTACATGCCTGATTTAGATCCAAATATGATCGCAAACGATTTAATGATTAAATCATCAACGATGTGCAGGATAAGTTCAATGTTTGCATTGTAATAATACTAGCAAGGCAACTGCAATGGTTGACAGTCAAAAAGGGGCCAGTCAAGCATAATATTGTGGATAGTAATCTTTAAATATCTGTATTCCAAGGCCTATCCGCCTCTATTACCCTCCTTCCGCCCCATAATCTCCCATAACTAATCGTTTAATTCCTCTCTCCTTTTGCCCTGCTTATCTGTCCCTGTTCCTCTCTCTCCCTCCTATCTTCCTCCCTAGCCTCCCTCTCCTTAGCCGAATCATCAACCCTATATGGTGCTACCACCAACACTTAGAATAGATTGTATGTACATGGGTCAGATTTTCACAGGATGTACAATTCAACTTCGCCAATCTTCTCAAATAACCCAAATTTCAAACGAAAATAAAGTTCAAAATACAGTTCAACCTAACCAAACAGATTGATAGAATCAATGCAATACCGAATATACTCGAATGTACCTAGTATTGACCAAATTGCAACCTAATTTAGCAGAATTTACTAAATGTGTACAGCTGCCAATTGTACATTTTCTGAAAATCTGACCCACATAGATCCACCCTCTCCATTGATGTAATATCTTGATCATCCCTCTCTCTCTCCTTCTCTCATATATATCACTCTCTATATTTATCTCTCTGACTCTTCTTTCTCTGTCACATTCCTCACTCTCTCATCACTGTACTCCCCCCCCCCCCGCCACGCCACCACCCTACATCTTCCGCCCCTCCATCCTCCTTCTCTATATCACCTCATGCTATTCTCCCTATAAATCTCACGCCCTCTACCTCTCTCCCTTAAATGCCTCTCATTTCGGCACACCCCTGTCCCTTCCTCTGTCTCAAATACCGATTTTTCAACGTCAGGGATACTCGGAAGACCTGTGACATTGACAGAGAGCTTTCCTTTTTCCATTTTCTCTCTGATGTAAATTCTTTATTTTGAACTTTTATGATTTTTCATTATGGTATGGAAATAAAAATGTATTATTAATATTATTATTAAAAGAATATGCAACTGTGAAATATGAAACTGCTCATTCAATCCATTTTATTAATTTTCATTAGTTTATTTTTATATTAATAAGACTTTAATCATCCCAAAACTGCTGACACACCTAATTCTTTTAGGAGGGCTATAGAAGTAATGAGTCAATCTATTATAAAAGGCATAAAAAGAGGGTGTGTTTTTTTTCTGTTGAGTTGAGTGTGTGTGTGGGGGGGGGGGGGGCATTTTTGAGGGATTCGTTTTGGGGCATGGGTAGTGAGCGGTTGAATGGTCTACAGACAATGGTGCTTATTTTTCGCTTATTTTCAGATGTTAGGGCCCACCCACCTTCGGACGCTAGGGCCCGAACGTCGGACACTAGGGCCCACTTTCACATATTTTCAGATACTAGACCTTGGCTTATTTACAGGTAAATATTTCAGACGATAGGGCGACCCATCCTCAGATGCTAGGGCCCAACGATGGA